>JADRCH010000015.1:7846696-7859991 GCA_019843965.1 Rhynchomys soricoides | reverse complement strand
AGATGCATTAAAGCTGTTCCTGCAGAAGGATCCTATGTGTGCCGCGTCGTTCTTGCTGGCGAGACCGTAGCGCGGGGCAATGAAGGGTACCTCCTTATGATTTGTTAGCATCCCAGTGGCCTTCAAAATAGTACAGGGTATTGACATCCCTCTCAGCTGACCACCAAAACCAGATAGCAAGACCCTAGTGCAGAAGACACCACACACCTTTAGTTATAGGACACAGATACACCATGTTGGAACTGAGCTTCTCCTGCTTGTTAGCTTTCATGGTACTCAAGCTGTTGGAGAAAAAAACCCAAACCCCTCAATGGTCTCATCAAGCTGTAGGCCATGCTGGCTACAGTACTGACTCACCAGGCAGGATATGCCAACCGGTGCAATAGTGGCATAACTATATTGGGGGTAACCAACCAATCTGTGATTTCATTGGAGACCTGGTGCATAAGAGGGAATATGCACCTGATACCATAAACCTGCTCAAAAACCAGTGACTGAGAATCTTGGGCCCACGTAGAGATTATACTGCCATGTTTCCCTACATGGATATACTGTCCAACTTCGTCTACATGTTCATGTTTATACTCATAGACTAATGCTGTTCTCAGACCGGGCCAAAGAAGCCCCTTTTTGTAGAGGGAGATGATTAAGTCCAAGACTTTTATCTGCTGAAAATGCTGAGTGACTGTCAGGGGCTCAGCTCTAAATGAAACATCTACCTCACCCTCCCCTCCCCGAGGCCCATGGAACATTGCAGAAGAGGGGGCAAAATTAATTTTGAAGCTAGAGGGAAGAAAAGAATGTCATGAAATATCATGACATATCAAATCCAGATATGATAGGGCTGTTGCATCCATGAACACACAGCAGCCATGGACACCTGACCGGGATTGTGCCCTTCCATCATGGATAGACGAGGTACCTATGAGGCCACCATCCTTCTGGAGTATTTATGGACTGTTAATGTTTATAGGAACCAAGGCCATTTTCTTCAATGGTGTAGACACTGGAGGATTAACCGAGAGGAAGAAAGTGTCTAATTGTCGTCACCTATGAAACTGTACTGTCCTTCTCCATACTACCAATACAAATTGGCCAGGCTTGGGGTCCCATGCTCATAATCCCTAGATTTGAGATGCAGAAACAGGCAGGTCAGGAGTTCAAAGTCATCCTTAGCTACACAGATAGTTTGCAGACAACCTAGGCTACAATGACCCCATCTCAAAAAAAGAAAATCCCACAAATACTCTTCCATATTTGTACTTCTTAACATAAATTTATACTTACAGTTATTTTGCATTTTTATCTTCCAACCAAAAGCAAATGATATTTATATACCATCACTTTAGAATCACAGTAGTCTGTACTAGTTCATGAATCTATGCCCAGCAGAGATCTTCATGTTTTGGGGCTGCTATAATTTTAACTTGAACACACTCTGGCTGTACTCGGCAAGAGGAATAATGGTAAAGAACGACCCCTTTATTTATCTTCTGAAATCTTTGTTTCACCTTCTTTTATTTTATTTCTTACAGTTTCAGTTTTTTGTATGTGTATGGGTGTTTTGTCTGCATATATGGCTGTGCACCATGTATGTGCCATGCCCAAGGAGGTCCAAAGAGGGCACTGGATCCCCTGGGACTGGAGTGACAGGTGGAGGCTGGATCTGAACTTCAGTCCTCCAAAATAGCAGTAGGAGCCATCTTTCCAGCTCCTCTCTAACATTTGTGTCCAGAGATTTGCTAACAGCATCTGTCTAGTGCTCTTGGGTGTGGCTGGTCATCTTTTCTCCATGTTTCTGACAGCCTCTTTAACTTTGACTCTACTGGATGACATGGGCCTTTGCTGATTCAGTCTTGTCAGACTCCTTCGAATTTCTTGGGCTTGGATGTCTATTTGCTCTCTCAGATTTGAGAAGCTTCCAGCCATCATTTCTTTAAATAAACGCTGTCCCTGTCCCCCCCTTTTTTTTTCTCTCTCTCTCTCTCTTTCTGTATGAGACTCCCATGAGGCACATATTGGGCTTTCAGATGTTATTGTGGAGTTTCCTTAGGTTCTTCTCTGCTTCATTTTGTTGTTGTTGTTGTTGCTTCTAAATACTCCCAAATGGCTTATCGGTGACTTTTCTGATTTCTTCTTCTGCTGATTGGGTGAGTTTTTGAAATTCCTGTGCTGAGAAAGCTGCACATCACTTACTGCATTCAGTAGCTTACAAATTCCTATTTCCTTCTTTTTTGGTGCTCTCTGTCTCTGGGTTAATGATCTCACTTTATCTTTCCATTATTTTACTTAGCAACTCATCTGTTTTTTTCTTGCACACTCCGTTCCTTTGAAGTAAGCATTTTGAACTATCAAGTGCTTCCTAGGCCTGTGTTGGTTTCTGGGAGCTAATCGGTTCCTTTGGTTCAGCTCTGTCGATTACTTCACTTAGTTTTGGGTTTTGCTTTGCTTTACTCATCTGACAGAAACCAGCCACCTGTCACAGTCCTGAAGAGCATCTTCATAAGGGTAAGGCCTTTACTGGTCAGCTTAGCTGGAAATGCCATCTGGTTCTTCAACTTTTGAGGGCCTGTGTTATCTCTGGGTTTATGGTATAGTTAGTCTTACCCACCAGAGTATTTTACAGGCTTCTCTTTCAGGAGCTTATGATCTCTTGCTCCCTCTGGTGTGCGTCTGTGGAGCTACAGATCTCCTTGGATAGAAAGGTCTTGTGTTCTGTGTCCCCCAAGCATACACAGTACAGACAGTCCCCAATTTACAAGGGTTTGAGTGAAAGGTTCTCTACTAAGGTCTGAAAATGCTATGCATTCTGTAAGCCTTTGAAATTCCACCTCTTCCAGCACCTTGACATATAGTCCAGCACTGGCATGGCAGAGACTCACACCGCTCTGTCATCAGCCATGTGATAATAGCAATAAGCAAACAGTACCCTGGTTTTGGTAGGTTAGAAGTGTCAGATGAATGTGATGGTGATTTGTGTTGCTTTCCCAAAAATCTGGGATCACCTGAGAGGCAAGCACCACATAGCCTCTGGTTAAGTCTCTAAGGGATTATGTCAATTACACTAAAAGTGGGCAGTACCATTACTTGGGCTTGGATCCTGGACTTCGTCAAAAGGAGAGGACCAGCTAAGCTCCAGCATCATCTCTCCCTAACCCCTGATTGTGGGCAGGATATGACTGTTTCCAGTTCCTGCTACCTTAACTTCCCCAACATGACAGGCTGTATCTTGAGCTGTGAGATAAAATGAACCCTTCATTTCTTGAAATTGTTTCTGTTGGAGTAGTTTATGGGTAACAGAAAAGTTACTTGGACAATGGACTTTCCAATTGTTATTGTAATGTTGTGGACCTTGCAGCTTTATCAATCTGGGCTCAGCCATCCATCAAGAGACTGACCAAAGAAATTAGCAATAGTGAAGAGCTGAGATATGAGATGCACCAGGGCGGCTACAGTGTGAAGAGAACAAATACAGAGATGCTGTGACCTACCAAGATATCTTCATGGTACCAACATGAGGTTTACACGCAAATAGGGGGCAAGAGGTGTGTGTAACCAAGCAGGGCCTATCAAGGGGAGGCCCTACCCACCATTGATCCACCATTGTCTTCAGTTCAGTTTGTCCTGCAAGTTGGCCTGACAAGTCAGGCCTGTATGAAACTTCTTTCTCTGAGATGGCTTTCTTTAGGCTGGCTGTAGGCTCAGTTCCTTCCTTCTCCCACTGTGAGATCCTTGGGCAGTTCCAATTTCGTTAGGATTATTATTTCAACAGTTTGATCACCAAAGAGAGGGCCCAAGTGTCTTTCCTTAGCATATCTTTCCTTCTGCTCCTTATGGAGATTCTGGGTTCTCTTTTGTGACTTCTTAGTCTCTGTTGATAAATAGATTTTAAAAATGGACTCAGGGGTTGGCAAGATGGCTCTGTAGGCAAAGGTGCTTGCTGCAGAGATCTGATGGCTTGAGTTCAATCCAGAGAAGCCACAGAAGGTGAGAACTGACACAATATTGTTTCTGAATGTCATAAGTACATGGTGGCACATGTGCTTTTAACCCTGACATGCAACTATACATCAAATAGAAAAACCAACCTCTCGTTGACTACTCACCTCTTGGCTTGTTGAGGATGGTAACTGGGGCCAGGTGACTACTTCTTTCACTCTTGCTTCCTAACCTAGAATGTAAGTGCATCTTTATCCATGTTGGCCAGGCTGGAGTCTAAATAGGCAATACTCACTGGGAGCTATACTGGCCAGATGCTAAGTGACAAGACCGTTGTTGAAGGAGATGACTCCTTCAGCACCTTCTTCTATGAGACAGGTGCTAGCAAACATGTGTCCATGGCAGCATTCATAAATCTGGAACCCACAGTTATTGATGAAGTTTGCCCTGGTACCTACCACTAGCTTTTCCATCCTGAGTAGCTCATCACAAGCAAAGAAGATGCTGCCAAAACCATGCCTGTGGCTACTACACCACTGGCAAGGAAGTCACTGCCTTGCCTTGGACTGAATTCGCAGGCTGGCTGACCAGTGCACAGGTCTTCAAGGATTCTTGGTTTTCCATAGCTTTGGCAGGAAAACTGGTTCTAGGTTCACCTCCCTGCTGATGGAGCGGCGCTCTGTTGATTATGGAAAGATGTCCATTTGCCCATCCCTTCCCTGCAGTTTCCTGCCAATGTCATTAAACCTCACAATTCCATCCTCACCACCCATACCACTCTGGAGTACCCTTCGTCTTTATGGTAGACAATGAGGCCATCTATGATATAGATGTCACAGAAACCTTGATATTGGGCACCCAACCTACACTAATCTCAACCGTCTAATTAGCCAGATTGTGTCTTCTGTCATTGCTTCCCTCAGATTTTATGTGGTTCTGAATGTTGACTTGACAGAATTCCAGACTAACCTGGTGCTTGACCTCTGTATCCACTTTCTTTTGGCCACATATTTTCCAATTGTCTCTGCTAAGAAATCCTACCATGGGCAGATTTCTATAGCAGAGATCACCAATGCCTGCTTTGAGCCAGCAACCAGATGGTGAACTGTGACCTTTGCCATGGTAAATACATGACTTGCTGCACATTGTACCTTAGTGATATGGTACCTACAGATGTCAATGCTGCCATTGTCATCATCTAGATTAAGCACAACATGGAGTTTGTGGACCAGTGCCCCACTGGCTTCAAGGTTGGCATTAATTACCAGCCTCTTAATCTGGTACCTGATGGAGACCTGGCTGAGCAACACGACAGCCATTGCTGAAGCCTGGGCTTGCCTAGACCATAAGTCTGACCTGATATATACCATGTGTACTTTTGTGCAGTGGGATGTGAGTGAGGGCATGGAGAAAAGAGAATTCTCTGAAGCCTGTGAGGACATGGCTGACCCAGAGAAGGTTGATGAGGAGGTTGGTGCCAATTCTGTTGAAGGAGAGGGTGAGGATTCCCTTGAGCCCCTGTAGCATGTCAGACTCCCAGAACTTCAGATTCAACATTGGTGAATCTGCATGATGCTTCTATTCTATCTTTTGTTGTGTGTGTGACCATGTCTTTCTTTTCAATGTATCCCTGTAAGTTTTTTCCCCATGGTGTCTCAAAGTAAAAACTTTAAGAAAAAAAGTTAAGAGCAAAACAAACAACAAAAACAAAAGGCACCCAGGAGGAAGTCTATGCACCATTTTATCAGAGCTCAAAATACTTACAACAGAAAAGAGGTGAATCTCAGCAGCTGCTGAGAAAAGGGAGCTGAAGAAGAGAGAGAGAGAGAGAGAGAGAGAGAGAGAGAGAGCGAGCATGAGCCATGAGATGCTTTTGGGAGCAGCTCCATGGTGGGTGGGGTGGGGTATCTTATAAAATAGCCAGAACAATGGGCAGTGGTGGCGCACGCCTTTAATCCCAGCACTTGGGAGGCAGAGGCAGGCGGATTTCTGAGTTCAAGGCCAGCCTGGTCTACAGAGTGAGTTCCAGGACAGCCAGGGCTACACAGAGAAACCCTGTCTCGAAAAAACCAAACCACCACCACCACCACCACCAACAAAAACAACAACAACAAAGAGCCAGAATGGCCAGACTGTCAGGGAAGGTTTGCCTTAGGATGTTGACTAGTGTCTGAAAAAGAGAAGGAAAGAGGGAAAGGTTTCTCTTCTTGAACTAGAAGTCAGAAGCCCACTGGCAGCTTGGCCAGCTGTAACAACATGCTGAGGGAGTACACAAGTACACAGACTCATCAAGGGATACATATGGTTCCCACTAGTAACAACAGGGATGGCAACGCCGGTCCACAATGTCTTCCCCAGCACCCCAGTTGTTCTTTTTAGCATATGCTTAAGGTAGAGAGCAAGGCAACCAGGGAAGGAATAAGGCCCGCTGGAGGCAGTGAGTGTGAACCTCTCTAAGGGCAAGTCACCCCTCATTGTCTTTACAATAGCCACATGTGCCACAGTGGCAGTAGCCCTCTCCAAAGGGCTAAGGAGAACATAAATGAAGAAAATGGTTCCTGAAGTAGACCTGAATTGATGAAGTAAAACAGGTCAGGGTGGCAAAGATGGCCTCAAGTAAAGATTCTTGCTGTTACGCCTGAAGACTTGAGTTAATCCCAGCTACCCACACAGCGCTTCTGCATGTTGTTTTCTGATGGCTCTACACACCCCATGCCCTGCATGTTGTCTTTTGAGGCAAATTTCCCATACCTCCAGCTGTTCCCCACACGTATTCAGCCTTTAGTGGCAACCCTGAGCACAGGCCCTAGAAACATGAATACTGCATCCAAAGTATAACCGTTGTCCTTCAGTGATGTTCGACACACTCAATCAAATGAAATTCACTTAGACATAACTCTTCAGAAAGGCAAACAATTTGATCACAACCAATTTGTCCAATTATATCTTGACAAAAGGAAAGATGGATTCTTATCAAACTTCTATGAAAGATATTAATTAAAACAGAGGAACTCAATAAAAGTATGTGTTCATGAATCTTAAGGGGTAATTGGAAGCATGATGTTGAAGGGTGTTTTGTCCTAGGAAAGCACAGTCTGTTAAACAGAAAGGATGAGAGAGATGCAGAAGAGAGAGATGTATCAGATACTGTTTACAGCATTGCATCATACAAAATTATATTCCGGCCACTCACTCATCCATTCAAAGTAGTTACAAGTATATATATATATATATATATATATATATATATAGTGTGTGTGTGTGTGTGTGTGTGTGTGTGTGTGTGTATAGATGGAAGGCAGGGACTAGGTACATAATTTAGGCTGGCCTGGATCTTGTGACAATACAATTTCAGTCTCCCCCCCCCCACCCCCAAGTGTATCACTATACCTGACTTCAGAGAACTGGACCTGACATTCTCAGCTCTGGACTAAAGAGATTTCCAGAAAGCTCCTTATTTCCAGTGACAAGGTCTTAACAAGGTCAACCCAAAAACCTAGATACTCTACCTTATTGGTTTTAGGGCTTAGAGCCCTGTACATAGAGCTCAGAATCTCTTCTACTTGGGATATGCATTCTGTCTTGATTTCACAACTCCTTGGGTGGTGGTTTGAGTAGGTATAGTCCCCATAGTGTGTTTGAATGCTTGGTCATGTAGGGTAGCTCTGTTAAGAGGTATGGCCTTGTTGGAGGAAGTATGTCACTGTGGAGCTGGGCTTACATATGCTCAAGTAACAACCAGGGTGGCATGCAGTTTCCTTCTGCTGCCTTCAGATCAAGATGTAGGTAGATCTCTCAGTTACCTCTCCAGCACCATGCCTGCCTGCATGCTGCTATGATTCCCACCATGATGATGATGGACTAAACCTTTGAAACTGTAAGCCAGTTCCAAATTGAATGTTTTCCTTTAAAGAGTTGTTGTGGTCATGGTTTATCTTCACAGCGATAAAACTCTAACTAAGAGACTTTGTAACAGTGTCTCTGGTCCATCCCTGTCCCAGAGGACCAACTTTGGCGGACTTGTCCACTAGTGCCTCATGAGTTACTCTTTGTCACATGGAAACCTGAGCCTCAGTATCCACAACTGGAGACTCCTGAGCTAAAGACACATCCTTCAGAGGCTGACTAGTCATGCCTCACTGCGGTTCTAAATCCGGGAGACCACAAGAATCCTTCCTCCTGCACACCCGTATGTGTGTGTGATAAGACACATGTGTATGCATTGTTTAGGATTCTATGGATTTTAGTTTATGAATGAAATATCAACCTTGTTAAGTTTTCTAATGCAGTGATATTAATGTTGCATTAATGTAGTGCTTTAGTGTTACAGGCATTAAAGACAAAATAGAAGTGTATACCTCTGTCAAAGAAAATGTTAAATCTAAAAACTTCCAGGTATGAAACATCCAGGAAATCTGGAACACTGTGAAAAGGCCGAATCTAAGACTAACAATAGGGATAGAGGAAGGAGAAAAAAAAACAGATCAAAGGCCCAGAAATTTTCAACAAGATTACAGAAGAAAATTTCCCTAACCTAAAGAAGGAGCTGTGACCAAGGTACAAGAAATATGAAAACACCAAATAGAATGAGCCAGAAAAGAAGTTCCCCTTATCATATAATAATCAAGACTCTAAATGTACAGAACAAAGAAAGAATATTAAATGCTGCAAGGGGGAAAAAACAAGTTATGTAGAAAGGCAGACCTATTAGAATAACACCTTACTTTTCAACAGAGACTACAGAAGACAGAAGGACTAAGGCTCTGAGAGTCCAGAGAAGTCAGCCCAGATTACTATACCCAGCAAAACTTTCAATCACAATAGACAGACAAAAACAGACATTCATGGTAAAACCAATGTAAGCATTATCTGTCTATAAATCCATCCCAACAGAAGAAAAACTTCAATCTAAATAGGTTCACCCAAGAAAATGCTAGGAATAAATAATATCAGACTAGAAAACCAAGGGTGTGTGTGTGTATATGTGTGTATGTGACAACAGCCACACACACCACAAGTAACAGGAATCAACAAACACTGCGCATTGATAACTCGCAGCATCATTGGTCTCAATTCCCTAATGAAAAGACAGAGACTAACAGAATGGATGCAAAACCAGGATCCATCCTTCTGCTGCCTCCAAGAAACACACCCTAACATCGAGGATAGACATCACTGCAGGGAAAGGGACAGCAAAAGATGTTCCAAGCAAGGGACCTAAGAAGCAAGCATAGACTTCCAAGCAAAACTAATCAGAAGAGATATGGAAAGACACTACATACTAATCAAGGAAAAAACAATCCACCAAAAGGATATTGCAATTCTTAACATGTATGCACCAAACACAGAGACACCAAAGTTCATAAAAGAAACACTACTGCAGCTGAAATCACATACTGACCCCCACACACCAGTAAGTGAGAGACTGTAATACCTCACTCACAACAAAGCGATCGATGACAGGAAACAAGCAAATGCAAGGCTGAAACCAATAAAATAGAAACAGAAAAATAATATAAAAAATACAAAGAACCAGTGAAACAAAGAGTTGGTTCTCTGAGAAAATTAATAAGAATGATGAACCCTTTCCAAATTAATTAAGGGGCAGAGGAAGCTCCAAATTAACAAAATTGAGTCAAAAGGGAGACATAACAACAGATACTGAGGAAATCCAGAGAATCATAAAGACATCCTTTTAAAAACGATATTCCACCAAATTTGAAAATCTAAAAGAAATGGATAATTTTCTTGATACATACCACTTACTAAAGTTAAATCAAGATCAGATAAGCAATTTACACAGACCTATAACCCTAGAGAAATAGAAGCAGTAATTAAAAGTCTACCAACACCCCCTACCCCAAAAGGCTAGGACCAGACAGTTGTAGTACATTAGTCTATCAGATAGATACCCAACCACACTGCCTGGCATTTGGTGGTTGGAGGCTACGTGTGCAGCTCAAACTTACCTAAGTAGTGCACAAAGATGGGTACAAAATAAAAGTTTACTTATCTACCAATTCCTAAGCCAGGGAATTATGCATTACTCAAGAAGCTAAGCACATGGTCACCACCGTGGCCTCCACTATTGCCCTACACAATTCCTTTCTTTTTAAAAATAACATCTTAATTTATTTACCTTTCCTTTACTGGTGGACTTCAAATGGTTTAAAACTGAGATGAAGTTGGAGTTAAGCTGTATGATATGGATGCTTAGGAATGAAAGCCATGGCTAGCGGTAATGATCTTAGTTTGCAAAGTAAGCTACATGGTTTCTTATTTTAGTAGGTAGCCTTGGAATCCCGGTTTCATGATTCCTTTACATCCTTTGAAACTTGTGGCAGCAAAGCCTCCTAACACGACCAATGGGATATTCTTCTTGCTTACTTGACCAAGTTTGTTCTCAGAATTTAAGGGGAAAAGAAGAAGGCTTGTCCATTCTTTCTTTTCTCTCTATCCCCTCCCCTTTTAATTTTTTTGACAGGGTTTCTCTGTGTAGCCCTAGCTGTCCTGGAACTTACTCTGTAGACCAGGCTGGCCTCGAACTCACAGAGATCTGCCTGACTCTGCCCTCTGAGCACTGGGATTGAAGGTATGTGCCACCATGACCAGGTTTCCTCCCTTTTCTTTGTCTGCATCCATTTCTCCGTCTACTTGCCCTATCCTCTGCTTTCTCATGCTTTATCAAACAGAGTGATGTGGGGGCAGACAACTGACAGAAAACGGTTTCACTGGCACCATCTTAGTGGCAGAGTAAGAAACGGACACTGGGTACACTCTGAAGGGAGACACCCAGAATCACCAGTCTAGTTGAGGCATCTCGTAGTCCTTCCTCTGACCTTGAACCACACAGTGAAACCCTTGGCTGAGGTTACACATTCCCCCTATTGAATGGGCAGGAGAAGAGTGTTACACAAAAAGAGAAGATGGCTGGCAGGAAAGATTGATGTTGTATATAAATGGCTGTTGAAATTTTAATTTGATCAAGATTATGCTTAGAATAAAAGCAGGTTGAGGGCCTGTGGCATGCTCTTTGGGTAAAAGCACTTGGAATGCAAACCTGACAACCAGAGTTCAATCCCTAGGAACCATGATGCAAGAAGAGAACTGACTCCCAAAAGTTGTTCTGTGCTCTCCACATGTGCACTGCATGTAAATGTCACTTCTATTTCCTCAGATGAAGTACTGAGATGAGAACCAGACCCAAGCTGTGTGAAAAGATGGCTTGGGTTGAGCCTAGGGCGTTTCCTTTTCTGTTCTAACTACCCCTAGGTCTAGGCCTGGAACCTTCTGTCCTAAAATCGTACAATCTAGTATTTCAAGCTGAGTGATTCAATCTGGCTTCTCTTGGATTCTGACTGAATTGCTCTGCCTGGCCTCATACTAACTTTGTCATTCTGTTCTAATCTTCTGTTTCCTTCTCACTTTCTAGCTTGTTCTATCTTTACCTGTGTCTATCTTGTTCTCTCTGTAACCTGTATCAGTAAGACTGTCCCAGTAAAACTGCCCCTACCTTCCTTAAGTAAGCTCTCTTCCTCTGCTGTTCTCCTGTGAGTTGGGTGTATACTGTGACTCATTCTGTCAAATCTTTCCCCGATTCACCACTTTGTCTGCCTTTCAATTAGATGTCACTTTCAAATATAGCTATTCCCTTCTACAAACTAACCTGATCTTCACTGTTAGGGATTAAAGGTGTGTACTAAGAGTGTATCTGTATTCCAGACAGATCATACTGAAATCCAGGGTGTGTCTGCATTCTAGCTGGCTCATAACTTTAGATTCGATCCCTTGCCAGAGCAACTCTGTTGCTGGATTAAATTTCCTCTACAAAACTACAACACACACACACACACACACACACACACACACTAACATTGTAATAATTGTCAACAAATTTTTTTAAAACTGAGGATGAACAGATCTCAAGGCACAGAAATCTCATTCTAGTAAGATACTAGTAAAGCTGTCACACTTGGGCACAAAGAGGATCCTCATTGCATTCATGTTTTGTTGTGGATTTTTCCCCCTTCATTTATTTTATTTTTATTTTTTTGATACTTTATTTACATTTCAAATGTTTCCCCCTTTCCAGATCTCCCCTTTGGAACCTCCCTATTCCCTCCCCCTCCCCCTGCCTCTATGGGGGTATTCACCCACCCACCCACCCACCCACTCTCGTCTTCCCTCCGTGTGTATGGGTGGTTTGCCTGCATACATATCTGTACACCACCTTGTGCAGTGCAAGTAGAGGCCAGAAGGGGGTGTCAGATCCCCTGGGACTGAGGTTACAACTAGTTGTGGGGCTCCAGGTGGTACTGGGAATTGATTCTGAGTTTTCTTAACCACTGAGCAATCTCTGTGGTTTGTTTTTGTTTCTGTTTCATGTTAGCCAGAGGAGACTGGGTGAATGTATTGTGATACATTCATACAGTGAGACACTGCTGCTGGAAAACTGTGGTAGACTAAAGCTTTAGGTATCAACTTGAGTTTTGACAGTGTCATAAAAAGGGAAAAGGTGAAAAGTATATTAACTAGACTATACAGGGCTTAAAAGCACACAGAGCAATACCATATGATGTAAGCAATTTATATGCCCCATTAAAAAACAAGCATGAGAGAAAGGAGTAAGCTAATGTTTAGAGATGATTCTCCCTTGGTTTTCTCACGGCAGGGTATCTTGTAAGTCAGTCAGTGATAGTTTTGTTCAGGAGCATTTTTTTTTTTTTTGAAGAACATCTGTGTATTCAGTAGCAGTCTTAGAATATTTAAAGATGTCTTCTGCTGAGGCAAAGCTCAGGCATGCTTGCTGACCAGAACAAAGACCTTGAGTCCAGGACTTGTTTCTTTTAATACCTCCCCTGTGCGGGCAGGTGTCTGCTGGCCCTCTTCCCGTTGCTCTATGGAAGCTGGAACACAGAGTATTGCTGCAGTAATGCTGATGCTGTGGTTGCTATGGAGCACATTATCCTTTGTCTCTGACCCTGCAGTCAGTGTCTTCTGCCAGCATCTTCAAAACAGTACCAGGCTAATATATTAGTTAACAAAATAATGTAAAACATCACACTCTTCATAGTGCTTAACAATTACCATGTCAAGTTTAGCGTTTTCTCTTAGGCTTTCTTTTCTATGAGTTTTTGATTCTTCTGGAACCTGTCTGCACTTCTTAGCTCATAGGTTTCTCCTGTGTATTCAAAGTAAGCTCATAGCATCTTCCATCTGTCTCTCTGAATTACTCTTTCCATCATTATATGATGTGTGTGTGAGAGAGAGAGAGAGAGAGAGAGAGTGTGAGAGAGAGAGAGAGAGAGAGAGAGAGAGTGTGTGTGTGTGTGTGTGAGAGAGAGAGAGAGAGAGAG
>JADRCH010000015.1:7783516-7836696 GCA_019843965.1 Rhynchomys soricoides | reverse complement strand
TGAAATGCCAGTGTCTTCTTTCGCCCACTCTTTGCCTCCTCTCTGTCATGACATGAACAAAGTATTCTGCCATGAATTCCTGTCATAATATGTGGCCTTGGATCAGCCTGGAAACACCAGGTCAGATGATTATGGGCCGTCTATAAAACTGTGAGTCAAGATAAACTTTCTGTTTCGATAACTTGATTATCTCCCATATTTTGTTATAGCAACAGAACGCTTAATAACATAAAGTCTTAAATAGAACTTCTGGTGAGCTTACTTAGGTGTTGTTTTCTGCATCTGGGGTCTACTTCTCACTACAAACAAGTCAATCTCCTCTTGTCAGCAGAAGAAGACTGGGGCTCTGGGAATCAATAGCACTTGATTTAGGAGCTGGTTGAATGTCTGTAGCTGACATCTGGCACACTACATATTTAGGGCTTCACCTTATCTTCCTTTTGGGAGATGATGGTGAGAAGGATATCAATCAGGCAGAACAATAACATTTGTCTTGACAATATTTTTATATGCTAACTTATTTTATATTGGTCTTTATTGCTGAGTAACAAGTTGCCTACCAGGTCAGTAATCTAAGAGAATGTTAACTATGGATGAGATCATGGCCAAGTAGAAGTCTGGCCTAGCTTGATTATCTGCTTAGTTTTTCATCTTAGACTGCAATCAAGGTACCTACCTACTGGGGCCAGGGTCTTCTTGGAGGCACAGATCTTGATGCTCATGTGGGTGAGGTTCCTTTGAGCCATCAGTCTGACGTTCACTAGGTGACACTTGAGTTTTCTCCTAGATCCCACAGGCTGCCCTCATTCCTGCCCACCGGTTGCCCTTTATCCTCAAAGGCTACACAGAAGAGCTACTTTGCTTTCAATAACTGTTATGTTGTGACTTCTGCCTCCTACCAGATAAAGGCTCAGAAGAGCAACTCAGGTACCTCAGAGTCATGTGTAGTTATGTGGTTACTAGCTGTGCTCTGGTTCTTTGTGTCAGTTCTACTTACACATAAAAGGGTGTGCAGGTACAGGGCCAGTATCACTCGGTGTTCACGCACAACTGTTCACACACAACTGCCTCTCTGACTTCACAAACACATTCCTGTAGTTTTCTTTTCCTTGTCTTTCAAACAGACAACTTGTTTTGTATTCTGAAACCTTAGATGCAAGGCTTTTGGAGTGGGAGAAAGAAAACATCCCGAGAGCCTTTCTCCCTGGCTTCTGATCCACAAAATCTTAGAGGAGCATAGAGGATATCCAGAAAAGGTAAAAATGTGTGGCCTCACTGGAGGAGGTGTGGCCTTGTTGGAGGCAGTGTGTCACTGTATAGGTGGGCTTTGAGCTGTCCTATGTTCAGGCTCTGCCCAGTGTGGATGAAAATCTCCTCTTGGCTGCCTTCAGATCAATATGTAGAACTCTTGGCTCCTCTAGCACCAAGTCTGTTTGCAGGATGCCATGCTTCCCACCATCATGATAATAGACTGAACCTTTGAAACTGTAAGCTAGCTCTAATTAAATATTTGCCTTTATAAGAGTTGCCTTGGTCATGGTGTCTCTTCACAGCAATAAAACTCTAAGAATTATTGTCTGTCTGTCTGCCTCTATCTATCTATCTATCTATCTATCTATCATCTATCTATCTGGATAATAGACTATTATAGGCATAATTCTAGTAAAAGCTATGATAATACAAACATGTCAGTGTTCTGGTTTGGGGGTATTTGTCTCTCTGAATTTACACAGAAACTTAACTCCCACTGTGTCGATGATAAGAGGAAGAGCCATTGCAGAAGCAGTCAGATTTGAGGACTTGGTTCTCACGAATAGCATTATTGTCCTTACCAAAGGCTGAAGGGAGAGAGTCAATTCCTTCTAGCCTTCTCTATTTTTCTAAGACAAAGAAGGTGCCATCTATGATGAGCAGGCCATCAGTAGACATCAAATCTGCTGGTGCCTCGATCTTGAACCTCCAAGCCTCCAGAACTATAAAAAATATATTTTATTTTCCATTTTATAAGTTATGCAAAAAAAAACCACCTTTGGGATTTTGATATAGTAGCATTAGTAACATATGAGTAACACTGATATATTTGCTATGGTAGGCACTTTTTGATTTTTACTTCACATATTTATCCTGACATATTAACTGATGGCCAACTTATAATTCAAAATTGAATTAAACACATGGTTCTTGAGATGTGTGTCATGAAGCAGACAGATCAGGGAAACCCTGAGAACAGAGTCTGTGACACAGACCTTAGACTTACACATCTCCATCTTTTTAATTGGGACCAGAAGGAAAATCCAATGAGGCTTCCAAGGGAACCACAAGGGACAGGTTCAGTCACGTGGTGTTGGCATGGTCATGGGGAGAAGACTTTATCGCCATGAGGGATACATTGTATCAGCACATGAGCTTCACCTATTGGCAGCATCAGCGTTTGTTCACACCACACCAATGAGTCCATACCTCCTCTGTGGCAATAGGGACAAGGTGCCAGATATTTGGGGGCACAATAGGATACTTGTGGTAACTTTCTATTTCTTTGATGACACAGTTGAAAAAAATCAGTTGGAAAGGAAGTTAGTTTTACCTCCAGGGTTCAGAGATTCAGGTTCGGTTCCCTTACCTTGCTGCTTTTTGCCTCGCTGGTCTAGCCCATGGTAGCATGTGGTAGAGGTGGCCAGGAAAGAAAGAGCAGTGGCTCTCAACCTTCCTAACTCTGTGACCCTTTAACACAGTTCCTCGTGTTGTGGGGACTACTTTGTAACTGTGATTTTGCTACTGTTATGAATTGTAATATAAATATCTGATATGCAGGATATCTGATATTCAACCCCCAGAGGGATCTGGACTCACAGGCTGAGAACCATTGGCAGAGAGTGATAGGAAGAGGCCAAGGGCTCAAAATCCCTTCAAGGGCATGCCCCCAATGCTCTAACTTCTTTTTCCTAGGCCTCACAGCTTAAAAGTTTTACTGTTTCCCATTAGTGCCTTGAGCTAAGGACCAAGCTTTTAACTAATGAACTTTCAGAGATACTTCATGTCCAAATCTTAGTGGTGTGACTAGTTCTCTCTGCCATTCTTCCATCTGAGAGAGTTGAATCTACTGGAGTGACCTTATCTTATCCAGTCTTCCTATAGCCAATTAATTAATCCTCCTTCCCACAATTAAAGATTTATTGCATCTCACAAGGGCCCCACTGGTTTTAAGTATACAACTGCTGGAAGTTTTAGATATGCGTCTGCTCTTCTGTTTACACTGAGATCAAAATACAGATCATCCCCTTTTATCATTTACCACTTACTTGCAATTTTCTTACTTCTTTTTAAAAAATTTAATTTTAAAAAATGTATCATTATGTGTATGTGCCTGCTTGTATGTATGCGCACCATGTACATGCATTGTCCCAGGAGGTCAGAAGAAGGCACTGGATCCTCCCTGGGAACAGAGGTGCAGGTTGTTGTGAGCTACTGTGTGGGTGCTGGGAAGTGAACCCAGGTTCTCCACAAGGGCAGTGAGTGCTCTTAAACACTGAGCCATCTCCCCGGCCCCAGTGTTTTAACTCCTGTCACCAACTATTATCTCCTTACACTTTGGAACATCATCTAAATAAAATCAAATCACAAGTATTATGCTTTTGGCCTGTCTTCTGTGAGTCAAGTAAATATTTGGGGCATTTATCTGTGTTGTGTCTATCAGTGGTTCTGGATTAAGCTGCACTTAATCCTTGATTATTGGAATGTGCCAAAACCTACTTAACCTTCATGCACTTAGGACAGTGGGACGTTTTCAGGTTTCCTTTTGCATTTTAACAAACTGACTGGCAAAAAGTTCCTTGCTTTTATCTTTTCTTGGTCCTCTGCATTCCCTTCTCTCGAGCCACCCTGGAAGAGGAACTGCCTGCTAGGCACATCATTTTTTAATGGGACACCCTCCCTTAAGGAGAACTTAGAGAGGCAGGTTCTATCCAATCTTCAGCTAAGACAGGAGATAGGGAGATAGGCACACAGCGACATTATTCTCTCATAGTTTGTTCAGAACCTTTGTAAAAGATGTGGAGTCGATTGCTGAGGGAGGTAGGGTCTGGCTGGTGGGATGAGGACCTGTGACGTTGGTTTGGTGGGGGGCATGTGGAGCAACAAGGAGAGACAAACCTGGGTTGCCTTTTGTCCCTTCAACAGGGTTCCAAGCCCTGCTCCATCCCCCTTTACACTGCTCCCTTTTATCTGGGACTTGAGTGTCTCACAACTGGCAGAATAGTGCCTGGCAGAGCTCTTAGTTGTTCCTGGGATGAGCTCAACAGAACTGGATGTTAAAGCTGCTGAAGGTAGGTGGCAGTGTAGTATGCAGATTCAATGCCGGGTGTTGATGGGGCCCTTTAGCAACGCTAAACCTTTATCTTTGTGGATGGGGGCATATCAGCAAATGTTTCACAGCCTCAACTTCATCATCTGTAAAGTGAAGAATGGCTCACTGTTTCTGTGAGGATTAAGTAAAAGCAATCTGTGAGAAACGCTTATCACATGCTTCCCCATTGTGGCAGATCACATACAAACATGGGTCGCTATGATGGCTGAAGAGAGCTGAAGACTTAAGAAAAACTGAATGAAGATAATAGTCCACTAGCGGACAAGTTACTGGTAAATTAACTGTAGGTTTTAAAATATTCATTTCTCTGGTATGGTAAAAGTATGAGGTGGGTGGGGGGTTGAAAACGGTTACCCCTTTTAGTAATTTCCATCTCTGTTAAACCAAACCTGAAGCTTGGGTTCACGTATCTTGACGCTCTGCAGAGAGGATAACTTTGGCAGAGAGGAACTCAACTCTCTAATTGTGTTGACTGCAATAAAATTGGCAGTGGCAGCAATCAATCTCCATCAAACATGGCTGGGTAGACCAGAGTCTGGGCTCGTACTTCCGGAGAACCAATGACCTATTTATTGTCTGCATTCAGTGAAGGTCCTGTCCAGGACTTTCGTAGGACTTGGAGGTCTTTCTTCAAGGGCAAAGGGTCATAGCTCCAGGAGAAAGGATCCACTCCACCGTCCAGTCCAGACTCATTTCCCTAGAAGAGGGCATGATACCAGGCGACTCCAGAGGATTCTCTCCAGCCTGGAGGAGGAGGGCTCCCCAGGCGTTTAACCCTTCCCGCTAACTGTCCTGTGGTCCTACCGTGTGCCTCAGAGCAGAGGATCAAGTTCTGCTGCGGGTGGGCATTCACACCCCGGGAGGCAGTAGATGCCCACCCACTCCTCAAACCTTCGGTGGCCTACTCTACCCCCAGCGAGCGCTTGTCTCGTGCCCCAGCTCCAGGATCTTTCCGGGGTTCAGGGTCCCGGGTGTGCTGCGACCTCCACTCTCTCTTCCCGGGAGTCCCTGGACCTGCAGCCTGGGGGTGGGTGTGTGTGTACCTGGGCGGGGCCGCATCACCGGCGGCGCCCCCCGCCCCCGCCGTCTGGCCGCACTCCGGGTCCTCGCCGCAGAGCCGGGGGAGGAGCGGCCGAGGCTGAGTTGAGATAGACCCAGCCTAGGCGCGGTGGCGGGACGCCGGCCCCAGCCCGACAGCACCGGCGCTCTCCCTCCCTCCCTCCCGTCAGCCGGCGGGGATCCCCAGCGAGCCGGGGAGGAGCTGCGGCGGCCGCCAGACAAGCTGCAAGTCCTGAGAAGGCGAAAGGGGGGCGGGGAGCTCCGAGAGCCCGGTGGCAGGTCCCTCTTAAAGAGCTACGCCGCGCCGTGTCGCGCCACCCGGAGCGCTGCCCCTCCCCCGCAGCCCGCAGGGCCGGTGGCCGAACTGCGCGGTGGGCGGTCCTGCTCGCCCAACCAGGGGCTGCGGCAGGTGAGTGCCTCCCGCCGTGGTCTCCGCGTCTGGCCGGAGTTCACCTCTGAGCTGGAGCGGGCGGGGGAGGGGGGTGGGGGAAACGGGCCGGGATGCCCGCCAGACTGCGCCGGCGGCCAGTGCTCTCCCAGTCTCCGCGTCCCCGAGACCCGCGCACCAGGTCTGTGAGGTTGTGCTGCGGGTGGGCGCGGAGGGCTGCCCGGGCGCCTGCCCATCCTCCGAGCGCTCGGCTGGCTGGAGTCTTGCCCACCGACTGGGACCCGGTTCTCTAGAGTGTCCCGCTGTAGCCGTTTCATCCTGCAGCACCTAGTGCCCGGGTGGACGCCAGGGTGCCTGTCCCAAGCGGCGACAGTCCTAGGCCTGCGTACGAGCTACGGCAGTCTTGGAGGGCTGGAAGTCAGCAGCGAGAAGGCGGCGCGAGAGCAGCCCAGAGTCGGCACCGCAGGCTCCCCCTGCACCTTGCGCCCTGGCGCTCAGGCTCCAGGCTTCCCAGACCTCAGACCGTCTCCCCGGGTCCTCCCTCCCTACCGTCCCCCCCCCCCCCCGCGCTTTGACGTCGGCCGCGGGCTGCCCGGGGCTCCTGGCATTGGCTGGCAAAGTCGATTGTCTGGGGCGACTGCTGTTACACTTAGGCTGGGTCTCCCGGCCGGGAGGAAGCAGGCGTGTGTTGAATTTCTCTTTGACCCTCACGGTGGAATAAACAGGAAGCGAAGAGCACCCAGCCGAAGGGCCCTGCACTTGCCTTTGTTGTGGGCTCTGCGATCTACAGACTGAAGGAGGTTTCCCGGGACCCCTGCCCGGTGTGCCGTCTGGGCACGGCTGGGGGCGCGCCCTGTGAGTACGCTGCCGGAGACAGCAGGCTCTCTGTGCATTAACTAGCTGCGGTGCTACGGAGAGCATTTGCTTGCTTGTTTTTAAACTTTTTTCTTTCTTCTTTCTTTCTTTTTTTTTTTTTTTAAATTGGAGGGTTCTCAGTGAGCAGAGGATTCAGGATCACAGGGACGCATGGTGGGTGGGCTTCATTCCAAGAGCCCACACCAGGCACGTCTGTTCCGGGTTACCTGGAGAGGCATCTCCTTGACCAGTCAGGACAGTGAGAAACTCGTTAAAACAAGTGGGGCTTCCTAGCTTCTGCCCCAGCACAGGAGTGACTGCTGAGTGTCAGTGGCCACATCAGTCAACATCACGTTTTGTTTTTCCACAAAGACTCGTAATGAGCTAGAACGATTATTTTGATTGGCTTTTCTTTCCTCTTAGTTTGTTTCCTTTGTTTTGTTTTCTAATTATTTTGCCATCTTGCCATCCCTGAACTCCTCACTTAGAGTTAGAGTTCATTATGACTGTGATATTTATTAGTGACCTTCTGTGTGTTAGGTATTGTGGGGTGTGAAGGGTAGAGATGGTGAACCCTGTTGGATCTTCAAAGTAGGGTGCTGGAGTGCAGAGGTAGCCTTTAGTGGCAGCTGGCTTTCCAAGCATGCTGAGACCCTGGCTTTCATTCCTAGCACCTGGGAACAAAAAGTAAGGGTCTATGCTGGATTAGCACTGCCAGGCCCACCTTAGAATGGCTCTTTCTGTTAGTTTCTATTGGCTGCCCCCAAATCTTACCCCTACCCTTGTCTGTATCTACCCTGGGCCTTCAGGATTTCATGAAAGGTTCTATGAAGTGAGCACACACCAAGCCAGGGCCTCATTTTGTATGGAAGAAGATACAGTCTTTCCTTATGGTTTAAATTTAGCTTACTGGCATCGTAAGTCTGCCTTTACACATTCTTTTTGGAGTATAGAATATGTGTTCAGTAGAAAAAAAAAAACCAAACTTGAGTCATTACGCGGACAGTAATGGGTCCGAATATTACTTGTATATGATTTTTAGTATTTGTTTTCTGCCATCCCAGGGAAAGCTTAATTCTTTAACAGATTAACTTTTCGATTCATGTAGAACACAGTTAAGAATTAGAGCTGGGACTGCAAATGTCATGGATTTACTGAATTGTAGGTACCATCCCCCTTGTTAAAACAAAAAAGACCTCTCTAGTTTCTTAGCATTCCGCTCTTACCACTGGAAGAGTTCGCTGCCCTTGTCCATGGCTCCAGTTCCTGTAAGTTTGCATTTGTGTTGGAAAGCCTCTTGCCAGCAGGTATTTAAGGCTATCTCTTGAATCCTCTTGGGTGCTTGGTTTTCATGACCATGATCCTGCAATGGAGTCCAGCCAGAGCCAGCTGCTTCTTACGGGATTTTGTGGCAATCTGTTGGCACATCATTTCAGGTTCAACAGTTCTTTCTCTGCCCCTTTCCGTTAGAATATATACATCCACAGGCAAATGTTTATTCTCACGCCCCCAACATTTCCCCCAACTTTGGACTGTTCCAAGAATAGTTCTCCTGCCAGGCATGTTTAGAGCAAGGACCTGTCTGCAGAGGTGTTTACAGTTTGGGGCAGTGCTGCAGTCTTGCTTGACTTAACAGCCTGGCAGAGAAGCCCTGTGGCTCATGGGTCACTTTCTGTTTTTTATCCGGGTTGCTGGAGGAGTCGATTCCTAGCCTGGCAGGGACACAGAGAGGGAAGGATGACTTTTGTGCCCCGTGGGTAGTTTCTGGCTGGTTGGCTGGCAAGAAAAGACCCCAAACTCTGGATCCCAGTGTGTGTCTCCCAAATTAAGTCAGTCACTTTATAGTGGTATGTAGAGTCGTACTGTTATCATATAAAGCCAAAGCCCATAGGATTCTGGGGAGGAATACCTGCAAGTGTATGGACTGCTTAGATGTTTATAGAAATCTTGGTCATGTTTTCTCTTTTTTTCTTCTGAATTTGGGTATATGGAGCCTCTAGGATATGTGTCTCTTTTGGGGTCAGAGTTCACAGGGAACACTCAGAAAGGAACAGCTATGAAAAGAGTATAGCATTTTAACCTGGAAAATGTCAGAGATATTCAACACTATGCACCTGGACACATGTATTGCATGTTAATGGTGGCAAACTGCAGCAGCCCTCCATTTCCCTCTCCTTTCTTGGTCCCCCCATCTGTCCTTGGCGAGCTTGTTCCCTGCTTTTTCAGCTATTCCCTTTTGTAGAAAAATCTCCCAGAAGGCATTCTTTCTCTGATGTCAAAGTTACTTGCTGCCAACATGGGCTGTTAGATGGGAAGTCCATTTTGACCTCTATCATGAGGGGATGAGAAGTGAACCGTGAGTTTTAAAATAAGAAAATAGGGGCCTGGGGAGATGGCTCAGTCAGTAAGATGCTTGGTGTGCAAGTACAGGGACCTGAGTCAACATCCCTGGTGCTCAAGTAGAAGCCAGTGCTGAAGGCGCAGAGTTGGGCAGATACTTGGAATTTACTAGCCAGCCAGTCTGGCTGGATTGGTGAACTCTAGATTCAGGGAGAGATCCTGACTCAAAACATACAGTGGAGAGAGATTGAAAAAAGACCTGATGTTGATCTCTGGCCTGTACATGCATATGCATACACATAAACACACAAACACATAAACATACATACACACACACACAAATCTCACCCCACATGAATAGGAATAGGAATCTGCATCTGAATTTTATAACCCCAGCACATGCCACTCTAGTGAGGAGGAGGGGATTGTGTGTGTGTGTGCTCATGTGGACATGTGTGTATTGATTGTGCTCATGTTGGACAACAAAAGGAAATAAGCAAACACCCAAACTGTTCACAGATGTAGATATATTGGGTTCAAATTTCCAATTAATATTGGTTTTCCTCTGTTACAGGAAGACTTGAGAATAATGTTTGTATTGTTACGGATCCGTTTGATTTAAAGATAGATCGCTTTTCTTTGAATTCCCACTATAAATGGTATTTTGCCCTTTTTAGGCTCTTTTTTTTTTGAGGACTTCTCTCTCGACCGAGCTTGTTTTCCTGTTAGGTCTTGGAAATTATGAAGACTGTAGCTGTAATTTCTCCCTTGATTGGCAGCCAGAGAGCTTTCCTGGACAAAAATAAGGCTCTACTGTGCCAAATGGTTGACTTTTCTAGAATAAAAACTCTAAAGGGTATGCAAAAAGTCTTCTGGTTAATATACTGGCATTCCCAGAACCCACTAAAACCCTGACAGCCTGCCAGCATTCACTTAATGAGGACGCAGAATGTCTGGCTCAAATTCCCATGAGCGGAACGAGGTGGGGGCTGGATGTCCACACCCTTTATTAATTTTTAATGACTGTATTTTTGTTTTGCAGATTTTGCTTCAGTTCCCCAGTAGTGTCACGGCTGACCCCCACCTTGTCCCCGCTCCATTCATCTCTTTACTTGCTATAGGAAATAGGGAAATGCTTGGGATCACTGGCAGATCACATGTGGCTGCATGGGTTCTTTCCTTGCTGGTTTCCTTTTCTTTTTCTTTTCATTTTTTTTTTTTCTTCCTTAGTCTTTGGAAAAGGAAGAGAGAAAAAAGAAACTGAGAAGATGACAACTTTTAAGAAGAACGATGTTTTGTTGTCTGCTGGGAAAAGAGACGCATTTATGAAACTTTTAGGTTTGTCAGACAGTTTATATGACAGTGCAAGTTGGTGCTTGCCAAGCTCCAGACAGATTGCTAATGTTCCATGACAGGGATAAATAAATTACTGCTGTCTGCAACACGCTTGCACTGCAAACCCACTGAGCAGCCCAGCTGGCTATGTGCTTTTCTTGGGGCCTGGTGGAAGTACACTGCACAGAAGGCCGCTGCCTGCTGCCGGCAGCACTGGGACCTGGTTTAGAGGTGAAAAGGGTGTGTCTCCCACTTTTATTTTGGGCTTTATGGTAGAATCCACTTACGAAATATCTGTGCCCCACCTCCCTTATTTTGTACTAGACCTCCCACCTCTGTCTCCATCTGGGTCTTCTGGTTCATACCCACGTTCTTCCTCCCAGGAAAGGGAAACAGTTGTATCTGCTAAGAGCCTGAGGTAATCCACAGTCAAGTTCCAAGCTGTTTTCAGTGGTGTTCTCTGTGCAGTGAATGAGTGTGTGCTGCCTGGAAGGGGGTTGGGTGGTTCTCCTTGGGCATAACGTACTTTTATCATGGCAGTTTGGAGACTCAGCTGGCAGAGTGACAGGTGTAATGGACCTAATGGTCTTGCTCTAGTTAGTGGACACATTGCTCATATTACAAAACCACCTCATATGCTGAGCTCCAGCCAAGTGATTTGCAATTCTTGCAGATAGGACTCTAGGCCTGGCTTATTAAGTGACATTAAGGTCAGGAATCAGGTGGGTGTGAGAAACATGTGTGCGCCCTTAGCCACCCTGCTTCTAACCGCCCTGCAGCGACTCTTCAAAGCCTTACTTGGAAGAGGAAATAACCCATCCCATCTCCTCTGGCTGGCCCTTCCTTCTCATAGGGTGTGGTGGGGGACCCTTTGGTGTGTGTGGATTTCCTGCCCTTGGGGTTTGCAGAATGTAGGCTTCCTGCCAACTGTGCTGGTTCCTGTGTGCTTGCAGGCCACTTCTCTCCAGATATAGGCAGTTGTTGGGGCAGGCACAACTCAGTATTGTTTTTAATTGCCTGTGTCCAGGGAACTGGCAACCTGTGTGGAGAGTTAGGGCAGCAATTTCTTTAGTAAAAGTTCACTGTCTGTCTAAGTCCAAAGCCAGAGGGCTGCTTTCTAAAGGGCTCCTTGAACTTGGTGGGACCTGCGTGGTCCCTGGCACTTGGTCAGATCGCTATGGCAGGAATTTCACTTATGGGCATGTGTTCTCTGCTGGGTTCTCAGTGCTGTGCATCTAGAAGCTAATCTAATCTTTACAGCAGCTCTGTGACAGACACAGCAAGTCAAGAAGTTATCCAATGTCATATAAACATGTAAATAAAACAGTGGAGTCCTGAACAGCTCGGGCCATCTGGATAAGAGATCTGTGGCTTTGACACTTTGGAAAAGGGCTACCCAAGTAGGCCACACATTCTTCTTCAGAGGCCATGAGTTTGAGAAGGAATGTCTCGCCATTTCTCTGCTGGTCTCCGGGTAGGCCCCAGGGGGATTCTTGCTTGCTAGCATGCCCAGGGTCTTCCTGTTTGCTCCCTCACTTCTATGTTTTCTTAGTATCCTCCTTGTTCTGATTCTGCTCTCTGCTGTCTGGTCTGTGGAGAGAGCCTCAGTTCTGAGAACAGGAGCAAGCAGTGGCTTTGTGTTTGTTACATCGTACTTTCGGTTCCTTGACAGGGAGGCACAAACCCTAGCGGAGTGCTTCTCCATGCCCTCCAAACTTTGTACATTCCTCTTTCCATAGTGGTCTGGAGGAACTTGACTGCCCATTTCCTAGGGATAAAACAGGCTCACAGAAGGGCGTGTGGGGTTAAGGGGAGGCTGGAAAACTTCAAAGTGTCTATTTATGTAGAAGGATCATGCAGTACTATACTTTCCCCTTTGGCTCACATTTGAGAAAACTTGCAATGAAGATTCTGGACTGGGCACCACAGGGCATCAATCAATTAGCCACACACAGAGATATATGTATACACCCTGTAAATACTTGTGTATCTTGGACCAACACAGAGTCCATGTAGGTCTGGGATGGTAGGAAGAGGAGAGCTTACGAGAGACATACGTATAAAATTGGGCCTGACTGAACAGCCCTTGCTGTGTTTGGAAGAATTCTCAAACCACGGGATAGCCAACGACAGCTTCTTCTTCTTTCTTTTCTTTTTTTCTTTTTTCTTTTTTTCGAGACAGGGTTTCTCTGTGTAGCCCTGGCTGTCCTGGAACTCACTCTGTAGACCAGGCTGGCCTCAAACTCAGAAATCTGCCTGCCTCTGTCTCCCAAGTGCTGGGATTAAAGGCGTGCACCACCACTGCCTGGCAAAAGACAGCTCCTAAGCTCAATATCCAACGCTGGTGCGTGGGATGTGTGCTGGCTCCTATATGATTGGCACCGTGGCACCCACATATAGCAAGTCATGTTGGAGCTTCTGTGGGGTTGATCCGCAGGCTGGTCTGGAAGGTTCCGGGTGGGGAGAGGAGCTCTCTCAGTGACTCTTCTGGTCTAGCCTCTGTCTTCCATAACACTAAAAGCACCTAGAACTTGAGCCTGTCCTGGAGTACCTGTATCTGTCAGTATCTGTGTAGAAATAAGATTTTTTCCCCTCTCTGTTCATTTGCTCCCCAAAATAGAAAGTACAGAAGGAAAGAAGAAAAATCAAATTGACTGAAATTGCTTTGATCAATATAAACAGTTTAGTTGATTCTGTTCAGTTTGTTAACTTGGTGTAAACTTATCTAGAGAATTTTAGTTGATCAATTGGAAAATCATATATAAAATTTGTATATCCTTTTCTTTCAAAACATTGTATTCAATCGTGAACACTTTAAAATGTGATTTAAATATTGTTCCAAAATATTTCTATATCTTTATTAGCATTGTATATAGTATTCATCTTTAGGAATTTTTAGAAAATTATAATTAATATTGTGTCTGTGTGTCTGTGTGGGGTTATGTTCCCATGTGTGCAGGTGCCCTTGGAGGCCAGAAGAAGGTTATGGGTGACTTCTTCAAGATGGAGTTACAGGAGGTGGTGAGCCAACCCACTTGGGTATTGGAAACTGAACTCAGGTCCTTTGCAGAGCAGTATTTGATCTTAACTGCTGAGCCGTCCCTCCAGCCCCTCCTTTCTAGTTTTGTTGCTATTTTTAAAGAACTGTTTAGGGCACCAAGACTGATACGAGTCACCTCCATTATAAATAATATTTCACTGAAAAAATTATTTAAAAAAATAGGATCTCACTCTGTAGCCCAAGCTGGCCTTGAACGTATAATTATAGGCCAGGTTGGGATCAAATTTGTGAAAATCCTCCTGCCTCAGCCTCCTGAGTGCTGGGATTGTAGGCCTGAGCTACTACATCTGCCTTAAACATTTCTGTATTACATATAGATGCTGAGCAGCTTTCTAAAAGGAAAGCCAATGGATGTGAGACTTTCTCAGGGTCTTCCAACAGTTGGCCGGTTGGCTCTTAGAGTGGGTGGGGCTGCTCGCACCCTCACAGATGCAAGAGCTACGGGGTAACCATGCCATGTTAACACCGACCATCAGTGTCAACATCTTTGGATGCTTGTCAGTGAAATAATGATTTTAATGTTTCTATTCCTTGTTAAAAATCTTGGTTTGTATCATTTGAGTTATAGGTGGAAAACTGGCTGTGTATTATAATTGTTAAGGGCAAATGTAATGATGTTTTAACTATGAAGTTAATTTTCCTCAGGTAGATTAAGGATACATTAACAGCCTAATAATTTATATTTGTCTATTATCTATCTATGTATCTATCACCTATCAATCTATTTATCTATCTATAACACTTATCAATCTATCTATATCATCTATCAATCAATTGATCTATCATATATCTATTATCTATTAATCATCTATATATCTGTCCATCTATCTACCTACCTATCATCTATCTATTTATCATGTACATACATGAACAATTATAGGATTTCATGGCAGTAGGCTGCTCTTGGTCTTTCTTTATTATGGCGTGCTCTCTCTCCGAGAGCATGCATTTGGAGTCACAGTAGAGAATGAAGGCCAGGAGAGGACATGGATTCATCATCTGACTGCTGGCATAGCCATGTAGCATTGACCTCATACAGACACTCTTTGACCACTCTCTGAGAGCGATAGAGCTCATGTGTTTGTGTCCCCTCCAAGGATATGGACTTAAGATGCATATGATTGTATGAACTGATGTTTGCTTCTCGGTGTTAAATGTTTGTGTCCTCTGCCAAGACACCTCATGTTCTCCCCACTTGTACTTAAGTGTTCAGCAAAGCTCTCAACCCTTCCAGACCTGTATGCTCAACAATGCCTTGTCTCCCAAATTGCTTGCTCCCAAATCTTGAGAGAAATGAAAGTCATTTTAGTGGGGTCTGCTTAATCAAAGTCAGAGTTCATTGAGAGGTTAGAAACAGCTAGAGAGGCAGACTGATTCAGCAGCTGAAGGATCAGGAAATGCAGGAAGACATCACTATCCCAGGGCTGGTTGTAATTAGTGTGGTGTAGCAATCTTCCTAGGCACCTGAAGAGTAAAAGGCATTCATCTGTTCTGTGGGTGTGTGCTGGGGGCATGACTCAGTATGTCCTGCTGCCTGGTAGACAGTGGGTAGGGGCCGTGGGACTGTGCAAGCAATTTCTGTTTTTTGTGAAGCTTTCACAGAAGTGTTCAAGGGAGTGCAGACATGATAAGGACAGACTGCAATGCAGAGAGAGCTACTGGCTGCCCCGGAGGCACTCTGCCTCATCTGCCTGAGCGGCAGGCCTTAGGGTGGGTTCTTCTGTGTGTCTGGAGGCTCAGTGAGTGCCAAATTCTTTCTGAGGTACATACTTACTCTCATTGGTACTGGGCAGTGTGGATGGTATTGTGCATATACAGTGTTCTGACTAGTTTTATGTCAACTTGATACAGGCTAGAGTCATTTGAATGGAGGGAATATCAACTGAATTTTTTTTTTTCCTAAGTAAGATCCAGCTCTAGGGCATTTTCTTAATTAGTGATTGATAGGGGAAGGCCCAGCTCATTGTGGGTGGTGCCACCCCTGGGCTGATGGTCCTGAGTTCTATGAGAAAGCAAGCTGAGAAAGCCATGGGAAACAAGCCAGTAAGCAGCATCCCTCCATGACCTCTGCATCAGCTCCTGTCTCTAGGTTCCTGTCCTGTTTGATTTCCTTCAGTGTTGGACAATGGGTGTGGAAGCATAAGCCAAATAAATCCTTTCCTCGCTGAGCTGCTTTTGGTCATGGTGTCTCATCAGCAATAGTAAACTTAACCCCAACTAGTTATAATAGTAATTATAACTACGTAGTTTTAATCAGCTTCGCAAAGTATATTTAGTGCAGGAAAATTGTGTTATTTGTTTTTGCTAAAGGTGAGGTGGAATTATTTACTGGATGTACTGGCTGGTTTTGTGTCAACTTGACACAAGCTGGAGTTATCACAGAGAAAGGAGCTTCAGTTGAGAAAATGCCTCTGTGAGATCCAGTTGTAAGGCATTTTCTCAATTAGTGGTCAAGGGGGAGGGCCCCTTGTGGGTGGTAGCATCTGTGGGCTGGTAGATGGGTTCTATAAGAAAGCAGGCTGAGCAAGCCAGGAGAAGGAAGCAAGCCAGTAAGTTATACCCCTCCATGGCCTCTGCATCAGTTCCCGGTTCCTGACCTGCTTGAGTTCCAGTCCTGACTTCCTTTGGTGATGAACAGCAGCATGGAAGTGTAAGCTGAATAAACCCTTTCCTCCCCAGCTTGCATCTTGGTCCTGATGTTTGTGCAGGAATAGAAGCCCTGCCTAAGACACTGGAACTCCCAGTGCCTTGGTCTGCAATGCAATTCCCTGTTTAATTGCTGTAATAAAGTGTATGTATCCCATTTTTAAGATCTGGGCACACTTCGATCACTGAGGAAGGGCCCTGTCCTGATGGATGAGGCTGTCTCTGCCTGATTCATTGAGGAAGCTGAGCTGTGGTAGGGAGTTGAGCATAAGCCCCTGGGTAACTGCCCACAGCACATGTGGAGGATTAGGCAGACCATGTTTCTGGGATCCCAGTAGGTCCTACCACTGGGCTTTGATCTCACCTGCTGCTCCTCCTGGGGCTCTTGTCCTGCTTGGGAAGAGGCTTGGAGGTTTTGTGACTCCACTATGGTTTCTAGGCACCATACCTTACTTTGTGGTTCTCCAACATAACCGTTTGCCTGTTTCTTAACATTTTTGAAGGACCAAATAAGATGGGGCGTGTGCAAGCAATTGGGAGAGGCTTATTATTGTACACATTGCTTCCTAAATGGAAGCCATTAAGCCAAATATGAAGTGTTTGTGAAGCACCTGCCCAGAACTAGAATGTGGTCAGAGGCCCAGTTCCTGCTCTTTGGAGACTGAGAGACGAAGAGGAAAATGGCATATGGTATAAGAAGCAGCTGGCAACTCAGGGCAGTTTCATGAGCCGGCTTATAATCAAGTCTAGTTTCAGAAAAGCACTGTACATGGAAGAGAGCAAGGCCACTAGGCCCAGAGCTGGTGAGTGTGGGTGCTTCCTCAGTCTGTCTTTCTTTAATTCCCCTCCCCCCCTTTCCCCCTAGAATTCAGATTCTGTCCAAGCACTAGGTAGCAAGAGTGCAAGTATCACTGTCCCTCATCACTGTCTCCTACCACCTGTTCACAAGTTGAAGTATAATCCTCAGTATGATCGTATTGAAAGCCAGAGCCTTTAGGACAGTGGTCCTCAACCTTCCCAGGGCTGCGACTCTTTAATACAGTTCCTCATGTTGTGGTGACCCGTCCCCAACCATAAAATTATTTTGGTTGCTACTTCATGACTGGAACTTTGCTTCTGTTATGAATCATAATGTAAATATCTGATATGCAGGATATCTGTTATGGGACCCCTGTGAAAAGGTCTTTTGACCTACAAACAGGTCGTGACCCACACAGGTTGAGAACCATTGCTTTAGGAGGTCATTAGGCCAGGAATGGGGAAGTGAAGTAAGGTAGAACTAAATGCACAGGCCGGGAGTATGTGGCTCCATGTAGGGAAGGGTGATGTGGGTGTCTCATGTGGGTATCATAGATGTATGTCAGTGCCTACAGCTCCTGAAATGTAAGAGTTTAAATTACTTATTTCTGTTAGTTTTGTTTTTTTTGAGGTTCTGGAGAACAAACTCATGGTCTCTCCCAAGCTACGAAAGCACTGAGCTATACCCCTAGCTTCCATGTCTGTAGCTTTCACGTGGCAACAACTCAACACTGTTTTGCCACATGGACACTTAAGGCCCCTTTCCCAAGTTTTGTTTAGAGGGACACAAGGTGACAGAAGCTTAGGTGACATAAAAAGCAGCACATTGTTGACCCAAAGAAATAGTCATTAAAATATCAGGACTATTTACCCATGTTTGGAGCATTGACCCTGTTTTAGCTTATGAGAATGGGGTGTCTTAGGGTGGTACATTCATTCCATGTGTTCAATGTGTACGAGGCAGAGAGATGTTTCTTTCACTGGCTTCATGGGATATGCATCATGGGAAAGATGCAAGAGAATTAAATTTGAGACACTTGTGGATATTCATGCTCAAGACAAGTGTGGTGGGAGACAGTCTAGCACTAGGGATGTTAAAGGGGTAAAGTCTTCCTGGAATAGACCAGGCATGGAAGCACCCATGCAGGTTTTGTAGTTGATAAATGCCACAGGTGAAGGATGGATGGGCCAATTCTCAAAGGCGGCCCACACAGGGTGAAGACTTTTGTTGGAAGACTAAATAAGGAGGACAAGGGGCACATGTTCAGTCAACATCAACTATGGCTGGCGCTCACTATGGTCATTGTTCATGTTGTGTCATGGTGCAGGGCTACAGAAACACAGGACCGGCTCTGATATGGCTCTTCTCCCCCCCCCCCCGAAAACCACATTAAAACTGACAAAGAAAAATAAGCCTGTTGTATGCCCATTGTGCTAGCCAGCTTTCTGTACTGTGGCAAACCTCTGTGATAATCGACCCATATAGAGAAAAGAATCGTTTTGGCCCAGGGCTTTAGACATTCTAGTCTCATTGTTTGGGGCCTTTGGAGAAGCAGAGCATCATGGTAAGGGATCATGTGGTAGAACAAAATAGCTCTTGTCATAACTAGAGAGTGCAGGCAAAGAAGAAAATGTTCTCTGACCATCACCTTCGAGGGAAAGCCCACCAAGTCCTAAAGCATCCCATGTGCAAAAGGCTGTACTGTGTTCCAATCCTGCCGCTCTGAAGACCAAGCCTTTGGGAGGAGGGATTCATTATAGACGTTACTTTGGTTATACTTATTCACACTATGAGCTGAGACTTGACCGTGGATGTCTAAGGTTTTCTATGTGTTCATATGTTCAAAAATGATTAAATTCCATACCCCGAACAGTTCACACAGGGCAGCCAGATCAATCACTTTCATGTGGGAATAATAATGCTTTCTATTTGCAAAACATTTGTAACTTTTTAAAGCTTTTCACAGACAACATCTAATTGTGTGTTCCTTGGCTTTATGGAGCAAATAATTCAGGAAATGTACATAGAAGTGTAATTAATAGGTTCATTCCTTCTACAATGTACCTTTTAGCTGAGAGTGAAATTCAGTCTTTTTTTTTTTTTTTTAAAAAAAAAAAATTTAGTGTGCAAAACCATATTGGAAGGCAATCTCTTGTTACTGTCCAAGCCACACACAGGCTGTTTCCTGAGGGTCATCAAGTCTGAGGAATTGCAGTTGGTGGCAGAGCAGGCACATAGTCTATGCAATTTTGAGAGGCTAGGGTAAAACACTAGAAATTGAATCTGAAAGTGTACGTGGTTAAACCAAGGAGAACAAAGGAGTCAAACTGTAAAGCCCTCTCCAGGATGCTCATCAGGAGCAGAGACATCCCTGCTGCAGGTGTGAGTCAGGGCCACTGAGTGAACTTTGCTTTCCTTTCCATATTAAACAAGAGTTTTCTGGGTGAGTTGGTAGTTCTTCAAGGGCCTCAGAAAAAGACGGACAAACATGAACTCATGCTGCTGCTGGCCATGAAGTGGGAGCTGGGAAGCCCACCGCGTTCTTGGATTCCCTTCCCACTGACTTACGCCCAGTCTAGCCTCTTCCCCTGAACGCCCCCAGTCCCCCAACATATTTTTGGCTTTTGACTGGGTACATCATGTTCAGCTGTGGAGATACAAGTTGTCTTCAGCTCTGTTTCTTCCCTTTTGGCAAAAACTGCTTCTGGTCTCTGTCCTTGCTGCCTGCTGTGTGGCCCCGGTCCCTGGTCCAAGCCCTGGAAGAGTTTGCACTGCTAGCTGCTGCATCCTTTCTCCTGCTCATCCTGCTGTGTATGATGCTCTCTTCCTCACTGACTAATGTGGCCACGTATCCCAAGCCCTTCCTGTGCGCCAAGTGTAAGCCTCTCACACTGCTGTTTTACGGCCACAGTTTTCTGCTCTCTCTCCTGAAGCCCCAGGAGTTGATGCCTCTGGTGAATGTGCTCCTGCAACTGCACAAAGCTGCTGCTGAAGATTTCAGTGCCGGGAGGTTTCCAGCAGACTCCATCCTGTCTCTGATGCTGATAATAAGGTCTGAAGGCTGGCCTGTCTGCTGGCTTTCCTTGGGTCAGCCCCTCTTAGTTCCCCAGTTGAACAGCAACGACAGGTGCTTCTGCTAAAAGTGCTTAAGGTCACTGGTCAATAGGTGGCAAATGAAGTGCTTTCTGATGTCTGGTAATTAGTTTGTGTGATCAATATGTACTGAATAGCTTCTGCAGAGGGCTTTTCTCGTAGTTACCTGTAGCGAGTTGGTGTAAGGCTTGTAATAAAAAGACCCCCCCCCCCCGATGAAGGGGTCTGCTCTGCGGGACATTGCAGACGAAACACACTCTTTGCATTTGCTTAGACACTGGATATGGGTTGCCTGAATAGATAACTTGTTATTTTGTCTACCTTTCAAATATACCGCCTGTCATCGGAAGACATGGCAGCAACTGTGATCCACAAGGCTCACTTTGTTTACTGTTGCTAGGCTGTGGTAAAACATCAAGGGGGCATTTCTTTTTGCTTCTGCTAGAGAGTGATGTCTCATCAAGGCCAGGAAAGAATTTAAGAACTACTCTTGAAAGCAGGCTGGAGAATTTAGCACCCTCTTTCTTGAAGCATATTCCTTCGAGGACCTGGTTGTCACTTTGAGTGTCATTTAGGGGAACATTGTCTAGGCGAAGTGACCTTTGGGTACTAGGTCTCTATTGGCAGCATGGCAGGCCAACTGAACCCTGACTGTGAGGCACAATGGTATCAATGCCAGGGGGAAACAGGGGCTCCACCTTATTTGTGGATGGAGATATTTCTAGACAGAGGCAGAATCCTTTCGTTGTAGCTTGGAGTGGTTATGTTTTTACATAAGCCTGATTTTCAGGCTCAGAGATCTTATTCAAGGATGCTTGGTGGGTAGTTTCATTTCCAAGTGTCTCAGCCAGGGTGTACAAAAATGAGCTGGTGTGGGATGTGGCTCAGAAGTAATGCACTTGCTACAAATGAACAAGTCCCGAGGTCTGGTCCCCAGCACCTCAGAAGGAGGAGGAAAGGAAAGAGGGAAGGAAGGAAGGAAGAAAGTAGGTAGAAGGGAAGGAAGGAAGGCACAAAAATTATTCTCACCTCGAACCATATAGAGGTCCCTTTTGACCTCTCTTTTGCCATCATTGTCCCCTGGAGTCCCTGTGAGTTCTCTAATGTCCCTTTCTCTTCTCCCTACTGTCCTTCTGTCTCTCACTCTCATTTTGATTACTGGCAATTCCATCTGTCCAGGGATTCAGGCCTCACGTTTGGCACCTCTAATCCTCTGAAGTCCAGTTTTTGAATGAATCCACTCTTCACAGCATACATCCTGTGTGTCCCCCCAGGAGCCCGGCTGCTTCCCTTCAAAGTTCCTTACAAGTACTTCCTATCCCTGGGCGTCTGTGGCTTCCTTGCCTGGAACCATGATGTATGTGTATCCTGGTCAATTTTAGGCCTTCAGTAAGGTGTCCTGCCTTGGTTAGGTGGCCTCTCAACTGTGTATGTTCCTGTCTATGGCATCCTATGATGGATTGCTGGAAGTTACCTCTTCTTAGAAAGCTCTTTCTAAGAAAGAGCAGACAGATCACTACCCTGTCTGTTGTCCAGCAGCAAGTCAGTATTGCTAGTTACATGGACAAGTGGGCCAGGGAGCTAGAGCCCTTGTTTGACAGGGACACAGAGAAGGTCATCAGGACTCCCAGGGCTTGGTGAAGCTCTGGTGCTGAGGTAGAGCCGTTCATGGACTTCTGTCTGTCTGTTGATGCTTAGGTGGTTGCCAGGGGTGAGTACAAGGCCATCTCACCTCTGTCACTGTCAGTTAGGTCAGGCCTCAATGCAAACAGTAAGTTCTAATGGAAGGGGTAAAGTACAGCCTCAGAGGTGACAGGAACAGGCTCGGGGACATGTCATTCAATACTCTCACTCCCCCCCTTCCCAGGGCTAGGTTTCGGCTTATATTATTTTCCCCCCAGGATTAGGATTGAACTTGGGACTTCATCCACGCTAAGAAGCTCTCTTCCACTGAGCTCCATTCCCAGTCTCTACATTTAATCCCTATTTTACACTCTTCTCCGCAGAGTAGAGGTCAAGAGAAGCAATTCTTTTCTAGAGCGACTCTTGGCTTCCTTTTCTACTTTCTCAGACTTAAATCTCTCTATCAATTATGGGCGAGTTAAATATTGTTTATACATTTAGAGCAAATCCATCAAGCTATGAAATATGATTAGATTTGTGAATGTTCTAGAAATCACCTCACGAAGGTATTTTTCTTTTCTATAGACATCCTCTGTTAGCAGGAAAAGTTCAAAGGGGAGGCAGTTAAGGTGTACAAATCTTTGTTTTTCTACTTTTTCAAAGCAGACTAAGCCTTTGATTATTTCCTAGAATTCTGACTCACTTTCTAAGCTCACTGTGCTTATGTTCTGATATGACAGGTGATTTTCTGAGTTTACTTATTTATTGTGTTGTCTTGGGTTTAAAATCAACACAGAGATTGTGAAAAATCAACTACATAGGGTGAGTTCTAGGAGCCATGGGTTCGCACCACTGATGGGTTTTCCAGCCCATGTATACTACTAGACTGTAGCGCTAGCTAGGCTTCCCGAGGAGAAAAGTGACCACAGATGAGGTGATTTCTTTGTCTATTCACTCAGGAGACAGTCTTGCTTGGAGCAGGGAAGGCGGGAGCAAAGGGTGAGCTTTCCTTTTTGCCTTTGCTGAGAATCTGGTTTGAATCATACCTCCTCACCCCCAATCCACACACCCAGAAGACAGACTGAGAGGAAATATACATAAACATTAAAAATAGACGCCCGAGATGTGGTGCTAAGGATGAGCTAAATAAAAAAAAAATTCTTAAAAAAAAAGTGATCTCGTGTTTCTGTTTTTATAATGAGAACATTCCCAGTACAGGGCGTGGAACCGAAAGTCAGGTTCTTAAAAATTGTGGAACACAATTAGATGTGTATCTTTTTAAGTGTTTTGGAGGCAGGGATGAAGTTGCTATGGGCGTAGAAAGGTTTGCTTTCCACAGAGTGCTTCCATCTGGCCCTGTCTTGCTCTTGGAGCCAAGCCGGGCAGCCCTACGTGGGATTGAATTTCTTATGAGATGGGGAAACAGTTACATGTCAAATTATTAGTCCATACTTCCCCTGAGATGGCCGTTTAGCTTTGATCTAGTAATAGGGAAAGGTTCCAAGTTCTTTTTCTGGGCCTACTCTCCTGTGTGCCATGGTTACCTGTGTGATTTGGTAGGCTAGTCAGCTGTCTGGAAGTCTCGGCCTCTGCTGTGTTCCCTGTCTAAGATGGTCCATATCATATTTCAGGATCAGACCTGGAATTGATATTCATTTGCACAAACACTGATACCTTTTTCTTGGAGGTGATATTTGCATGCCTCTTTGCTCCTTGAAATCATGATGTCATTTCCCTTCATTTAGACCCTTGCTTAGAACCAATGTGGTGAACTTGGAGTCAAGGATGTAATAGTCTGTCCTAGGAGTCTGGCTAGGGGCATATTGCTTGTGCAGGAAGTTAGGTTTTATGTTTAATAGAAATGACCTGGGAAACCTGGGAGACATTTCAAGTGGTTCAAATCTAGAGACTGACATATAATGCCTGGATCATGGGTAGGCCAAGTGGCAGACAGCAGGGTGAGCAGCATGAGGGGCAGAGCTAGAGAACAGACTGGGGTGAATTGGACTGCCAGGCTTCAGGCATTGAATAAGCAGCGGTGGCTCTCAGTCTGTGGATCTTAGGGTATTGGAGGAATAACTTGTCTGGTACTAATGTTGTAGACATGTAGTAAAGGAGGCACCAAATGGGTGGGTCTTCTCAGAAGCCCAGTGAAGGCATCCAGCATGTTGTGAAGGATTCTTGTATAGGTGCAGTCTTCAGTTTCATTTTTGTTGTGATCTTAGCCCACAGAATTCAGTTTCCTCATCTGGAAAATGGGGTGGGGTGGGGGAATAACATCTGCATGGCTCAGAGCATAACCATGACCACGAGATGGAACGTCAAGTGTTTTCTCTGAAATGAAAAAGACCAAGCAGTCCCCTTGTTCCAGCTCTACTGTGCCCACCTCCTCTTGTGATCATTCCCCTTGTTCTAGCTGTATTGTATCCACTTCTTCTTGTGAGCAAACTGGAGGAGGCTCCATGAAGCCCTCGGAAATGGGCTGTTTGCACATGAGGCTGCCAGCAGCTCAAATGCTTGGTACCAAGGAAGGTTACTATGGACAGTGGGCCTGTGGAGAGTGACTGCCAGCATGCCAGTTTCTTATTGCCTTGGGGGCAGAGGTGATGATAAGGAAGAGAAGTGATCTTGTTTAATGGAAAAAGCAGTTAGAAGACACACAAAGAGCATGGCCTCTTGTTCCTTGCTCTGTTTCCATGTAGCATGAATAACTCAAGGGCCATTCTCTCAGTGGACACTATTACATAATTAACCTGTGCCAGACACTGTGGCCACCCAAGCCCCCTGACCTCAGTTTCCCCTTTGAGAATCCCCTCCACACTTCCATTGATATTTCCATGCACTATTTACTTTGATTCATTTGATTAATTTATTGAAAGTATTACGATCACTCTTATTTTTCAAATGGAGAAGTAAGGTCTAGAGAGTTTTTTCAATTGGTCCTAGGTCACTTGCTGTTAAGATCTTGTCTGTGCAATACGATGCTGGGTAGAGCCTGGTGGCTCCTTGGGCTCTCCCTTGAATTAGGTGATTGTGTCTTTAAGGATTACATCCAGTAAGGCTGATTGCAAAGGAAATCTTGCAATAAGGATTATACTCATTATCATCCCTGCCTGCCATGTACTTGCTCTGAGGAGTTGCATACTGCTCCAGGAACTGCTGGGAGCTGCAGCTTCTAACAACATGGTCCAGATGACCTGCCCTTGTTCAGGTCAGGACCTGTCAGGTCAGACAAGAAATGCTTGGGATTCTTTGTTTTCTGGGATAGGAACTGGAGACAGAATTCTTTGACTTGATAGAAGTTATCTATCATGAAAGGCAGAAGAGGTTCTCAAAAATATGTCATTGTTGGATTTGTGCTCTTTACGAATGACGGCTATTTGGTGTTTCCTTACTTAGCTTAACCGGGACAGTATTGGAGTCTCCCATGCAGGGGTTTTGTTTTGTTTTTGTTTGTTTCTTCAAATATTAAGTGCTCTTGGTTGGAACAAAAGCAATCTTAAAGGAAAATCTTCTTTAGTTTACTTTGCATGCTGACTGCCTATTATAAGCTGAGTTGTTTTTTTCCTTCAGAAAAAGAGTGAACAGGTGAGAAGATGTGTAGATGTGGAACCAGATCTACTCCAGCTCTTCGAGACGGTATCTGAGAGGAAAGAATGAGAGGAAAGAATTTAGACTCTACCCACCTGGCCTCACACTTCTGTGAAATGTTCGGTCAAGGTGTATTACTTGTGAGGAGCCAAGAGAGAGTCCACATAATGATGCCCTGGGAGAAGCCTGCATACAGCAGCTGCACCATGAATGATGGCCACTCTAGTATGTTAGTTACCAACATGGAAATACATGTTTGTAAAACTGACCCCTGGAGTATTATGAGACATTCTGACCAGAGGCTACAGGCAGCCTCTCCTTTGGCTGTGAAGATTGCAGAGTTTCTTATCAGAATGTTTGCTTGAAGATGGCTGCTTTCAACTGTGATGGGACATTTGTGTTCCAGATGTAGGCAGGCACTGCTGCTCGTGTCCGGGTTCTGGTGTTAGTCAGAACTGGAAATGTTAACCCAGTGAGATTGCCTCCTGAGTGCAGGGATTTGAAAAAAGAACATTGAAGGGACCACTTAGAAGTTTAAACAGACTCACTCTCCATTTTCACCTAAATATTGTATAGGAATTTCATTAGCTCTAAATGAGTTTGCCTGAATGGCAACAGTACCCTTTACGTCCTAATTAGCTAGTGAATTAACTAGTGTGAGTTCTGATTAATCAGAATGACTTACAGAGGTACTAACAATTACTGTATTTAAGCAAATAAAAGTCCTGGTTATCTGGCCTGGAGAGACTTTTGGTGGTCTAAGAAAGGCTGTCTGTCTTTATGCTCCGTTCTCTACCTTTATGAAGCCTTCATTGGGTCTACTGTGTGGAGCGAGGACAGGATAAAGATGCCCTGACTGACTGTCTTGGGTGCTCCTGGGAAGAGCAGAATTCGGAGCTTGTTGCTGGCAGGGATTTATCCCTACACACTGTGGTGGATGCCCTGTGATGTGCCTCCTGCATGTGGGCTGTATCTGGGATATCACACCACAGAGCCAAAGGAAGTGAGTGTAGTCATCTTACCAGGGCCAGGTCCTGGGAATGCACACACCTGTTTGCAGCAGGTAGTTTGGGGGAACCTCCAATGGGGTCCTGGCAATGTACTGATCCATGCAACCATCCCATGCCAGTCACTGGGAATTTCACTATCATTTGGCCCATGAAAGGGATTCACAAGCATATAAATATTTCTTTGTCTTTTTCATGTTTTAGAATGGACTTTAGACATATTCATTGCTTCATGACTAGAATACTGGAAATACCACTTCTTTACCCATTTCGCCTATGGACATATCAGCTGGGGTGTTTTGCAAAGGGTCACAGGTTTACTTACAAGTGGAACATACAGGATGTCCCCTGTCCCACTGAATGTTCAGCTCTCTGGTTAAGCAGAGGCTGCCAGCCTATAGGTGCAGGGTCTTATGTCCCCGCAGGCACGGGTGTGGAAGTGCCTTTAGACTGTCCCAACCTCTGGTGAGCCCATCATGGCTCCAGTCCCTTTCATGGGACTCTCTTGGCCTTCCTGTGGCTTCTCTAGACTGGGAGGTGCTACTTCCACTACTGTGTGTTCCAAGAGTATTGGCTCCTGGCTCCTATGTGCTTTCTTTGAGTTTGTTCATAGTTTATGCATGTATGTATGTGCACTCATTCATGTGCACATGTGTGTTCAGTTGTGCATAGATACATGCATGTATGCCTATGCATGTATATATGTCTATCTGGGAAAAAACTTACTGTTTCATATGGTACCTCACAGAATACTAGTTTATGACGACCCAAAGATGCACCCAACTTAGCCCTGTTCCTAATGTTTGATATATGCTTCCCTGGCATCATTTGTGTCTACTCCGAAATCCAGTGTTCTCAGCTGGGTGGTGGTGGCACACATCTTTAACCCCAGCACTAGGGAGGCAGAGGCATTCAGATCACTCTGAGTTCAAGGCCTGCCTGCCTGCTGATCTACAGAGTGAATTTTAGGACAGCTACATGGAGAAACCATGTCTCTAAACCCTGCCCAGCCCCAAACCAAACCATCACCACCACCACCAAACCAAAAACCATTCGGTATTCTCCTAGAGTGACCCTCTCCTGCACTGTCTTAGCAATTATGAAATTCACCATCATTTTGAGAAAAAAAAAAAAAGCCCTTTTTGCTACTTGAAGACTGGAGATAGGGCATAGATCATACCTGGAGGTAGATAGCAAAGCCTGGATACACTCATATGAGTATATTGGAACCCAAGACATATCTTTGGCATGTACAGGAGCAGGGGTGGGTGGTGGGTCAAGGCCTTCGTGCTGAAAGCTGCTGTTTGTGACCATGGTGAGCAGCTTCATAGTTTCTTCCTGGCAGAGTCCTGGTGATGCAGGGCACCTGCCCTTTAGGATTTCCTTTCAGTAGTGAAGCCCTGCTCCAGTAGCACCTGTTCCCCTTGTCCCTCAAGGCAGAACATTCAAGATGCTATGTTCACAAGGACTTCTGGAAGAACTTTCTATATCAATCCTGAGTTAGTTGGTTCAACTTCTTTTCCTATATTGAAAATAAACACTGACTCATATCCTTCGGGGGTGGTTACAGGGTGGGTTTCTGGAAAGGTGAAGACTATTACATTCCGGCCCTCTGCCTCCTGCAGGAAGCAGGGCACCTTGTTGATATGACTACTGTAGTCTGGGCTGATTATCCTCACCTGAAGGAATAGGCTGAGGCCTGAGTTTGTGTGTAAGATTAGCGCAGACCAGTGTCAAAGCAGAGAACAGATCCCATCTGAGATGTATTCCTCAGTTGCAGCCTGTTTGATTCTGTATGTACGTTCACCTCCTTCTGGAAGTAAGCCGATGGAAACTGCAGAAGTACCTATGTCAGGGTAATGATAAAATATTCAGGACAAATGGATAAAGTGAGCTTAACAGGTGCTTTGGTGTGAATGAAAAATGTCCCTTAGCGGCTCATGTATTTGAACACTTGGGCCCTAGTTGGCGGTGCTGTTTTGGAAGATGATAGAGCCTTTAGGACGTGGGGCCTTTTGGAGGAACTGCTTCTCTGGGGGTGGGCTACGGTTGTTTGTTTTTGTTTTCTTTTGTTTTTTCGAGATAGGGTCTCTCTATGTAGCCCTTGCTGTCCTGGAACTCGCTCTCACAGGCTGGCCTCGAACTCAAAAAGATTCTCCTGCCTCTGCCTCCTGAGTGCTGAGATTAAAGGTGTGTGCCATCATGCCTAGCTTGGGCTTCAATGTTTTATAACCTGGTTAAACTTCTTGTTTTCTCTTTCTGCTTTGTGTGTGTGTGTGTGTGTGTGTGTGTGTGTATGTGTGTGAGAGAGAGAGAGAGAGACAGAGAGAGAGAGAGAGACAGAGAGAGAGATGATCTCCCTGTTTCCCATATGCGTGTCTCATATTGCTGCCATGCCTTCCTCCGCCGTGATGGACTGTATCCTCTCTGGACTCCTTTTTCTCCTCTAAGTTGCTTTTCTCGAGGTGTTGTGCCACAGCAGCAGGAAGTGACTATACATCAGGGCTTGGTGACATGAAGGGAGTTCTTTAGATGCATTGACTTCCTAGAGCCATTTATTTTCATATGTCCCGGGAAGTCCACCGAAATGTTTTTGTTTAGACATCCAGCATTTCAAGTTTTCCCTGGTAGGAAGCTTCAGGCTGTGGTGCCACTGCCCACCTAACTGTTTGCTTTGTCCGATCTCCTTCTCGTATTGGTGAGGGACTTGGTTTTGGAAGCTTGCAAACAGACTTTTACTTCTTATGGGTGTTTTGATTTATGCCTGGAACTGTGTTCAGGTGATTGGTGACTAATTAAGGTAGGGCTGACAAGAACTTTATAGACTTTTTCCTGGTGGAGGAAAACTACCTCTAGATACTTACTAATGGTTTTCATTACAGAAATGGACTTTTTAGGATACTGTGGAGATTGATAAAATTTTACTCCTTAATATGGTATGGAGTCTGCATGGTATATAGAAAAAGAAGTAAGAAACACTGAAAACATATTTCTTAGCCTCTAATAAAAGTCTTTCCCGAGCGGTTATTAAAATCATATCCAGCTGCTTTGGCCTCCCACACAGCTCTGACCCCTCTGGCTCCAACCTAGTTTCTTTCAGCTGTTAAGCAATTAGCATCAAGGTTGGAGCTGAATAATCTTCCTGTCTGGCTGGTCAGGAGCTTTTTTACGAGGACCCTCTTTTTGCCAGTGTTGTTGGTACATCTGTGATCTTGTACTTTGGTTGCTTTGCTCAGCTCAGTACCCCTGTCTGGGCTCTTTCATATTGAAAGTACTGAGAAAGTTCATGTCTGCCCCCCTCCCCTGCGCCTGCTCCCTGCTAGCAGATCAGGTGTTCATGGAGAACTCTTCTGAAGCCTCTTACCATTGGGGTGTTAGGGTAGTGCCCCAAGAAACCAGAGGTGAGGGATTAAGCTGTCTCTTCCGCTCCCACTTCTGGCTCTCAACTTTCTGTGAGTGGACATAATAACATATCTCCAAACTAAGACAAAGTATGGGGTCATCATTTAAAGATTCACATCAACTTCTCTCTGTTTTCCCATCACCCCTCCTGTCTGTCTGTCTGTCTATGTGTCCAATCATTTATCTTCCAATCTATCACATAATCTCCAAACTCCATTTTTTCCCCCTCTCATCTGCCTATGCCTTTCTTTGGGTTTTGTAATTGCTAATTGACCTTTGAAATCTTTGACCATATTTATTGATCTACATGGATTCATGTGGTGGTTAAATATTATACTCATTTACATTTACTACTACAAATGTGGTCACCAGAAGCTTAGGTGTCTCCTCCTCCCTTTCCTATCACGGATGGACGAATGGGCGCACACATGCATGAGCTCCCCCCCCCCCCCCCCCCCTGGCCTTCTGGATGTTTCTGTGTGGAGTTTGAGCTTTGGGCAGAGGTTATGGACGGACAGATCACATGGCTGACGACACAGTTAGGATATTTTTTGTCTTCTAGGACAGACAGAATTGCTCTTTTGGAAGTACAGTTTAATAAATATTGAGACAATCTGCATTATATATCTCATTAGCAACATATCTCGACCTTCTGGGGGAAACAGACAAGCACACGTGAATATGTGAATTGCAGCATCTGTGGTTTCTGGAACTTGATTAGGGCATGCCTTCTCATACACGTGAGCGTCTTAGAAGGCAGAGGGTCCAATTTGGTATCCCAACCCTCCTTTTGGAGAAGTGGTGGGTTTGCCTGACTGAGAGTGCAGAGTCAATGCAAACAGAGAAACAATGCTGGGGTGACTAGTGTGGTGTATATTGCAGAGTGGGTAGGGCTGGTTCTGAGTCTAGAAGGACCTCAGATAGGGCCTGCCTCTGCCGGCTCATAAGAGTGTCCCCGGAACTCCCTCCCAGCCCTACCATTCTTGAGAATCAATTTATTACAGAAATAATGAGGAGGATTTGAGATGAGGCAGGCAGGGAGCAGGGAGGCTTTCATACTGGGTATAAGTTAGGTCAACTTTGGGGGCTGCCAGCAGGTTTTGCTGAATGTATCACAGCAGAAAATGAATTAATATTCACACAGGTTTTGCCAGATGTTTTCTGTAATGTGTATTATTGCCATCCTCACTTTTGAAATGTGAATCTGGGACTCAGTGGGATTAAGTCATAGGCCCAAGTCAACCCAGCTGCAGTGAACTTGGGATTCCTTCCAGCTTGTGTGTGTGTGTGTGTGTGTGTGTGTGTGTGTATATGTGTGTGTGTATGTGTGGATATGTATATGTGAATGTATATATATATCTGTGTGTATATGTGAGTTGTAGGATACATATGTGTGTGTATGTGAGTGTGTATATATGTATGTGTGTATATATATATATGCGTGTGTTGTACGTATATATGATGTTTGTATATGTGTGTATATATAGATATATATCTGTGTATATATGTGTGTGTTGTACACATATATACGATGTGTGTATATACATATATGTGTGTATACATATGTGTGTATGTATGTGTGTGAGTATGCTTGTCTGTGTGAATGAATGTGTAGGCTTGAGGTTGCCCTCCAGTGCTGAGGTTATGGACTTGTGCCACCACATTGAGGATCTGAACTCAGGTCCTTCTGCATGCGCAGTGAGCACTTTACCCACTGAGTGAGCCCCCCGGCTTCCAGCCCCTATATTTGACCCCAGCTCTCTATGTTACTGTGGCTAAGAGGCCCCCAGGGAATCTGGACAGCAATTTTCAACTGAGGAATGATAGGTAGCATAGGTCATTTCTACGTCAAGTGGAATGAAGAGAAGTAAGATTTTTGAGGTTGCCCTGCATAGGATATGGGAAACCAATGTGTAAAATGCTCATCTCATGTCTCATGGAATGGGGATCAGGGCTCAAAGCAGCTTTTAAGGCTCTCTTCTGTGGAGCTGGTCTCTCCCTGGAATTGTAAGGCAGGCACTGACAGATGTATGAATGCATGCTCAAGAGCAAATTTGAAATGCTTTGTTAAAAACAGATTCAATGTGTGAACAAAGATTGGCATGAAGGTTGGTCCCTGTGTTTTGAGAGGCTAATTAAAGTGCATGAACAATGAATGATCAATTCAGATAACCCACATCGTCAGAATTCACGGCTAAGCATTCACTGCAGAGTTAATGGAAGCCTGTGGAGGTCTGGATAGTCTGCAGCCATTTCGGACATCTCACTTCATAAACGTTTGACCGTGCTGAGACCACTGTGCTCTGAGGTCCCCGGAATCTAGGGATGCACATTCTGATACATCTCGACATTCTTGATTTGGGGATTCATCATGGTACTGGATGTCACTTTTGCAGGCTGTGGTCAGGTTTTAGTAAAGAGCTTGATTGAAGTGGAGGCCTTGTGGCTCATGGGTGTTTCTCCTTCTAAGAGCAAGGCACTGCATCTGTTTCTTCAGGCAATCAACCTCCACATAAAGGGCAGACTTTGTGGCCCCACTGGGTGCCTGGCTAGCTGCTTATGGGCTAGAGAAGGGGCAGGAGAGCGAAGGAATCAGTGGCAGAGAATTCCCGCATTTTGCCAATGACTTGGAAACTGGTCTCCAGGGGTTTTCTGTAGAGCAGGTCTGGTCCCAGTCTGTCTGAGCCCTCTATGACAGTGACATGGCTAGGGGGAAAACCTTGTTGGTCAGGTCACCCTTCCTATTAACCATGTGGAGACCTGGGAAGACTTGCACCTAGCCTCATAGTTAAATAAATACAGATGCTTCTTTTATTGTGTTTAGCACCATAGCACACAGTTGTTGGTTTCTTGCCATCAGCCATCATCATGGAAGGTCTGTATTGTGTATGGCTAGCCTTGGAAAGGAAAAAGCCAAAAAAGGGGTACAGTTCATTCTTTAGCATCATTGTGAAGTTGTAAGTTGCACTGTTGTTAGAGCTTATCTATCTTCTTAGGAACACGCCAAGCTAAGAGACCGTTTTTTCTAAGGCTAGGTTAATTTCGTTGCTGGTAGTCTGTGATTTCATATTTATACTTTTCCTCTTTTGAAAATTTCTAAAATAAAGTGAATATTCATTGTACACGGATATAGTGGTTGGCGTATTAAGAACAAAAATGATTTTGAATCGACTTAAGGCCTCCATTTCAAGCAGTCTTTTACGTTCTGATCCTTTGGCTTGTTTTATAGATAGCAAAATAAGAGAATCTCTTAAGAAAGGTTACACCTCAAAGGGAGCAAGCTGGCAACTTAGGAGCTTGAATGGTCATGCTGTAGAAAGGGTAGAGGCTTTTATGGCTCATAGTGAGGACATTTAGCTCATGTGCATAGTGTGAACTTTCTTGTGCATTCTCTGTTTCGTGTGGTTCTACAAACAAGTTTATGTGTTGTATGTCTGTCAGCATCTTAAACCCCCACCCAGGAGTGTAATGAGTCATCGGTTCCGTTCAGATGCTCTGGAATGCCTTTGTGCCCATATGGTGGCTGACTTTAGTTGGCCAGATGGGGAATTAAAGGGAGGTGAGGAAGGGGCATCCAGCTTTTCTTTTTGCCAACTGTTTTTTTAATATATGCTAATTTTTCCACCTTGGCATAAGGCTCTTTGGACCTTACTCTCTGTCCTAGTTTCTACCCTCAGTTCACTGCTGAGAGCTGTGGTTCCAGAAATATTTTGGGGAGCTTAAGGATAAAAATCCACCTTCTGTACCTGCTCTCATGAGGGACACAGTCACTGTCTAGGAAGGAAGAACTGTGAAACTCTATTTCCAGAGCTACCTGTTGGCTGGAGAGGGGGATCTGTATGCCTTGGAGTTGGAAGCGGCTGAATCCCTCCATTACAGGTTTAGTCTGGGCTGTTGAATCCCAGAAGAGACAACAGCTTTTCTCTTTGAGCATTAGGCAGGTCCCTCTTGGGCTCCCATTAGTATGACCTGGACTATCAGTTCCTGGTTAGATAGTGCCTCACCATGTAACTCTGGCTGACTTGGAACTTGCTGTGTAGACCAGGGTGGCCCAAAACTCAGAAATCCACCTCCCTCTGCCTCCAGAATGCTTCTGGGGATAACGGTATGTGCCACTATGCTTGGCCAATCATTTTAGTTTTTGAGTTCAGGAGTAAGTGTTTGGGCAGCAGAAAAAAAATATACTGGTGGCTCTCTATTGAAGAGGTGGCACTGGTGGCTCTCTATTGAAGAGGTGGCATTTTATTTAGATCAGGATGAGCCAGGTTAGTTACTTTTCTGCTGCTATGATGGAAGACCCTGATAAATATTGAGTTATGTAAGAAAGGGCTCATTTTACCTTATAGTTATTGAGGGGCTGCAGCCCATCATGGTGGGGGAAGGTGTGGCAGTCAGGAAGCAGTGGCCACAGTTTATCCACACACAGGAAGCAGAGAGAAAGTGGGAAGTGGTGCAGACTATAAAACCTCAGAATGCCTGCCCTCAATGATGTATTTCCTCCAGCAAAGCCCTCAAGGGTCCACAGCCTTCCAAAACAGTACTACCAAGTGGACACCACATGCTCAAATACATGAATCCAATGGGGACATTGCTCATTTAAACCACCACAGCTGGTAAAATGGGTCCATACAGAAAGGAGCACACAAACCATCACACACTGGTCCAAGACAAGGAGGAAAGCTGCAGAGCGGAGGTTCTTGGAACATTCTAGAGATGGTTGATGTGGGGAAAAATGGGATGAAGAGGATGTATTAGGCACTTTTCTATCGTTGGATAAAATACCATGATCAAAAGCAATTTATAGATGAGAACATTTATTTTGGTTTATAGTTTCAGAGAGATAAGCGTCCATCGTCCTAGGGAAGCAGGACAGCAGGTGTCTGGAGCAGGAAGTTGAGAGACCACACCTCCAACTACTTGCAGAGTGTTAGGGAGAGTCCATAATGGTGGGGGTGGAGAGGCAACAGGTGCTGGAGCAGGAAGCCGACTGTCCACATTTAGTCACGTGGGAAACAGAGGGAGTGGATTGGAAGTGGGGTCAAAGCTTGCTCTCTGGTACTTCCTCCAGCAGAGCTCTGCTTCCAAAAAGTTCCAAAACATCTCCAAACAGTGCCACCATCGGGGGACCAAGTGTTCAAACACAGGCTTTGGAGAGAATGGTTGGTGGGCCAGGATGTTCATAGAAGACGGCCTTTTGAATATGCTCAGTTTATTCCTACAGACGTTCCTTACAAGACCGTACTGTTATAACGGTTACGGTAACCTCGGTTACGGTAACCTCGGTTACGGTAACCTCACAAGCAGACATCTCACCCACTGAGGAATGGTCAGTTGGGCAGAAATGCTGCAGGCTTCCAGTGGAGGTGCTTTGGGAGCAGGTTTGACCCACATCTGCTCTGAGGTGCTCAGCTGTGGCAAGCTGGGAAGTTGGCATCATTGGAAGCTCCAGAGGGTCCTTGAGAAGTTAGTCTGTGGCTGGTGCTGACGGATGGGCTCTCGTGAGTTGAGCAACAGTGCTGGCACCTAAACAGATGCCAAGCCAGAGTCACACAGTGGCCAGTCTCAAAGTACCCTTGCTGGTGTGGATCAGTCCAGAGGCTTGAGATGCCGTGTCTCAGGAGCATGGCAGTGCCACCCTTGGCCTACCCCCTGAATCCCAGAGTTTTGTATTGTTTAGCCGGTGTCAGTTTTGTAGTTTTATGGTTTACAGCTTAGGGATGGTTCATTAATATATCAGAATCACCTTGGGGTTGGTTCATTAGCACATGAGAGTCTGCCTTAGGCTTGGCTCATATTGAAGTTGCCTTGTGGCTGGCTCCCTAACACATCTTGCGAGCATTACTTTATTCCAAGTCACACAAAATGTTTTCACTTATGTTCCTAATATGAACCTATGGAAGGGGGCATCATTTAAATCTCCACAGAGGAGATGGAGGGTGGATAAATCAACAGGCACCAAAACACCACCAGGACAGGTGACTTCCAGGCCTTTGGTTCCATGAACTCAGAGAATGGAATTTACAGAGAGCAGGAAGGCGTATTTAGGAAGGAATTTTATTATAGCATTATAAATTTGGGCTTAAGAGGAAGACAGTAAGCTCCTGAATAGAGGGAGTGGGCCCAGATTTTGAGGAACCATTGAGCTGCTAGTCTAGGGGAGAAGAAGAGAAAGCCATGCCTTTTGAGTTAGGGACCAAGGAAGCAGGCATGAGGTCAGCAAGCAGCTGCATGGCAGAAGGGGCAGGGGTTAGAAGACTTCAGAGAACAAGAAAGCCCAGACTATCAGGGAAAGCACCCTTAAGCCTTTGGTAGGTGTGATGGCTAATCTTGGTTGTCCTCTTGACACACCTGGGAAGAAGGCACTGAAATGAGGAACTGCCATCATCAGATTGGTCCATGAACAAGTCTGTGAGGGCGCATTTTCTTGATTTCTAATTATGTAGGAAGACCCAGCCCACCAAGGGCTGTCCCATCTCTAAGCAGGTGAGCCTGGAGGCAAGCCCAGTGGAGCAGGGCTCCTCGAGGTCTCGGTTTCAGTTGTAAGGTTCCTTGAGGGATGGATGGTAACTTTTAAGCCAAATAAACCCTTACCTCCTGCAGCTGGTTTTTCCCGGGTTTATTACAGTAACAGAGAATCGAAGTAGGACATCAGGTGTCTGAAAAGATAAAAAGGAATAAAAATGATGCTTTCGGAGTTAAAATTCAGAGAAGCAGCCAGACTTAAACACGACAGAAGTTCCACGAGCAACTGCAGTGGGGGAGGGGCTTCTGGACGCTACATTATCTCACGATGGATAATTATTCTCCCCTTCCAGTCGCTTTAGGATGTCTTCAGATGAATCAGCTTTGTGATGGACAGGCCCAGCTGGGTTAACTCTTAGGGGAAGGGTGATAGTGTGTAATATTCTCATCTTTGGAGTAGATCATGTCCTTACAGGGCCAGCAGTGGAGCTGAGATCCTGTTGTTTTGCCCCGGAGGAAGCAACCTTCCTATAAAGAGTGCCATCAAAGCTCTCACATTGTCCTCCTCTCACACAGTATTTAAACCCGGAAGGAGGGGCAGTGGTGATGTTCTCCTTTTGGTGTTCCAACAGAATGGAAAGTGATATCCAGAACTGACCATGGGAGAGGGCTCTATCCTCCAAGGCTCCCAAGGCTAACGTATCACTATCTAGCTAACTAATATTCCCCCCCACCCCTGTCCTAGTTAGGGTTTCTACTGCTGTGATGAAGCACCATGACTAAAGCAGTTTGGGGAGGAAAGGGTTTATTTGGCTTATGCTTCCACATCCATAGTCCAACACTGAAGGAAGTCAGGAGAGGAATTCACAAGGGGCAGGAACTAATGCAGTGTCTATGGAGGGCTGCTGCTTGCTGGCTTGTTTCTCATGGCTTGCTCAGCCTGTTTTCTTCTAGAACCAGGACTACAAGTCCAGGGGTGGCCCCACCCACAATGGGCTGGACCCTTCCACATCGATCATTAATTAAGAAAATGCCCCACAGGCTTACCCAGAGCCCAATCTTATGGAGGTATTTTCTCAGTTGAAGCTGTCTCCTCTCTGATGACTCTAGCCTGGGTCAAGTGACATGACACCTGCCAGCACACATCCTCTCTGAAGTTGAAATCCTAAAGTCATTTAGGATCTGGGCTGTGGGTCATTTTGGCTATTTCTTGCTTCTTGCCATGGATTGCTCATTTTCAAAGTGTCTGCCTTAAAACTTCCTGACCCGTCATCAAAACACAACTTAGCTCTTCCTTTTGAAGAGAGGTGTAAGGTCTTTCACAGGCTCACAAGTTCTCTGGGTCCTCAAGTGACTCATGTGCCAGCTGGTGCCAGTGGGTATTGAAGTTCTGCGGGAACCTCTTGGGAGGTTCCCCTGTGTTCTGGAAAAAGGAATTGGACAGACATGTGACTAGTAGCAAAAAGCGAGAGAACTCATAGGTTTATATTTTGAAGGGAGGAATGGCTGGAGCAAAGAGGGGATTTAAGGGCTCCAGCTAGCAGTCAGTATTTGGGGCTACTCTTTCAGGATGGCTGTAAAATTGGAAAAAGAAATTCCTTTAGAAAAATTAAAAAAAAAAAACCTTGTTCTTTGACATTTTCATACTGTATAAAACACATGGTGACTATTCTCCCCTCTCACCCAGTCAGCTTCCCATTGTCTCCATGAATCTTTCCCATGTATACATCTGTTTTTTTGAAACAGACATCCCTCCCCCTTTCATCACTAATAAGCCTCACGAAAAAGAAAAAGAAGAAAAACAAAACAACCTCCCTTCAGAAATTGTGAGATTTATAGCAGACTTGCAAAGATAATACAGGAAACCCTTGTTTTTTGCATGTCCCACACTTCTGATCCAAACGTCTAGCTTAACCAGGTGCATTTGTTATGGTAAAGAAATGCGCACTTACAACGGCTGAGGAAGAGCACAGGTGTAACTCAGATCTTGTCTGCTTTTCCATGAGCATCCCTTTTCTGTTCCTAGAGAAGTCTAATACCCCACATTGCATTTAGTCACAGTGCTGGACATAGAATTTAGTCATAGTGCTGGTTAGTTTTATGTCAACTTGATACAAGCTAGAGTCATGTTGGGGAGAGGGCTATTGATTGAGAATATGTCTCCATAAGATTGGCCTATGGACAAGTCTGTTGCGCATTTTTTTTTTTTTTTTGATTAGTGATTGATGTGGGAAGGCCTAACCCACTATGGGTGGTGCCAACCCTAGGTTGATGGTTCTGGGTACTATAAGAAACCAGGCTGAACCAACCAGAAGGAGCAAGCCAGTAAGCTGCACACCCCTGCGGTCTCTACCTCAGTTCCTGCTGCCAGGTTAGTGTCTAGACTCTAGCCCTGACTTGGCTTTGTGACGGGTTAAGACACGTAAGCTGAAATGAACCCATTTTCCTCCCAATTGCTTTTTCGGTCGTGGGGTTTTATCACAGTGGTGCAAACCCTAACTCACACAGCCATCATACATCCTACTCTTTATACAGCTTTAATTTTGACTTCTCTCTGTGAGTCCCAGCCGATGTCCTCCTCTGTGAAGTATGGCTAATCGTACTTCTCTGCCCTAAGCGATTCACGCTTCTTAGTGAACCAAGGTGGCTAGAACACTCCAAGTTCAGGTTTCCACTGCTGTTATAAATGCCATGACCAAAAGGAAAAAAGCAACTCAGAGAGAAAAGGCTTATTGCAATTTACTGCCTTGTTCTCTCTCTCTCTCTCGCTCTCTCTCTCTCTCTCTCTCTCTCTCTCACACACACACACACACACACACACACACACACACACGACAGGGCAGCAAGTCTACACACAAACCTCATGGCAGGAACTGAAGCAGACCCCGCAGAGGGGTGCTGCACAGAGCAGTAAGCAGCGTGAGGGAGTTGGTGAGGTTGCAAGGTCGTGCCTGCTTGTAAACCATGGCATTGTCTGATAACCATCGCCCTGATAACCAAGTATGAACACTTGACCATGGGAATCGTCTGGTCTTCCTCCCACAGTCTGTTGCAATTGCCAGGAAAAATGCTTCAGATGCAATAGATACATCATCAGGTTTGTTGGAAAACTCTCTTCAGCATCTTTATTCATTCTTTTGAGTCGATGGGTAGATGTAGTTACCCTTGGTGGTTGAGGATACCTCTCCAGCTCCACATAACCCAGTACCTTTTGAAGTAAGTATAAGAGCCATTCTAAAGTGAACTGTCAAAATGGTAAAGACTATCTTAGTCTACATTCTGACCTTAGATGTCAGGGTCTCACGCTACCTCCTGAATGCTAAAGCTTTTAGGGTTTGCCTTTGTGTTACACATTCTACTTGCCTCAGACAAGTTCCCAATTTTGTGTCTTGCTGGTTATTGGCTGCTCCTGGAAGCCTCTTAAGAGGCTTCAGACTCTTCCATTGTTAAGCTGCTTCCCACTGTGCTGTCAGTGGCTTCACCTGGTAGCCCGCTGGGATTGTTTTCATTTTAAGGAGCTGGTACCTTGAACAGAATTCAAATGTAGAGGTCCTTCTCACTGACCTTCCAACTATGTTAGCTTATATGATAGTTTAATGTGGGTGAACACACACACACAGTTGTGTGTTTGTTTGAAGGGGACTTAGCTTCTCCAGCCAGTGTTAGAATGTCTCCTTGCCATAAGTTACGTTTTTCATAAAAGCATGGCATTACTGCTAATGCTTAAGTGCATACCGCATTTTACTCTCTCAACAACGGTGTACTGTGCACACTCTACAGGTGTGAGGATCAGTGTAAGAAGCTTTCGGGAAGGTCTGAGGCCTGTTGTCTGATCTGGTGACTGACCTCAAATCGCCTTTGATATCTCCAGCAGTCATTATTAGGATAATTACAAGTAGAAACAAGGAGAGTAAAGATGGGATGGACGGTCAGCCATGGAAGGACCGACCCATCATCAGTGGGTCCTGACTGAGGCGTCTGGCTTGATGGGACTGTTGTTGTGAATGACAGGGAGTCAGGAGCCAGGGTGAGAGATTAAAATGACATTAGTTTATATTAGAATCATGAGCTCCCGTGTGGGTCATTTAGAAACGGCACATTTGTCATTGTCCCTTTATATCCAGAGTTGTTTCTGGGTAGGGCTAGCTGGCTGTGAGCTCCCTGCAGAGTGGACAGACACCCTGTTCCTAGGACAATATCCATATTGTTGTGCTCTTCTGTCCTGTTTATTTTGCATCTTGTACTTTGCTAGTTTTCCAAACCACTGGCCATACCACAAGGCTTCATTGAACAGATGGCATGAGACAGACACATGATCTTGGAAAACCAGGGCCCCAGGGATCAAGGTACAGGCCTGCCTCACGCTTGGCACACACCTCCTGTTCCCAATTCGAAGGATTTTCTGTGGTAGGCAGGGGTCTGGGCTCTGTTCTCTGAGGAGCTCTGTGCCTGTGAACTGTCTGAACCCTGGAGTTGACAGAAGGGGAGGAGGTGGAGTTGAGTGTCAGGCATCACACTTGCCCACCCACTGCTCAGAGTTATGATCTGAGGAAGTGGGGCCTGACTGGGGCCCTTGTAGGAGTTTTTGTATGATTGGCAGTTCTTGTGGGGGAACATGAATAGTCTGCCATGCTCTGCCATTCTGAACACAAATGTGCTTAGGCTCCTTAGAGAAGTGTATCATGTGCTCGGTTTCTTTTCAGAAACGCAGTGTGACTCTAGGAAGAATGATACTTTAAACCCCTTCTTCCCACACTTCTGAGGAGCTTCCTAAACCCGAGGGTTACTAAGATCCGATGCCTGATAATGCTGTCTTCTGGCTTGTTTGGTATCCTGAGGCAAGGCTCAATTTTGGATCCATTATGAAGCATGGCACTAATGGGAGTCAATTTGTCATGAGAGGAACTTTCAGGGAAATGGAGGTTGGAGTAGAAATAATCACGTGCTGAAAGAAAATGAAAGTCAAGAATGCGACAAAACCTTTCCTGTGTTCTCTTAAAGGCACAGTGGTCAGGGCTTGTCGTGTAAAAAGAGTTGAACACAGGCTTTCCTTACTGGAATATCTCTGGTCACAAGGCTGCCCTTGCCTCTTTATACTTAGGAGTTTGTGAACATCAAGCTGTGGGTGAGTTTTGATAGCAAATCTCCACCAGAAAGGATGGTGTGGACCTCTCTACCTGCCTTTTTGCTTGCAGCCCTGGAGCTAAGTCTTGGACGTGTGTTTGCTTGGCGACTTGCTATGGAGTGGTGGAAGGTCCCAAGGAACTGAGGACACAGGTATACATGCAGAATTGCTATTTCAATACTGAATATTGAATTTCTTCCATAGCTTGGAGAAAGCCTTGAAAATCCAACTTGTGCTTGGGGGATATGAACACCAGTCATATTCTACTCTGTGCGGAAGCCGAGATTTCTGAATGCATGTGCTGGAACTGTGAGCTGACTAGATCAGGTTTTCATGGTGAAGGGGGGAGGCTTCCTGGGCAGAGCAACTGAGAGCAGGGATCGTGGCGAGCCAAGGCTGGTGAATGAGGACGGAGTGCCCAGAAGGCAGGGAAAAGGGTTTTCTGAGACCCTGCTCATTGTGCCTCCAAAGGTACATGCACTTTCAGGATTTGTCAAATCCAAGAGGCAAGGCCTAGTGGGGTTAAGTTAGGTTATAGGGGACATAGCCTTTAAGGGCACACTGGAATGTATTCCCTCCCCCACCCCTTTCCCCCTTCTTCCCTCTTTCCCTTCTCTTGTGTGTGTGTGTTCTTCAGGTTGAACTCAGGTAAACTCAAGATCATCAACTCACCAAGATGTCTGACAATTCTCCCCTCTTGCTTCCTGGCCATTGTAACATGAATAGGCCATCATCAATCTGCTTCTGCGGAGATGACTGTGCTGTGGCAGATTCATATTGACAGGGCCAGAGAGGAATCATCTGAGACTAAGACAGCACTTTCCTTCTTATAAGCTGATTATCTCTGTATAGCTCAGCTTGACAATAGCTGGTCTTACAACCTCAGGGACCAGTATTTGTTCTTACAGATAAATTCAATATTGTATGCCATTCACAGCTATTCCAGAGTTAGGAACATTTCTTCTCTGAGCAAAGGTGAGTGCAGGTACCAAAGTGCTCAAATGTAATAAGCATTAGGAAAAAAATAGGGACCAGGGTGTAGCTAAGTGACAGAGTACTTGCCTAGCTAGAACGAAGCCCAGGGTTTATGCAGCACCACAAAGCCAGTTGTCAAAGTGAAAAAAAGTAAACATTCAAAAATTTAATCCTAAATAAAATATCAATAGCAGAACTTATCAAGATGTGATGCTAAGTTTTGTGATACTAGGGCTGGATACATCCATGTCTGCTGCCAAAAGAAGGGCCTGGTGTCAGATTCTGCATGAGATAGTTACTGAGGCAGTCTCTGATCAGTAGCTAAACCTATGAGCAGCTGAATGAGAGATAAACAACCTGTATAAGGCCCCAGGCCCTGGGGCTGTCCAGGCAGATACCCTCTGGAATTGCTTCCATATGCTCACACCTGGGAAGGGCTGATGGATGGGTACTGAGAATTGTGTTGGTGTGTGGAGAGAAGAGAGGTAACAGGAGGACACTAGAAGAAAGTTCCACTCTTGAGAAAAACGGAGTTGGTTATGTAGGGGCCAGGGAAACCTTCCTTGATAAGATGGCATTTGAGCAGAGAGTGACCGTATACTGAGATTTCTAGGCCAGAAAACCTTTGTAAAGGCCTTAGACAAAAGCTAGCCTGGAATATTCAAGGTCAGATGGCTGGAGAGGAGCCAAGTAAGGGAACAGTTGTGCATGCATGTGTGTTTGTGAATTCTGCGGGTCGTGCAGGACTTGGCACAAAATGCCATTTTAGGATGGGAAAGGAGCCGTGTGGGAAAGGGTCTCTGGGGAATAGTCTACAGAGACAGGGACATGAAGGGAAGCCATGAGAGCTGCTGCCGAATCAGGTCCCTCAGGCAAGGTTGATTAGGTTCAGGGAGTGGAAGGCAAACCTAGGGACCTCGATGTATGGTGTAGAAGAGGAGGGTGGATCGGAGTCTGCCTCAGTGCCTGGAGTAGTTGTCTCTTATAAAGGGGGAAGGAGCAGGTTTCATTACTGTTTAATTGTAAAACAGGTGATAGAATATTGGTGTCTGTCTTACAGCCTAAGCTTTTGGCCTGACTTTCAGCATGCCCCCTTTGCAATTAGTAACCATGTAGAAAATGACCTACCACTTATTGAGGACATTGGCAATGTCCTCCAGAAACCAAACTGAATTTCTTGGCAGGAAAGGTTTGGTTTATAGAGGTTTGATTTTTCTAGGAGAAGGAGGTCTGTGTGCACACAAGGTTTTAACTTAATTATTTTCTTGGAAATTATAGAGCTGTGGTTAAGATATGTTAACTCGGGACCACCTGCTCTGCATGCAGCAGGAAGTTTGGGCAAGTACAGACTGTTTATCTTTTGAGTCCATCCTCTTGATATTTGAGACATGCTGTTTAGGTGTAGAAATTGCTCTTCTCCTAAATTAGGTCCCCAAACCCAGACACAGTGATGCTTTTCCATGCTCCCAGTTATTCAGATCACCAAGGTAGGAGAATCACCTAAGCCCAGGCATCTCATGCCAGACTGGACAGTAAGTAGTAGTCTTTTAAAAAGTCAAGTTCTCTTTCCTGGCTCTGTTCTCTGAGCTCTCTCTGCTTGGACTCATAGCTCGCCCCTCTTGGTTCAGGTTGGAAATTGAATCTGAGTCCCAGTCCTGATTCTGCATCAGTAACCTGCTTTTGAATACCTACCCCCCTCCCCCTCCCCGAGGATTCTTGTATACTTTAAAGTTTGAGAAGGACTGGGTTAAAACAGTTGAAAGGTTTCTGAAGTGTACTTGGCTTTGGGATCAGCATTTTATTGGGGGCAGCTGGGTTTAAATCGGATGAATGCTAGCAGGTGTGAACTGAGGGCGGGGCTGGATATTCGGGTTACAAATCAACCTTTACACTATCTCCAGCAACACAACACCCCATAGGCGCTCCCTTCAATAATGCTGTGAAGCCCCCTCAACCTTGTAAGCTGGTATGTATGCTGGTGTGGAGCAGAAAGCCCCTCCCCTGCCTCATTTATAAGAAAAGAGTCAGTGGGAGTCGTGGGAGTGGTGGAAAAGCCTTACCTACTACAAAAATACGAATAAGTAAAATATAAAAATGGAATTAGTCAGATAGCCTAGGTGCCTCCGAACTGTGGAGCAGGTGTAGTCATCAGCAGAGATTTGTATTACCTTGAATGCCGCTTGATATATGGTGGTGTACTTATTTGGAAAATATTGCCCAAAGATTTCTGAAGTGTTTGTTGCTTTTCCTTTAAACATTTCTCTTGTCAGAGTGATAAGAAAATTACTCATGTGGGATCTCGAGAAGTAAAAAATTGTTAATACCTCCTCTGAGAATGGTTTGTATTCGGACCTGTTTATGAGCCGTCGCAGATCATTTCCAGCTTAAAGCATGCTGCTGTTAAACCAGGTGGCGAAGTCTGCACATGCACACAGCCCCTAGGCCACTACTCTGACATCTCAGGCCTGTATGCTGTGGGTCTGTGTATTAAAATAAGTGATCATGTGATCTACATGGACTGAAAATACCTGGCTCTGGTGCAGAGACCCTGTTTTGAAAAATCATGTCCCTGTTAAGGATCTTCAGAAACTCCAAGTTTTACAGAATAAGTTTGATATTCATTCTTTGGATGGTGCAGATAGAAACTCAGTGTCACACCCTTTTTTGTGACCCGTGTCACTTTGGGTCGTGCTCTTAGTTTGTTGTTGGTAGATCAAAGACAGTGGTTGTTTTCCTATGAAGAGTGGCAGATTTCCTTGCCTAGTACCTGGCTAAGACCTGTGCAAGACAGTGATCTGGGTCCAGGGTGAAGCCTGTGGCCGAGGTCAGGGGGATCTGAATCATGTAGGGTGTTTTTTTATGGCTCTGGATGATTTCCAGCAGTGGTTCTCAACTAGGGATGGCTCATCCCTAGAGGACATTTGACAATGTAGTTAGTTTTGGTTGTCATAATCTTGAAGGTAAAGGCCAGGGGTACTGCTGATGTCCTGAACTGACAGGATAGTACCATGCTGGGTTTGTTCTGGCCCAGATGTCAGTAACACCTTGGTAGAGAAACTATGCTTTAACAGAATTGCCTGTTTTAGCCAGTAGATGTTACTAGGTAAACTTTAGAAAACACACAGTGGCGAGACAATGGCTGAAGAGATGATGGCTTTTGAACATGTTATGTTGCCTACTGTCATGAGGGATGTGTGTTAGAGAGCTCCACAGGTCCTCTCTTTGTTTTCAGCTGAGTACACTGATTTGACTTGAACTTAGTCAAAGTTGCTTAAGTTTGGGGCAACTAGGGCATGTGACACTTTTTAGGAAGTGACAGGATTCTACAGTACAGCACTTCTCTGGTCATCTGACTTCTCGTTTTTTCATTGGCTTATTCTTGTTGTTTCTCTTCTCTTTCCCTTCTTGCAGATGCCTTACTTGGGCCCTTCCTTCCCCTACTTCTGTCTTAGAGACACTATGGTCAGTTCGCCCTTGACTATGTCTACCTTGACTGTCATGGAGACAGTCCTAGGGGCTTCATGATGCTGAATGGGTTCATGATCCATTTTGAGGACCCTGTGGCTGCTGGGAATCTTTTTCTAACACAATAGAAACTGACTCCTCACTGTCTCCACTTGGCTGGGCTGCCTTCAGTACACTTTATAAGTTATGACGATTTTAAAATTTAGAGGCAGGGCTTTGGCATGTCTATGTAGCCCCAGGTGGTCTTGAATTACAGTCTTCCCGCCTTCGGGCTCCGAGTGCTGAGATTACAGACTTGTGGTCAGGCCGAGCCTGCAGTCATTCTGATGCCCACAGTGGAACCTCTTTTCCAGGTTAGAAGGTCCTGCTTGCTTTCTCTGTTCTTCCCCTGGCACACAGCAGCTTTCTTTATTCCGTGCCCACCACAGACTGATGGGAGAGCTTCGTGGAGTTAGGGCTGGATGGGCTGAAGCCCAGCACAACAGACATTAAGAAGTGATGAGCGTGCTGGCAAGGGTGAGTGGCTGCAGCATGTCAGCTCTGCTATAGCGAGTAGCAGAACTCTCTCCCCGCCAGTCCGTTTACTGGTGGAACAAACAAACAAAATGATAGGCTGGCTTCTTGCTGTTCTGCTTGCTAAATGATGAGTTTTCTTTGCTTTATTTGTTAGGAAAAAATGTGGTTTCTGAGCCAAGGCCTTGGATTCCTGGTTCCCGGTGAACAGTTTCGGAGTATTCTGAGATTTTTTTTTTATCTATGGAAAAGACAGTCTTAAGAAAATGCTCAGCAGAGTGTCTGTCTAGGACAGAGATGACTTCAGCAAATGTTTGTAAAAACCCTATTTTAGTTGAACTCGTGAGCTAAGAAGCCTTGTGGTTCAGTTTTAAAAATTCTAACCTTTTAAATCTTTTATCACTTTTGGGGTTCATGGTTCCGACTTCAGCTGTATTCATAGGGCACTTTTTTACAAAGGCCCACCTGTAAATCCGTTGTGAGTTGAAATGCATTGAATGCATGTAGCTGGTTGAACATGAACTTAGTGGTCCAGCACACTGCAGGATGTCAATCAGTTGTTTGCCACCCCTGTCCTGGAGTAGACCAAGAGATGTGGCTGCTGCCAGTGCCCAACATTGAGAGACACCTACAGTTTGTATCTCCATTCTGAGAAAAGATATTTAAAAATTCAAAATTTCAACTGGTTGCCAAGTTGGAAAAAAATACCATGTAGTCTCCAAGTAGTGGATCTTTATACACAGTAAGGTACTGAGGGAGCTAGGGAGGCTCACAGAGCTAGGGAGAGCCTATTTGTTTGGTCCACCTTGGAATTGACTTCTAACTCTTGTTAGAAACTGTTATATTTCTACCCACTATCCAGAGAGAAGCTTCAGGATGTTGAAAGTCACCATTCCTTACAGTGTGCTCATAAAACTTAAAACCATCAGTAACGCTCAGTGCTTAAAATGTGGCCAGTCAATTGATAAGTGGGACCTCATGAAACTAAAGCTTCTGTAAGGCAAGGGACACTGTCAATAGGACAGATAGGGGAAAGACCTTTAGCCCTACGTCTTACAGAGGGCTAATATCTAAAATATGTAAAGAACTCAAGAACTTAGACATTAATAAACTAAATAACAATTAAAAATGGGGTACAGAGCCAAACAGAATTTTCAATAGAGGAATCTCGAATGGCTGAGAAGCGCTTAAAGAAATGTTTGGCGTCCTTAGTCATCAGGGAAATGCAAATCAAAATTCCCTGAGATTCCATCTTACACCCATCAGAGTGGCTTAAATCAAAACCTCAAGTGAAAGCACATTCTGGTCAGGTTGTGGAGTAAGGGGAACACTCCTCCATTGCTGGTGGGAGTGCAAACTTGTACAACCAGTTTGGAAATCAATTTGGTTTCTCAGAAAATTGGGAATAGTTTGACCTCGAGACCCAGCCATATCACTCCTGGACATATACCCAAAGGATGTCCCACTGTACTACAGGGACACTTACTCTACTGTTCACAGAAGCTTTATTCGTAATAGCCAGAAACTGGAAACAACCTAGATGTCCCTCAACTTGCAGAATGGATACAGAAAATGTGGTTCATTTATACAATGGAATAATACTTAGCCATTAAAAACAAAGATATCATGAAATCTGCAGGCAAATGGATGGGGACTAGAAAAGATCATCCTGACTGAGGTAACCCAGACCCAAAAGGACATGTATGGTATGTTCTCACTGATACATGAATATTAACCGTAAAGTACAGGATAACTATGCTGCCATCCACAAACCCAAAGAAGCCAGTTAACAAGGGTTGGAGGGCAGATGGTTGAATCTTACACGGAAGAGGAAATAAACTAGACATCGGAGGTGGATGGAGGGGGAACCTGGGTGGGATAAGGGGAGGTGAGAGGAACGGGGGTAGGGATGAGGTGTCAGGAGTTAGGGGGGATGGACTGGGGCAAGCCAGAGACCAGAGTCCATGGGGATGACCCTAGTTGAGACTCTTAGCAGCAGGGGATATGGAGCCAGTAGTGTCCCCCTCCTGTAGCCAGGTGGGACTCCCAATGAAGGGAGGGGAACACCAACCCACCCACAAAATCTTCGACCCCAAATTTTTCCTGCCTACAAGATATGCGGGAATAAAGAGCAGAGATTGAGGGAATGGCCAGCCAATGACTGACCCAACTTGAGACCCACCCAATGGGTGAGAGCCAACCCCTGACACTATTAATGATACTCTACTATGTTTGCAGATCAGAACCTAGCCTAACTGTGTTCTGAGAGGATTCATCTAGCAGCTGATGAAAACCTATTAGGCAGAAATGGGGCAGAGTCTTGTGGAAGAGTGGCAGGGGCGGGGGGAAGGTTTAAGAGCTGGAGTGGTCAAGGATACCATAAGACCTACAGAGTCAACTAACCTGGGCCCACGTGGGTTCACAGACTGAACAGCAACCAAAGAGCATACTTGGGCTGGACCTAAGCCCCCTACACTTATGTAGCAGATTTGCAGCTTGGTCTTCATGTGGGTTCCCTAGCAATTTGATGGTGGGGAGCACAGTCTATGAATCTGTTGCATGCCTTTGGTATTGGAATGTAAAGTGAATAAATAAAAGAAAAAGTAAAAAAAAAAATTGAGTCTTTTCCCTGCCTGCAGAGCCAGGTGAGCACGTCAGATCACTTGGGATTGGAGTTTATAGATGGTTGTGAGCTGTCCTGTGGATGCTGGGGGTTGAACCAGGGTCCTCTGGAAGCGCAGCCAGTGCTCTTAACCACTGAGCCATCTCTCCAACATTCCTTATGGAGTGCTCATAAAGCTCAAAACCATCAATAATATCCAGTGCTTAAAAACATGGCCAGTCCTGCCTGCATTCTTCTTTTTAAGTGAGAGACCATATTGGCTACGGACAACTCTTTATTGTGTTATGTGCACCTAGGGTTCAGCTTCTACACCCTTTCCTCCAAAGTGCAGTCAATATTACTTTTGAATTTTGGGGAACTGTAATGGAACTCTGGAAGGACTTGAAGGTGTTAGGTACAGGACAGTGGGGGTGGGGGGATGGGATTAAGGGTGTTGTGAGGGTCAAGAAAAGGCCTGACTCAGATGCCCTCCCAGCCCCAAATTTCTGCTAGCTGATTGGTTGCATGCCATTTTAGAGGCCTGGTAGAGGGATGAAAGAGCCTGAGGAGCTGAGGTGGTGGAGAGATGGCCCTGCCAGATGCAGCTCAACATTCCCAGCCATTGAAGCATGGGGCCAGACGCTGGGCGGCTTCCCAGCTCTCTTGAATCACATCCTCAGAGGTTTTCTGCTTTTCTCCAAGGGAATGTCTGAAATACCAGGCACACCCATGTTTAATAAGTATAAAACCATCCTATATGAAGCAAAAAGGAACAGCTTAGAAAGTATTTGCTATAGCTAATTAAGATGGACTTTTTCTCACAGTGGTTCTCAGTCCTATAACTTAGGTAAGGGACACTCTCAGAGAAGTCTTTAACACGTACTTCATATCGGACACACTACAGTGTGTTCTTTCCAATCATTCTGGGTTAGGGCTTTTCTCTGCAAATGGCTGTGCTTTGGGTTTCTAGAGTAATTTCTCTATAGCTTTTCTCTCCCCAGATTCTCAGATCTGGACTAATTTCTATTTCTGAGACGCAGCCCTGGAAAAGAGTAGTTGAAGACAGCTCATGGGTGTGTTTCATAATTGTGCTGTTTCATAAACGTATTTAAAATACCGTCTTCCTGAATCTGGGAGATTCTGAGTTGGCTTACAAACAGATTTGAGCGTTTCAAGTTTGAGGCAGATGGCAAATTGATCAGTAACTTATATAAGAGCTCGCGTTTCTTTTACCTGATGTAAAGCTAAGTTGTCTAAAGCACAGCGCTGGAGTTGTTCTGCCCCACCCCCACTCTTCACAATCTGTTCTCCGTGTCACTAAGCCCTGCATTTTAACTGCTAAATTTTTATCTTGTATTTTTTCCCATGACTCCATTCCCCGTTCTCCTGGTTACTGCCTTCCATTCTCCACATTTCTTGCTTGGATCTCTGCTACAGCCCTCTAACTGGGAGGTTCTGCCTCTGACTTGTGCTTTCATCTCTCCTTGAGCTATGGTATCCCTCCAGAATGGTTTTAATTTTATTTTAAGAAAAAAGGTTTTTTTTTTGTTTTTTTTTTTTTTTAATTTATTTTTAGCGTAGAGCTCTCCAACTGTAGTGTGGTCAGAATCCCCCACAGGGCTGCCTAACACAAAGCATTTCGGATTGGTCAAGTACCCATTCCAAGACTCGTCACTGCAGCCCTCTTGCCTGCAGGGGTGGCTTGTCACTGCCTGACTTCATCAGTGAAGGGCACACCTGTCTGTGTGGCCTGCTGTGAGTCTCCAGCTCCTCCTCCCTCTGCTGCCCCCACCCACTTCTGTAGTAACACAGAGGATCTGGCTTTCATGACCTTGCCCTTCCAGCCTGCCTTTTAGTGTGGCTGCCGCTGCCCTGCAGCACAAATATCATCTGGCTGAGGTGAACACTGTTCTGTGCTCCTTGTCATTTGTTGAGATTTGGAACAGAAACGAGCTGTTCCATGGTATCCAGAAACAAGAGATGCCACATCCCTTTGTCTTTCTAGAGCAATTAAAGCAAATTGAGCTGTGATTCAGTTAGAAAGGCAAGATGGGCTCCTGGCAGTCATTTAGGGGATGCCCCTCCCCCATGAGGATACTGGAGGAACTGTCACTCACTCTCATACCCTTCCTGTTGGCAGCAGGTCCTGCTTATTTGGCAGCTGGTTAAACTTTGCTGAAATCATCTCCCTTAGGGGCAGTCCTACTCCATTTAGTTCTGCAGAGCCCTTGCTCAGCCTCTCATAGCTCAAGCCTCCTGTGATGTCCTCTACTGGCTCCCATCTCTCTCTCTTGAGGACCCCTCCCTTCCTTACTTGTGCCTCTCTTCTCCATGTTTGAATCCTTCCTGCCATCTCTGCCTCTTCCTTCTGTCTGATAGGAGCTCAGTCCCATACTTTTCAGAAGTTGGTATGTTTGAGAATTATTCTGGGAACCCCGGTTAAAAATGCAGATTCCCAGATGCCATCTGTATTAGTTTTCTATTATTGTGGTTAAAAGCCATGAGCATGGGGGCTAGTGAGATGGCTCTGTGGTTAAGAGCCCTGGATGCTCTTCCAGAGGACCTAGGACTGAGCACACACATGGAAGCTCTCAACTGTCAGACTTCAGCTCCAAGGGAATCTTAAACCTTCTTTTGGCCTCCTTGGGTACCAGGCACACAAAGACATGTATGCAAGCAAAACACTCATACCATAATTAAACAACACAATAATTAAAAATAAATAATAATAATAAACCCTTCACGAGCAAAGGGAATGTAAAGAAAGAACAGTTTATTTTTGGCCTAGGGGTCCAATGGTTAGAACCCATAATGGAGACAGCATGGCAGCAAGAAGCAGGTATGCTGTCCAGAAGAGGAAGCTGGGAGCTTACATTTTCAAATATAAAAAGGAAGCCTAGAGCAAACTAGAAGTGGTGCCATGCCTTTTAATCTCCAAGCCTGCCTCTAATAATGTATTTTCTCCAGCAAGGCTGGACCTCCCCAAACAACTGAGGTCCAAGTGTTCAAATGCCTGAGACCATGGGGGACGTTTTTTATCCAGATTACTACACCATCCCTAGATACTTGGCCTCAGAAGAAGCCAAACATGTTAGGTATGACCCATCTGTGTGTGTTGAAGCCACCAGGCCCTTTGGACACAATTGATACTGAGCTTGAATCTTGGATAACCCCTGTCTAGACTTTAAAAACAAAGGCCTTTTGGGGGATTTAAGAAAGTTTCATTTATTCTTTCACAAATTCATACATAGGTAAAATATTGTGATTACATCTACCTTCTTGTTAAACGCTCTAAGTTAAACACACAAATCTAAAGATTCCAAGATAGGATTTGCATCATATATTGTCTTTCTGGGTCTGGGTTACTCACTTAGGTTATCTTCAGCTTCTTCCTTCCCCCTGAAATCTTCAATAAAATTTCATTGTGTAGGTGCACCACATTTTTTTTTCTTTTTTGGATATTTTCTTTATTTACATTTCAAATGTTTCCCCCTTTGCAGGTCTCCCCTTCGGAAACCCCCATCCCATCCCCCTCTCCCTGCCTCTATGAGGTTGCTCCCCCACCTACCCACCCCCTCTTCCCTCCCTAGCATTCCCCTATACTGGGGCATCTAACACCCTCAGGCCCAAGGGCCTCTCCTCCCACTGATGGCCAACAAGGCCCTCTTCTGCCACATATGTGGCCAGCACCATGGGTCCCTCCATGTGTATTCTTTGCTTGGTGGTCCAGTCCCTGGGAGCTCTGGCCTGTTGACACTGTTGCTCCCTCCATGGGGCTGCAAACACCCTTAGCTCCTTCAGTCCCTTCTCCAACTCCTCCATTGGGGACCCCATGCTCAGTCTAATGGTTGGCATTGAGCATCTGCCTCTGCATTTGCCAGGCTCTGGCAGAGCCTCTCTGGAGACAGCTTATCATGCTTCCATCAGCATGCACTTCCCAGCATCCACAATATTATCCGGGCTTAGTGATTGTGTATGGGATAGATCCTCAGGTGGGGCAGTCTCTGGGTGGCCATTCATTCAGTCTCTGCTCCACACTTTGTCTCCATATTTCCTCCTGCGAGTATTTTGTTCACCCTTCTAAGAAGCACTGAAGCATCCACATTTTGGTCTTCCTTCTTCTTAGGCTTCATGTGGTCTGTGAATTGAATCTTGGATATTCCGAACTTTTGGGCTAATATCCACTTATCAGGGTATACCACGTTTTCATATCTGTTCATTAGTTGAGGGACCTTTGGCTGATTCTATTTCCTAGCTGTTGTGAACAGAGCAGCACTGAACGCAGCTCAGAAGGTATCTAGTGAGTGTATGGAGTCTTTGGGGTGTATACTTAATATTGGTATAGCTGGGTCGTGTGGTAGCTTTCTGAGAACCTTCCACTCTGATTTCCATAATGGCGTCACTAATTGATGCTCCTACCAGCAGTGAGTCTCTCTCTCTCTCTCTCTCTCTCTCTCTCTCTCTCTCTCTCTCTCT
>JADRCH010000015.1:7772084-7783506 GCA_019843965.1 Rhynchomys soricoides | reverse complement strand
TCTCTCTCTCTCTCTCTCTCTCTCTCTCTCTCTCTCTCTCTCTCTCTCGATAGTCATTCTGATGGGACTGAGACGGACTCTCAAAATAGTTTTAACTTGCATTTGCCTGTTGGCTAAGGGTGTTGAACACTTTTAAAAATGTTTATTAGCTATCTGCATTGCTTCTTTGGTGAATTCTCCACTTTTTTGCTCATATTTTAAAATTGAGGTGCTTTCTAATGTTTACCATATGTGTGTATATACTTTCCCCTTTATTTATATTTCAAATGTTTTCCCCTTCCCAAGTCTCCCCTTCAGAGACCCCCTATCCCCTCCCCCCCCCCCCCCTGCCCCTATGGGGGGGGCCCCCCCCCCCCACTCCCGTCTTCCCTCCCTGGCATTCCCCCACACTCTGTGTTTACCTTTTTTGAGTCCTTTCCTCCCAACTTCTCCAAAGATTTATCTTTAGGACTCTCCCCTACTTCTTTTTCTGGACCCAGAAACACAGAAGCCATTTTGCTAGTCTTCTTAACTTGCTGTGCTCCTCCTCTGTTTCATGGCTGCTCCCTTGAGGACCTGGCCTGCACTTCGCACCCTCTGCATGAAGCTCTGCCCTCTTCAAAGGGCACCCTTGGAGACAAGTAGCAATCTGAGGAAGAGGGCAGACTCAGGGAGGGTATTTCCCTCCTTTCTTCAAGGCATGATGTTTGTATTCCTAGAGACAGGAGGAAGTAGGCATGGCTGAACTGTTATTTATTATATTTCATCTTAAATAAAAGGAAATCGGCTGAAGGAGCCTTTACAAGCCCAGCACTGGACACTTGCCTCCCCAAGCTCTGCAGTCATGGCCAGACTCTGACCTGCGCCTGGACACTGTCCCTTCTATCTTTGGAGTTGTTACCTTCAGGGTGTCATTTCAGCCTCAACGGGTGGCATGTCACTGACTCCAGGTAGATGGAAATACATAGGTCGTACTAAAGGCTGCATTTTTAAATGTCTCAACAAGACTGATAATCTTTTATGTTGCCTGGACTAATCTTTTTTTGTACATTTACAAGCAATTCATGCCGTAAAATATTTTTTTTGGATTTTTGGCTTCTATTTCAGTCACAGTCAACAGAAAAATGGTTTAGTTGATGTTGATAAATATTCTCAGACTGTACCTGTATTTGCAAAATGTACTTTTGCTTGCAAGGGTTGAATCCTTTAGAAATACTGCATGTAGTTAGGTGTGCAGAGCCATGCCTTTACATTCTTTTGACCTGTACTTTAAATCATCAGAGAAGACTATAGTTATAATTGAAACTGCACCTCTCTCTCTCTCTCTCTCTCTCTCTCTCTCTCTCTCTCTGTGTGTGTGTGTGTGTGTGTGTGTGCACACATGTGAGCTCAGGCCTACAGCATTAGCAGTTACCCCAAGAGTGGTCTGATCTGTTTATTGTAAAACTAACAGCACCAACTCCACCTGTCACATTTTATGGTGGAATCTGAGAAGAATGAGGACAGTTTTATCAGGATTGTGAAGTTTTCCAGGGGCAGAGCTTGTGTATGTTAATTTACTTTCTAAAAACAACTCGGTGCAGTGTTCCCATCCTGGAGACCAGCTGTCTGTTTTTCGCTCAGACCCAGCTCCTCCTGCCATGTAACTTCGTGATGAGCAAAGGCTCATTTCTGAAGCAGCGTGGAGCTCACCTGCTTCCTCGGTTCCTTCTCATCTTTTGCTTTTCCACAAGGTTTTAGTCAGAGGTGTAGGTGTCAGATTGGATGACAGCAAACCATTTGACCATCCATCAGCACTTTTTAGGGGTGCCTAGCAATAGCAGCTTCGAGTCACTAGTTGCCCTTTGAAACTAAGGTAAAATGGTCAATTCAATGCATTCATTATTAATTTTCTTAATTCTTGCATTTTAAAGGACACGGCGAGGTAATTTCCCTCTAGGTCCAATGTTGTATGCAGTGTTGGATTGAACATCTTCATTCACAGTAACACATGGTAGCATCCCTACCAGTCTTCTGGTGACAGGTTGGAGACAACATGAGCTCTCTGCCTTCCTCTCAGCCATAACCTCTGGATTTTCTTTCCTTTGATCATTTCCTCCCCTTTTCTTCTGTCCCTTTCTGTTCCTCTTGCTTCTCTCCTTGCTTGATATTTCTTACTTTTGGCCTTAGCATCTCTTGTCACTCGGAGGTTGGCCAACCACATGATGTGTCAAGGTCTTGTGGCTGTAACTATCTTATTTCTCATATGAATTCTAGTTATTTGAGTAGCACCACTGTCAGATTCTTGCCAAGTAGGGGCAAATTTCTGGGGAGGGCCTGAAAATTTGACACATCTTGGTGTTTAGCTGCATATCTGAGTTTAATACAGGAGACCCCAAGGAAGGGAGCTGTTTTTTTTCATTGCTTAGTAGTTTATTGACAGACTGTGGCTAAGATCTATATGCTCTAGACTAATAGGGAGATATTTTAATAAGCTGGTGGATACGGTTTTATGCTTTACTCCTGCCCATATATATTACTGGGTGGCTGAAGCATCATATTCTGCTCTTGAGTTTGGTTTTCCCTGGAGTGTTGCCTTCAGTCACTGTGAGTTTCCCCCCTTGACTTCTTCCCTCTTTCTGGCTTCAGATTGTACATATATTTAAAGCTAACGTAACACACAGAGCAGAGCCTTAAGATACTTAGAAGCTGTGCACTGCTCTATCATAAGTCTGTGTAAATCCTTAACACAGGCAGTGGTTTGGATGGGTTTCCATGAGAACTTCTTCAGCTACAAGGTAGTAAAACAAATGCCTGAAAATAACTGAACTCTGCACAATTGTTTGGCAGTGTCTACCTTCTAGAAACTTTGCAGACCTTGGGGAAGGAAATGAGTCTGAGACTAAGTAGTGATTTTAAGGGTAAAGGTAATAAATGAACATTGACATTATTTGCCAACATTTTTTTAATTCCGCCATCTTATCCCACACCCCAAATAATTCAGACTGTGAGAGTTTTACTGTACTTTTTTTTTTATTATTATTTAATTGAAATTGGTTTTGCAGAAGTGGAAAATTGGCAGGAAGTATGGAAACTAGCAAACCGGTTTATAGTGCTCTGTGCTTCTTAGCTTAATGAAACCCACAAGAACGAGGAAAGGCTTCTCAGTACACATTCCCTTTTCTGCAAGTTTATTTTGACACTTTATAATTCTATAGCATGTGGAACGGCATGTCCAGGCTCTAGCTGACTAACAGTGGCCTCTGAGATGGCCAGAACTTTAACCCTGCCTGTTATATTTCCATAGTCCCATGTAGAAAATACTGGGAAATGTTTCTAAGACTATTGTACAAACAAGAAGAACTTGGTAATTAAAAAGAAAAAGAAAAAACCCCAAAACCCCAAACAAACCTATGGGACCCAACAGAAATGAGCAATTGGCCTGTGAAACAGTGCTTGCCAGTCTCCACAGTCAGAGACTGTGTTCTGGAACTCTTTTTTTTTTTTTTTAAATTGGATATTTTCTTTATTTACATTTCATGTGTTATCCCCTTAACTGGTTCCCCCCAACCCCCTAACCCATTCCCCCTTGCTATTTTATGTTCCCCACCCACCCACCTACTCTTGCCTTCCCACCCTTGAATTCCCCTACACTGGGGCATCCAAGGGCATCCTTGGTCCATTCACAGGACCAAGGGCCTCTCATCCCACTGATGCCTGACAAGGCCATCCTCTGCTACATATGCGACTGGAGCCATGGGTCCCTCCATGTATACTCCTTGGTTTGTGGTTTAGTCCCTGGAGCTCTGGGGGGGTCTGGTTCATTGGTATTGTTGTTGTTCCTATTCTGTTGTGAACCCCTTCAGCTCCTTCAGTCCTTTCTCTAACTCCTCCATTGGGGACCCCGTGCTCCGTTCAATGGTTGGCTGCAAGCATCTGCTTGTGTTATTTGTCAGGTTCTGGCAGAACCTCTCAGGAGATAGCTATATTAGGTTCCTTTCAGCAAGCACTTCTTGGCATCCACAATAGTATCTGGGTTTGGTGACTGTATAGGGGATGGATCCCCAGGTAGGGCAGTCTCTGGATAGCCTTTCCTTCAGCCTCTGCTCCACACTTTGTCACCATATTTGCTCCCTTGAGTATTTTGTTCCCCTTTCTAAGAAGGACCGAAGCACCCACATTTTGGTCTTCCTTCTTCTTGAGCTTCATGTGGTCTGTGAATTGTATCTTGGGTATTCAGAGCTTTTGGGCTAAGCTCAGAATGTTCTGGAACTCTTAATGAGGCAGTAGATGCATGTGTCTATTTTTGATTAAAATGAGCAGTGGATATGGGGACATTTGGAAACTGTGTGTTGTTGACTAAAGTAGGGTAGATGATCATCTCCCCTACATGGTAAAGGCAGTTTGAATGATGAATGACATCATCAGTATGTTTCTATTTCTTTTTGTTTGTTTTGGTTTGGTTTTTTGAGACAGGGTTTCTCTGTGTAGCCCTGGCTATCCTGGAACTCACTCTGTATACCAGGCTGGCCTTGAACTCAGAAATCTGCCTGCCTCTGCTTCCCGAGTGCTGGGATTAAAGACGTGCGCCACCACTGCCCGGCATCAGTATGTTTTTAGATGGAAGCCCAAACTAGACCACTGGAAATAATGCACCTACACCTGTAGTCCGACAGAACTGGCTGTGTGAGAGTTTCTTCCACACATATGCTCCTTTATCACCTTTTGAACGTTTACGGGTTTTGTACCTGGTCATGCCCAGAGCTAGTGTCCTTACGGGTTTTGTACCTGGTCATGCCCAGAGCTAGTGTCCTCAGTGCAGCCCCCTCTGCACTCTACTCTTCCCATATGACCCATCCCATCAAGGAACCTCCACATAGCAGGCCGGTGGATGCCACTCCAAGCTTTTGTCAAAGCAGGCTCTGTTGCTCTGAATTTAATGCACATTCCTAGGGAAGCCAAGTCTGGCAGCCCCACCTACAATCTAACCTGTGCTCTATGGTGCTTTGTTAGGGGGATTCATCTGTGCTTCACATTTCCTGAGAGCTTGTTAGAGACACAGAGCCTCTTGCTCGTGTGTGAAGTTGAGCTTATGCTAAGCCTACTGGAATGACCATTTACAAGCTAGTAAAACTGTGGAAGCCAGTCAAGTATTGAGCTATTTCAGAAGACTTGATCCAAATGTATTTGAAAAACCCATATGCAGACAGTATAGATGAGTTTTTTCTGTTTTCTGAGTAGTCATGTATCATGCAGGATGAGCTTAGAAATAAGTCAAGTTTTCCAGGTAGGCTACAGCTTATTCTTCTCTGAAGGTCAAAACTCATTGACTAGGAAATCATTTTAATAGATTACAACCAGCACAGAAGTAGGCACCTGCAATCACACAGAATATCTTTTAGGCTGTTTCCCCAAACTTAAAAAAAGCTATACTTGTATGTTTGTATATGTACTTAATATCATTACCCTATATGAATGGGTGGGGTACACATCACTATGGAGATAGATTGTGCTGGGGGTGGGGTATGTGCAGAGAAGGGGGTGGAACTTGATCTGGTGAGAGAGTCCTAAGTGAGCCTGAGGGGGGACTATGCAGATAGTTGGTGAGTGCTGAAGAAGTGAACAGGACTGGAGAAGGTTCTAGAATGAATCTTTGGTATTCAGCCAGCTCTCTAGGATCCGTACATGTGCTGCCCCACACAACATTTAATCACACGACTGCTTAAGACAAAATACTAAGGCACCATGGTCTCATCCTTCTCCTTGTAGGGACCTGTAAGGCAGACATACTACCTTCATTTGTTGGCCCTTGAGTCTTAGGTTGTAATCTGCTCGAAAGCATTCTCTATTGGCTGTGAAGGTACTTAAATGATGCCACCCCTTTTTGGTTATTATTTTAAGGCAATCTTTCTGGATTCATAAACAAAACAAAACAAAAAACAAAACAAAACAAAAAACCAAAAATGCCTCATTTCCTCCTGTGAGCATTGTTCTGTTTAAAGTCCCCCAAACCCCTGGCTCAGCAGTGGGTCTGTATGCCTCTGCTTGCAAGCTGATGTGCATGCTCCTAGGGAAGGACTTGGGAGTACCATGTTGGCCATAATTCTTCCCAGCGCTAGGGCATCACCTGAGGGTGGCCTTGTTCTGTTGTCCTCTTAAATGGCTTCAGGGGTGGGGCTTCTGAACTTTGCTGGGTAAAGTACCAAAGCCACACAAGCACCTGGAAGACAGGAAACCAAGCTGTTGCTTGCATAGGGTAGATGGCCTTCATTTTCCCTGATGAAAGATGGTAGTTGACCGGAAAGAGCAGAAGAGCCGGAGAGTCTCCAGCATGAGGTCTCTGTCCTGATTCTGTGTTCCTCACATACTTTAGAGGACACTCTGGTCCCCTGAAGCCAATGAAGCCTGTGGTGCCCTGGCCATTATAGGTCCAGCTTCAAGTGTTCCAGATGGTCATCGGATTTTTTTGAAGACACTGCGTACTGTGGGCACCAGAAAAGATCCTAAGTCCAATGCTCTGAGCTCCAGGAGAGACAACCTGTGAGAGAGTGTTTGCCATTTCCTATTTCTTATCTTGGGGCAAAATGGGACATTTTAGTACTGCATCTGCTTTGAGGAGGCCTTTCATTCCTATTTGGGGATAAAAACTCAATCTAGGCCAGATAAGTGATGTATCTGGCCTTTGACCTTTGACTCACTGTTGTTTGCCCTCATCGGGTTAGTGTCTGTTAGTTGCCCAGTACAGCCTTATTGTATATTAATGCATATTTATATATGTTAACGTATATAGTAATAGAATAAGTATCAGAGAGGAAGAAATGGTTGCCTTTGCTTTATTAAGAACAGGTGTTCAAACTGGTAATCCCAGTAAGGATAGTCAGCTGGGGGTGGAGCCTCTGTACAGTCACACTACTTGCAAGCCCTTGTGCACTAGGCTGGGGTCCCTGAGCAGGGAGGCTGTTACAGTGTTTCCTACTGCTCTGTGACTTGGATCCCTTCAGCTGTTGGCTTCTTTCTGAGGCAAAGCTTAGTGTAAGAGCCCTGCACAGTACTCGAGCCCTAGAAACGTTGAGCCTATAATTAAATATTTCTCAACATTAGTTCACTCTGAAACAATGCAGCCGTGGTGAGAGAAGCTGGTGAGCATTTTTTTCCTAGACCAGTTCAAGAAGATGCTTTAGTCAAAAGTATCCAGCACGTGTGGATTCAATGAACCAAGTGGGTGCATATATGCATTTGTATCTGACACAAAATTCAGATGTATTGCTGAATCTGAGATAGGGTGTAATAGAATTTATCTTTACTATATCTGGAAAAAATGGCATCAAGTAAAAATGGTTTGGGGAAAGACACCTCTCTTCTTTTTCCTTAATCTTCCTGTAACACTAATGATTCCGGAAATTGCTTTTTTCCTCTCACCCCAAGTTATAATTTTCATCAGATAGCTCTCTTGTTTGAAGGCCTCATTGTATCATAAAAGGCTCTACTTCATGAGACAGGGTTGTCAGGTAGAACAAACTTCATTTCAGAGCAGGGTAGAAAGTCTCTCACTGGATTCCTCTCTTAATCTTACTCTAAAACATTTTTTTTAAAATTTTTTAATTTTTTTACTCTTCCTTAATGATGGAGTGAGAATGTTGAGAAAATTAAGAATAAATTCCAAGTTGGCTTGGTGGGTAAGGGCACTTGCCACTGAGCCCCTTAACTGGAGTTCGATCCCTGGAACACACTTTATGGAAGGAGAGAACCAACGCCTACAAATTACTCTCTAACTGCCACATAAGCTCTTGCAAGCTCATACCCCACCTCCACCCCCACATCTGCCAGGTACCCAGTACCTCACTCAGTACTGGGAGGCAGGAGGATCACTGTGAGTTTAAGACTAGTCTGGTCTTTAGAACAAGTTCCATGCTAGCCAAGGCTATTCTGAAAACCAAATAGAACAAAACAACAAGCACAAAATAGCAAAACAAAAACAGAACAGAAAATGCACCAACCCAACACAAAACTCAGAGTCATGATGCACTTCAGAATCGGAGCATTTAGCTAACATGTGTGAGGCCCTGGATTCTGTCCCGTGCACTGCCAAGAAATGAACAGAAAGATGAGGGAGAGTGGGCTCACTTCTCTTTGTTGCTTTTGTATTCTTTCTTTCACACGTCGTCTTCTTGTGGCAAGAAAAGACCTCACTACCTGTTAATTTTCAGAGTACCAACCCATCTTGCTGGTTTCTTGGGTCTCACAGGAGGAGTTCCTGTCCGCAATGTCAGGAGCATGTCTTTCAGGAGATGGTTTGGGGTTTGTGAGAGTATCAGCCATGCAGGACCATATTTTATTTCATTGGAAAGCCATGTGTGGATTCCTCAAACACTTTGAGCAGCAGGGAATGTTCAAGAGGAACCCAGCCAGCACTTCCTGTGTAGCACTTCCTGTGCAGCACTTCCTGTGACTGGCTGTGCTTAGTCTCCCAGTTCTTTCTCTTGAGCAAACTGTTCTTCTGAAACAGAAATTTCCTTTTATAAAGACGAAATATTCATGCGTAGTCTTTTTGCTTTGGACTCCTGGGTTTTGTTTTGAGAGTGCTTTGTGGGATTGTGAAAAAGGCGTGTGTTCATTAGAAGGAAGGAACAGTAAAACCTGGGTAGGTGTTATATCTACATTCTGACTTGGGGTGGAACATCTTCTGTGTAAGCCTGGCACTGATTCCATGCCAGCTCACCACCTGGCTCCTGCATAAGAGAGAGGGTCCTAATCCCGGGTCATTGCTGTTTTCATAGCTAGAGATGGACCCAGGAGGGTTGAAATTCTGCAAGGATGAAGGGTTGAATCTGTTGAAATTCTCAGCCTTGTGTTACGGAACTGATGTTTTTAGTTTTTCTTGGCTTGGGTTTGAGAATCCTGCTGTTTGAAAGGATAATGTTCATGTTTACTGAGTGATTTATGAAAGACTGGGAATATGTAATAAGTTCCCAAGTTTTGGAGATTGCAATATGTTTCTGTAATGAATGAAGTTTGTATTTTCACTCTTTGAAGCAATGACTATATTAAAATCAACCCTTTCAAAATCTACAACAGATAGAACTTTAGTCATGATTATTTTCCTTTATAGTAAAAAATTATAACCTCTTATTTGAGGGTAAGGAGCACAGAAAATATTAGTGCATTCAACTTAAACATTTTTTATTATTTTTGAGTGGGTGCATGTGTGTGCATGCCACGGTTTATATGGGGCGGTCACAGCATAGTGTTTGGGAGCAGATTCTTCCATTCTTCATTACAAAAGGACATTTCTTCCATTGTAGGCATTGGATATTTAATTCAGGTTGTCAGACTTGTGTGGTAAGCATCTTTACCCTCTGAGCCATCTTGCTGGCCTTGTATTCAACTTTTTTGTTTTTTAATTAAAATTTACTTATGTGGTGTGTGTGTGGGTAGGTGTGTACCACAGAGTGAGATGTGTGTAAATCAGAAGATAACTCTTTCCCCTTACATTGTTGGGCTCTGGGAACTGAATTTAGGTTGCGCAGTTTGGTAGAAAGTGCCTCTACTCGCTGATCATCTCATTAACCCTGAACACAACTTTTAAACAAAATTGAAACAAAATCTTAATTAAAAGATTTAAAAACGATCTATTTTTTAAAATATTAATGGATTTTAAAAATAGCTATTCAAGAGGTTGTATCAGAATCTTGTTTTAGAATTATAACCAGATCATTGACCCTCACTAGATTTTGTCATTTTCAATGGGAATTAAAGACTTCCCATTACTAGGAGAAAATTGAAAATGAATCATGAGGTCTTACTTTAGACTTTTTCTTAAGCAATTTTTGTTTTTAACTTGTGCTTTTAGATAATAAAATGCCAGAGATGATATCTGACAAAAGTGTGACCTCCTGGGATATGGTTCTTTTTTTGTTATTTATTTATTTGGTTATTTTATTTATTTATATTTCAAATGTTGTTTCCCTTTCTGGTCTTCCCTCCACAAACCCCCATCCCTTCCCTCATCCCCCTTGCCTCTAGAAGGATGCTCCCCCCTGACCCACCCACCCACTTCTGCCTCACCCCTGTAGCATCTACCTACGCTGGGGCATCAAGCCTCCACAGGACCAAGGGCCTCCCCTCCTACTGATGACAGAAAAGGCAATCCTCTGCTACATATGTAGCTGGAGCCATGGACCCATCCATGGACATACCCTTCCTTATCTTCCTCCGGGATCCACTGAACCCTACTTCTCCCACTGAGTTTCCATGCCACTTTCATGTCCTTTATTTTGTTTTTACTTTGTGACCCACTCACTGGGTATAACTAGGGCCACATGATTGGGAATGGATGGAAAGCTATCCACTGGAGTCTGAGTTAACTGACCAGTGGTTACATCACCGAAGACAGTGAATTCCCAGTAACATCTTGTTCAGAGGATCCTTACTGTGTCTGTGTATTGAAGCACACTCCCTACTTTTCCTCTAGCAGTTTTAAAGTATCATGTCTTATGCTGAGGTCTTTTGAGTTGGTGGAAGTTGAGTTTTGTGCAGGGTGAAAGGTGAGAACTGGGTCCATTCTTCTTCATGTTGATAGCCCATATCCTGGGACCATTTGTTGACAATGCTGGCTTTTCTCCTGTGTGTATTTTGGTATTTCTGAGCCCTCTGTCTATTCCATTGATCTGTGTATCTGTTTTTCTACCAGACTCCTGCTATGTTTATTACTGTGGCTCTGTAGTGTAAGTTGAAATCAGGTATGGTCATACCTCCTACAGAATTCTCTTTTCTCCGAATGGCTTTGCCTAGCTTTAGTAGTCTTTTGTGTCTCTGTGAATTTCAAGATTTTTTTCTTTCTGCATCTGTAAAGAATCTTAGATTGAGATTCATAGAATTTGTAGATTGCTTTTGGGAGGATAACCACTTTCACAATATTAATTTGTCTGATCCATGAACATGGGTGATCATTCTGTCTTCCATTGTCCTTCTCAGTTTCTTTTTGTAGTGTCTTAAAGTTTTCATTGCAGGGGTCTTTTGGTTCCTTGGGTAGGTTTATTTCCAGGTATTTTATTCCTTTGGCAGCTAAAGGAATCCATGTGGAAGGAGGTTTCCCTGAGTTCTTTTTCAGTATGTTTATCTTTGGTATATATAGAAAGGTCACTGATTTTTGTGTGTTAATTTTGTATCCTGCTACTTTGCTTGTTTTTTTATCTGCTGCGGGAGTTTCCTGGTGGAGTCCTTCTGCATGTCTAGAATCCTGTCATCTGCAACTAGGGGTACTCCTTTTCCTAAAGGCAACCCTTTATTTCCTCCCTCTGACTTACTGTTCTATCTAAGGTTTCAAGCACTGAGTTAGAGTAGAGGCAGGAGAGTGGACACACTAGTGTTAGTAGGATGCTTTGGGTTTTCCCTGTTTAGGAACCGTTGTTTTATAACTGGCTGTCTATAGCTGTCATCATGCTAAGTGTGATCCTCACACTCC
>JADRCH010000015.1:7753034-7772074 GCA_019843965.1 Rhynchomys soricoides | reverse complement strand
GCACTCCTGGCTGTCTATAGCTGTCATCATGCTAAGTGTGATCCTCACACTCCTGGCTGTCTATAGCTTTCGTCATGCTAAGTGTGATCCTCACACTCCTGGCTGTCTATAGCTTTCGTCATGCAAGTGTGATCCTCACACTCCTGGCTGTCTATAGCTTTCGTCATGCTAAGTGTGATCCTCACACTCCTGGCTTTCCATTACTTTTATCATGAAGATGTTGGGTTTTGCCAAAGGATTGGGTGATCATGAGATTTCTAACTTTGAGTCCAGGTATGCGATAAATCACATTTATTGATTTATGGATGTTGAACCATCGCTGCATTTCTGAAATGAAGCCAAGCTTGATCGTGATGATGTTGTTTTTGATGTGATCTTGAATTCTGTTAAAAAATATATTATTTTGAATTTTGAATCTATGTTTATCAGGAGATTGAGATGTTATTATTGTTTTTGTAGTATCTTTATCTAATTTTGGTGTTAGAGCAGTACTGGCTTTGTTAAATGAGTTTGAAGCTTTGTTTCCTTATCTGTTTTACAGAAAAGTTTAAGGAGTATCAATTTTTTTGTTTGTTTGTTTGTTTTTGTCTTTTCGAGACAGGGTTTCTCTGTGTAGGCCTGGCTGTCCTGGAACTCACTCTGTAGACCAGGCTGGCCTTGAACTCAGAAATCCACCTGTCTCTGCCTCCTGAGTGCTGGGATTAAAGGCGTGTGCCACCACTGCCCGGCAAGGAGTATCAATTTTATTCTTTGAAGGTCTGAGCGAATTCTGTAGTGAATTCACCTGGTCCTATACAGTTTTTAGTTAGGAGAATTTTTATTTGCTGCTTCAATCTCTTTGTTGGTTATAGATCTGTTTAAATTGTTTATGTTTGGATGAATTTTGGTAGGTCACATACTTCTATAGACTCATCCATTTCTTTCAGATTTTCCAGTTTAGTGGGACGTAGATTTTTTTTAAGGTTTATCTTTGTGATTTTTATGAATTCTATTGGTATCATAATGTCTGCCGTGCTGTGCCATGTCTAATTTTGTTAATTAGGATTCTACATCTTTTTCTTTTGGTAAAATTGGCTAAAAGTTCGTCAGTCTTTATCTTTTCAAAGAACTGTTTAATTTTTTTTTTTTTTTGGTATTTTTTAAATTTCTATTTCATTAATTTCTGCCATGATCTTAAATACTCCCCCCATCAGTTGACTTTGGTTTAGGTTTGTTCTTGTATCATTAAGCCAGTTATATGGGTTCTTTCTGGTTTTTGGATATAGGCACTCAGTGCTGTGAGCTTTCCTCTGAGGGTTGCCTTCCCTGTCTTGTTTCGTCCTATTCTAGGGAGTTTTACTTCCTCTGGATTTCTTCTGTGATTTCTTTAGCACTCACTAGTGTGTTGTTTAATTTCTACAAGTTTGTTTCATTTCTGCAATCTTTCTTGGCTGCTGATATCTAGCTTTATCTCATTGTGGTCTGAACGGACACAGGAGTTTATTTCAGTTTTTCTATGCTGTTGGGTCTTGCCATGTGTCCCAGTATGTGATCTATTTTGGAGAAAGTCGCATGTGCTGCTGAGAAAATGTGAATTTTTTTTTTTAGTGTTTTAGTGGAACGTTCTGTAGATATGCATTAGGTATGTTCAGTTTTTGATGCTATTTAACTTAGCATCATAAACTGATGCTAAGTTTCCTCCCTCAGTATAAGTTTCCTGCCTGTTGGTGAGAGGGCTGTGTTGAAGTCACCCCCTGTTACTGCGCGGGGGTTAACCTGTGCCTTGCCTTCTGGAAGTATTTACTTAGTGAAAGTGAATGTACCTACATTTTGGGGTATACATGTTTGAATTTTAATATCTTCTTGATAGATCCCTTGGTAAGCATGTAATGACCTTCTCTATCCATTCTGAGTAATTTTGATTTAAAGTCCATTTTGTCAGAGAGCTGACACAGCTGCATGTTATTGTCAGGAGCAACTTGTGTTCATTTCCTCGTCCCATTCGCTTGGATTCTAAATTTTTACCCTTAGGTTATGTCTGTCTTTGAGGGTAAGCAACCTTTCTTGGAGGCATCAAAAAGATGAAACCCAGTTTCAATCCATTCTGTAGTCTGGGTCTTTTTGTTCGGGGAATAGAGGCCGCTAATAGTCAGAGTTATTATCAAGAATCAGACGTGCTCTGATTCTTGTCATTTTGTTGCTTTTGTGGCATTTTCTTAAACTCCTTTTGGCCAACTGTCCCGGTCTTTTCTCTTTGTGGTCTTTTGGGAATGTTTATTCTTTTCAGTCCAGAATCCGTCCAGTGTCTCTGTGGATTAGTGGCCGTAAATTCCTTTCGTTTAGTTTTGTTGTGGAAAGTTTTTATTTCTTCTTCAATCACGATAGATAGTCAAGCATGACCGTCTGGGTAGGTAGGTGCTCTTCTGGCGCTCAAGGTTTCTACTGAGTCATCAGCTGCCGGTTGGACTACTATGCTTTTCTGTGTAACTTTGCCCCCTCTCTTGTGGCTTTCAGTAACCTTTGTTTAGTCTAGGTTTTGGTGGCTTAATTATAATATAACATGGGGAGTTTCTTTTCTGGTTTTTCTTTACTTGAATTTCTGCATGTTTCTTGTACCCAGATGTCTTTTTCTTTAGATTGGGAAATTTTTTCTTCGGCTGTATTGTAAGCAGTTTCTATACTTTTGGAATGGAACCCTCTTCCTTATATGTCCACAATTCATAGATTGCTGGTTTCATGATGTCCCAAACCCTCCCATACTCTGTTCATGTATACATTTAAAACTTTACCTTGAACTGATGATCTACTTCTCTCATGTTGCCTTCGAATCCTGATGCTCTGTTTGCCACATGATCAGTTAGTCCTGTTGGCAAGCTGTCCGCTGAGTGGTATTTGGCTGGTGGAGGCTCGTGTGTCCACCATCTTTTCCTTTGGCCTTGCTTTAGCCATTCTCTCCCTTTATTGAATTCTATTTTCATATTTTGGATTAATATCTTTATTTCATTCCGCTGTTTGTTTTTGTGCTCTTGGAGTACGTTCATGCCTTCTTTGGGTTGTTTGAACCTATCTGTTTGAATTCTTTGTCTGGCAGCTCTTCTAAGTCGCCCTCATTGGAGTCAGTAATTTTTGGAGGAGACATGCTTTTTCCGTGTGCTGTTTATGTTTTTGCACTGAGACTTTTGCATCTGAAATCAGTCTATCGAACTTTTCTTTCTTTTCTCCCTTTCTACCTCACTTCCTTTCTTTTCCCTTTTCAAGTTAACCTTCTTTGCATGGAGGCAGTTGCAATGTTCAGAGAGGACTCAGACCCTGGGGCAGATCCAGTTGCCCATTCTCACAGCCGCTAATCTGTGTTGCAGGTCCCCACATACCTGGGCAAGCTACCCCAGTGTCAAGTTTGGTTCACTTCTCACCTGTGATTTTTTTTTTTTTTTTTCCGAGACAGGGTTCTCTGTGTAGCCCTGGCTGTCCTGGAACTCACTCTGTAGACCAGGCTGGCCCCAAACTCAGAAATCTGCCTGTCTCTGCCTTCCGAGTGCTGGGACTAAAGGTGTGCACCACCACTGCCCGGCTGGCAGCTGTGATTTCTGTTGTGGGTTGCTGTATACCATACTCTAGTTCATCGCTGGCCTGCTCCCTGTTCCAACCACCCTTGCTGTGTTTTGTGTGCCCTCTGGCACCGTACCTTGGGTCAGAACCGCCCCTGCACTCTGTCTGGCACCTTCTGTCACTTTGTTTACATGCATACATCCTACCCTGGATCAAGTCCCGCCTTCTCTGTCCGTCTACTACTTTTCTCTATACTTGAACCTTGTCACTTTCTGAGAGTCGTTCCCAAGCACCGACTCAGGTTCATGAGCAAAAACTTCGAGGCTAAATATTTTGCAGCCTATTTTGAAATTAAATTGGAATCTTTGAACCCTGCTCTGAAGGATTGAACAGATTCAGGGGCTATGACCTTGTTGTTTTACGTAGAAGTTGGCTAATCATAATCGATGAAATAAAAAACTAGCCCCAAGGGGATGGCTATGCCTGTAAAGTGCCTCACAAGCACAAAGGGTTGGGTTTGATTCTGAGGGTCCACATAAAAATCCTGAGGGTTGTGGATCCCGCTTGTGAGTCCATTGCTGGGGAGGCAGAGACAAGAGGCTCCTCAAGGCTCTCTGGCTTACCAAGCTAACTTATTTGGTGATTTTCAGGCCAGTGAGAGTACCTGTCTCAAAGGAGGAAGACAACATTTCCAGTGTGGGTAGGAAGGAGAGAGATAATAATGGGGAGGGGGGAGGGGGGTTGGCTTCTGTATCTGGAGTAGACCTCCACAGGAGTCTCATGGTGTTCTTTATCAGTCACTTTTTATCTGGATACCTTTGCATTGGAGTGACATATGGTAGGAACACGATTTGAGGGACAAGTCTCTTGGAGAGTACAGTGTGGCACACAAAAGTCACAGATGGCTGCTTATTCTACCTTGGATGGAGTGTATCCTACGTACAGGCAGGCAGGTGTTAAGAAGTACCCATTTTATCAGAGGCAGAGATTTACCTGAAATGGCTTCATAAGACAGGAAGTCACTGAATGGGGCGCATCGATCCACCCATGAATGAGACACAGTGATCCCACCTAGAATGGGACCACACAGAGTGTGTTCACTAAGTTGGGATGAAGGTGTTGATGGTAGATGGTAGGAACTAGGCAACTCGTGGAACACTAAAGATCTTTACTTTGAGGATGGAGGACACAGAAAGGCAGGTAGCCTTGTGGGCACAGTCACAGTGTCGAGAGCGTCACTGCTACATAGGATTAGGTATCTATTTCCAAGAAGGGATGAGGTGCAGGCTTGCCTCCTTTTACAGTTGACTATTAGGTACGCTGAGCTATCTCCAGGTAACTTGGGTTGTTAAGAAGGAAAATGGCCTTTTCCTCAGGCTACACAGAAGGCTAAAACAGCCAGCCCTTGTTATAAAGGGGGATCCTATTTCAAAGAGAGAGATAGAGATTGCCACCCACATGAGTTGATGCTTAGTCCGAGAGCCTGAGTTTGGCCCCTATATCCCACACTACAAAGAGAAGCTCCAGAAAGTTGTCATCTGACTTCTACCAACATGCCATGGCATGCTTGTGCCTGCACTCACGGACACATACACACAACAACAACAACAACAATAACAACATACACAACACAGCAGCAGCAGCAGCAACAACATTGTTACAGACAAACTCACCTGTCTGAATTTAAAAAAACAGTCGACCTTCCTTCCCCACCTGGGCCAGATCAGTGGCCTGATACCTGCCCACACTCTACAACCTGTGTGCTTCCCAGGAGGTCTACAGTAACCAAAGACACAGATGGGAGCCTGGCATGGCTGTCCTCTGAGAGGCCCTACCCACAGTTGACTGAGACAGACGCAGATACTTACACCCAACCTTTGGACTGAAGTCAGGAACCTCTATGGTTGAATTAGGGGAAGGATTGAAGAAGCTGAAAGGGAAAGTGACCCCATAGGAAGACCAGCAGTCTCAATTTATCCAGATCCCAGGGAGCTCCCAGACGCTGAGCCACCAACCAGGAGCATACATGGGCTGGTCCAAAGCCTCTGGCACACATGTAGCAGAGGTCTGCCTGGTCTGGCCCTCAGTGGGAGAAGATGCACTTAATCCTGGAGAGACTTGAGGCCCCAGGGAAAGGGGAGGCCTGGTGTATGGGGGAGCACCCTCTCGGAGGCAAGAGGGAGGAGGAATGGGATGAAGGATGAGGAACTGTTAGGGAGCACACTGGAGGAGGCAACAACTGGAATGTAAATCAATAAAATAATTTAATAAAAGAAGATGGTCCAGCAAGATACTGTCCATTATTTGTGACTTCTCATTGAAGACAAAGTTCTTGTCATTGGAGGAGCAAGTGTGTCTTTCTTTTTTTGTTCTTTTTGTTTTGTTTTGTTTTGTTTTTTCGAGACAGGGTTTCTCTGTGCAGCCCTGGCTGTCCTGGAACTCACTCTGTAGACCAGGCTGGCCTTGAACTCAGAAATCCACCTGTCTCTGCCTCCCAAGTGCTGGGATTAAAGGCGTGTGCCACCACTGCCTGGCTCAAGTGTGTCTTTTAATGTAGAGATGAGAACTTACTGCCATCAATGGCTCCTAGAAAAGATCCCAATTTAGTCATATCAGTCACTCCAGATTTTTGGCTATGAGTCCCCCCCCCCCCCATGTAATACGTAATGTTTATTTGCACTTTCATTTTATTTATTTTGATATTTGTGCGTTTTATTGTGACAGCTTTCAATTTTTTTTTTTTTTTGGAACTTAGGTTGAACTGAGAGAAACCAACAATAAACTCATTGAGCCTCTCCGTCTTTCTTCCAGCACTTCCGGTTCTACATTTGCAGCACCAGACCCCATTCTCCTGTTGGACTGTTTTTAAGGACGGACCTCAGGCTTCGCCTAGTTCAGAGGTGAGCTGGGTTCTTTCTGATGTTTGTGAAGCAGAGTTTGATGATCCTGGTCTATCTGAGGTGGTTGGTTGCCCTGAAGTTACCTTTGTTTTTTGTCTGTGTGTCCAAGTGACTGAAACTTGGGGTACATAGAGGTAAAATGTAGATGGTAATTACACATTTTGGTAACTCGGACATCCTTTAGTGTTCAGGGTTAGCCCTGGGGGAGTCAGTCAGTCAGATGGTGCTAGAGGATGCAAGGCTCTGCCCATAGACTCTGCTTTGTCTGCTGTTTGCTCTTCACCCAAGGATGTCCCTTTACCTCTGTTATGCTGACTCTTAAGTGATTTTATTGATTCTGATCCTGTCTAGTTGACTGTCTTAATTTGATGTTTCCTGGCATTAAATGAAAACATTTGATAATTTTCAAAAAGGTAAGGAGTTCTATAGTGTTCAACAAAGTTTCAGAGTGTTCCCTCCCTCTTGCCCTCCTTCCCTCCCCTTCCCCCGCTCTTTCTTTCTTTTTAAAAATGTGTTAGAAGGTAGGCTCATTACTTATAACAAGTCCTACACTTGCTCTCTAAGGTCCAGGACAGACCCTGGACTCTTTTATTCCATCCTCCCCCTTGATGGCTTGCTTGGGTGGCTGGTCCAGAACAGTATCTGGAATGCTAACCCAATTCAATAAAACTTGTGTCAAATATCATTAATTGATGAGGATTTCCCTGGGCTCTAAAAAAGGTATGGTTGGGATTCAGTGAGGCTCCTGATTTGCAGCATGAGGAAGGATTCTGTGTACCTTTTCACACATTTACACAAATCCCTCAAGCCTTCCACAGTGCTAAACATCACGTATTGTTCAGCAGACTACATTCTGCTTCAGTGTGGGTCCAGTTCCTCTCTCTATGGAGAGTTGAGTTCAGTTTATACATAGTTCCTTCTTGAGTGAATTGACTCACAAGATAGATGGCAAGTGTTCATAGGAGTGCTCAGTGCTTCTCCTGGATGTTTGTGCTGCTGACGTATATTTGTGCGATCTCTCTATTAACTGGATGGAACAACATGGTGCTGGAGAATCTCTTGTTTTTGCTGACTTAATGAATGCTGGTGGTTTTCCTATGGTAATTTGGCACACTTACTAACCAGCTTAAAGTAGGAGGAAGTCTCCCAAGGCCCGTGCAAGTGTGAATGCAGTTTAACATTCATCTTTATGTCATGTGCATTCTCCTTAAGTTCACTCACCCAAACCTAAAATTGTCTCCATGTAGTTTTCTAAGTAAGTGAACATACCACTGAATTATGCCCCAAAGGACTGTGAAATTTGATTTACAAAATTTTGGTAAAAGTAGCAATAATTCTTGAAAATTACATAAGTATCTGATTCCTCTCCTTATATGGCATTACCTCATTCTGTCAACTATTTTAAGCAACTTTAAAATTGGTAATGGAAAACTTTCTCTTGACTACAGTACCGTATGTGGCTTTTAGGTTAAATACAAAACTGTGTTCCTCCCCGCCAACGGGAGCTGTTGAAGAACTGCCCGTGCTTGCTGCACAAGTGCATGTAGCTCCAACATTCCCGGGTGCTCTCAAGCACAGACTTTTGATTCTGAGGTGCTGTCAGGACTTTCACACTTTAAAATAGGCTCTTACAGCTGGCTGTCCTGGATTTATACTTGCTCTGTTACTTGTAAAGCTCACAGCTGGACTGCAAGACATTCCTAAGTGGTGAGCACTCTGGACAGGTGTCATTTGCTCTCTCTGCTCTGTTTCTCTGGGAGGGTCCTGCTGTAATTGCATCGACTCGTTCTTTGGGTGCAGTGGATTTATTTGGACTTGGCATTGAAGGTGGGTTTGAGTCTCTGTGCTTAGGTTGTTATTAAATATTTTAAAGATTCAGTCTCCCTGAAGACTCCGAAAGCATGTGCACCTTGGTCATATTGTACTTTCACAGACTTTGGCTTGAGTTCCAGCCCCGCCATGGTCTATTCATTTTATACCCTGGGCAAGTTGTCACTGGGAGTCTCAGCCTTTATTATCTTGTGGGAGATTTAGCTTGTGGAATTATCTTTGAAATGGCTAATTCAGCCTTGATACACATTAAATGGTCAGTAAAATGTCATTTGTCATTTTCTATTTTGATGTTAGCCAGCTGTCAGTCATGGATGATACATAGGTAGGAATGGGCAGCAGACAGACAGAAGTGCTGTCTGTCTTTCCTCAGGACTGAGCAGGTTTCCTAAGACACTGGCTGTGGCATCTTGCTAGAGCCAGGTGTTAGGAAATGGGTGAAGCACAGGGCTGCTGAGATGTAAGTGAGGAAATCATTAATTAAATCATAAATTCAGGCTTCTTGCTCAATGGTGAGGCCAGGGAGCCATTTTGAGAAACACTCAACAATTAACCAACAACCATATTCGACACTGCGCTTCTCTGACCTGAACTTCCTGCGATCATGTTAAAAGAAAAAAAAAAAAGTCAAGATCAAAGGCCAGCAGTACTGGGGAAAGCATTTGTGGTCCGTCATCTGTGCCTGCTAAATAAAGTGATAGGTATGTACAAAATGATCTCTGTGGTGCACAAGGAAACTGATGAAATTGTGAAAATGGGACCAAATAAGAGCAACTAGAGCTCGGCTGTAATGAGAGCCCAAGGTGCCTCCACTTGACCTTAGAACCCCGTGGAGGCTGCGTGATTCCCTGTCTGCACGGGAAGCTGGGCAGTGATCGTAATCCTCCAAGTTGGTTATTTGGGAGGTGAGAACACAGGTACCAGAAATAGGAGGTCTGGAGAGATTCCTTCTCTGTCCTCCTGGGTTCTCAGAGGACTCCTGAATTCTTTCAGGGCTCCATTCAGGATCCCTCTTTGTCTGGAAACCCCAACTTCTTATCTGTTCATCCCTATAGCTGTCTTCTTTCTGTGTGACTGTGAACAGGAGTCGGGCGACTGTAACACCCCTGCCCCACCCTCGTCCCCCATTCTCTGACTTTGGGTTAAGAGTGTCACTGGGAGAAGTAGAAACACAGCACAGGTACCAGGAACACTGGGTGTATCCTCAAAAAGCTGGGAAATGCAAAGGCTAGGCGGAAGAAACTTCAGAGACACATCATTAGCCCTTCTGTCCATGGCCTGAGACCTTGGGAGTTATCTGTCTGCTACACTCGCCATCTGCTATTTTGTTCTGTATGTGTTCGTGTTTGTGGAGGTCAGAGAGCAAACTGAGTGTCCATCTTCAGCCATGATCTACCTTTTCTTTTGAGACATGGTCTCTCACTGGACTGGAACTTGCCACGTAGAAGAGGCTGGCTGGCCAACAAGTCCCAGGGATCCACCTGGCTCTGTCTCTTTTAACACTGGAATTATAAGCACGCGCTACCATGGACACCTTTAAGTCATTTTAATTTAGAGTTTTTACATGACTCTGGGGCTTGATCTTAGGTCTTCATGCTTGTAAGGCAGGCACTTCCTAATGGAACTGTCTCTTCAGTCCTCTACCCTTCTATGACCAAATGACATTTTTTTTCCTTCTTCATCAAGTAAACAACCACAATTGTAACAGGAAAAATGCCGTTAGCAAATTCTTCTACATTCAAGTGCGCCAGCAGCTTTGTCAGTTGATCACAGTATTGTCAAACTTCGGGGAAAAAAAATAAAAAAGCTAGCAAATTTTCCACCTAAAATGTTTTGTGGGGGAGGCTTGGGTGTGGGAGTGGGGAGAGTGTAAAATAAGATTTTCAGAGATTCTCGGTGGCTTGGTGGCATTTGTATTTTTCCACGGTGCAGGAAGTTAGAAATAGAACTGCTTTTCATGGGATGCTCAGCAGCAGTTTGAAAACTTGGTTTCGTGGGTTCGGTCTGTCTGTGTGGGTGAAGTCGTTTCTGTAGCAAGGGTGTCTTTGGGCACAGTGCATGGCATCACGCTCCAGCACTTCCTTCTCTGCCTTCCTGCCCCCCTCACTTGGTATCACCCAGATGAGCAGCACTGGAGTGTAAAATGTGCTTTGCCAGGGTCAGGTTCTTAGCGCTTGCTTGTGGTAACTGATGCCAGTTGTAACAGACTGTGTCTCAGCAGTCCCGGCAAAGTCACACTTGGTGCATCTGTTGAGGGCATTTGCTCGGCGAGCATGCCCTTCAAGGAAGATGACCTCCTAAAGTCCTGTTGTTGGCGGTGTATATGGGTCACTCTTTCAAAAAATGTCATCACATAGCTGTATAATTATTACAGATTCTTCCAGATGGAAGTAGTTTGCTAAGTTCTCTTTGGAGTCAATACAGAAAGGGCAGGAAGATGGAGCAACCTAAAAAATATATATATATATTTTAAATCTGTGTATGTGTGTTGTGTGTTCCTGTTATGTGGGAATACCCGTGCCACAGATTTGTATGTGTGAGTCAGAGAACAGCCTTGAATTTTGTTCATAGTCTTCCACTGTGATACATGGTGTCTTGTTTGTTGCTGCCAACACCGAGCTAGCTGGCTCTCTGGGATCCGCCTGTCTCCATATCTTTTTTCTCTGTGTGAGCATGGAATTTCAGACATGTGCTACTATGCTTGGATCCTCATGAGTTTTAGGGATCTTTGTGTTTGAGTGATACATGCTTTACCCAGTGAGCCATCTCCCTATCACAGAGATAACAGTTTTGACTCCTAGGGAACCTGGAGGCATCCTCAAATTCTGTGGTATCCTATCCAGTCCTGGGAGAATGTTAGGGCCCTGAAGGGGTGCTCAGCAAGGTTCTGGTCACCCTAGAGTTAGGAACACTTTCAGGCATGAGGCATGACAGTCATTAGAGAAATCATTTTCATGATGTCAGATGTGAGATGTCTTGAGTATGGGCTGGGGACAATATAGAGAAGATTGAAGAGAACAGGTAGTGGGATTGGATTGTAGATTGTGTGACGTAACAACACAAATAGATAACCGCTTAGATGCGTCACTCGGTAAAACAGATACACACGAGCAGCATGGGATGAACTCAGCAGCTTGTGTTTATTGATTTTTATTTATATATATGTAACAATAACAAAAGGAGCTCATGGATTTGAGAGGAGAGGACATGGAAGGGATTGAAGGGAGGGAGAAATGATGTAAATATACTATCCATAAAGGAAATAACAAATGAGTTCAATCAAAACAAGAATGCCAACTAGTCTCTTCTACTCAGGCTTTCTAGTTGAGTGACTTCTATGTTTCTGTGTGGTCTCTATTTGTGTCCGAGGCCGTTTGCTGATGTTCAGCTGACTAGTAGAGACAGTGCCTGGGAGAGGCTCCTTCTTGACTCTAGGCATCTGAGGTTTGTCTAAGCTCAAACGGATTTGTAAGAAACAGTTTTTCTTCCTTTTCCTGGGGTCTGAATTGCTACCATTTTCTGCATTTTACCTGTATATCTTTCTTGGTCCTTGACTGCTGTGGTGAAGAACTCAGGGCTGTGCAGTTGAAGAAATGCTGATAGCATTGATGAAATACAATGGTATCCAAAAAACCCAAGAGATGGAATCTAACATATCTGTTAAATAGTTTGTTTATTGTTTTGAGTTTTTTTTGTTTTGTTTTGTTTTTAAATAAAATCTCATGTAGACCTCCAAGACTTCAGGTAAATGACCAGCCATCACTGTCACCTTCCCCAAAGAGAATTGCTCCCTGGGGACTGTAGCATGGGAATTATAGTTGTTTCACATTCTGAACTGAAGAATTTGTTGTAGTTATACTTTGTGACTTGTGGTTTCTTTAAGACAGTAATGCTTAAAGCAAGTAGTTGATAAACCTCCAGTTAAATTTAAGTGAAATATAACCCAGCCCCCCCCCCAAAAAAAAATTTAGCAAATAAATGTTCCCACCTTGGTTTCAGTTAACAAAGTATCTCCTTAGATACCTTTATCAGCTGAGCCAAAAATTTGAATAAAGTGTTATCTCACTTCTGTTTAATAGGCAGGCCTTGATTGACATCTGTTTCTGGCCATCTATGTTGGAGCTATTTGCACTAACAGTATCTCAGACTTATAGCAATGGGCATTTTAGTTGTTGTTGGGACTAAATACCTGACTTTGGCTGTAATATTACTGAAATATTAGTAATCTGAACAACAGAAAAAAAAAAGAAGAAAAAAATCCACAAAGGAATTAGTATAATCTTGTAATCACAAATGAATCTCTCTTTGTTTTTTTTTTTCTTGTTTGAGACAGAGTTTTTCTGTATAGCCCTAGCTGTCCTAGAACTCATTCTATTGAGCAGGCTGGCCTCGAACTCCTCACAGAGATCCACCTGCTTCTGCTTCTTGAGTGCTGGGATTAAAGATGTGCACTACCACTGTCTCAACATCTCTTTAAAAACCACTGCTTCCAGGTGAGTTAAGGGTCATAATAGTAGTCCTGTAAACATTGGCAGTAAGCCATTCCTTGTGTACTTTGAGACACAACAAACATGAGGACTTACTGATGTAAATGTTTTACTTAGAAGCATTAAAAATACACCTAAAAAAAGCAAAGACATATGCAGCTTTGGCAGAAGAACTAAAGTGGTATGGAAATACAGCCTCTTCTAAGTTTATAGATGTTTTGGCATTGGGGCTTTTAGATATACCAATTGGGTCTTACAAGGTTTGTAAGGGTCCCAGTCTCCACCTTATCCAGTAATTGTTTCTGGTGTGCCCTGAGTCTGTTAAATCAGTATCTGAGTTCTCAAAAGAACTCCGTTCTAGGTTACAATGCAGTTTACATCTCAGGTACCAAATCTTATGATTTCATTTTGTTATTTTATTTATTTATCTTATTTCTATTTTATAAATGAGGCAGTGTGAGAATACGTGAGACTTATTGTAGGGTTTGTGCTCGTTTGTTACTTCGTCAACTTGACACATGCAAGCGTCATCTGGGAAGAGAGAGCCTCGGTTGAGAAATGTCTCCATCAGATTGGCCTGTAGGCAAGTCTATGGAGCATTTTCTTGATCGATAATTGATTTGAGGACTTCAACTTACTGGGAGCAATCCCAGGCATGTGGTCTTAGGTTGTATAAAAAGGTAAACTGACAAGCCAGGGGGAGCAAAGACAGTAAGCAGTGTTTCTCCATTGCCTTTACTTTAGCTCCTCCTGCCTCTAGCTTCCAGCTTTGAGTTCCGGCCCTGACTTCTCTCAGTGACATGTGACCTGAGGCGTGGATAAACCCTTCCTTCCTAGTTGGTTTGGTCCTAGTGTTCTATCACAGCAATAGAAACCCTAACCAAGAATATGTGTGCAATGGTTACAGTGTTAGAGATTATAGGAGATAACAGGACATTGAACTGTATAAGGAACTGGAAACACATAAGTAGAATTTAGTACAGTTGATTTGGTTGTTTAATCAATCAGGTTCAAGTTTTTTTGGTAGGGTCACCTGTCTTTCAATCACAGTTGAATAAAAGGTTCTGACTCCATCTTTGGGTGACTGGTAGAGAAAGCCTAAATAAAATCAATATTAAGAATTGCCAGCTGGGGGTCCTGGGAGCTGGTTCCGTAGTCAAAGAGCAAGCAGGAGGGGTAGAGTTTGGACTCTATACAAATACCAGATGGGCGTGGTGGCTTACCTGCAACTCTAGTCTAGGAAGAGAAAAATAGGAGATCCCTAGAGCAGCTGGCTAGCTAGACTAGCCATGTCAATGAACTTGGGTTTGAGAGCCCCTGTCTCACTTAAGAAACTGAAAGAGCAATCAAGGAAGATTCCTGACAACCTTGGGCCTCACGGGCACGTGTATATGCACATGTACCCACCTACACATATATGCAGTCACACATGTGCGAACATGCATACTCCCACATGTGCACACCACACAGACACATGAATAAAAAAGAATTGCTAGGTGGCTGAATGAAGTGCTTTACAAAGTGGAAGAAAGTGTCATTATGTGAGTCTGAAATGAGTCCTACTCCCTTACCTGCTGAGCACAGGTTTTCTGTCTGGTCCTACATTTGGAAGCTGCAGAACGTTTAAGAGATGGAGCCTAACTCAGAGTAGGTTACTATGGAGTGTCTTTGGGGGTTGAAGCTCCGTCCCTGGTTCCTGTTGCTCCTTTGGCACCTGTCCCACCATGGTGGGAACAGCCTCTGCTATGGTAGTCTACCTCGTGTTCTCTACTGTAATGGACCAAGATCCTCTGAAACCTTGAACCAAGCTAAATCTTTCTTCAGTTATTTCTGTCAGAAACTGTGATCATAGCAGTCTAAGTAACTAATACCAATGTGAGTCCTCGGTAAAATCATTGAGAGACCATCTGTCCTCATATCAGGGATTTCTGCCCAGCTGCAGATCTACTTGTGCTGAGCCATTGGTGCTGCTGTAGAGAGAGAATATTTAAGGGACTGGACTATATAGCTCATTAGATGCTTTCTTTCTGAACTTGGGTACCCAGCCTTCTAGGAATGCATCATGTTTCTCCTACTTGAAGAAGGATTTCTGTATCCACGACTTTCAGATAAATGCTAGAGCATCATGGGAGAGGCTCAATGGCCGCTGAGCATCCTGGAGTTCAGTTTAGGGCATGCAATTACTATCCCACCCCCATAGGACGTGGCCCATAAAATTTATTCAATTTCATTTCACATTGAATATGAGCCTTTATTCAGTGGAGCCTTCTGAATTGTTTAAAAAGAGCATGACAGAACCCAAGTTCTGGTTTCTAAAAGCCCCCAAATGCCCAATGCCTAGAGATTTGAACAGAGCCATTGCAGTGTTTAGTCCTTCTGATAAAGTCCCTTATAGTCTAATTCGTGTAGACATTGGTGGGTCACACCCCTGGGGGAAGACCTGCTGCTGCCTGTCTGTGTGTACCTGGGAGACAGCTGTTCTCTCCCCTTTACTGGTGCCATATCCACTCCACTCATTGTCATCTGAGTAGGTGACTTTGTTTCCTTATTCCCAGTGACCGTGACCTCATGTCTCTGATCCTTAAAGACAAAAGAAACTGGTCATTTCTGTCTGTCCTTAATAAAAAAGTGTTGACACTTTGCATTCCAAGAAAGGCTAGCTCAAGGTTGGTTTAAAAGTTTGAAGCAATCTTCTCTAGATTAACCGTTATGTAGGATACTAAGCATTCTCCCAAGTATTTCTATATATTATTCTGGGAAAAACATCCCTGAAGCCTTCAGAATTTCTGCTTGACCAGAAGAATCGATAGTTTCTTTCATCTGTTGATCATTTGGGGGTCCTTTATGCTTATACTGGATTGTGTATATTCTCGTTTTCATAGAGATACAAATTCAGATTGTCTTGAGGAAATTTTTTATTGTCCACTATCAAATGAGTTACCTCTTTATTTTTTGGTGGCAATAATACATTTAGTGAGCTATCATAATAAGGAATCAAATAGTTGGCACAGTTTAAGAAATTAGAGTATTAAAAAGAGGGGTGATCGGGATGGGGGCAGTGAACGGGATGTAAAGTGAGTGAGTAAAACAACAAATCAAATTAAATTAAAAAAGATTAGAGTGTAGAAAACACGGGAAGGGCTTTTATTCATCAACTGCTCTTTATTTACCATCAACTCTTTGCTTCTATGACAGTAGGACTAAGAGGAGGTACAGAGCACGGTCTTTATAAGGCCCACCCTAACCAGCCCTCATGAGTAATCTATAGACCCTGTTGTGCATCTTGGCTGCCTGAGGAGAAGCCCTGCACAAGGGCCCTGCATGCTGCTCTGTTATGACACATAGGGAATTGAATTTCCTAAGGATGACTAAGTGTGGGGAATTTTCCGTTTACAGGCAATAAAAAGTTAAAGGTAACTAAAGCAAAGTGCCAGAAACGGTAGGGGTTTGGGCCTCTGAGTCACAGCCAAATAGCCCCTTGAGAATGTCTGTGCGGTTGTGTATGATTCCGCTCTGCTCGCTCTGCCCCAGCCAGTCTGTGTTGGTAGACATCTCCACATTGTCCAGCTGAGGCTCAATCTGTGGTGTTCCATAAAACTAAAGGATAAAACCAGCACCCCCCTTGCTACCAAGATGGTCATCTGACGATAAGACCAAGTGTTGGTTTTGTATACAAACCTATGCATCCACTTACTAATTTATTCAGTGAACAGTTACCAAGTACTTCTTGATTGAAAGCATTATGAATTGAATGGTATGGTTGCTGTACAGAGAATGTGATACTCCACACATGGCTGAATAGCATGGTGGTCCAGCTATGAGGAGCCAGATTGAGTTTTGCTAAACCTTTTACCTCATTATGGACTTGTCTCTTTTTCCTCCTTTATTAAAGAGTTGTGCAGATGGGTCTGGAATTAAGAAACAGTTTGGGCTCAGGAGATGGCTCAGAAGGTAGAGATGCTTGCTGCCAACCCTTCTGACCTAAGTTTGATCCCTGGAACCCACATAGAGGAAGGTGAGAACTGACTCCTGAAAGTCATTCTGTGACTTCTCCATGTGTGGGGTGGCACGCATGCCCCTTCCCCTGCATAGATAAATATATAGAAACGTTTTAAAGGGTGAAGAAGAAGAGCTAGAGAGATGGCTCAGAGCACTTGCTGGGGAGCCAGCTTTGGTTCCCAGAACCCCTATGGTGCTCACAGTTGCCTGTTGTTACAGTACAGGGGATCCAATGCTCCCTCCCAACCTCCGTATCACTCATGTTCACGATGCAATACACAGGCAGGCAGAATACGCACACACATAAACCAAGGATCAGTCTAAAAGGACTTACAAAGAAAAAGATACACAACATAACATTATTAGGCTCACAGAAGTAAGGGTTTATTTCTTCGCTGTGTTCCATAGCATTGTAGAACAGATATTCAACCATCCTGTTACCCTTCCTGTTACTGTGGGAGCCAAGCTAATAGAAGCTCCATCTCCACAAACAGCTCCAGGGTTTCCAAAAGCAGGGGAGGCGTACTCTGGCAGGTCCATAATACTAGGGGCTAGCCATGTAGCACACAGCATTTTAGGGCTCCGTCCTCCACATGCTTGTCAGTAACTGGCACTGATGATCCCTCCTCCATTCTTCCTTATGTTTTCTCTGTGTTCCTCCTCCTTCCAGTGTCCCCCTCCCTTCCTTTATTTTTTGAGGTAGGGTTTTTGCTGCATACCCCAAGCTGGCCTAGAACTGTGTAGTCCAGGCTGCCTTTGAGCCCTCCTACCTCAGCGGCCCCAGTGCTGAAATTGCAGGCACATGTCACACCCATCATCTCATTTTGGTTTCCTAAGAGATTATAGTAAAAGTCATGGAAATTATACTTTTACTGGCACGTATGCGATTATTGATTTATAAGCAGTATTTATTATTTAATTCACATTCTTAAAATAAAGGATAGGAAGAAAGAAGAGCAAACGTCACCCAGGTTTCCTTTATTTTCCTCTCTGTGCAGTTGTTTTCAGTCTATTCCATTAATATATATTATATATATTAATTAATATATACTTTATATATAATATATGCAAGGTTGTAATCACATGACTGTGGGAAAATACATGAGTACTGTAGGTGAGAGGCTCCATCTCTTGAAGATTCTTAATGTGCTTTTAGCATATTAGAAACAATTCTGTAATAAAAATAATCCCTTAATGTCATTTAGTCCAGAATTTTCTAAACTTACTTGATCAAGGACAGTCTTTTCCCATAGTTTCATTAATCCCAGAAGAGCTTATGATACAGCCGACGACCATGAGGAGGGTTTCTCTGTGGAATATTATAGAATGTGAGACCTGGGCAGGTGGTGATGGAGAAAAACTGGGTCGTATTTAGAGGTGGCAGGGAGTAGATGAGACACGGGTTATTTCTAAACAGGGCTAAGACTCCAAATTAAACTTTGTAGTCCACATTTTATCCTTCATTGATTGAGATTGGTTGAGATATTAATCTTTTTGGCCAAACTCACACATATGGAAAGATGCTCATCTTGTTGCTAGGGAACCAGGACAGTAGTAAAATATATCCATGATCCGTTTTCTTCATGGCTGCTCTCATTTAATCCCTCACAATTGTATGTTAGCTAATTTTCTCCCTCGCTCCCTTCTTCCCTCCCCCTTTTTTCTTCTTTTGTGATGTATGTGTGCACACGTGTACACGTGTGTAGAGGACAACTTGAGGTGTCTTTCTCAGTCACTCTCCATCTTTTTTGACATCTTAGTGAAACTGAAGGTCTTTACTTCATCTCGACTGGCTGGCCAGGAAGCTTCCTGGATCCCTCCATCTCTGCCTCCCCGGGGCTGGGATTACAGGCATGGGCCACGCTGCCTAGCTTTTACATGTGTACTGGGGATCTGAGCTCTGGTCCTTTCACTTTCATGGAGAGCACTTTACTAAAACCCATCGTCGTAGTCCCGCATTCTAAGTGTGTATAAGGCAAGAGTCTTTCTATGGTCATAATGTTTCCTCAGCACCGTTTTCAGTCTTCACCTATGGGAGAAAATGATGATGATGCTAGAGATGATGTTCAGGGATCATTTTGGTCCCGTTTCTCAGTGAGGTCTGAGTGGGATGCAACAGAGGAAGCAGGCAGTGAAGTAGCTTCAGACTCACATGGCAAGCCTGAGGATGCTAATGGATGTACCCAGTTACCACTACTACAGGCTGTTTTCTCTTGGCCACCCATTGTCTCCCCTGGCCCTTGAGGTTCCTCCTCCTCCTCCTCCTCCTCCTCCTCCTCCTCCTCCTCCTCCTCCT
>JADRCH010000015.1:7717420-7753024 GCA_019843965.1 Rhynchomys soricoides | reverse complement strand
CTCCTCCTCCTCCTCCTCCTCCTCCTCCTCCTCCTCCTCCTCCTCCTTCTCCTTCTTCTCCCTCTCCCTCTCCCTCACTCTCACACATATAGACGTGATTATGTTTAGAAGCTGAAGCATGCGAGTAAATCAGATGCATTCACTCAACCCTTGAATAAAGACTGTAGTTATTTTAACAACAACAAAAATCCTGCAGTCTTCAGCTATTTCTGGATAAGACTAGTAATTAGCATGCCATGTGTAATTCATTGCTGGCTCCGGCTGCTTATTTCCTTGTTCCAATGCAGCCTAATTTAGGGGACTGGATTTATTTCACTTGGAAATGTGATTTTGTGGAGACCTCTAAAATGTCATCATGAGATTAATGGGTTTTTATTTTATTTTATTTTTTTTATGTAGCCAGAGTTTGCCAAGCCTGGTGTTTGAAGCTCAGCTATTAGTTCTCAGCAGTTCTGTGGTGGGGAGTAACAGCTTGCTAGGATGATATTTAGTTTCAGAGAAAACTGTTAAAAGCAACTGCTGCAGAGTGGATTGCTAGTACCTGAAGAGGGAGATATTGAGGAACCACAGGTTGAACTGGGGTAGGTTAATCTCCACAGCTTTTGTCAGGTTTCAGTGTCACTCCTGGGAGACACTTTACACTTTTTTTTTTTTTTTTTTTTTTTAGTTTTTCGAGACAGGGTTTCTCTGTGTAGCCCTGGCTGTCCTGGAACTCACCCTGTAGACCAGACTGGCCTCGAACTCAGAAATCCGCCTGCCTCTGCCTCTCAAGTGCTGGGATTAAAGGCGTGCACCACCACTGCCCAGCCATAGGAGACACTTTAAATCATTATCATTATTAGAGGATGTATTACTGACACGCAAACATTTACTGATCGATCGGAGGCCAAAGGCACACATGAGCCTCCTTTGAAATTGGTGTTGCATCTGTTGAAAGAAGACTATTTGTAGTGACCAGGTAAGAGGGCCCTGAAGCTGCTGGACTCTGTGGGGACTCTGGACATGCTTTCTAGATGCAGAGGAGTAAGAGAAAAACATGCAGATAGTCTTTCAGGTTTGGAGTGGGTGGGGGGGGTTAGATGAGAAATTGCCCATGGTCCAAAAGGAAAGTGTTTGGTTCTTTATTTCTAGAAAGATGTATTGGGGTCATCAGTCCTTGAGGAATTGACTAATTTCTCAAGGATTTTTCCAGCAACCAGTTGACCCCAGTGTTGCCAATGGTAAAAGTTCAAGAAGAGCAGGATGCAACTTAAGTTGAGAGTGTGTTAGTCCACTTGCCATGCACACCCTGCTGCTGTTGCTGCCGGGCCATGCTTACACTGATGATGCTGGCCCATGCTCACCCTGCTGCTGCTTCTAGGCCATGCTTACCCTGATGATGCTGGCCCATGCTCACCCTGCTGCCTCTACTAGGCCATGCTTACACTGATGATGCTGGGCCATGCTTATACTGATGATGCTACTAGGCCATGCTTACATTGATGATGATGCTGGACAATGCTGGACAATGATGCTGAGCCATCCCAGGGATCACTCCTGTCCTCTGGAGTCTTTTCATGCCATCAAAGGGAAGTAGATCCCCTTTGCTTCCTAAATACTGCTTTGAATGAAGAGAAAGGTATTTTCTAATACATGAGCTACCTATGTCTTTTAGACCAGTCTCCCTACCCCTTCCCAAAACATAGACAAGTTGCTAACAAAAAGACTAATATAATAAAACTCTCTTCCTCATGGGTAGCACATGTATTGTTGCATCTCACTTGATTGAAGAAGTCAGATACACAACAGATTCTAGTAGTAAGTGTATTATAGTAGCCCAGTTGCTCCATCATATATGATGACAGACACCCGTTCAATTGGAAGGAACTAGATTGTTCATCACCCCATTGCCATACCAGTAGTTAAGGTTGCTTCCTTAGAGTGGGGAATGGTGAGACTGGAGGTGAAAATTGGCGTAGGCAGTTTAAGGTAAAAAGTCCCACAAAAAACCCGATTTCTTTCTTGGCTCTTCTTGGACCCCTTGCACTTTTTTCTTGACAGAGACCAGAGAAGCAGGAAGTATTATTATTATTATTATTATTATTATACTTGCTTATGCATTTAAGTGCTTTTTCTGCATGTTTGTATAAACCATGTTTGGGCCTGGTGCCCCTAAAGGTCAGAAGAGGACCTCAAACCCTGTGAGACTGAACTTATGATCTACCACGGGGTTGCTGGGAATTAACCAGGGTCTTCTGTAAGAGCAGCAAGTACTCTTACCAGTGAGCCAACTCACTAGAGTTAAGTCTTCAGAGGTGGGCATGCTAGGGTAGAAATGAAGGACCATTAAGGGAAAATTCCTAGTCAAAAGAATAGAATTTCTAGCCTGGGCAGAGGCCTCATTCCAGTTGGGTGGATCAATCACTTGTCCAAGATGCTAACGCCCAGGAAGGAAGGATCACCCCTGGAAGGTAGGTGTACCTTAGGCCATGGTAAAATGGTAAGAGGTGCAATGACCCCTTTAATGAGATCTGTAACTTTTCCTCCCAGAATTCCCGTCCCCTAGTATAGTAGCTCACAAGGCTATAGCCACTCACTTCCTAATTGTGCTTGCCTTTTGCTTGTCCACCATGCTGTGAGACATTGTGCTAGCTTAACTCAGAAAAGCTTGGCTTCTGTTTTTTCTCTTCTTCATCGGGCTCTTCTGGGCAGTTGCTGAGGTTTACTGGTTGCCTGTCTTAGTGGTTTTAGATTTTTTTCTTTTAAGTTAATAAAAGTTTTCCTTCAGCTTACATTTGTGGCCATTCTTAAATTTTATTAATAAGGGTTAGAATCTCAACAGGGGATCCCGATTTTCTCAGTATCATCTTGCGACCGTGAAGGGACTCCCCAAAATTTCTGGCAACAGAAAGGCTCAGAATGTTGTCAGCTAGCATGAGACTTTCAGACTCTCTACTTTGCTGTTGCCTGTCTGCCTGATGTTTCTGCCAATGCATCTAAAAGTGCCTTGGTTCATCGCTTCCCTCTCCTCTATGACTAAGTGGAGCTGGAGAGTATCTGGGGGGGGGGGTGAGGGGAGGAAATGATGATTGAAATATATTGTATAAAATTAAAAGTAACACGAATGAGTGATGAAGCTGTTATCACATTGGAACGTGGTATTTGGGGGTGACCTGAGTCTATGCTCCTGGGCCACGGACCCTCATATTTAGTTCTAGAATAAACTGTCTCTTGTACACTCACCCCTGGCAAAGGACATAGTGTTAAGAGGGAATTAGATTGATTGCAGAGAACCTAAACAGTTATATAAAAACTGACTTGAGGTACTGTTGGACCGTGTGGTTTGTCACCAAGGAAAGTCATTTCTGGAATTTTTAAAGGCAAATTTCTGTGGAAGAATTTGGACCCAATCTTGTACTGTGCAAATTCTGTGTCATGTAAGAGTTGATGCAGGATCCTTAAAATCTAGTGTTCTGGGGATGGTGAGTTTTTTTTTTTTTTTTTTTTTAAATGGGCCCCAGTGCAGAGATTCTCATGCCTCTGGTGGCTTCTATGCTTTTTCCCTTTGGCCAATCTTCCTCATTGTGGTCAAAGAGTTGGATCTTAGATATGCTGGGAGCCAGGTTCCTTGTCATCTCCTCCTGAATGGACAAGGTGAGCAAGAGAAAGATGAGGAATTTTAAAGATGATCCCTGAGCAGGAAGTTGAACCTTTAGGGTACCCTGCCCATGTTCTGAAGATTTCAGAGACAGGGAATCCCTTGGAACATGTGCCCGATCTGTATCTTGGCACAGGTCTGGTTTGGCCATTGTAGCCTTGTGTCTTGGGTGGTTTCCAAGGCATAGGCTTACCCAGGCCAACAGTGGGCTGTTGTCTGTCTGTACAGCAGAGGTATACAGCAGACCACCAGGAAGAGCTGTTGCAGAGGCTAGAAAGTGTGGATGTCCTTGAGTAATGTACTCAACAACCATGTTCATCTCATTAAACCCAGTAGCTCCAGTCCATTTCGTAATTGCTTAGCCTCCCAGGCTTACTTCAGAGCAGGTTTAGGAACACGAGTTCTATTGTTTCAGTTTCTGTGCTATTCCATTCCTAAAATCACTGGTCCTGAAAGCAGACTTGAGGGTCTAGAACTGCCAACCTCTGTACTGCGAGATGGCATTAATAATTCTTTAAGGTCTGAGAAAAAGTAAATGGTACAGGAGACAAAAGAATCATGTAAGGCAGAAGGACTCTGAACTTCTGCCTCTGGATATAGATGTAGAGTCCTGAAAGGGGAATAGATATGGTACTCTGTATTTCCTTATGTAATTTACACTATGTAAAACAAACAAACAAACAAACAAACGAACGAACAAATGAACAAACGAACGAACAAACAAACAAAAAAACCCAGAAAACCTTATGTAATTTACGCTATGTAAAACAAACAAACAAACGAACCCAGAAAACCATATCATTAGCCATCACAATTCCACATTTAATAAAAACATCATAACATTTTTCTCTACCGTGCTTTTAATATTTAATATGTCTTGGAGACTATTCAGTGTTAACTCATCCAAAAGATCCTCATTCCCTGTGGTGGTTTAAACAAGCAATGTCCCCAACAGGCTAGGACATTCAAACACTTGGTTTCTAGTTGGTGGCACTGTTTGGGAGCTTCAGGTGGTGCAATCTTTCTGCAGGAAGCATGTCACTTGGGGAAGGCTCTGGAGATCATGTATAGTTTCACCTTCCTTGTAGTTTGCTTCCTATGTTTCTTGTTTGCATGTGTCTTAGTCGGGATTTCTTTTTTTTTTTTTTCCATGAACATGTACTTTCCATGAGCTCTTCCTTTCTTTTCTTTTTTTTTTTTAATTATTATTTTTCATATTTTATTTACATTTCAAATGTTTCCCCCTTTCCAGATCTCCCCTTTGGAACCTCCCCATTTCCTCCTCCTCCCCTGCCTCTATGGGGGTATTCTCCCACCCACCCACCCACTCACCCACTCTTGTTCTCCCTCCTTGGCATTCTCCTCTACTGGGGGATCTAACACTCTCAGGCCCAAGGGCCTCTCCTCCTCCTGATGGCTAACAAGACCCTCCTCTGCCGCATATGTGGTGAGCACCATGGGTCCCGCCATGTGTATTCTTTGGTTGGTGGATCAGTCTTCAGGAATATTGGGGGGTCAGGCCAGTTGCCACTGTTGCTGCCTCCCTGGGGCTGCAAACTCCCTCAGCTCCTTCAGTCCCTTCTCCAAGTCCTCCATCTGGGACATCTTAGTCGGGATTTCTATTCCTGTACAAACATCATGACCAAGATGCAAGCTGGGGAGGAAAGGGTTTATTGAGCTTATACTTCCATGCTGCTGTTCATCATGAAAGGAAGTCAGGACTGGAACTCAAGCAGGTCAAGGAGCAGGAGCTGATGCAGAGGCCATGGAGGGATGCTGTTACTGGCTTGCTTCTCCTGGCTTGCTCCTCCTGGCTTGCTCAGCTGGTTTTCTTATAGAGCCCAAGACTACCAGCCCACAGACGGTACCACTCACAAGGGGCCCTCCCCCCTTGATCACTAATTGAGAAAATGCCTTACCGCTGGATCTCATGGAGGCATCTTCTCAACTGAAACTCCTTTCTCTGTGACAACTCCAGCTTGTGTCAAGTTGACACACAAAACTAGCCAGTACAGCATGTAAACTCTCAGCTTCCTGTTCCTACCACCATGCCTGCTGCTTACTGCTATACTTCTATACCATGGACTTTTAATATCTCTGGAACCATGAGACCATATTTTTGTTCATAGGTTACCTTGGTCGCAGTGTTTTATTACAGCAACAGAAAAGTAGCTAATACCCCTGCCTGTCTTCTCATTTCCCTTCTGTCATTCAATTTATGTACATCACTGACTAAGATAGCCCTCTGTAAATGAAAACTTTGTTTATTTGCAAATTTTTAATTTTAAAATAAAATAAACCTAGTTATGTATTTTAGTCAATTTCAAGTCATAAACGTGCAGGGATAGCTTTTGTATAATTATCCAGAATTGGAATTGTCAAGTCCGGAATATATGCTTGTATAGTTTGGCTGATACTGTGGAGCTGCTCTACAGGGCTTTTTTTTTTTTTTTTCCAGCACTGTCTGGAGCACAGGGTCTCACCATGCAGCCACAAGTGGCCTGGAACTCAGAGATCCATCTGCTTCTGCCTCCTGAGTGCTGAGAGTACAGGTGTACACCACCACACCTGGCCAGTTACAGCATTCTTGATAATTTTGTATTCACAGTTATGTATTAAAGATGATAATGATTACACATTAAAGATGTCAAAGAACTTAAGGAGTAGCAACCTCTCTTTTGAAGAGGAAAATAATCTTTCTTAGAGGTTTTTAGGAAATTAGGTTTAGCCTGAGAACTGTCTGAGCCAATGTTGTTGAATTAGACATCAGGTGTGAGAGCCATCTTAGCATTTTCCATGACTTGGGAGCAAGGCTTGGAGTCTAGTCTGAGACACATGCTAAGTGATCTGTAAAGCACTTGATTGTCACCTTCCTGCCTTCCTGAAAAGGGATGTGTTGAAGATTGTCCTCTTACCTATTTGCACCGTTAGTATTCTCCTCAGCTGTGGCTACACTATCGCTGTCTGTAAGCAGTGACTATTTTAGCTGTAAGTCTTTTAAGCAAATACAATGACCAAGTAACTAAAGGAACTTAAGGGGATACCTTGAATCCCTCTCAAAGAGAAGTGCGGAGCACAACTGCATTCCACCTACAGTTACATTTTTTTTACTCTGTTGCCAGCTACACAGGTGTGAAGACTAATCTCAAGGTCTATCTTCTTCTAGATCTTCCTGGTCCCTTCCTCCACGATTCCCTCCTTTACTTTGTACAATTTCCACATGTCTTCTTCCAACTCACTGTCAGACATGAACTTTTGAAACATTTTCTACTTGAGCGTTATTAGGCCATTTAAGAATGGGCTTGGTGGGGTGGGGTGGCTGTACACGGAGTGGGTATTGTCTCCTTGTGACTGAAGCTGTGTAACATTCATTCTGTAGCAGCCACCTTCTTCTGTTTCTTCTGTCCCTGAGCTTGAAACAGTTGATAGACTAATGTAACCTTTCAACTCATAGAGTCAGGTGAATAGTGAGACCGTAGACTTATGATCTGAAGATGTGCCACTCAGATTGTGTCTACTTGACATAAGCTAGAGTGTCATCTGGGAAGAGGGCGCCTCAGTTGAGACAGTGTCTCCGTCAGATTTGTCTAGTGCAGTGACTCTCAACCTTCCCAATGCTGCGACTCTTTAATCCAGTTCCTCATGTTGGTGACCCCCCAACCATAACATTATTTGTTGCTACTTCCTACCTGTAGTTTTGGTACCGTTATGAATTGTGATGTTTCCTGACGGTCTTAAATGACACTGGTAAAAGGGTTATGTGGCCCTGAAAGGGGTTGCGACCCACAGGTTGAGAACCACTGGGCTATAGACAAGTCTATGGGGGATTTTCTTGATTAATTATTGATGTAGAAGGACCTAGCCCACTGTTAGTTGGTGCCACCAAAAGGGTGGTGGTCCTGGTTGATATAAGAAAGCAAACCAACCAAGGCATGGGCAGCAAGCCAATAAGCAGCCTTCTGTTCATTTACTTCTCCAGGTTCCTGTCCCGATTTCCCTCAGTGATGGACTATTATGTAGATGTGTAAGCCAAATAAGCCCTTTCTTTCCAAGTTGTTTTGGTTATGGTGTTTTATCATAGCAATGGAGAGCAACCTAGGCCAAGAACCAAAAATAGAGATATTAGTAGTACTACCTTAGTGTGCATGCAGATAAAATAAACAAGGAGGATTGTATTCACTGTGATGATACACAAAAGTGAGACCATGCAGCCGGTACCCTGACTCTGTAGTATAATGTCGTCTAAGAGGGCAGCCATGCTCCCGTGAGATGTGTGGAAACTTCAGAGCAGCAGGCTCACCACACACCACAGGAGGTGTGGTGAGCCACCCTCAGCTGGCTGGCTCCTTTTGCTTCCGCCAGACTCTTCTTCCTTCCGCTTTGACCTTCATTCTTCATCTCCCAGTTTGAGGTTTCTGAGCTCCCTTTGCTCTTTCCTTCTGGGATAACAGCTTCCAGATGGATGTGCTCTTCAGTTTGGCTTGGCTTGGCTTGTTTTGGCTTTTATCATCTGAAGTGCATAGTCAAAAAAATGACTCTACTCAAAGTCAAAAGAATTTTTTTTTTTTTAAAAATTCTTTTCCTGTTTTACAGTTTTGTTCAGAAGATTTTCCAGAGTTAGTCTTCTGCTGAAGAAATGATTTCTTATGAGGTATAGGTTCTAGAAACAGAGTTCTGCCTGTTGGTATTTTGTGGTCATAGTCAAGTTTTAAAAATCAGTTCCCTTCTCTGAACAGTGGGGAGAATAGCACTTCTCTGCTTCACAGGACTGCTATAAGGCCAAGAAATTAGAAGCTATGACTGTTACTGGGGACAAAATAAGTTTGATAAAACTGTTCTTATTTTATATTTTATATTTCAAATATATTTATCCATCCTTCCATTGAACTGTTGAATTAACAAGAAAATCATTCTTATACTATAATGACAGGAATGAGACACTTAAAGAATCAGAATTATGTAATTATGAAATCACCAAGGGTGACCTCCTCAGTTCCATTATCGATCATCTGAGGTTTCCTGACCCACTGAGACTTTATAAAAGATGGCAGTAAAAAGATCTGCTTGGGTTAGGAAACCTGCCCAGTTTGAGTACACAGCAGAAGGTGAAGTCGGTTATTCCCTACTTCTGAATGTGTAAGAAAAAGATTGTCTCCCCCAAAGCCAGCTAGCATGCAGCAGCAGGCTGAGTTTTCCCAAGGGATACCCAGGTGCAATCAACAGAACAGGGCTTCAGACCATTCAGATCCACCCCTTCAGGATTCTAACTGTTGCAAAAAAGTGCAAGTTAAGGTCACTTCTTATTTCAGGGCTGAACTCCCTTTCCCTAGTGGTAAACAGTTATTTGAAACACTCACCCACTGCCCCGGAGCTTTAAAACCTACCCCCTAGGCAGGCTGTCTTGCATGGAATGTTATTCTTCTTCGTGTTCTTTATGTACGTTGCATTTCAAAGGGATGATTAGTGCCTATTGATGTATTGCTTCTTCATTGTCTCAGCTGTTTTCCTTTCCCTCCTGAGCTTGAAGGACCTCCAGGAGAAGGAAGAAAATGATGGTTTCTGCTTTTCCACTCATTACCCACAAAACTGTAGCTGTTCCTCATGCAAATTTAGCAGTGAGCGTTACCAGGCAAGTGTGTGCAGTGGGTGGCCTTCTTTTTTCTCTGACTGATATTGTCATTTTTTGATTGAGGAGAGGAGTTTGCTTTATGCATTTTGAAACTAGAGAAGAAGGGAGCTGGAGGAAGTATTATTTTATTATTGTGCTGGCTAGTCCTTTGTCAACTTGACACAAACTAGAGTCACCTGGGAAGGAGGAGCCTTGTGAGGAATTGCCTTCATCAGATTTGCCTGTAACACAAGTCTGTGAGGCATTTTTCTTGACTAAGGATTGATGTGGGAGGGCCCCGCCCACTGTGGGCCATGCAGCCCCAGGATAGGTAGTTGTGAGTTATGTAAAAAAGGAGGTTGAGCGAGGAGCCAGCCAGCAGTGTTCTGGCAAGGTTTCTGCTTTAGTTCCTATATCCATGTTTCCTAATTCAGTTCCTGCCCCTACTTCGGTTAATGGCGGACTGTGGTTTGAGATGAATGAGAGATAAACTCTTCCCCAAGTTGCTTTTGGTCAAAGAGTTTATCAGAGCAATAGAAAGCAAACTTGGGTGGATGTAAATTAGATGTTGCTAAAATGTGCTTTCATTAACCCCTGCATCTGCTGTAGAGGTAGATAAAGCTCCACACCAAAGGCAGCGTCTAAATTGCTTTTAAATTGTTCGTATCAAGAAATGAGGCGGTTATTCTGCAAATGAATTTGAGGATCAGTAGGACTTGAAGGAATTCTCTACATACAGTGTAGAGTGGTTTTGACACATCTCCTAATGGCCGAGAAGTAGCTAGGTGATACAGTAGGACTTGAAGGAGTTCTCTACATACAGTGTGGGGTGTTTTTGACACATTCCCTAATGGCCGAGAAATGGCTAGGTGATACAGTAGGACTTGAAGGAGTTCTCTACATACAGTGTGGGGTGTTTTTGACACATTCCCTAATGGCCGAGAAGTAGCTAAGTGATAAATCAGAGAAGAAGGTTTGGACTAAATGTGTAGCTCAGTGTTTGACATGCACAGGGCCTTGGGTTCAATACACAGAAATGGGTTCAATGCACGGAGCTGAAGAAATAGATTTTCAAAGAAACAGTTTGGTCTGTTGCAGTGGAATAGTTTATAAATTAAAGGCAGGAAAGAGTTGTTTTCTGGAAAAATTTTTAAATAATAAAAAAACCATCTTGTGTGTGTGTGTGTGTGTCTGTCTGTCTGTCTGTCTAGGCAACAGGACAGCTTTTGGGAGTTCTCTTCCTCCTCCACATGGATTCCAGGAACTGAACTCAGCCTTGGAAGCAAGTATCTTGGCCTGCTGAACCATCTTGTTGGCCCCTTGTGAATGCTTTTACATTGTAATTTGAAAACATTTTGTGATGTGGCTGTTATTCTCAGTAATATGTATGTGTGTAAAATGACTTAATTATAAAGAGTGACACTAAGACAGTTCAAGGGTGTCACCAGCTAGAGTTAGCCAATAATCCTCATTGAAGGAGGCATTTGTAACTATCCAGGTGCTAGCTCAGAGTAGCAAGTACCCAAAGGACCAGGAAGCTGCCTGTTTACTCCTTTTCAGAGGGTTTGGCTTCTGTGTCTACTCACATGGTCCTTGCTAGGTAGTTTGAACAACAGACTTGCTTTATACTAGCAGAACTGCTGCAGTCTCCAGGTGCACTGAGGGGAGGGCACATCCTTGCCTTAGGGCAGCGGTTCTTACCCTGTGAGTCTCGACCCTTTCATAGGGGTCACCTAAGACCATCGGAAAGCACAGATATTTACATCACGATGCATAATGCTAGCAAAATTTCAGTTATGAAGTGATAATGAGCCTTCAGAACTCCAGTTGGTGACCTCTAGGTCTTCTACGACTCCCCCTGCTCCAAAGGCCACTTCTACAGCTTCCTGTGTGCATATGTAGCAAGGTGGGCTCCCCACTATGGGAAATAGTAATTCTGGGATAATGTTGGCTTGTGTGTGTCCATAGCTTTGTGGGAAGAGGTGGAGATAGTTAGCTCTGCTCCTCTCCTTGTTGCTCTCTCACAGGCAGGTGGCAGAGGCAGGTGACCACAGGCTAGGATATAGGCGGCCATCGGAGAGGCCATGGGCCACTCAGGCCCCAGCTAAGATACTTTAATTGGGCAAAAGAGGTTTAGATTCATACTCAGTTTTTGTTGTGTCCTTGGTTGTAAGCTGTGTATGAGTGTGTACCAGGAGAGGCAGTCATGTCCTGTCATTTAAAATCTTCTTACAGACATCTTCAAGGTTCCCATCTCCTTCACTGCCTTAAGACTTCCAATATGAGTGTCATATCGTCCCTCTGTGTACTTTGAAGACTCCCCTTACCTTGTCAGTGGGATTGATGGATGACTGTTTAATCCAGTGACATTGACTTTTAAGGGACTCTGACCTGTTATCAGATGGTTTAATGGTGGCCAGCTGAGCCTGTGGCAAGTCTCTTTCTATGTGTTGACCTCACTGATCACTTCTGTTTTTCTGTGGTGTCCCCTACTCCACACAGGTCCTCTTAGGTGAAGGTTTATAAATGTATAGTGGGGAACCAAGGGTGTCAGGGCTGCTACAATGTCTATTAGTTTAGCCGTTGTAAAAGTTGTCAAGGTCTTAGCAATAATATTATCAAAACTATCATTTCATAGGCAAGTGTCTTAGGGTTTTACTGCTGTGAACAGACACCATATCCAAGGCAACTCTTACAAGGACAACGTTTAATTGGGGCTGGCTTCCAGGTTCAGAGGTTCAGTCCATTATCATCAAGGCAGGAACATGGCAGCATCCAGGCAGGCATGGTGCAGGAGGAGCTGAGAGTTCTCTGTCTTCATCTGAAGGCTGCTAGCAGAATACTAACTTCCAGGAAGCTAAGATGAGGGTCTTCAAGCCCACACTCATGGTGACACACCTACTCTAACAAGGCCACACCTACTCAAACATGGCCACACCTGCTAATAGACTCCTTGGGTCGAGCATATGCAAGTCATCACAGTGAGGAAACTGGAATTGTTTAAAGTAACAGGAATGATGACAAATTGCTGAGCCTGCCCTTGTTGACCAGGAAGAGATCTCCTACTTCTCCAGCCGCCTACCCCCATGGCTACACTGTATCAGTTCTAACCCGTTGGGGCTGTAAGCCCAATGAAATTCTTTCCTTTATAAGTTTTTCTTTGGGAGATTGAAACAGATGTGGTCTGGTCAGTGGGCAGTTCTTCATAGCTGGAGTCTCAGATGCCCAGTTACATCTTTGGGCAGTCCTTCAGGAATCAAGTCGTGAATGTTTACCTTTCTGCTGCATGGTGCTTCCCGTGGTCCAGTATGTGTGACCGTGTGAAAGTTTGCCTGCAGTCTCTAGCTCCTACCAAATTTTCAGCTTACTTTGTGTAGGATATGGTCTTCTGACACTTGTTCTAAGCATCTTGACAATATTTCTCAAAGAAGGTCTTGGGATGCTGAGTCATTGGCAGTTATGGATGGTCCCCTAGCCCCCAGTACTGGGGATTGAACCTAGGACCTCTTGCATGCTAGGCAATCAGTCTACCATTGAGCTACATACAATCCCAACCTTATCAGTGTCTTTTGGCAGTGGTCTTTTGAGGCTGCTCTCCATTGGGTGATGAATGCCTAACACTGAAAGGGGAAGGGTTTCCAGGCACCTCCCTTTGCTGGTACTGCTGCTTTCTTAGATGCTTGTGCAGTTTTCATTTTTTCTCTAGCTCCCATGGCACTCTGCTGTAGGCGTCCCTGTTACTGGGAGTAGGGAACTTTCCAAACTGAGCCAGTCCCTCTGGGATGCACTCTGGACTTCCTCTCCTGCTTTATAAAGTTCCTTATTTAATTTACTGTTGGAGCTAGAATTACTTGGGCATTACTTACCTCTTCTTGTAGATGCTTTTCAGCTTTTAGTCCCTGGAGACCCTGGCAGACCATGAAGCGGTGTTGCCACCATCTTCCTAGCCTGCACATCTCACATTTCCATTTTCTGAGGGAAAGACTTCATGTCTTTTTCAACTGTTTACAAGTTAACAGTAAAACCACTTGGTGGTTTTTTGTTTTTGTTTTTAACATCCTAGCTGCTATGCTGGCTACTTTGATGTCTACCTGACACAAACTAAGTTGTCAGAGAGGCGGGGAATCTCAGTTAAGATAATCACTCAATCAGATCGGGCTATAGGCAAGCCTGAGAGGTATTTTCTTATTTAGTGATTGATGAAGGAGGTCTCAGACCATTGTGGGTGTGGCCATTCCTGAGCTGGTGATCCTGGCTTCAATAAGAAAGAAGGCTGAGCAAGCCAGTAGGCAGCACCCCACTCCCCAGAGCTGCTGCAAAAGCTCCTGCCTCCAGGTCCCTGCTTGAGATCCTTTCCTGACTTCTTTCAGGGACCAACTATGATACAAAAGTGTAAGTTATATAAACCCTTCCCTCCTCAGCTTGCTTTTGATCTCCATGTTTCTTTGCAGCAATAGTAACTCTAAAAGACAGTTGAGGAGTTTGTTTTCCTTCTTCATGATTGGGCAGTAGAGGAGACAAGGTAACCCTGATCTGGAGGAGGACTTGGAGGAACCACTCGAAGATGGCTATATCAGTGCGGGAAGTCTGCAAACAGCAAACCATTATGTAGGTAACGGTATGTTTTGCCACATTTTCTAGAAGGCTTAGATAGTTAGCCAATAAGGAAAGCTTAGCTTACTTTAGGAATACACTTGAGCATTTGGTTTTTCTCCTCTGGAAGTGAGGTTCTGTTATTGACAGAATTTAAAGATGAGAGTTAGGAAAACAAGGGAGGCTTTGGAAACTTGAGGCATACACACTGACCTCCCCTTGCCTAGGTCGGATGGTATTGATGGATTTGCAGCATAAAGTTGTCTGGGGTAACTTGGAGTGTGGGTCAGGTAGGCTCAGGAGAAAAGCTTTTTGTAACAGAATGGAAGTCCTGCACTGAGGAACTCAGAAGTGGGAGTTGCCAAAGACAAGTGGGATCAAAGTCCAGAAAAACACAAGGATGTGGATGTGGAAGGAGCATGTGGGAAGAATCTGGTGGATATTTGGGACAATGGAATGCTGCTTATCTGGGCTGTTACATCAACTGCTATTTAACTAAGTGCCTTTAAGGGCTTTTAGAGTAGCTTCTAAGAAAAAATAAGTTATGTATTCTGCAAGTCCCCGGAGATGAAAGCCACAATTCAGTTCACCATAAAAGGATTTCTGCTTTTAACTAGAGTAGTTTATATACTAATATTTCCACAAAGAAAATTAGCAAAGCCAGAAAAAGTGGTATCTAGTACTTGAGGGACCAGGATCTTGGCAGAGAAGGATAGAGATGGAATTTAGCTCTATGATATTTTACTTTCCAGATATCTGCTGGTTGTTAAGGGACTTGGAAGGAGGATAAACAGAGAAACCAGATAGAAAGTAGCTTCTAAAAACCTGGGGCCATGAATAGAGCCTTTGGTAGAAAGTCCTGTTGGGAGACAAAACTTGGGTTTTAATCATGAATGCACTGGGAAGAGCTCAGCTTTAAAATACAAAGAGAAAAATCATTCTTCAAAGCCAGGAAGCTGAGTTGGCGGTATCAAGGATTTGGGATACAAAACTGGAGCTCGAGTCCCAGTAAACACCGGAGTTCTGTTAAGGCTTGGTCCGGATTGAGGGAAGAGTTAAATTAGCCAAGAGAGCTTTTGCGGGACTAGAACCCACACACTCTCAATGATGGTACCCTGTGCACAGACCCTCTGCTCGTTTTGTGATGTCACTGTATCACAGTCCCCAACATCCCTGTTAATGGCTACTCTGCTGTCCCTATACTTGAGAGAAGGTTTAGATGTTTGTGAGTTCATTGGCTCTCAGTTTGATCAAGGATTTCAGTATTGTGAAGAAATATTCTAGTGAGTTATGGTACAGTATAGACTGTCGTTTGAAAGAAGTATAAAGTATGCTTAACTCATTTCCCTCTCTCAGGTCACCTAATTTCATTTTGCCTAGGTGCCTTGGAAGTTGTTCATGGAATTTAAAGTCATATTCAGTGGTGATGTTGACCTATTATCCCATTTGTTCTAGAGGCTGGGGTAGAAAGGTTGCGTATTAGTGGCATGGCTGGGCTACAGAGAGAAAGAGAGAGAGAGACAGAGAGAGAGACAGAGAGAGAGAGAGACAGAGAGAGAGACAGAGAGAGACAGAGAGAGACAGAGAGAGAGAGAGAGAATGTGAGTTAGTTAGTTCATGGCTAGACTGTAGCTCCATGGTAGAGTGTGTGCCTCTACCTTGTGTGAAACCCTGGGTGTGATCTCTACTACCAAAGAGAAGGAACAGCAAATTCCCTGCGCTTAATTTTACCAGGACGTGCTTGGTTGCTTTTGGTGAGTCGCATGTAAGGTTTCAATACCCTTTTATTTTGTAGAGTTAGGGCTCTGTTCAAGAAGTATTTCTTGAATTGTAGACTCAGATATTTTCCTTTCCGCTGTTCATTGTCACCTTTTAGGGATCACGGTTATACATATGTTGAGTTGTATTTGCCGTTCTTCAGAATGTACAACTCGGGGTGGTGTGTAGGGTATAACTAGGTCATAGAGTTCTTCCCTAGAATGTGTGGAACGCTAGGAAAACATAATCTGCGATTCTTCCTAACTCTTTGTAGTTTAGTGTAGTTCCATTTCTTTGTTCTTGCATTTTCTGCCTCTGCCTTTGTTTACTGTATATCTAGTGATATCCATGTAGAATGCATCTGTTTTTTGTGACATTTGTGTTCTGAAATGTTTTTGTCATCTTCTGGTCCATGTTTTCTTCTCTTTATTGCCAGTCCCCCTGGATTTTCTATTTAAGCATGGTCTCACTACCCTTTCCCATCTGGTCCCCTTTCCTTCCTCTCATGTTCTCCCCAGCTTTCTCAGTTTTCTTCTTTTTCTCCTTGGATGGTAGTTGCTTCTGAAGTTTCTAACGTCATTTATTCGTGCATGACTTTGATCTCAAGGCAATATGATAGTAGAGAGGATTTTTGTTTGTTTGTTTGTTTGCTTTTTGTCTGTTCCCAGATCTTTGATTTTCTTTCACATTTATTTTTGTAGAATAATTTTTTTCAGATTTATTTCTTTGTGTGTGCACATGCGAGTACATGTGTTCATGAATTTGTGTGTACCACACACATGCCTGGTACCCTCAGAGGCCAGAAGATGGTGTTAGATCCCTGGGAACCAGAGTTACACATGGTTGTGGGTTGCTTGAGGTGGGTGCTGGGATTCAAACCCAGGTCTGCTGGAAGATCAGCATGGACTGTTAACTGCTAAGCCATCTCTCCAGTTCCTCATAGAATACATTTTTAAAAATTATTTTTCTCACTTATATGTGTGTATGTGTTCATATGTATATGTGCAGGGGCATGTGCACATGCGTGAAGAGGCTCGGGGGTGATGTTAAGTGTCTTTCTCAGTAGCTGTCTAGTGTTTTTCTTTCAAGAGGTCATATGGTATGGAAAGAATTCAGGACAACGTTCCAGTCCTTACAGCCCAGGCCTGTCTGTCTCGGCTGCCTTAGCAAGAGGGGTGCTTCCTGCAATCTTGATTCTTCTGAGACTTTTAACTGGATTTTACTTTGTAGTCCTTGAAACCGTGTAGGCCTTAGAGAACCACGGCCACCAGCTCCGCTCATCGCAGCACTTTGCAGGTTGTGTTCTCTGAGTTCGTGTTCTGCCAGGGGCAGCCAGAGTCTTTTGGCTTTTGTCTCTCACTGCTTTCTTTCCCTGTGTAGTCTCCTCTCAAGTCTCAGAGCCCTCCTGTACCCTTCCAGATCCCTTGAATCTAACCAGTTACGTATGACTTGTAGTTCCACGGAAAAATGGAGTTAGAAAATTCTGTGTAACCTTTTGCTTCAACATGCAGAGAAGGAAGGGGCTCTCTGTGTGTCCACTTTTATTTATTTATATTTTATTTTATTTTTTGTTTGTTTGTTTTTCGAGACAGGGTTTCTCTGTGTAGCCCTGGCTGTCCTGGAACTCACTCTGTAGACCAGGCTGGCCTCAAACTCAGAAATCCGCCTGTCTTTGCCTCCCAAGTGCTGGGATTAAAGGTGTGCACCACCACTTTTAAGATGGTAATGGTAGTTTCCATACAGATCAGGAAACTTGATCTTGTTAATCATAATCAGCAAAGAGACAGAATGGGGTTGACCAGTCTGAGAGCTTTGCTTTTCACTACACCAGGCAGTTTCTTTAGTTCAGGGCACAGTAAAGATGGGTTACTCAGGCAAAGCAGCTTTGGTGCTGATGTAGTTGTCATGGCTGCTGATGGGTCTGGTTGGCAAGGTGGAATAACAAAAAGTTTGGAACCATCATTTGGTAAACAGTGACAACTGCAGTGCATTGTATACATTTATGATATTCTCAAATAGTGGATACATGGATTTGAAACCCTTGTTTTCTTTCTTCATCCTTCAATTTGCCCTGTCTTCTTGCTTCACCCACCACGTGTCTAGTTCTTGCTTATTTTCTGTCCTCTCTTCACATCTGTGGCCTAAAATCTGTGGTCAGCCATGTTCTGAAACCTGCTGTCTTCCTTCCTTCCTTCCTTCCTTCCTTCCTTCCTTCCTTCCTTCCTTTCTTTCATTTTGAGACAGAGTTTCTCTGTGTAGCCCTGGCTGTCCTAGAACTCACTCTGTAGACCAGGCTGGCCTTGGACTCAGAAATCCGCCTGCCTCTGCCTCCCAGGGGCTGGGATTAAAGGCGCTCGCCACTACTGCCCAGCTCCTGCTGTCTTTCTTTTTATAACTTCTCTGAAGGCAGGTAGTTTCCAATCATGTACCGTTTTTTCCTTCCCTACTCTCTGGCATCTTTTTCCCCCCTCCATTTTAAAATGGTACCTACTAATGTATGCCCTTCCCTGGCTTTGTTCAAGGATTCTTCTAGTTATATACTTAGAGAGGGGGAATTTTTTTCTCTTATCCTAGTTTACCTGTTTATAGTTGTTGAAGTTCCTGAAACAGAAAAAAAAAGCAGTTACCACTGCTCTTGACTCTGACAAATGATCCTCAGCCATGAACACTGCTGTGCCCTTATGAATACAGCGTAGGTGGATTTGTTTGCGAACGGTTCTGAGAGTGTAAAGGTTACTATCTCTCTCTCTCTCTCTCTCTCTCTCTCACACACACACACACACACACACACACACGTACGTTTACTCTGGCAAGGTAAGGTTATGGTGAAAAGAATGTTGAACTGCACCAAGCTGCCCGTCTTTGGATTTTTACAGTGAACTCATTACTTTCTAAGAATTATCTGTAGTTGTTCCTTTGTATGTCAAACAGTTAGCTTAATTGCTAAAGTTTAAGACTCTTGGAGGGAATATAAGAGGCTCGTACATGAATTGGGCTTGCATTTTTGGTTGGTTTTCACCTGGGTGGATTGGTAATAGATACAGAATGAGGACCAAAGATAAAAGGGCGTTGACATTGTATTTACTGTTGACTTGGCTATCACTGAAGAAAGAGTCGAGACCAGGGAGGACTTTGTTGCTTCTATGTGGGAGTAAAGGAGGGGGAAGGCAGTCTGTAAAAATTCATAAAATGATTTCCATTCTTGTTAATACTTCCTGTGAGAATAGAGTATAGAATTTGAACTGAGTGACAGCCGACCACGGAAAGGAAGAGGGAGGCATTTGGTACTTTTACTTAACATGTTTTAGGGACTACTTCCCTTTGGAGTTTGAGAATGCATTCACTCATTAAAATAATAGCTTTTAGAAAATCATTGTATTATATGGTAAGCACAGTGTCTTAAATTTTTTTCTTCTTTTTATCCATATTACATGTTGTGTCTTTCTCATATGTAAAGGTAAGGTATTACCATAGGAACATAAATCCAGAATGGGTACAGTACCTAGTACACTGATGGTAACTCTTGTTGTTGTTGTTGTTGTTTTTAAGGAACAAATTTTTTGATACTTTCTTTACATTTCAAATGTTTCCCCCTTTCCAGGTCTCCCCTTTGGAACCTCCCCATTTCCTCCCCCTCCCCCTGCCACTATGGGGGTATTCCCCCCCCCCCCACTCTCATCTTCTCTCATTGGCATTCTCCTATACTGGGGCATCTAACACCCTCAGGCCCAAGAGCCTTCCTCCCCCTGATGGCTAACAAGACCCTCCTCTGCCACATATGTGGCTAGCACCATGGGTCCCTCCATGTGTATTCTGTGGTTGGTGATCCAGTCCCTGGGAGCATCGGGAGGTCAGGCCAGTGGACACTGTTGCTTTCTCCATGGGATTGCCAACTCCCTCAGCTTGAAGGAATAATTTTTAAAAAGGCATTTCCTTCTTTATGGTAATGATAATAAAATATTTTGAATAAGTTTTAAAAATTAGACCATAAGCAGTTTACAACCAACAAGAAAGCCAACTTCCTGGAAATAGTCTTATTTTTGTCTACTAATAGGGCTGAAACCTAGAGCCTCCCTCTTTCTTGGTATGGTAGTTTGATGAGATTCCCTTCCCCTCCCCCAGTCTAGGGCATCTAACTACTTGGTCCCCAGTTGGTAGCACTGTTTGGGCAGATTCGGAGGTGTGATCTTGCTGAAGGAGCTGTGTCACTAGGAGTGGGGTAGACTTTGAGATCTCAATGCCCCAGCCTCAGCCCCACTTAGCTCACTCTGCTTCACGTGACGTGAGCCCTCAGCTTGCTGTTTTAGGCTCCCACACTTCTCTGCTGAGGTAGTGATGGGCTCTTAGCTCCCTGAAACCATAAGGCCAAGCAAACACTTTCTTTTGTGATCATGGCTTTTTGTCACAACAATAGAGCAGTTGATAGAACAAATACTCTATCACTTAGATACATACAGTGTCAGGACAGCATAGTCACTGCTAATTATTTTTGTGGTAACCTGTGTGTATATGTATAAACAGATATATTAAGCTACAGCTCTTTATGTAACCATCCTCACAACCCATCTTCACAGTCTTCCTAGTTTGCCCACTGAGACTCCATATCTGTCAAACACCAAGTCCTGAGACCAGGCTCCTGGAAGGCATCACTCTACTATCTGCCTTTGGACTTGCCTACTTCAGTTACATTATAAGCAGAATTATGTCCTATTTATTCTTTAGTGATGGCATCATTTTAGTGATGGTAATGTAGTATGCAGCACTTATTTCTGTTCTTGGTTTGAAAGGGTGCAGTCCATGGTAGTAATGCAAGCGTGGTGGAGTTTATGGTACCCTGTGGCTGTGCTGGTGGGATGGTGATTGTTTCCATGTCAGTGGGTCAGGAAACAGAGATAAAACCAAAATTGGGCTGAGGGCATTACCCAAGGCCACCTCTCAGTGATCCACTGCCTCCAGCTGAACGTCACCTCCCTGGTGTCCACAACCGCTGAAATAGTGCCTTAAGCTTCGGACTAAATTTTTAGGTGCATGATCCTTTTGGGGGTGAATGCCGTCTTTGATCCATAATAGGAAGCTCAAGAATAAATAGAACTCTGTAATGATAAGATAGGGAGATGGAATTGTCCAAGAAAGAGGAAGGTTGCCTGTCAGGTAATGGCTTTCCCATTTATACAATTGTTAAAGCCAGGCTTTATGACTAATTGCTAACTCTGATTTTCTGCTGCTCCATTTTATTTGTATCAACAAAGGAAAGGGTTTACTTTATGATAGATGAACATGATTGTGAACATACGTTGAGGAATCTAGTAAACGGATGATTTAAATGTTAGTACTTGATCAGAAAGAATGTCCCCAACAAAAATGTCCCCAGTTCCTCAAGCTGGCTTTGTCCTCAGACAATGCTGGCCTTGGCTTGTGTGTTTCAGAGATTTCTTCCAGCCATGAGGCACCTGGCCAAGGTGCAACTGAGAATTGATTAGATTTATTGCAATCTTTGGCTTTTGAAATTGCACAACTATAAGATATTTTCAGCTTCTGATGGAACACAGAGGATGTGAGCTCTGGGTGAGTTGTAGAATGAATAGATGTTGAAGTTCAAATTATGGCAAGTCTTAAAGGTCTGAGGATGTGCAGGCTTGGGCGCCTAAGATCTCAGCCAGACTCCCTTTATCCAGGATAAGGATTCACCAGCCCTGTTAGCTCTTGTTACCACATCGTGAGCCATTTTGGAACCAGGTATATTTCAGAGTCATACTGAGAATAAGGATGCTCCTGTAGGATATCTCTTAGAAAAATATGCTGTATTCCTTCAGATGGGTTGTAGTCTGTGAATCTAGCGAGATGAATACGGGAGTTACACATATGGCTCTAACCAATCGAGAAAAGTTGGCGATGTTTATCAGTGATGGTCCTGCTTAGGTTTTGCTGTCAATGTTATATGTCTTGTCCTGTGAATCCGGTGCATCCATTCACTACAGGTGTCAGTACTGAAAAGTCAGTGACAAAACATCCTTGCATTCTTTTAGGTCATGACATGTCCAGATCATACATAATAAGCACACGTAAGTGGTGGACTGGGATGTAGGTAACAATGCGGATTTTCACTTTCTCTCTTTAAATATTCTAGACATCTAACGCATTTGCTGAGATCATATGACTTAAAAAGTATTCACTATCATTTCTAAAAAGATAGACAAGAGACAGGGAAATCGCACATTTCACACTAGTTTTAAACTGAGTGCAAACTGGGTAACACAGGACTGGCATATACTCCTTCACAATGCCAGGACGAGGTGCTGTGTAGGTGCCTGTTCCTGGCTCCAGAGAGACGACACTCTGGTAATTCTCTGCCTCCCCTTTCTGGACTTTACCTCCATTGATCTCTGCAAAATACCTCCTGTCCTTCTCCGAGGACAGGAGGTGGGTAGGAACTGAGTCTAAAAATCTCAGGAGAGATGGCTCAGTGTTTAAGAGCACTGGCTGCTATCCCAGAGGACCTGGGTTTGATCTCAAGTACCTAGTGGTAGCTTACAAACCACCCATAACTCCAGTTCCAGGGGGATCTGACGCCCTCTTCTGGCTTCCCTGGGCAGGGGCACACACACAGTGCACAGACATACATGTAGGTAAAACACTCATGGGCATAAATAAAAGAAAAAAAATCCCATCTAACTTTTAATGAAGAATTTGTTTAAGATTTGCACTTTTCTTTCTTTCTTTCTTTCTTTCTTTCTTTTTTTTTTTTATTTTTTGAGACAGGGTTTCTCTGTGTAGCCCTGGCTGTTCTGGAGCTCACTCTATAGACCAGGCTGGCCTTGAACTCAGAAATCCACCTGCCTCTGCCTCCCAAGCACTGGGATTAAAGGTGTGCGCTACCACTGCCCGGCTAGATTTTCACTTTTCAAAGTGCTCCATCACTTGTCCTCTGCATGAGTGGCTTGGTTTGTCAGCAGTATATGCTAAATGTCCTGAGGACACAGGAACACCCACTGAAAGAACTCATGCTCACCAGGAAGACTCTTCATGTGCCTGCATGGCTTTTCTGGGTTGTTTACTCCAGGTATGCTTCAGAATGCAAGTGTATAATGTGTATATTAAAAGTCACTTAAATATATATAGTATGCCAATCTTTTTCATTTTTAACTTCTAATATGATAAAAATGTTGAGCTTAAGGAAAAGTGTGTGTGTGTACAAAACTTCTGCCTAATTCTTGTTGCATATTACTTTGGCTGTTCTATAACTTTAAGTACAGTGTTCTCAACAGAGCAGCCAATTTCAACTTGGCGCCGTGTCAGATGGTCTTGTTCCATTTGCTAAGAGATCAGGGCGTCAGCCTTTGGGGCCTCTGCTGTGGGTTCTTTCATCAGGTTTGTTGACGTCATCTTTTGGGAGGTCTAGATAGCATCATCACCTGTCTTCATCCTTGCCAGATGTTCTCACTCTGAACTGAGAAGAGAAACGAGAAAGAACGAGGTGTGTGTTTCCAAGCAAGGGCCTCTCTTGGTACATAACTGCACCGTGTACCTCCATTGGTAGGGTCTGTCCCAGACAATCTGAGCAGGTTTGCAGCAGGTGGAGGCATGTCTGCTATGGTTTCTTTCAGTGGCATTTGACTAAAGGTGGCAAAGCTTGATCATGACAATTTAATGGGAGCCTAAAGATTTGCATTTGTACCCACTGAATTCTGTGTGGCAAAGACTCATCCTTGGAACAGAATATGAGCGGAGGTGTTAGTAAGACAGAGACAGACAGACAGACAGACAGATGCAGATAGATGGGGTGGGGTGCTGTAGTGCAGGAGTTTCTAACTCCATTACTCAGGAAGCAGAGGTAGGGGGATCAGCCTGAGTCAAGGTCAGCTTGCTTTCTATAGTGAGTTTTAGACCAGCAAAGCTACATAGTGAGGCCCTGTCCCAGAGAGAAAGAGAGAGAGAGAGAGAGAGAGAGAGAGAGAGAGAGAGAGAGAGAGAATATGAGAATACATCCTTTGAGCTTTCTGTGCCTTCACACCAGCCTTTCAGTGACAAGCGATCAAGTGCTGTGTGGTTCCTGTAAGAGAGATTGAAGCTATTCTAGTCTGATAACCTCCCATATTCCTATTTCTTTGGCACTAATGGCTCTACACCTCCGTCTTAGTATGGGGCTCAGATTTTTATGGAACTGCTGGTTCGGTGTGACAGTGACCTCATTGTTCAATGTCTTTTGCAGATACAGACGCTATATGTGGAGCTTTAGGATCCGTTGTAGCAAGAGAGACCTTGCATCATGGCCCAGGCGTAATTTGAGGAATCACAGGGCCAGCTGCTGCTGCTGCTTGATTTGGAATACCTGTGCCAGTGGAGGAGGCGGGGCTGTGCCAGTGGGGGGAGGGGGGGAGGTGGGGCTGCAGCTTACTCTGCCTCCTTGTTTATAGATCCAGGTACTCCAAGCTGGGACTTAATAGCAATAGAAACACATTTTAAAAGACAAATTCAACAAGACATGTAGAAAACCACAGGGTAACAGTAGAGAGGACAGGCGACAGGTCTAATGGGAATTTAATAAAACCAAGAAGGGGAACACAAAGATGACAGGCATCATAAGTTATACTTGAATAAGTATTTGTTCGTATCACAGACAGGAGAATCTATGGCAATTGCATGAGAAGGAGAGGACCATGGGATTTTTCATGTCCTCAGAGCAGAGCTTAATTGGAAAAGCCATTTCTTTCTTTGTTGAGTCGAGAGCCCGATTCATCATATCTCTATACATAAGCTGTAATTATCAGGATCATCATGAAATGCCAGCCAGCAGGGAAGGCTACCAGTAAGAATGGAGTCCACAGGTTGGGCAGAGGGTCTCTGGGCAAGCTGCAAGTTCCTTTTTAAAATGGACACCTGTAGGATTCTACCAGAGGAAAACGAGTGTATAAATTAACATGCAGGTTTTTTAAGTGCATGTGTGAGTTTCAGTTATCCCAACACCCTGAAGAGCTGGGTCTCTAGAGCCAAAGCTGCTATGTGGCATGTCAGAGGAGTGTCAGAGTCAGCTCCGAGGACAGCTTCAATGTGTAACAGTGGCGTTGCCTTTGGGTTACATTTGGTTTATGACCTAGGCTTTCAGGCGCTGTTTGGACAGCTGACAATAGCAATGCTGGTTGTCCTCATGTCCATTATAAGCTATGCAGTGTCAGATGTGGGACTGTCATCAAATAAATGCTGCCTGTGCTCTCATGGGTGCCTGGAGTCTTTATAAAGACAACCGCTCTCATTTGCAAAGGTGTAACATTCTAATTGACAAATGAATAGAACTCTCATTCAAGTGGAACAGCCATTCAGCTCCACCCTCGACTCTTTGGCTACCATATTAGAAGTCTCCCTATTAACCCTGGGTACCATTGTTCTCTTTGCTTTCATCTCTGCTAGGTCTGACCTCATTGTCAGAAGGCTTTAAATAAGTGAACACAGAAACTCTGAACTTTAGGAGGCTGGTCTCCAGTATACGTATAGGGATCATATAAATGTTGTATTCCAAAGAAGTATAACATAAAAGAGCTTTAATACATGTTGAATAAATATGTAAGTGTATCTGTGATGGGAGATTTTTTTGGGTAAAATATGTATATAAGATCTGATCCAAAGGCTACACGTTGAAGTATTGTTTAATTTTGGCAGTGGGAGTTACAGGTATGAATATTATTAATATTTTCATTCTTTTCCACAGTGGTCATTGTTGCCTTTTAAAACAACGTTCTTCAAAGACAGATGCTGAGCATACATTCTGATTAGAAAATCCTTGAGACTTTCTGTGATAGGCACCCCTCTGGATGCAATAGCATCAGGCTTTCATAGGAAATACATTTCAGGGTCAAATTGATTTCCCAATATTAATGATTGTTGTGGGAGTGCCCAGCCCTTTGTGGGCAGTGCTACTCCTGAGCAAGCCACAGGTGGCTGTGCAAGCCACAGCTGCAAGCCAGTGAGCAGCACCCCTCCATGGCCTCTGCCTTGCTTCCCGCTTTCAGGTAACCCCCCTCCGCCCCCGGTTCCTGTTCTGGCTTCCCTCAGTGATACATTGTAACCTGGAAGGATAAGCTGAAGGACACCCTTGTTCCCCTTGTTGCTCTTGGTCATGGTGTTTTTCACAGCAGTAGACATCTAAGACAAGCATCTTTATTACATTTATCTTTCGTGGGGAACACTAAGCTAAACCTTATGGGTAAAATGCAAATTAAACTCTTGCCCTCACAACTGTTAGAATGAAACGAAGGGAACAGTATGTGCAAGAAAAAGATGAAGAATACAAACATAAGAAAAATAACGATTGTATGTTAATTAGTAGCAGCTGTGCTGAGCTGGTGGGTAAGTACTTGACATGTCAGAATATTTTTGGGTGTTGTGGGTTCAGGGCTGACTGGGAAACAGAAATGGAGTCTGACTTGGCAAGTCTTTTTTGTCTTTCCCTGAAGCCCTGGAATCCAAGTTGAATAAGACATCTCCTTGAAAATAAGTTGCGTATATTCTGTGGTTGATAGGTGATAGTTTGTGGTCCACCGAATGGCCAATGCTTACTTATATCAGTGAAGTCTTATTGCGACATGGCTGCACTAGCGTGTTTATGTGTTGCTTGTGTGGCTTCTCTGATACTGTCATGACAGGGTTCTGAAGTAAGGGACAGAGACTACATAGCTGTGTACAAAGATGTTTACCATCTGGCCCTCTGTAGACGTTTGCTGACTCTCCAGTTGCCTTTTCATGTAAACAGAAAGTAAACACATGTAGGCAGTAAATACTGACAACTGATTTTCTGGCTTGGGTCTCACAGACTAACAGATTTTAGTGGTTCTGGGTATAAGCATGTCTCTGCATTTATCCTTAATTATTTTTACTATTTTTAATGGAACACTTAACAGCCAGCTCATATTCCTTTGGCCTAGTCTATGATAACTGTTAAGTTCATTCCTGTATATGTGTGTGTGTTCGTGTGTGCACGCGTGTGCACACATGTGCTTGTGTGCATGTTTTAAGTGAATGCACAAATCCTTTGCTTTGACTTAATGTCTCATCAAAGCAGTTGTGGTACTGTGCTTTCTGAGAACCTAAAAGCTCAACCGGATCTCAATATTCACTCACATCTTTAAAGAGTAGTTTATGTAGGATATATTATATACACGTATAAATATCTAAATATAAATATTGTTGCATCAGTAGAATGAAAATACATGTCACAGACTGTGTCTTCAGTTATAGGTCTGTGCAAAAATGCTTGGCTATTTTTGTGTGCAGACTAATTAAATAATTCCCCCTTTTGCTCACTTCGAATCAGAATATTATATTTTCAAGCAAGATTATGACATTCAGTTATCTATACTCTCAATCTTTGCCTTTATTTTAATTTCAGAGATTAATACACTACACCTTTTGAATGAAGTACAAAGTGTATTTCATGAAATAGTAACTTGGTTTTGAACCATACACTAACATATTGCATACTTTTAAACTATTTGATGGCTCAGGTGGAAGTAAGGATTGCTTTTTTATTAACCGAATACATCTTGCTAAGACAGCAACACTGCCATGTACATTTCTGTTTAGAATAAAGATTTTAGGAATGTTTGAATTATTTATTTATAAAAATTTAACATTTGTTCTTGTGTATGTTTGTGTCTGTGGAGGTCAGAAGAAGGAATTGAATCCCTGGACTTGGCGTTACAGGCAGATGTAATCTACCTAGGGTGGGTACTGGGAACCAAAACTAGGTTCTCTGTAAGTAGACACTGTGAGTTGCTGAGCCAGCTCTCTAGCCTTGATTATTTATTTAATGATAAAATCTCAGGGTTCCCCAATTCTATAAAAGTGATTCATGGAAAGTCCCATTTTTCTTTGGTAATACACAGATATTTATAAACATTTGTTAGCTAACTCATCTATTTTTCGACTACCGGTTTGACCCTTAAACATGAGGAATTTGCTCTTATGTTTTAAGACATTTGAGAAGTGTGAGAAATCAGATTTGATGGAGATAATCATGTTTATCTGGTGACTATATGTGAAATCAAATCCCCCCCCCCCTTCTTTTATTGAGACAATCTCACTGTGTAGCCTCAGCTGGCCTGGAGCTTGCTATATAGACCAGGATGGCTTCAAACTCATGCAGATTTACCTGCTTCAGGCTCCCAGGTGCTGGAATTAAAGGTGTGAACTCCATGACCAGCAGCTCCCCCCCCTTTTTTTTTGTTTTTTGTTTTTTGTTTGTTTGGTTTTTTTTTTGGTTTTTGAGACAGGGTTTCTCTGTGTAGCCCTGGCTGCCCTGGAACTCACTCTGTAGACCAAGCTGGCCTTGAACTCAGAAATCCACTTGCCTCTGCCTCCCAAGTGCTGGGATTAAAGGCCTGCGCCACCACTGCCCGGCAGCAGCTTCCCCTTTTATCAACACATCTTTATGTAAGGTTTCACTATGGTGTTTGATAATTTTGACAGCATGGCGTCTTCATCTTCACCCTGTACTCTTTCTCATCAACCTTGGCTCCTCTAGATGGTTCCTTCTGCTTTCATAAGATTCATATTTATAATATCTAAATTCCACTTTTGGGGGAAAATGGGCTTTATTTAACACGATGATCCATACTTCTATCTGTTTTCCGTGGAATGACATAATTTTCTTTTTGAGGTTGAATCACAAGACACCGTGTGCATCTGTCAAGTTTTATTTATTATTGATTGATAGGAAAACTGATTTCATATCTTGACTATTGTGCATGTTGCCATCATAAATGGCTGTAGGCATTTCTGCAGTATGTTGACTCTTTAACGTAAATTCTCAAGTGGAATAGGTAGCTAGAACAGGCAATAATTGTATTTTTAGTTTTTTGAGACCTCTTTGTACTGATTTCCATAATTGCTACTCTAATTTACATTTTTATATGCTTTTTAAATGTTTGGTTACTTTCTGATCAATATGGTTATCTCTAGGGGGTAGAGACACTTAAGGGGGAATAATGGGGAGTAGAAGTTGATCTCCTCATTAGCTTCTAACACCAGCACAGTCTACCTCAGAGGCCAGGGATGGGTTGGCCTGCTGAAGTGCTACTGCCAAAGTGACTATAGTCTCCACCTTTGGTATGTGGAGAAGGTACTAGGGCAAAATTCACTGGACCTTACCACTCAGACATAGTTGAAGATTGGGTAGCCTTCAGGAGGAGCATCCCTTGAGAGTCGTTTGGTAATACATCATTTCAGCTCTGTCTCAGATTTGCTAGAGTCAACTCTGCTTTATCAGAATCCTCACAGACTTCACAAGCTTGTTAAATTCTGCAAAGCTCCAGCTTAGGGCATTGGGTTTCCCAGAATGGTCAAGTCGCCGTTGGAGCTAGGAAACAGTACAGAATCATGATGTGAGCTTCCGGGGGTATCAGCTCATGAGGTCAGGAATGAGTCTGCTGTCCACTTGGGTGTGGACCTACTGCTGTGATGTGAGTCCTCTCTGGTTGACTGAAGAGATGTTTGAGAAGACAAGTCACCTTCTCAGTATGTGCTGGGAAGTCAAAGCTGGCTTTACCCACATAGTCCAGCCAGGCGTACTTTCTCTGAGGTTCTGTTGCATTTCTACAGAGCCCATCAAAGCCTGTGGGCACAGCTCCGGGCATGGCTAGATATTTTCAGGCAGTCTAGATACCCAACCTCCATTCTTTTCTCTTCCAGTTCCCATGGAAACAGATGGGGGAGGGTGTGGAGACTGGGCATGGTACTATCTTTACCCCGTTTTTTGGTGATGGAAGGTCTGTTTCCATGGGAACTAGAAGGGAAAGGGATGGTAGTGGAGTAACTAGACTGCTTTTAAATTTCAGTGGCAGCTTCTGTCCTCACTGTAAAGCCCACTTTGCCCAAGTTTACAGTTAGGCCAGGAGAGTTCTTTTTTCTCTAAATGCGGCCATATTTATCTGTAGGGGAGGGGCGTTAGTAGGAGGAAGCTCTTAAAATATACTTGCCAATATTTTCATTTTCCTCCAGGAAACCATTTTTAGGTGATGGTATAAGTTATTTAAAAACTGTCTTTAGCTATTATTTTTTGGTGCGGTTTTATTGAACATAATAACATGTTTTTATTCAAAGGAAGCGTGGAGATGAGTCATTTCAAGTAGCGAGTGATTTCTCTGATGTAGGGAACCCCTTGTCGCCTGTAAATCATTATGCATTAACTGGTGACTGGCTCTCTTGGTTGGAATGGGAAGGAGGGCCACAGCCCCAAGGAACACCCGCGAGGCTAGGTCACCAGGAGTGACTTACATGGAGATGCTTTGGTTAGCAAAAAGAAAAAAGTAAACTACCAGTACTGACACATGTAAGCAATTATTTAAAGATAACGCTACTAAATTCTAATAAACATAGGCCTTGGGTTTAACTCACTGAGTGTTCAGCCATGTACAGAAATCCACCAGGACCTTCATGATTCAGCTTTCCCCCTTCCTCCCCTTATACAGGCAGCCTGTTCTCCCCTCCTCCAACCACTGGACCATGCTGCCTCCTCTCAGGGATTCTAGTGACATCAAGGAAAGTTACCCCAGCACCCCCTCTAGGACTGCCATTTCTGAAGGGGTCAGTAGGTACTTCTGTAATATGCACAGGCTATGCAATATGCCTGAGGTGGCTTAGGTGAACTGAGCAGCTAAACTCTTTTTTTTTTTTTTTTTTTCGAGACAGGATTTCTCTGTGTAGCCCTGGCTGTCCTGGAACTCACTTTGTAGACCAGGCTGGCCTCGAACTCAGAAATCCACCTGTCTCTGCCTCCCAAGTGCTGGGATTAAAGGTGTGTGCCACCACTGCCCGGCGCAGCTAAACACTTAACTCTGGTGTATGGCTCGAAAGCTGTGTCCGTCTCTGCGTTCACCACATCCTTGTAGGGGGTACAGTTGTACTGCCACCAAGGGATCTGTAGAGTGCTTGTCATCTAAGGAGAGCCCCCTTGACACGCCCTTCACCCTCTTCTTTATTTTTCTTGTCTCACTCGTATTTATCAATATTTATTTCGTTTTCAACTCAACCTAAATGTACTAGATTTTTGGTGATTGCATGGGTAGCCTGGGGTATTTGAGAAACGCTGGGCCACAGGAGAGTGATGAAGAGCAGTATTAGCTTGCTTTCCTGTGAGGCATGAAAGCCGGTTTTCAAGGCTGTGGAGTAAGAAAGAAGTCATTTCTTAGGTGGTGACTTCAGGGGAGCTGGAGGAAAAAATAAATAAGGGCTAGATGTTGTTAGGTTAAAAGTGGCATAGTTTTAAGTTTTTAAAAAGCATGTGTGTGTGTGTGAGAGAGAGAGAGACAGAGAGAGAGAGACAGAGAGTTGTACACAGGTGTCCACTGAAGAAGCAGCTTCTCTAGAAGGAAGTGCTCTTAACTTCTGAGCCATCTTTCCAATCCCAAGATGACAGTTGGGATTTAAATATAGAGGAAGTTGACTGTCAGGCTAATGGGGTCCATGTTGGTGTGGCTGATGTGTGATTTCAGTGTTGTATTTGGTGGTGGTTGCCTCTTGCTAGAGGTGCTCCTGTTGGTATCTGGGAACTCTGTGATGTAGGTCTGCTTTTAGATGCATTGAAACAGACATCGCTAAGTGTTGAGTACTGAGTATATATATCGGTCTCTTGCTGGAGTCCACTTAAGAATGCAATAGACCCCTGTAGCTGCTTCATAGTGCTGTGGTATCTCAGCAAGGTGGCAGGTGCATGGCGTGGGCGCATGAGAGACTCTGCTGATCCTTCCAGGTTCTGTGTGGAAGCGCAGGTGCTCTTCACGACAGATGCAGATTCACAGCTCCTCCACACTCAGCCTTCCAGGAAAATAGGAAACCCTTAAGATATGTGGAGTCAGGGTGATTCATCAGCTGATTTGGTGTGACAAGGTTTATCATAGATGTACTGGCCAGTGAGAGCTCGTTTGTTACACCCTTGGGCTCAGCTGCTGCTGGTGTCAGCTCTAGAGCCAACCTCAGACAATACCATTATGTGTTGTAGCATTTAAACATCTGATTAACCATTCATTTCTTTGGATTTCTGTGATCTCATTAAGTGGTTCCACCAGTGGAGGCTGACTTGGTTTTAGAACTTGGTGTGGGCTTTGGCCCACTGAATTTCAAGCTATTCTCTTAGAAGATGGAACAAGAGATTTTACTGAACTTTTGTATGAGAATCCACACTTCTCCCAGATGGATGAAGAATGGTGTGTTATTAATTTTGTATTTCTTCTTCTGATTTCTATAAGTAATAAGAAATCAACAGACCGATTGAATGGAGTTCTAATAGGAAGGACATACTGTGTGCACTGTGTTCTCCCAGTGCTTAGTAAGACTTGGCCCGATTTTTCTCTTAATAGGCATTTGGGCTATCATGAGTCTTTCTGCCAGAAGACAGGTTGTTATATCACCCTGAGGGTGTGTGTGTGTGTGTGTGTGTGTGTGTGTGGGCATGAACGCACACGCACATGCTGACCCATACCTATGAGGCATTGCTTAATCTCTCTGACTCTCTAATACACACCACACACACACACACCACATACCCCAAACTTGTTGATTAAAATTACTTTGCACTCCATGTTTGGTTGTTCTGCTCTCATAGCCTACTGATGTGCAGAGAAACACTGCATTTACCACAGGCCAAGGCTGGGCCTTGCAAGAGATCAGAAGACATCTATCCTGGAGAGCATGGGTGTGTGACTGGAAGCCAAATGTGAGAATTGGTTGCTCCTGTTCTGCTCATGTCTGTTTACTGTGAGCCCACATGAGAACACTGTGGGGGTCAGGAGCCCGGAGTTTGGGCTCTGGGACAGCCCTTCCCTGTTTGTCAGGGGAGATTGGTAGGGTGTCGTGACTGTATCATTTCTTTCTTGGGTATTTGGGAAAGCTTAAGAATTGCACATGAAGGCCTTAAAAAACGCTAGCGTTTCACACAGACAGCAAGTCAAAGAGGGAAGAGGAAGGAGAGGGCACAGTAGCCTGCAGTAACGCTTCTGACAGGGGATGCAAAGCCACAGCTAAGTTCTCTTGCCAGCGCTGCTCCACATTCTAATATTTTGGTATGAAAACATGAAAAAAATTGGATGAAAAAGCTTTTTCCTTTTAAAGGCAAAATTCCTTCTCCTCTTCTGCCACATTTCATTCCTAATCTTTCCCACACATCTTCTCTAATTCTATACCCTCTCCTCTGTTTTTCACCCGTTGTTAATTTTAGGTGACATGGGGTGATTTCGAGCTTTGGTTTTTGTCTATTGAGAACTTTAAAAAAAAAAAAATCAAGAGGAAATCACCTGACAAACCATGAAATGAAAATCATTTTGCACCCATTTGGGTTACATATGGACTGGAGGTGGATGTATCTGGCCATTTTTTTTCCCCTCCAAATCCTTATTTATGTCATTTGATGAAGTAGTGGGAAGTAACCACAGGGCTGGAATTCCTTAGCACTCATGGAATTCCTTAGTGTCTCAGATTCATTTTCTGGTTAAATGTGTAAGAATTCACAGGGCAAATGTCATCCTTATTTGTCTTTTACAGTAACCGAGTAACTGATGCTGTTAGCTGGGGTGGGCATTGAGTAAGTGCGAAGTCATACTCACACTTAGAACGACACAAACGCAAGGTGGTCTGACTCAGAGCCTGTAATTCTACTATTTGATCCACTGTGTGTGAAGCTTTGGTGTTTTAAATGGTGAAGGGTCCAGAGCCCTCCCAGGGTTGCTCCCCTGTTTGTGTTTGAATCCTTATGGCCATCAGCCTTCTTAATTGTGGTTGGTGCCCTTGTTACTTCTAAAAGTGGCTGAAGGGCTGAGGCAGGAGATTGGAAAAATGACCAGGATATTAAAGATAGGATTCAGTATAGTCTGGCTTGAATGGATTGGGCACCTGCTGTATTCCGGTCTCCATGGTCAGTGCCAGAGATAGTTACAGTATCTTCAGAAGCATCACCATGGACAGATTCGACAGAAGAACATGAGAGCCTTGTGGGTAGAAATTTGGTTTGCTTGCTCACTTCTGTCTTCCCTGCACCTAGTATACTTTCCGGTCAAAGTAATGGCCCCCACAAAGTGATGGTGAAATAGTCATTGTCTACATGTAGCCTTTGTGATGTCCAGAAGGCCAGAGAGCATGGATGTTTCATGGGCCAGTCATAGTTGTCAGTCAAGGCCAGGTGTAAGCTAGTAGCAAGAGTGGCTTGCCGGTGTGTGTGTGTGTGTGTGTGTGTGTGTGTGTGTGTGTGTGTGTGAAAGTTGTTTTGTACAGATGACTTAATAGTCCATATTCTCTTTTAGTCTTATAAAGAGTGAGACACATCCCCATTCTTCTGGTACAATGATGACCCTTTTCTGACCTTTGGTTTGTCTGCCATGCCCATTTTAAGACAATTTTATCTTAGGAAAACTTTTGTTGTGGATAAGGACTATCCTCTAGTCTGGAGGTGGGAGCAGAGCCCTGAGTAGGGTAGGAGTGGGGGAATTTCACAGGGAATTTCACACTTGGCACCCACAGTCTAGGTGTTCGTGACAGGTCAGGTGATGTTTAGAGGAACCTTGAACACATTCCTTGTGCATGTGAGCATTGTAGGCATGCCCACATGAACAGTTTTGGCATTAAGAAGTAGAGACCATGTCAATATTCCCCGGTTCCTAGTGAGCAGGTTTGTACCTCTCAGGTACCTCCCTCATTGGGCCATCTTCTTCCTTGGTTCTGTGTGCATGTACAGAGCAAGTTGGAGTTTGGACCTGGATCCAAATCCCTGACTCTGGTCCTGACTTTGTATACAGCAATGTACTAACTTTTGATGTGTTAGTACCTACCTTCTTCGAATCTCTGGGAGTGTTCTCATCCACGGTTTCCTCTGCTGCGGAATCATGCGACAATCATCAGACTTAGCCCAATTCATAGAGGATAGGTTTATTTTCTCATTTCTTGGCAGCCCCTCCCCCCTCGCTTTTTACAAGTTGGGGTTGAGCATTAGACCGCACGTTATTTATGTTTTCTCCAGCATTATGTTGGCTGAAGCGTCATTCCAGGGAAGGCTGTAATAATTGCTTTTCTTGCCTGCAGCTTATCTGTGTGTTTGAATCAGGCCCTGTATATTTAGCACCGGCTTCCTGAATTGTCTGCCTAAAGAAGGCACTCCTTTATTCTGAGGATATAACCAGCGCCTGTTGAGCTACCCCAAGCTAGGATAGCTTTGAGATTGTAATACAAAAGCTCCAATCTGTGTTTTACCTCCAAGTCACAGAAATGAAAGTACCATGAATAATTCCTCGTCCGGGACTCAGCCTCCCCTAGTGGCTGGCACAGGCGTCTTTGACCCAACACCTGCGCAGATTCTCTGCGATTGTGTACCACGTGCATCGTCGGCATGTTTACCCTGTCTCCTTCGGCCAGGCACACAGCCACAGAGGAATAGTCAGATTGGAAAGGATCTTGAATTTCACCTCCTCAGTTTACAAATGAGGAAATGGGAGTCTAGACAGGGCGAGCGGCTTGAGCATGTCTGAGAAGTGGGGCTGGAATTCAGGAGTGGGACGTGGGACTTTCCCTGGGGCACTCCCTGTGTTTTTCTTAATCAAGTCTGCACCTCTCTCTCCTAGCTGTCTTCCATCCTCTCTCTTCTCCCCTTGTCCTTCTTGTCTCTTTTCTCCCTCCCCTCTCCCCCCCTTCTTCCTTCCTCTCCTCTCTCCACCCTTTTCCCCTCTCCCCTCTCCTCTCTAATCTTTAGTTGGCTTGGCCCTCGCTCAAGTTTCAACCATCTGCCCTTTGGGTAGAGGAGCTAAGTAACTTGGATAAGGAACCCTTAGCTTTCTTTTCTGCACATCTGCCTCAATAAAAATCCTTTGTCACATTGGGTTTTAGAGGAACCAACATTTGATATATTCTGGTAATGTCACAGTAGAATTCTCAAGTGTTTTCCAGTCTAGCAACAGTGCCTCAGTTTGCCAAAGTTGAGAACCTCCTCCTCCTCCTCCTCCTCCTCCTCCTCCTCCTCCTCCTCCTCCTCCTCCTCCTC
>JADRCH010000015.1:7665493-7717410 GCA_019843965.1 Rhynchomys soricoides | reverse complement strand
TCCTCCTCCTCCTCCTCCTCCTCCTCCTCCTCCTCCTCCTCCTCCTCTTCTTTTTTCTTTTTCTTTTTCTTTTCTTTTTTTTTGGTGTTATTTTTCTTCCTGGAACTTTTCTGGTGGGCAGAGAGTGAGAGGTCATTAGACACAAGCCAGGTCCTGGTCTCTGAGGCTCTAGATGGCTCGCAGCTCTCTGCTGCTTAGTCTAGCCGTCACCTAGGTAACTGACACTCTGCCAGTGAAACAGTCTGTCCACAGTGAAAGGAAATAAAAACACAACCGCACTGTTGAGTCTTTGTATGCTATAATTTTTTTTTAATGTTAACTTGATTTCGAAAGAAAGGATTTGTCACTTCTCTGTTGGGCTGTGGCCCCCGTGTCCACTGTGTGACCTTCCTACTTCCTGGACTGCATATCTGTGTTTATCATGTATTTGGGGGGGGGGGACAGGAAAGCTAAAAGAAAAATGAATTTAAGTTTTCCTTCTTCAATGAGTCCCAGGAGGACTGTACTTCACATAAGTTTTTATGAACAGCTAGCAAGGCAGACTTATTCTACAACTTATTTGGTTCAGTTTTGGGAGTGTTTTTAAAAATGTCCCTTCCTGTGGGGGTGTTTTTCCATTGAGTATGCTCTATTTCCTTAGTTACTGTTGCTCTGTTATGGAAGTGCTTCAAGACGTTTTTCAAGTGCAGTATTAAATTAATTTATTTCCTAGCTAGTCCCTTCCTATCTTTCCAGGATAAATAGAACACCGGAGTGGGCATGAATGTGTGTGTGTGTGTCTGTGTGTCTCTCTCTCCTAGTGTGTGTTTGTGTGTCTGTCTGTCTGTGTCTCTCTCTCTCTCCCAGTGTGTGTGTGTGTGTGTGTGTGTGTGTGTGAGAGAGAGAGAGAGAGAGAGATGCAATGGGCTTTCTATAGAAGGTGTGACCTCGTATGTGTGGCTCAGGTTGAGCCTGTGACCTTTTGTACTTGGTAAGTCTCCTCTCTCCTTGATGATTATTATTATCAGGCTTAAGGCCTTTAGATTTAAAGAACTACCCCAGATTCAGAAGCAGGAGAGAACAGGAGGATAGGAGACATGCATAAATGAGGTTCTCCAGCACACTGGACATTTGGGTTAGTTAACCTCTGTAGGAGACTTTTCTTTCTCTGTAGTCTTGATAAGTAACTCTTGCTAACTATACATTGTAGTTTAGAGGACTTCAAGTCGACAGCCTCTAAAGGACTTTACTGAATAGGACACTCTGTGAAGTGTGACCACAGCAGCCCCTCATGCCTTCTGTCTCATCTTCACTAGGGGGCGAACTCTCCTCCCCCACCCCCATATGAAAGAGGATTAGAGCTAAGCTTAGCTGAAGACTGCTTCTCCACCTGGTGCACAGCACTTGGAAGTTCAAGGCTTGGGGCTAGGTTTATATAACAGATATTTGCTGGACCCTTTCATTTGCAGCTGTTTGCCTTGTGTGAAGAACAGTACTCAGGAAGCATTGTGTTAAATAAACAATTACTTCCATTCAGTCAAATACTCATTCAATGAGTATCTCTTCATTGAGCACCTGTCAGGCAAAGGCAGTGCTGTGTATGCCGAGGAAGTTCAGAGACTCAAATAGTCAATGCCCTTGTCCTCATGACACAGTACAGTGGGAGAACTGTGTGCTCTGGGATCAGAACCCCCGTGTGGAGTGGACTGTGTGAAGTACTGGGAAGCCAGATGGCAGGTCCAAGCCAGGCTCTGACCTCCTCATAGGCATTTTTTTCATATACTCTCAGCTGTTAGTAAATCTTCTCTGTTTATAAAGCTTTCTATTCTTGTCTTCAGGCTATTCTTTATAAATAAATATATAATAAATTACATATTCTATAGAAAGATATTCTTTATATATTACACATATATACACATTATGCAATATTTTATATACATTATATGATATATTTATGTACAATATACATTATATATTTATATAATAAATTTATATTCTATATTATGCATATAAAATAAGTATATGTAAATTATATTTATATATAAGTTTATTATATATAAATTTATAATATAATAGATATTATATATATAATAAATATGTGTAATGTAGCCTTTTATATAAATAAAATAGCTTTATATATATTTGTTATGTCTCTATATTTATATATTTGTTTTGATTTTCCTGATACATGTTCTGGATATTTCTCCTTGATCTGAGGAGCTTGTGGGTATTCCTCTCATTGTATAGTTTGTCTCTTTGCTCTACTGAATATCTCAATAATATGCAAGACAGTCTTACTCTGATGTAAGTCTATTTGTTAATTTTGCCTTTTGCTTCCTGAGCTTCTAGGGACATATAAAACAGCCCAAAAGGCAATATTAACAAACCCTTAAGTGTTTCATAGATCTACCTTTGCTACATTTGGGGTTTATTTTTTTCATGTGGGTGTCGTTTCTTTTGTCTGAATGTGGATCTCCAGGTTTCTCAGTACCTTTTATTGAAGAGACTGGTGTTTTCTTCAATGTATGTTTTTGTGCCCTTGTTAAAGATTAGTTGGCTGTGAACATGTGCACTCACCCCTGGGTTCTCCCTTCTGCTACATAGGTCAGTGTGCCCTTTCACACTGGTGCTACGTTGCTTTGCATTAAGTGTGAAATTTAGGAATCTTGATGGCTCATGGTTTTTTGCTCACAGTTGCTTTGCAATTGAACTTAGGATTTTCGTGTGTGTATGTGTGTGAGTATGTGTGTGTCATAGGTTTGTGCGAATCCAAAGAAGTCTGAGGAGAGAATTGGTTACCTTGGTGCTGGGTTTGCAGGCAGTTGTGAGCGGCCATGTGGGTGCTGGGAATTGAACTTGGGTGTCTTGGAAGGGCAGCAAGTGCTCTCAGCTGCTGAGCCATCTCTCCAGCCCTGGGTGTAGAATCCATATGGTGGTTACATATGGATTTAGAACTATTTTTCTCTATCTCTAGGAGTAATAATATTGGTATTTTCATGGGTATTATACTTAATCTGTACATCATGTTGAACAGTATGATAATTTTAATGAAAGTAATTCTTGTAATCCATGAACATGGCCATTTTTCTGTGTGTGTGTGTCCACTTCAGTAATGTTCATTAGAGTTTTGCAACTTTATACCGTAGAGATTACTTGCTTTCTTTGTTAAATACATTGCTTCATGTGAGATCCACACTCTGATGGCAGGAGCAGAGGAGGGTCATGAAGGCTGGGAACTGAGGTTTGGGGAGACGTGAGGAGCTTCAGGCACATAAGGCACACTTAATCCACCAGCCCAGGGGTCCCCAGGCAAGTAGCTGCTGGCTGGCACCCAGGCACATGGTGTCACACATTGGCCACACACAGGCGGGCATAAGCACAAACATAGATTGGTACACAGGCCACATGGCAGTAGACAAACACATGTACAGACAAACACACAGGCAGGCTAGCAAAGACTGAGGTGAAAAGCTTAGGTCTCTGACCTCAAGGCCACATTTATACAGAATTCACACAAAAATGACATTCTCTGAGGAATAGTTACATAGCAGAGTACATCACTGTCTACTTTAGGGGTTTCCCAGACATGTGGTGTCAGTCATTTTGTACTGACCCATAGTTCACCAGATGTCCACATCAGTTCCATCTTGTCTAAACATAAACTGGCTCTTGCTGCTTTCTGTTCCCAGGACTAGTTTTCTTCTTTTCTTTCTTTTCCTTTATTCCTTCCTCCCACTCCTCCTCCTCCTGTTTCTTAAAGTCAGTGTGAGTTGGAATATTTTTATTTCTTTCTCAGTGATTTTACTTATTTTTATAAAATGCTAGTATTTTTGCTTTCAACTTTACTAATTTTATCAGTTCTAGCAATCTTTAGTAGAGGATCTATGTTTTTGTGCTTATAAAAACCAGGTGGTCTGGAGAGATGGCTCAGCGGTTAAGAGCACGGACTGCTCTTCCAGAGGTCCTGAGTTCAATTCCCAGCTACCACATGGTGGCTCACAACCATCTGTAATGCTGTAATGGGATCTGATGCCCCTTTCTGGTATGTTTGAAGACACATACAGTGTGTACACACACACACACACACACACACACACGCAAAACAAAAAACAAACCAAAAAAACAGGTGTTGGCAAGCATCAACAGTTTAGTTTGACTTCATTTCTAAACTAGACACTTTGGAATTTTTCTCTCACCTCTTTTTCTCCAGCTAGAACCTCTGATGTCGTGTTGAGTGAGAGCGGTATTGGTGGATGTGCTGGTCTTGTTTCAAGTCTTAGATGAAAATGTTTCCGCCCTTCCAATTGGTATGGTATTGGCTTTGCATATGTACCAGTCTTATATTGCATGTTTATGCTGGTGTGTTCTTTCTGTGCCTAATGTCATGAGGAGATGCTGAAGTTTATCAAATGCCTTTTCTCTTCTGTTTAGGTAGTTGTTTGGATTTGCCCTTATCCTGTTGGTGGGATGTGCCATGTGTTTCGATATCTGTTGAGTCATCTTTTATCCCTTGGATAAGCTCCACTAGATCATAGTGTCAGAGTCACTTTTAAAAGTTGCTTCTTCCAAAGCTTAATTTTACGTTCTTATAGGGCCAATGGCAGCTGACATGAATTAAAGACCCCTTTCTAAGTCCTTGGGATTCAACTTTGGGAAATTTATTTAAGAGTCTGATTCCGTTGTTAGAATGGCTCAGAAAATGGGTGATGTGTTTGAGAGTTGTAAGTGGGGTTCCTCCTCACCCCTTATCCCAGTGTTCACAGAAAGGTCATAGTCAGGCCTGAATTGGTTTTTGTTTCTTAGTTTCTGTAGGCCTGTTAATCTGCTGCTGTGTTGTTTTTGTGAGGCAAGATCTCTCTATGTAGCTGAGTCTGGCTTCTGTGCCTGCTCTGTCTCAGCCTCCCGGGTGCCAGGATGACAAGTATGTACCGCCATGCCCAGCTAGTCTATTGATCTTCATGGTTCCCAAGGTCCTTAAGAAAGTGACTTCTCTCTTTTTAATTTCAGCAAGAACAGAAGCAAAGCAGAGAACAGCAGATCAGAGCAGACTGAGAGCCCTTGGTGAGGCTGAACCTGCTCACTGTGTGGAAGATGTTGGCTGCTGCGAGGCTGAGAAGCCCTTCGTTTTGAGGTGGGAGAACGGGTTTCCGCAGGACAGCTTCTCCGTTCCTGACCTCACCATGACTTCAACTCTCTGGCTGGATGGTTGATGTGACTGAGTGTCCCCCATGCCATTGGACAGTGTGACATCTGGGTAGTGCCTGCTCACAGGGTGTGGGAGCACAGCCAGTGGGCATCAGATGCTCCCAAAAGCTAGACCAGCAGAGTGATGGACTTGGACAGGCTAAGATGGAAGTGACCTGAGGCCTTGCCCAGGCAATTTCTCCACAACAGGACAGCTTAAGAATTGAAACACAGGCTTGTCTGGGGAGCAGTATGCCGGAAGCTGGTTTTCAGGCCACAAATGCGTTCACAGGTGAGAGCAATCTCTTCTTAATTGGAAGGCTTTGATTTCACTGTTAGGTTTTGGGTAACAAAATAGTGAACAACTGTATATAGTGTGGAGTGGTATTTAAACTTATAATCTGAATGCTATTCAGAGTTAAGGGTTCAGGCTGCCATAGTGATGGATTTTGTCAAAATAATAGTATACTCCACCTTCTCTAAATAGGGCTGTATCATTAGCAGAACAACGCATTAGTAATTTTTTTTTTTTTCTTTCAAGGATAGGGAAGCTCTTTGGGGGAAACGAATTGCTGACTAGTAACCTTTCCCTTTCCATCTTCCCTTCCTATCCTCAATTTTATCTGCGTGCTAATGCCGTGGTGGGGCCGAGGTGGCTGAGATAGCTTTGCACTTAGGATCATGTGCTCGTAAATGAGCAAACAAGACATGAGGATTTACTGTCGATTTTCCCTGCTGCCTTCAGTTTGCAGATTTTACAAGGAACCTTGGCCTGAGATGATTCAGTGACCTTGGAATTCTGGCTCTTTTCTGACCCACTTAGCATCCTGGGAAACGACTTCATCTCCTGGGCTTATGGTTCCTTGTTTATTGGGAACAGTATAGAATATAGTTTTTTATGTACAAAGAACCTTCTGAGATGGAGGAAAATATTTTTATGAAAAAAGAGGCCCTTCTTTTTGTTTGTGTGTTTTACTTTGAAGGAAGGATGAGAGAAATAGGTGGAGCATGACTGTGTCGCTGTCCCTGTGAATCTTAGACTTTTCAAATTTTGTAGTGAGAGCAGATCGGTTGTAGAGGGGCCTGGACAAAAGGGATCAAGGCTCAGCATTGAGAGCCACAGGGACTCTTTCCTGACTGATATCAGCTCCTTAACAAGACTTTCAGTTCCTTTCTATCTCTGTGTGAATGAATTGCTCCGGGGCTCCTCTCTTCTGCTCTGAGGAAGGCTAGGAACACAGGCATGAGATGTTGAGCCCACAGAGTTTTGTTGTAGAGTTAGGTGACCAGGCTCGGCCCTGTCTGCTCTCCATTCTCACTGTGGGAACATGAGTTAACTCTAAAGGTCTCAGCATCCCTGGATGTAACCTGGGGGCCTGAACTAAAAGCACTTCTGTCTGGAGCGATGATGGGGGGGAGGCTATCCCCAAATGCTCGTGACTAAAAAGATATTTAAGCATTCACTCAGACGATGTAGAACAAAGTCATCTCCATGGGTCTAGGCTGTAATCCCGGCCTCTAATTACTGCTTAGCCAATGTACCCTTGGTTCTTTTGGTTTCAAAAACCTGCTTATTTACAGATGTCATTTTACTTCCTGTGGTGGGTGGTGACTTGTTTGTCACCTAGCTGCCTTGATACCCAGAAGGCAACTAAGGAGGAAAGGTGTGTAGAGATACGTATCAAGAGAATAGAAACGAGAGTGGAAGTGGGACAAGAGGGAGAACATTGGCTTCATCACCCCAGCTTAGTCCCCAGGCTGGTCCAGAGGCTATCTCTGCTTCCAAGGATGTGAACAATACTTACAGCTGCCATTTCCTTCCTGACTCCTGAGGCTGTTTCCATGCCTGCCTTGCTGCCCTACACAAGCCACTAAACTGGTTCCTTGTGGTCTCCACTTAGGCACATCCAGCCCTCCCCAACTTCTCCACTCCAAGGACAAAGGAAGACAGACCAACCTGGGGTTCTGTGTGAAGCAACAAGCAGACTCCCCCCATCCCCCATTCTGCTTGGAGAACCTCTGATAGGTAACACAGGGCTTTTCAGACATTAAGGTCCAAGTAAATGATAGCTGCTACTGTAATGTCCCGCTGCGCCTGCTCCCTGTAGCTCCCTCCACCCACCGCAGCCTTGCTGGGACCATCCTCATGCAGCTCCTCCCTAGCTCACATTTTCTTTCTCATCCTTTCCTCCAGAAGTCGATTTCTTTATCCTTGTATTGCTTCCTGGTTGAGTTGGCTGGCTTCAGTAACAATCCCGAGAGAGCTGGGGGTGGAACGTAGGTCATCAGGCTTGGTGGCAAACTGCCTTTGCTTACTGAGTCATCTCGGCAGTCTTCAGTGACCTTTTCAAAGCTAGTTATATATTGACATCACAGACAGCTACCTGGGTTTTGCCTTCAGAGATTAGAATTTAGTTATTGTCAGCATCACCTAAATGTGCTAAACTGGGACCTTTATCCTAACAAGGCCTCTGATTTTTGTATATATTAAAGCCTGAAACACAAAAGCCAGGGTCATACAGACAGCAAGCAGTGTTTCAAGAGAGGCCAAGGATGTGATGGGAGAGTTAGTTTCAAACAAAGGTGTGACATTTGTTTGTACATTTCTTAACCAATCTTCTCGTTATAAGATGCTATTAGGTGTCTAATACTATTTATGATAACACATTCAGGAGGATGGGGTTTTTTGTTTTAACCCACCCCACATTTCTGGGAAGCAACTAGTGATATAAAGGTTAATTTCAACTACCAACTGATAAGATCTAGAATCACCTGGAAGATGGGCCTCTGGAGATGCTTGTGTGTGGGGATTATATTGATTGAGGTGAGAAGACTTGACCACTATGGGTGGCGCCATTCCCTAGGCCAGGAATCATTACTGTATATAAAGGAGCTGAGCACAAGCATCCATCGTGCTCTGCTTCTTGACTGTGGATATCATGTGACTGTCTGCCTCAAGCTTCTGCTGTTGTGATTCCTCTATCACAATTATCACTGATAATTGGTGAGCCAAAATGAGACCTTTCTCCCTTAAGTTGCTTTCGTTAGGAAGTTTTAATTATAACAACGGGGAAAGCAGCTAAGACAGAATATTAGTAGTTTGAAATGGGGTCTTTGCTGTAATAAACTTCATGATTCTCAGGGAGGACTGTGGAAGGGATTGGGCTATTGCATACTATAAGCAGAGCTTACAAGAGGTTCTGGGGGAATCTTAGAAGACAAGAGTGGCAGGAAATGTGAATTTTAGAGCCTGCCTTGTAAGGTTTTAGGGAACTGAGATGGGACCATTCATGTGGTTTTAAAAATTACATTTATTTATTTGCATGCATGTTTATGTGTGGTTGCATGTGTGCCATGGATGTGTGTGGAGATCAGAGGACAACATGGTGGAGTTGGGTTTCCCCTACCTTTTAAGTGATCAGTCTTGATGGCAAGCACCTCTATTCACCATACACCTCGACAGCCTCCATGTGCAATGGGGTTTTTTTTTTGTTTCTTTTGTTTTTTTTTTTTTTTTGTAAAAAATCTGGTTTCATTCTGTGTATTGAGAACCTGAGTGAAGTTGAATTTTAAAGTGTTGGACTAGTTTATCTGAAGACATCTGAAGACAGGATAAGATTCAAGCCGGTGCTGAGGAAACAGCTGTGATAGAGGTCAATTCTGTAGAAGAGAAGCCCGCACTGCACCAAGACAATCAGAAAGGCTACAGGTCCACCCTGTGATGATTCAAATTCACTTGAAGGAAGGAAGCCTAAATGTAGTGGGGGTGAAGGTTATGATATAAAATGGTGTGTTGGTGGTCAAGTGAACTCTGGGTAGAATTATGATGGTTAATTTCAGTTGTCACTTGGTGAGGGTTAGGGTTAGGTCTAGGGTGGGGGGATGGTTAGGGTTAGGGTTAGGGAACCAGCTGGCATTACCTTGATTAGATTGATTGAGGTGGATGGACCCACCTACTGTAGGTGAGGCCATACTCTAGGCTAGGATCTAGAACTGTGTATAAAGGACATCAGGAACTGACATTCTTGTCTCTTCTTGACCATGGGTGCCATGGAACCAGCTGCCTCAGGCTCCTGCTGCCGTGCCCTTCCATGTTGTGATGGAATTTACCCTTGAACTGTGAACCAAAGAGTCCTTTCTCCCTTAAGTTGCTTTTGTTACAGTGTTCTATCAAGTACTAGGAAAAGTAACTAAGAATCGGGTCTGTCCTGGAGGGCTTCCTCCTTGGCTCAGCATCTTAGCTTGTCTCTCCTCTCCTCTTTGAGTGTTTCACTTGTGAGAGTTTCAGTGATATAGGATGGAAGGGATAGGCTTTCTTTTGTGTTTCATGAGCAACGGAATGAAACTGTTATCCAAGAAGGTGAGCGAAGACTGTTGCTGACCTTTGTCGTGGGTTTCATTCTTTTCAGTTTATCCCACATACCCTTCCACATGCTCCTGGATTTGAGGGTAGCAGCAACTTTGCTGTTTTTGGTTTTTTTTGTAATACAAACAAAAAACCAAAATCCCAAATGTTTGACTTTACCGTTGAAGACTCAGGAGCCAGGTGGTGTGGTGAAAGCCCACTAGCTCAGAGAGGCCGAGAAAGCATCCAGTTGACCTTCCTACTCCACTGATGTCCCAGAAGGAAAAAGCTCCTTCGTTTATTACTTCTCCATGCTGTTTTAAATACCCTTCAAATCAAAGTCCCTCCTATCTCTTTCCTGGGCTAGCTTTTTTATTTATTTATTTATTTTTTAAGTTCACTCCCTGTCAATTGGTTGATTGCTCTGCCTCTTAACCTATGGTTGACTTTATTTAATACTGTTTACAGAAAGCTCTTGGATTAAAAGTGTGTGCCAGGGCTGAGCCACACCACAAAAACACAGGTTTTTGCCATTTTGCCATCTTGGGGTTCACAATGTGATCAAATATCTTGCCACACTTGGCTTAATTGGGTTACTACAAAAGAATGTTCTTTAACTGGTACCTTACTCAAGGCATTTGTCCTTAGTTTTCAGTATTGTTTGGGGGCAAGGAAAAATCGAAGCACTGTGCCATTAGCCATACCTCAGCTTACAGAATTTGTTGCCTTATCACTTTTGAATCGATCGTTTGGAGGCGGAAGCTCAGTAGACTGCAGACTGGCTGAGGGAAGAATGGGTGGCTCTGTAGCTGTGGTTGGACTGGGGAGGCGTGGCTTGTATGTGCAAAAACCTAGGCTCCGTTTGACTTTCCCCCACCAAGGGGTTAGAAGTCAACTTTTCCATCTTTTTGTTCTGAGTGAATGTAGCTCTACCCATAGATGTAGATCACCCTCCACTGGTGGCTTTCTTGGGCTTATCTTTGTACATAGGAATTGATATATTGTTTCTAATGTTCTCAGAACATATTATTAAAAGCTTAGACAATACTTTGTAGCAAAACCAAACCAACCAACCAAACAAACAAAAACACTCCACTGTACTGGATGATTTTGTGTGTCAGCTTGACACAAGTTAGTCATCAGAGAGGAAGGAACTCAGTTGAGAAAATGCCTCCATGAAAGCCAGCTGCAAGGTATTTTCTCAATTAGTGATTGATGGGGGAGGACCCAGCTCATGGTGGGTGGTAATCCCTGGCCTGGTGTCCTGAGTTCTATAAGAAAGCAGACCGAGGAAGCCAAGGGAAGCAAGCCAGTAAGCAGCACCTCTCCACAGCTTCTATATCATCAGCTCCTGCCTCCAGGTTCCAGCCCTACTTGGGTTCCTGTCCTGACTTCCTCCAACGATCTCAGACGTGTAAGCTGAATAGACCCTTTCCTCCCCAGTTTGCCTTTTCATTATGGTGTTTCATAGAAGCAATAGAAACTCTAAGAAAGACACCTCCCTTTGTGAATAACATCTGCTCATTGTAAGAATATTTGGAAAGCCATAGACAAGTCAAGAAAAGAAAATGAGTTACAGATGTGTGTTCGTACAGATGTGGGCATGTGCTGTATAAATTTCCTTTTTGTTAACATTCTAACTTAGAGTCTTTCAATCTTTTTCCTTGAGCAGACTTCTTCATAAAGATCTGTGTTCATAACGCTTGTTCAATTTTATAAGTGGATTATTTATTTTTAGTATTATACTATGAACATTTTCTTTATAAATATGCTTTTAAATTACTGCATAATACCCTTTATATACTGGACTTTTAAAATCATATTCCCCTTGTTGAATATACATACCTTTCACCTTGATGAATATCTTCGTGCATAAAAGCCCTTCCGTAGACTTATTTCCTTAGGATAAGCCCCCCAGAACAGAATTAAGATCTAAAGTAGTGAAATTTATTAAAGCTTAGGATTCAATTTCCAAAGAGCTTTGGTTAATCCTTACTTTTGAGGCTGTGCTAATATCGGTTTGAGTTGCCAGTTACTTGTTTATAGCCAGTGTGTTCAGAATCAGTGGTCTGATTTCCAACATTCAGCTGAGAAGGAGAAACCATTGTCTGCCTCCCACATACATACAAGAAACTCTGGAGCATGCTGCTCTACAGGCAGGCCCAATACTGCAAGTGAGGTTGATCACCTCCATATTTAGTAATGTGGGCTGGTTAAAAACTTAGGTGGTCTTAATTATACTGTTTTGATTCTTCCAGGTGGCCTTTCTTCCCAGCTGTAGTTTGTTGAGGCAGTTGTGTATTGATGTAGATAATAAACTCCTGGAAGATAAGACATTGTGGTAAAAACAAAGACCTGGTGTCTCTGGGCAGAGAGAAATAGAAGTTTAGGTTGGGTTAGTCCGGCTCTATTTTAGACTTCCTGATACTGTTAGAGATGGCCTGAAGCTTATTATAGTTCGGAGTGAGTTGGCAAACACTCTGCCAAGGTTGTCTCCTCTGCCTCTGATACTACACTTAGATACCTCAGAGGTGTTGCACAATTTTTTTTTTTTGGGGCTTAAACAGAGTATTTCAGTGATAAGAGGAAACCCATTTTACCTTGGAAAGCTATGCAAAAGGATCAGATTTCTGTAGAATTTATAGCAAGTCTTTCTCATGTTTATTTTACCCATAAGCAGAATAAGAGTCAATTTAATTATCTTTGGAGAGCTGAAAAGAAGCTCTTTATGGGTGTGGTGGCCATATGTGCTTAGCTACTACTGCCCAAAAGGGAAGAACCCTTAAGCTGAGGAGCTGGGATGCCTCTTCTCCTCTATTGTCTCTTGAGTGGGTGGAGTTGGTCTTCCTGGAGATGTGGCTAGCTAGCATCACTCTCTCTCTCTCACACACACACACACACACACACACACACACACACACGAGTGGTGTCAGTGTTCTGCATGATCTTGACAGCCCCCTCTGCACACCCCAGACCTTCAGCTTCTGGTTCGTAGCAGTAGTCTTCAAGGCCATGCCTTTAGGAAGACCCACAGATGACTTCAGACCACACCTTCCAAAATTGCCTGGCGTGTTTCTTTGAAGAGATCCTTCAAACTGAGAGAGGGCCTGAGAGAAGATTCATGGATAACATCTTAGACAAAGATCTTTGAACCCTGCCCTAGTTAACCCAGCCTTCTTACTGCCCTAAGAAGAAGGGGGACATTTGCTGTGCTTCCTCTGAGAGTTTTCAGGCTTGTCAGTGTTGGCAGCCCTAAGGGACAGAGTAGCTTCTGTTGTTCTGACTTAGCAGATCTGCCCAGCAAGACCAGTACTTAGACTTGCTGTTTGCTTCCTGTTACCTAGTCTATGAAGTCCTAAAGGAGCAGGGTCACGGGTTGGCGCTTACTGGAAGGTAAACCATCACCCAAGGGGCCTGACATGATGAGGTGATGATACACGATCTTACAGTGGCCTAGTGTCCCTTTTATGAGGGACAGAGAGTGGGAAAATGTGCTGGTATTATCATCTCAACTTACTTGGTGATAAAACTTCAAAAAATTCAAGATGTTTTCTTGTCCCTCTGGGAATTCTTCTAGTGTCAACCATAATGTATTTTTTTCCACATAGCTGATATAAGAGGCTTTGTTCTGGAACCTTTCGTATATACCGTCTTGGATTCAATCTTTGAGACAACCCTAGAGGTGATAGCATTGTGCTGGTTTTCTCTTCTATTCCTTTCCTTTTTCCCTCCCTCCCTCCCTCCGCTTCTTTTCTTCTTCTTGTAAGCTTGGCAGAAGCTAGAGTCATCTGGAAAGAAGGAACTTCAGTGGAGAAAATGCCTCTGTCAGATTGGCTTGTAGGCAAATTTGTGGGACATTTTCTTGATTAAAGGTTAACGTGGGAGAGCACAGCCGGCTCAGGCAGGTAGTCCTGAGTCATATAAGAAAGAAAGCTGAGTGAGCCACGAGACACAAGCCAGGAAGCAGTGTTCTCACCAGCCTCTGCTTCAGTTCCTGCCCTCATGCTCCCGTCTTAGCTGTCCTGGATGATAGACTCTAACCGAGAAGTCAAATAGGTTCTTTCCTCTCCACCCCAAATTGCTTTTGATCATAGTGTTTATCACTTCAACAGAAAGCTATAAGATAGGCATCATGTACCATCTGTGGATAGAAGTAATGGAGGCCCAGAGAGCCCTGTCTTGTAGTGCTGGACTTGAAATGCAGGACCCTCTGTGACGAAGCACAAATCCTGTGTCCCCTGTTTTGCTGTGCTGTCAGGGAGAGGAGAGAGAATTGGGCTGTGTCTGAGAATCTAGTTCAGGGGGGGGGGGGGGGGGGGGGGATGGGCAGAGAGATAATGGGAATAGAAGCTTCTAGTGAGCTTGGGCTTTAAGCGTGTGTCTGAACGAATTGTATAGACTGTGTCCTGGAACTGCAAACCTTTCTGTGTCTACTTTTTTTTTTTTTTCCGAGACAGGGTTTCTCTGTGTAGCCCTGGCTGTCCTGGAACTTGCTCTGTAGAACAGGCTGGCCTCGAACTCAGAAATCTGCCTGTCTCTTATCTTAACCTGGTTACTCTTGTTATTTTAGGTTTATTTTAGGGGCTGGAAACAAAAGCGAACCCCGCTATCGATGGCCGCAGAGCGATGTGGAACGTGGTTAAGGCCACAGTTTACCTAAAACTGGTTACAACAGTACATTTCGTGTGATCGCAAGAGTGCATGCTAATGTTACACAGTAAGAGTAGTTTTATAAACAGCCTCCCCAATGAAACCGATCCTGTTGAATTTACTTTGATGGAGTTAAGATTTTAACTTGGTTCTTAAGGAGCAAGGAGGGGCAGAAAGGGGATTGAAAAGGTGGACATGATCGAGCTGTAAGGGAGGAAAGACCAGGGGTCTTGTTTTAGCTTTGAGGTATGTTTGGAAGGAAATGGGTAGTTTTCTCCCATGAATCTTGAATGCCACAGAACCAAGTCTCCCTGCTGCTGTGGTGCTCATTGTGAGGGGAAGCAGTCATCTGTTGCTGATCTGGTTCCTGTCTCTCACTGAGCCTAGCCCAAGCTGCTCAGGTGACCAGTCCACTTGCTACTGCATGAGGCTAGCTTACCTGTAGAGTGCTACAGGTCACACTTCTTTCAGTCTCACAGATGGCTCACACAGGGACAGCTAGCTTTCTCTGTATCATGATTAATTTTGGGGGTGGGGTAGGATGGTTATTTTTTTATTGAAAAATTTTTTCATGCAATATTTTCTGATCAGTTTCTCGTCCCTCATCTCCTCCCAGATCCTCTCCACCTTCCTACCTGCCTGCTTTCATGCCTTCTTTTTCTCTTTAGAAATCAAACAGGCAAATTAAAAAAAACCAAAAAACAAAAAACAAAAAAACAGAGTAAAAGAGCAAACAAAATGAGCAGAAAAAATAATAGCATGAGAAGCACACACACATGTACACACACATGTATACACACACACACACACGTGTGCATATGCACATACACAAAACCGATAAACAAAATAAAAAACTATAATATATAAGCCAAAGACCTGTAAGTAAAAATAATAATAAAAAAATACAGCCGAACAAAACATTATGAGAAAACATCTCCAAAAATACCATTGAATGTTTTTGTGTTGGTCATCTACACAGGCCTGCCTTTAACTATTGTTTGTATAACAAGCGAAACTCTGTGGTAGAAAATGATTGTTTTGTAAGTGATTATTAATTAAAGATAGCCTCTGGGTTGAGGATGAGAGTCTGTGTCCCATTCCTCTCTCAGCACTGGATGGACTGCATCAGGTTTGGACCGGCATAGGCCCTGGGCATGCTGCCACAGTTTCTATGTGTCGGTCCTGTTGCATCTGGAAGGCACTGTTTCCCTGGTGTCGTCTATCCTCAGTGGCTTTTACAATCCCCCTGCCTCCTCTTTCCCGTACTTGACTGAGCCCTAAGGGAGGGGTTTGATGGAGACAATCCCATTCAGGACTGAGTGTTTTCTAATATCCCTCACTCTTTGCACATTCTCCGGTTGTGGATCTCTATATTTGTTCCCATCTACTTCAGGAGGAAGCTTCTCTAATGGCTAAGCAAGTCACTGAGCTCTGAGTATAGCAGGATGTTGCTGTCAGAGGCAGTTAACTTCAGCTGAAGAGTAGTATTTGATTTCCCCTTAGGTGCATGGTCTATCTAGTCTCTGGTTCCTGGCCAGTATCACACATGGGCTCTATTTCATGGAGTGAGTCTTAAATCCAACCAAGTAGTGGTTGGTTACTCTACTATTGTGCCACTATTGCATATCACAAAGGTCAGCATTGTAGATTGAAGGGCTTATAGCTAGCTGGTTTGGTGTTTACCCCTTTCCTTCCGTAGCATGCAGACAGTACCTTTCAGAGCCTGAGCAGTAGTCAGTAAGGGTGAAAGCTCTAGTTATACACCATCTAAACTTCTCTGTGTTCAAATTGATATGTAGGTGTTGTTTTCAGTAAAGTGTTTGGCGCATGGATTGGCGTAGATTGGCCTCCTGGGTAACTTCTTAACCTGCCTGTTCCAGAACCTGGTACTTCTTGGTAACAATTAGGAGTGGAGTTAGAGACATTGAAACTGAATTTCAGCCAAAGATTATAGTGTTCTGTTTTTGCTTCCCTGTCTGCACATGCTTCTGTGCTATGCCAGCCTGAGCTGTGTTTGGTTCTTAAGGGTTGCTTCTGCTCAACCTGTGATCATGTACCCCTTTGTTTCTGGGCCTTTTCACCAACCATTCTCCTGACTCTAGGAGGATTACAGAAGTTTTTGAAGCAAAAAGTCTAACTTTCCTGCCTTGATCTGTGGGGTCTCCACTCCTGAGTTTGGGTCCGCGAGATGCTTGGTGTTTTGGTTGAGGCCACATTTTCTCGACATGGTATATCATCCTTCCTTCAGAGTTGTGGCCAAATCCCCAGAGAGACACGCATAGGGAGGGAGGATGCACCAGTAGGACTGAATCATTTTCACATTCAACGGTATACCTTAATATTGAAAGTTGAAAGGACCACTGCAGGAGGGATTGCACTTTAGGAGAAATGACATTGAGACAGAAAGAGAAGGTGGGGGGAGGGGCTGTGTGAGAGAGACTCTGGGGAAGGGGTTGGGATCCAGGTGTAAAGTAAATATATAAATTAATTAGAAAATTATCCCCCTCTCCTCCATCAGGTGACACTGCTACCAGTCCACATCAGAGTTTATCCTCACACGTGCCTTTGCAGACAGTTTCCAAGAGGAATTTGTCCTTATGCTGGGACGACAGCTTAGTGACAAAGCAGTGGCTCTTCGCCAAGGCAGTTTTCAATCCTCACTTACTTGTCACCTCTCACTTAGACTGAGAGCATCTGACACACCTTTAATTATATCTTCAGCCTTAAATACCACTTTTCAAAAAGATAAGAATGAAAAACAGTGATCTCTTTTCTTCCTTTTTGTTTTTTGTTCCCCCCGCCCCCCTTCCCATCTTCCCTTGATGCTCTTGGCCACTGGAGCTCATTTTCTTGTCCTTGGTGATTTTTCCTGGCTTCTGTGGTAAAGTGAGGGACCCTCTCCTGTTCATTGTCTCACAAACTAAAGGAGCCTGCTGTTCCAACCCAGACTTGTGCTTTCATTACGAGAACCCTGTTTCCAGAAACTTATGTTTCTCGTGTTAGTGTTGCCCAAGAGCCGGAACTATTAAACCACAGGCCTGCTTGTTTCTTGGAACATGAAAAAGTTTATAATCTAGATATATTACCAGAGTGTATTTTAGGCACTGCAGGGAATTTTTTTAAAACTAAAAAGTTTAAATTCCTTGGATTTTGCAATTTTAGGGATTTTTTTAAAAAAGGCTACATATATTTTCATGAATAAAAGTCAGACAATCTCACATAAGTAATTTGTAAAAACTTGCAGATAATTTACTTTTAAGTTTTTGGATGAGTCCTTTATTTTTATTTGTATGTACATTGGTGCTTTGCTTGCATGTGCGCTCATATGAGGGTGTTGTCTTCCCTGGAACTGGAGAAACAGTGCTGCCATGTGGGTGCTGGGAGTTGGACCAGATTCCTCTGGAAGAGCAGCTAGTGTTCTTAACCTCTAAGCCATCTCTCCAGCTCACAGAGAGACTTTTAAGTTCTTATTTAGTGTGTGTGTGTGTGTGTGTGTGTGAGAGAGAGAGAGAGAGAGAGAGAGAGAGAGAGAGGGAGGGAGAGTTTGATTTGCAGGCCTGTAGGTTTATGCAGAGTATTGGGAGGTCAGTTCTGGCCTATGGCAGATTCTGAGGATTGAACTCAGGTCAGGCTAACAAGACAGATGCTCTTTCTTACTCACTGCACCATCTTGTTGGCTCAGACAGCTTTGTAGATAGCAGTTAGTAAACATGCTTTAAAGAAGGAAACAACCAGCTACCTAGGATGATTTGGGAACTTTCCCTTAATTTGAATTCTGACTTGACAAACACAGAATGTTGATGGATGGATTAATGTCAAACAAGAAAGAAATGGTTCTATCAAGATGCTTTCTTCGAGCATTTGGGGAAAGAGGAGAACAGGTTTATCACATTTAGAGGTGACAGATTACAAGGATTACTTACACATTGTCTGATACCGTCAAAATCAGGAAGACAGTATTAAAACATGGCAGAGCAGTCCGCAGATAACACATGGCTAGTGATGATAACACGTCTTTATGATGAAATGCTGGGTAGCTGTCATTAAATGACATTTGGGAAGAGTTTTCTTGCCCTTGAAAACCTCTTATAATTTCAAAAAGTTGGCCTAGTTTTTGGGGTGCACATTTGTGATCCTACTACTTGGGCGTCCGAGGCAGGAAGATCTTGAGTTATAGACTGGTTTTGTCTGCATAGTCAGAATTTGTCTGAAGAACTGATAAGTAAATAAACACGCAAATCAGCATTTAAAAAGGTTCCCATAAAACATCAGCCAAAAGGGCCTTTTAATACTCAGAGAATGAAGACTGTAGGTGGATCAAGTAGCATTAAACGTAGTAAATTTTACTTCCTTGTTTTTCTTCATTTGTATCTTCCCAGGTTTTTTTTTTTTTCTAAAGTAAAATTGGAGGCTGGAGGAAGATGCTCAGATGAAAGAGAACAAGGACATGTGGCTGTTTCCTGCTCTGGGAAAGCACGCAGACTCGGGAAATGAAAGTGAAGTTTGAGTCAAGTGAGCTAGCTAGCCACTGATGAGATGAGAAAGTCAGATGAGGTCTCTGAGTCCTATTTCCGTCTTGCTGGGCCACTATGTCCTAGGAAATTACCTTTCCCTTTCTTTATGAGTACACTTTAGTGATAGATCAACATTCTAAATTACTGTTGCTTCTAGACTAATCAATGTCCTATACGGTTGGCAGGTATCAGGAGATTGGAAATCTTTACAGAGCATCTTAGATGTGTAGTTTTAAGTCCTGAACTTGACAGCTCCTCTGGACAGTGTTTGTACTGTATCATAGGCCACGATGTCCTCCAGAAGGGTTAGGTTTTTCTGCATTTGCTTGGTTTATTTACCTCCTAAAATGGGTATCCAGATGTGCACAGGCTTGGGGTACAATGACACTGTGACCATAGCCTGGTCCCATGCTTAGATAGGATATGAATCTTCTACATCATCTTCCCACATTGGCACAGCAAAGTTTCTCAGTGCCAGGAATTGTACATAGCATATAATGGGCCGGGGAGACATGGAACATGGGTCTACACTCAGTTTACACAACAGGAATTTAAAAAAAAAAGTATTCAGAAGGGAGAGGCAAAGGCAGAGTCTGGTGGTCTGAGTTCAAGTCCAGCCTGGTTCACATGATGAGTTCTGGGACAGCTACTTAGTGAGATTCTTTCAGGGAAAAATAAAAAAGACCAAAAGGGACAAACTCCTTCCTAACTCTTTTTACATGACCTCTCAAGCAAGGTTTCCTTGCCACTAGATAAGTATGTTATGTTAAGATTCTTTAACTATATGTATCCAGGCCCCGTTTTCATATCTGTTTGGTTGTCATTGATAATTAAAAAACACATGCAAAGAACTGAAATCAGACATAATGAAAGTAAAATGCAGTGTGTTAGGCACCTGATGAGGAGTTACCTTAATATAAAAGTAGATGTGGCCATGTGGACCTGAGTGTTCTCTCTCTCACACAGACATGTTACTCCCTGTCCACGGCGCCCTGGGAACCCCTGGGAAGTGTTGTGAACCAAGAGATCATAGTGACGAACCAGATTATCAGCTACCACTTACTATATTACATGGGCCAGACACTGTACAAGCACTTCATATAAAGTATCTAATTATCACAAAAACATTTTAAAATCATTTTAGACATGAAAATCAAAGACCTTAAGAAACAGTGCAACTCTATGTCGGAATTGGGATATGTATCCAAGTTACCCCCAAATCATGTCATAAACATATAGAATCTATGACCTTAAAGTACCATGTGAAGAAGGAAAGATATAAGCTAACAAGCTCGTGGCTGACTCCTTAAACATAACACTATCACAATTTCTTCTCGGGCCCCAAGCCCCTCCCCCCTTTTAAGTCTCTTACATCTGTGCTTTGGGCATGGAAGGTGGCTTGGATGAGAGGAGTTTATGTGTGTAGACAGGAGCATTTTGACTGCTCCAAGTATCCTCCTTACTGGTAAGTTTTAGTGCACACCCCTGATATAGAATATATGGATCTGTTGGCGAGTCCTGAAGAACTCCTGGAAGCTCTTCTGTAAGCCTCTGGCCTTTTGCTTCCCAAGAAGGGCAGTTTTTATTGTAAGGGACAATTTCTTCCTAATATCTTTTCTTTAGATTGAGTAACGAATTCCTGATGGTTCTTTCTATGCGATTTTTAAAAGTCCGTGCGTGCATGATAAAATCTACCTGTACTTTTGCATCAAATTTCAGTGTGTTCATAGAATTATAGGGCTCCAGAAATAGCTCTATGAGAGAGCATTTGCCCAGCATGCATGACTAAGACCTGTATCCAAGCTCTGGTATCTCCTCAGTACTGATAACACTAGGAATTTTGGGTTTTGCTGCTGCTGTTTGCTTTGTGACAATGACTTAGAATGAGAAACCAAGGATCCCTATATATTAAGAAACAGCATGAATGATACTACTTGGAAATTCCTTTGTGTAGTGCTTGGTATCACACGGACCCACAGTTGGAAGACAAGTGTTCTCTTTGTCCCTTGGTTTCAGTGACACATGTTTCAGTGGCTTACTGGGGGAGGTAACTTCACCTTTATGCTAAACCTGCCCACTCTAGAATTCCAAGACTTGCTTAATCATTCTGTCTGCCTCTGAAAGCAGAGACTGGCATGGGGGTGGGGCAGGGCTCTGGAATCTTGACCGAGTAGGAGGCAGACCTAATCATGCAAGGTAGAGTTTCTCCTGTTGAGGCTGGGGGCTGACTCACCCAGAAGCATCTTGTTCCCAGTGTTGTGAGATTCCAGCATACTGCTCCAGTTGGGCACTGGGTAAGGGGACTTGGAAGGAATTGCCCAGGAGCTTCTAAACAACTGACAGGATGAGGCATGTATCCTCCACGTGATGACTATGAGGGGAAATATGGCTGTTGGGTACTAAGGTTGGGCATGTGACAAATGAAAATGGATTTGAGTCCTTGACCTCTGAACACCAGACAGTGATCCAGCAATAAAATACAATGACTGTTTATAGCAGCAGTCTAAGGCCAGGGCTGTAGGCCTTGGCTGTTTGAAGATCACTATAAATTTAACATGACAGTCTGATATGCTGTGCATTAATCTAAGACGTGAAGAACATGGCAATACAATGATGTTGATTCTAAGATTTTCTTTTGATTCCTCTTGGCACAGTATTTTAGACAACCCAAGAATTAATGTGAAGGAGGACACAGGCTCTATTTCCCCTCAGTGTCTTCTGCTTGACTCAAATGATGATCTGAACACAACCCCAGAGAATCTCTGATTTCTGTTCTTATAAGAGTCATGCAAATATAGCATCTTGTGGGAAAATATAATCCTCTCTGTTAATCAATTATGTGATTATCTGGGGTAAATCTGACCAGTGCTACATTACACCCCCAGTGCTAAGTCTTGCATTGACACTGTAATTGGATGCAGAGATGAACATGACAAGGTATTGTCTCAGTTCATTAATAGCATTAATGACTTTAGATTTTTTTCACAATTTACCCCAGTGTAACAGTACCTACTAAACTATGCCAATGCAAGTTCTGACCTCCTTCAAAGTAGATGGACATCCATAGCTCAAAGAGTCACTGCCTGAGAGAATACAAAGAACATAAAAAATTCAATCTCCTTTCTGTATATCAATAATAACCATGCTGCAAAACAAAACAGGAAACAACTCAGTCACATTGCCTCCCTAAAAAAGAAAGGAAGAATGACTTTAGAATAAACTGAAAGAAGCTTACAGGGAAAACATCAATGTTCATGTGTCATAAGAACTAATATTGTGAATACAGTTACACTATCAAAACAATCTAAGGATTCCATGCAATTTCCACCAAAATCTCAATGTCATTCTTCACAGAAATAGAAAAAAGATCTTAAAATGTGTATGGAAGCCAAAAGGAACCCAGATAACCAAAACACTCCTGAGCAAAAAGAGTATGTCATAGGTACCACCATGTCTGATTAGAGCCATAGAAACACAATCATCATCGGGCTGGGGAGACAGTTTTGTTGGCAAAAGTGCTTGCCTCGCAAGGATGAGGACATGAGCCCAGAGGCCAAGCGCCTTAGAAGCTGGGTGTGGCACTGCTTGCTGGCAGTGAAGAGCCAGCGACAGGAAGATCACGGAGTCTTGTATGCCAGCTAGTTTGGCAGCATCAATGAGCTCCAGGTACACTGAGTGAGCCTGCCTCAAAATCCAAGGTGGATAGTAATGGAGGAAGAAAGTTCTACACAACACACATACACAACACACACACACACCATACACACCACACACAGACACACTCACACACACACACACACTCACACCACACACATACACATACACACACTCTCTCTCACACATACACACTGTACACACCACACACACACCATACACACCACACACAGACACACTCATACACACACACACACACACACAGCATGGTACCAGCAAAAACACAACCGTGTTGGTCTGTGGAATAGAATACATGCAATAAATATAAACATTGTTGCAGACATGTGATTGCTGACAATGATGGTAGAATATACATTGGAAAAAGACAGCCTCATTAATGGCATTGAGAAAGTGGCTATTCACATATAGAAGGAAGTGAAGAAACCCATCTCTTACTGTACCAACTCAATACAGTGGATCAAAGACCTTCATGTAAGACCTGGAACTCTGAAACTGTTAGAGGAAGCAGCAGGAAAACCCCTGATGGAATAGGCACAGGCAAGGACTCTCTGAATGGGACTCCAGGTACTTGGGAAACAGTAACAACAATGGACAGATGGGTCCTCACAAAATTAACAGGTTTCTGCACAGCAAAAGAAAGTTTACTAAATGAAGAGATGGCACACAGAATGGGAGGAGATCTGTCCTAGCTATTCATCTGATGGAGGATTAATATCTAGAATATACAAAGAACTCAAAAAATCTAAACAAGAAATCAAACAACCCAATCAGCAAATTAAGATGCAAGTGAACAATTGCCTAGCCAAATGCCAGGATGCACCTGGTCAACTTCCCATGCAAATATCATGTGTTGAGATGGTGGGGGACCTGCCTTGGCTGTACCTCCATGCAAATATCATGTGTTGAGATGGTGGGGGACCTGCCTTGGCTGTACTTGTACAACTACATGTATGTGCTGCCAAGACCCTTGCATAACCCTTGTAACTTCTGATCATGTGGTTATGGGCTGGGACCCCATTGCTTCCTAAAAGCTAGGGGCTCAATAAATATTAAGTAGTTGAATGAGTGAACCTTTAAGGGTTAATTTGACGTTGAATATAAAATATAAAGCCAGGCCCTGGAGGAATGACTTTGGTAGAATATTATTCTGTTATTCCTGAGGCTCTAGGTTTGATTCCCAGTGCTATAAGACGTGTACATATGCATTTGTGTTTTCAGCCATTGAGAGTGATTGAAAGCATTTTTTATTGTGGTGGTATGGTGGGACAAACTGCCCTATTTGGCAGGTGGCGGGTGGGGATTGGCTTTCATGTTCCATGCCATTGGATAGCCTCAGTAGGGAAGGCCTTCCCAAATTCCTCCTCACTAAAAGTTGGGTGTCTTAATTAAGGTTTCCATTGCCGTGAAGAGACACCATGACCAAGGCAACTCTTATAAAGGACAATATTTAATTGGGGCTAGGTTCAGAGGTTCAGTTATCATCATCAAGAAGGGAAGCATAGCAGCATCCAGGCAGACATGGCACTGGAGGAGCTGAGAGGTCTACGTCTTGTTCTGAAGGGATCTAGGAGAAGACTGGCATCCTCAGGCAGCTAGGAGGAAGTTCTCAAAAGTCCATCCCCAGAGTGACACAGTTCCCAACAAGGCCACACCTCCTACCAGTACCACTTCCTGGGCCAGGCGTGTTCAAACCACCACACTGGGCAAGCACTTTTATGGTGGAGTGTTAAGGAAACCATGACTAGTTGTTTTGAGGCATTCCTCCCTTGGTTCCCACAGAACTGGCATGTGGCTTTTCAGTAGCTTGAAGGATGCTGTGAATGTGAAGTTGTGTTTTCCTTTTGGCTCAGGAGTGGAGATGCTCGTTACATCTCCTTTTGACTTGACCTCTTTCTTCTCTTCCATTTTCTTCCTTCCTTTCTTATCCCCCCTTTGGTTTTTAGGTTGTTTGTCTTTGTTCTGTAAATTTTGTGCTGAGTGCGGATTAGTGCTTTTAAGCACAGGAAATTAGGTTAATAACATATTACTAAAAGTGATTATTATTGTTTAATTTTCATTGCTGGGATAAAACAAGGATTTGTGTATGTTGGGCAGGTGTGCCATGCTTGACCATTGGGCTCCAGCCTAAAGACTACATGATGACCATGTGTGTCAGCATGCACAGAGAACTCTGAGTTCAGACAGTGAAATTCTGCCCTGGAAGTTGCCTCTGAAGATTTGCTTCAGACTATTGAGCCTCTTTCTTAGCCTGCTTAGTGCTGGGGACAGACTTGTGCTACCATAACTGGTCTGCTTTCTTTCTGACATGAAATAGTTACACTGTTTTTTGTTTTGTTTTGTTTTCACTAAGGAGATAACTGGATTGTCTTCGAGGTACACAGGGGACCATGCCTCACGTACTGAGCAAAGAGCAGGGGCACGTAGGAGGTGCAGTAGTGGTGGTGGTGGTGGGGACTCCTTGGAGGATAGAAGGTCATGTGAGGTCACTGTAGGGAGTATGTGTAAATTCTTGATGCCCTCTAGGGATCTGTCCTTCAATATAGATGGTTATTTATAATATCATTTGTGGTTATCCTGCTTATAGATCATTAAATAACTGCCTCTTGTTTATTAATACATGTGGGAAGACTTTTAGCTACTGCTAGAGCAAACTACCAACCCAATATATCTCATGTGGAGCCTTAAACATGTTTAAAAGTCTACATAAAACGAGAATTTCATCATTAGTTCTGGAACATGTGCAGTTTTTGCTTACTATGTGTATTGATCGCTAATGTATCATTATGTTCGTTTGGAAGCAAGTTCTCACTATGTATGTAGCCCGGCTACCTCAAGTGTACTGTGACACCCAAGATCAATGGTTCTCAATGTTCCTAATGCTGGGACCCTTTAATACAGTTCCTCATGTTGTGGTGACCCCCAACCATAGAATTAATTTTATTGCTACTTTATAACTGTAATTTTGCAATTGCTAGGAATTGTAATGTAAATCTGATATGCAGAATATCTGATAAGTGACCCCTGTGAGAGGGGTTGCCACCCACAGGTTGGGAAACACTGCCTAAGATGCTCTCAGTCTAGGTCCTTCTGCTCCAGTCCCTTCGTTGCTGTACTTACAGGTGTCTGACTGTCTGAATCTGTACATGGTTCCCCCTAGAATAAAGGCAAACTGACTTTTAAAGGAAGTGTCTGGGTGAGCACAGAAATCTCCGTAGCACAATATTGTCAGATATAACTGACGTACATTTCTATAGCCAGCTCTCAAGACTGCTACCGATGTAAAGCTGATTGGTTCAGCTACTAGGGGATGTTTGATCAGGTTTGTGCTTGAATCTGCAATCTAGTTGCGTTTGGCTACTGTGCTGTATAGAGTTATGGCAAACTGACATAAGCTAAAGTCATCTCAGAGGAGGGAACCTCAAGTAAGAAAATACCTCTGTAAAAGAGGGTTACAGGCAAACCTGTAGGGTATTTTCTGAGTTGATGACTGAGGTGGGAGGACCCAGCCCTTTGTGGGTGGGGACATCCCTGGGATGGTGGTCCTGGGTTCTATTAAAAAAAGCAGGCTGAGCAGGCCATGGGAAACAAGCCTGTAAGAGGCACCCCTCCATGGCTTCCGCATCAGCTCCTGCCTCCGGGTTCCTGCCCTGTGTTCTTGTCCTCACTGCTTTTAATGAACTGTTACATGGAACTGTGAGCAAAGAAAATCCTTTCCTCCCCAAGTTGTGTCAGGTTGTGTCTCCTCACAACAATGGAGATCTAACTAAGCCAGAGATTCTTCATTAACTCAGAAGAAAACTCCTTTTATAAGGGAAGAGCAGATTTAGGAGGATGAAATCAGAACCTAAGCATTTGACAGGTATGGGAAATGCCTCCCTTTTTTTTTTTTTTTTTTTTAATTGCAGGCGATAGGACCTTTAAAACTAACAAGACACTTGCTAATTGTGTTAAAAACTTGTTAAGAAGTTCTTCACATAGAGCAAGCAATTGTTTTCCAGGTGAAATCAATTTCTTTATTTTGGTGTGGAACTGGGGGTTGACTCTGGAGCCTTACACGTGCTAATAAGCAAGTGTCCCACCACAGAGCAATATCCCAGCACACCTCTCCCCATTCCCTGCCTTTTTAAACCTCTGTTTTTGTGATAGTATTATAGGGTGGACTATAGTCCAGATTGTGCCCAATGAGATTTCCAGGTTGTTGTGTCCCAGGGACATATGGGTAATGATAGATGAGCAATTTCTAAGTGTAGTCATTGGAAATTAAGGAGAAGCAAGATGTTTGAATAGTGTCAAATCATTTCAAATATTTATTAATTATAAAAGTCAACTGCTAGCCTGGGAGATGGTGGTGCATAACTTTAATCCCAGCACTTGGGAGGCAGCAGTGGGCAGATCTCTGTAAGTTCAAGGCCATCCTGGTCTACTGGGACAACCAAAGCTACTCAAAGAAACCCTGTCTTGAAAACCAAACAAAATAGTCAAATGATGACTCCAATTAGAAGAAACCAGTAGACACTAATGGCCTCCCTAAATGTTCCAGAGTAAGCCCAGATCTTGTACATCTTTGCTTATCCTGAGGCTTCCTGGGCTCTTTTCATCTCTGTCCAACCCTAGCTCGTAGTTGAGAAAATGCCTCTGTAAGACTGGCCTTATAGGCATTGTCTTGATTGCTTGTTGATGGGAGAGGGCCCAGCCCACTGTAGGTGCTGCCATCCCTGGCCAAGTTGGCTTGGATGGTATAAGAAAACAGACTGAGCAAACAATGGGGAGCAAGCCACTTGGCAGCATCCGTCCATGGCCCCTGCATCAGTTCCTGCCTCCAAGTTCCTGCCCTGAATTCCTGCCCTGCTGGACTAAAATAAAACTCTGAGTTTTATTTTAAGGGTTTAAGTCTAAACCCTTTCCTCCTTAAGTAGCTTTTGGTTATAATGTTTTATCACAGCAATAGAAACCCCAGCTAAAACACCATGTGAGAAAACCCAAGTGACCACAGTACCCATTTCTAGTCTCGACCCAACCTAGCAGAATATATTTTTTTCCTGAGTCTCCCTCTCTCTAGCTCACCAGTTTCTGAGCATGGAGCTTCTGGCTTTCACTTAGAAGGTGCCACTGACAACCTTTTTGCCTCAGCCTTCCTTGCTTGCTTTCTTCTAAGTGTTCGTCTGAGACTCTGCCTCACCCACTTCACTGTTTCCTTCGTTGCTGTTTGTAGAATTGAAAGTATCTTTGCTGATACAGGGAAATCAGAAATGTGTATATTCACATGACTCAGTTCATGCAGGAAAAGCTTTTGCAGCAGATAGAAAGACAGACCTGTCAGTACATGGGCACTAGGGACAGACATGCCCTGTCCCAACATGAGAGAGGCACATCTCCACTTGTACTGGTCTTATGATATGTGAACATCTTGAGATATTTTTAGATATGGAGCCTTAGACAATAAGTCAATGAGTTTATTCCAACAGAGTGGCTGACACATACACTGGTACCTACTGTAGACTGAATACATAACTTCCTGGCTGGTGGAGGAAATTGTTTTTAACCATTGTTAAAATTTTCTCTCATTAAGAAATTACCTATACACCTCTTAAATTTTACTGAAGAGCAAATCTATCTATTTATAATTTATTTAAAAATTTAACCTTTATTTTTATTTTATTTATATGAGTTTTGCCTGCATGTCTGTGATCATGCACATGCAGGGCCCATGGAGACCAAAAGATGGCTTTGGATTCCCTGGAATTGGAGTTACAGATAGTTGTGAACTGCCAAGTGGGTGCTGGGACTCAAACCTAGGTCCTCTGGAAGAGCAGCCAGTTCTCTTAACCACAGAGCCATCTCTCCATCGTGTAATATCTTGTTACCTTATTTATACCTTTAGTAACCAAACGTGATTTTTTTTACGATAAAATGTTGCTTATTTTTAACATGAAATACTTTAAGTAAAGTAAATGATACTTTGATTTTTCAAAAGCAGTGCATTAGTGTTAAACAGTGTGCCAGGCATGTGGGGCTTCTTCCATTGGTCTGTGCGTAGGCTGGGCTGGGGGATGACCAGACATTGTCAGGGATAGAGTGGAGATTATGGACTTTAGCGCCTTGATTCCCAAAGGACAGAAATATCCGCCCTCTTGGGCTGGATGGAGTCTTTCTGGTGGTTGTTTGCGTATATGGACACTATTGTAGATGTATGTTTTTGAAAGTGTAGTTTGCAAGACCATCCTTTCTGGCTGATCTTGGCATGAATATATTTTCCCTTTTTCCTTAGTAAGTAATGTACCGGCCTTTAATGGACAGAACACTTTAGTGTGTTAGGCACAGTTGCCTAAACACATCGAACAGGTCTAAATGCCTCCTTTAATTTGTTGCACGACAACTGCATGTAACTTCTTGCTTGTCAATCAACCTTCGTGACATGCACACTGCTAACAGAAGTGACAGACGATAATACTCCTGCGCTTTATTTATGCGTTTGGGATGGAAGGGCCCTCCCTGCTTCCTTTTGTCTCTCCTGAACACGTTTGTTTTAATCTTTCCTGCATATAATCTACCCTGAGGCTTACGGTCGCTACTCCTGTTTGAGGAGGTAAAGCTGCAGGAGTAAGGAATCAACTGTGACAAGTCTGCGGTAAAATGAAGTAGAAGACACTGGTTTGTGTCAGCCACATCCCTGCAAGGGCTCAGAAAGAGAGGAGGCAGGGCACTGTTGTGGTAAATGTAGTTCATAGCATTTTAAGGTTAATGGTAATAATAGTTAAACATAGTAAGGGGAGGGAGAGGGAGGGAAAGAATAAAGGAGGAATGCGGGAGGCGGAGGGAAAAGGTTGGTTCAGAAAGCACCGGAGAACAGGTGCTGACGCCAAAGGAGCAGCCTCCATGTCCGTTCACCCAAGTTGTATGCTCAGATGAAAGAAAGTACAAGAGGAAACAAATTAAAACCTGATACCATTACTCATGAAAGCATGATAAAATTAAGATGTATGTTGAAAGAAGAGTGGCCCTACCCTTTCTCCTTCATCGAACAAGTGCCACTCCCCTGCCCCTGTGTTGTCTTTTGAAGCTGACTCTACGGGTGCAAAGAGAGAGAGAGTTGCTGGTCTCTTCCCCTGATTTAAAAATGCATGACTCCCTTGCTGGCTTGACTTCCCATTGGAAGATCAGCTCCACAGGACACACACACACACACACATACACACACACACACACACTCTGCATCCCAGAACCTTCTCTCTTGTGTGCTGCTTAGTTGGGTCTCCCACGTGTGCTTTTCAATATGCAAGGGCTAGGTCAGGGGACAGTGTGTCCTTGCCTGTGTATCTTTGTTTCTGGGTGTTTTGTTGCATATAATGTATGCTCGGACTGATGGTCACTTCTACTGCTTGAAGGAGGTGATCAGGCAGAAGCGACAGAATCAAGACAAGTCCGGGATCAAATGAGGTTAAAGATAGTTGCTTACCTCAATCACATCCCTATGAAGGCTTGGGAAGAGAGGAGGCAGGGTGCTGTTGTGGCAAATTTAGTTTAAAGCCATTAAAGCTAAGGATGGTAATAGTTAAAAAGGAAAAAGAAGGTGCAACAGGCATCGCTCAGCGATGGTCCCCTCTTCCCTCCCAGTCTGGGACATAGGGAAGGCCATCAGACACACCCAGCAGTGGCGGTTTCAAAGTCTCAGTGTTCATTTTGTTTGTGTAGCATTGCTTCTGAGGACATCCCTGTGTTGTTCACAGCCCCATGTGGGGCAAGGTTGAAGGAAGGGTTTCCTGCCCCCTGCTCTTAGCGATCTTCAGGAAGCTGTGCTGTAGATCTAACCTACAGTATTTCTGGACTTGTCTGTTTTTCCACGGAGGTCGTCTCTTGTCCTTCTCTAGTTTTCGCCTTGTTTTTTCAGTCATAAACCAGGTGTTTTCCCTTCAGAGCCCTGGTGATGTAGGCCAGTGGCTTTCCTCTCTCTCAGTTGCAGCTTCTTCCTGATGACAGATCTGTTCCTTTAATTCCTGTATATGTATGCTCACCCACAGTGAAAGCATAGATAGTTAAGTCTAAGCAAAACACTCAAAGCTCACCCTCAAAGTCCAAAGACTGCTCCCTTCTCTGGTGCTTTTTGATTTGCATTAAATTGAACCAGTTATCAGTAACAGCCTTTGCTAGGCACGTGATGCAAAGAACACTATTAGGGCTCAAGCGACTTTGCCAGTGGGCTAGACAGACAGACAGTTGATGAAAGCATGGCGATGCATGCGTTGTTATAGGAATATAGGCAATAATACTTAATTCTGGATGATAGTGGAGATGCTGGGGAAAGCATCCTAGCTGTGATGTAAAATTCACTGCACATAGAACTTATTGGCTTGTGAATAGAGACTACACACAAAACAAAAGGCTAATTTATGATTGAGTGGTAAGTGTTACAGGAAAATGAAAACAAATAACATGCTCTGGGACTTGGGGATGGGCACAGGGCTACATTCTAAAGTTGAAAGCATTGGTTGAGAATCCCTCCTGTATCCTCAATGCTTGGGTTTGCCCTGGATAAGAATTGGGCAGAAAAGTGTTGGTTGTTTATTTTAGAAGGTAATAATTTTGTCAGTGTTTCAATTGATCATCAAACTGTCTTAAGTCTCTTGTTTATCAGAAACATTGATCATTGGACAAATAAAGTAGGAAATACTTAATTGGTTTATATCTGAAAAGGGCATGTTCAGGACAAAATGTATTTTTTTTTTTTTTTTTTTGGTGGAGCCTGGGACTCAAACCTTTAGTATGTTGTCATTAGTAAGCAATTTATCCCAATACAGTGGCGTCTGTGATAGAACTCCACTAGAAGACAAGAGAGTGGCACACTATACTGGCTAGTTGTTTGCCAACTTGACAAGCTATAATCATCTTAGAGGAGGGAATCTAAATTCATAAGTTGCTTCATAAGATTGGGCTATAGCATACATGTACAGATTTTCTTAATTAGTGATTGATGGGTGAGGGCTCAGCCCATTGTAGGTGGTATCACCCTTGGCTGGTCCTGAATTCTATAAGTAAGCAGGTTGAGCAAGCCATGGAGAGGAAGTAAGTAAGCAGCATTCCTCCATGGCCTCTCAGCAGCTTCTGCCTTTAGCTTCCTGCCCAGTTTGAGTTCCTGCCTTGACTTCCCTCAGTGGATTATGATTCAGGATATGTAAGCCAAAGAAACCTTTTTTCTCCCCAAGTTGCTCTTGGTCATGGAGGTTCATCACAGTGATAAGGTTCCTAAGACACATAGTTCCTACGCACAATCAGGGTTGGTTTGGATCAGCAGGGAAGCTCTACGCTCTGCTAACACCGAGAAGGGTAGAGTATCTGCATTCCCTTTCCTGCCTCCCGAGGCATGAGCACCTGGTATGGGTTTCCACTCACTCATCCCTCTAATGTGGTAAGTTACAGGCACCAGAGACCATTCTTTTACACTCTCAGGAATCGTAATCGAGACCGGAAGAAACAGTTCATTTTAGCAAACTTTCCCTGTTTTGAGACAAGCAGCATTCTTCTCTCAGCAGGACATTGAAGTATAATCATTTGGCATGTTGAGGTCAGCTTTAATTATGTCTCAGAAAGTAGGAATTTCCAAGAGAGGACATTTTATAAAGGGTGAGTGACAGATGAAGGACACTAAGTAGATGAGACAAGGGCTCGAAGTAAAAAAAAAAAAAAGTGATTTTTTTAAATAATCCAAAAAGATAAAAATAACCATCTGAAGTCAAGTCCAGCTACTGGAACCCCATGGATTTATGGAGAGCCATCTTCTTCCTGGGCTCTGAGTCTGTCCAGTTCCAGATCAGTCAGACTGCTTCTATTGATACAGGAGGAGAGACAGGTGGAGAATTTGAGTATTGAGTGCTGACATCCAGTTCTTGGGGTGCCAGAAGCTGCCAGGAAAGGAGCTGCAGGCTGTTTCCCAAGTGAATAGTCCAGCACTTTAGCCAGACAATGGGCTTTCTCTGTGTAACACATGAGTGCCTTACTGAGAGAGAACATTGTGATTTAGGAATTAAGCCAGGTTAATTGGGAAGGGACAGATGGGAAAAAGACTAAATACTTATGACATGGTGGGCTAGAGAGGAAATGATTCTGTAAATAAAAAACAGTTTTAAAAAGCTGTTTGGCTATTTATGTTAACATTCTTTTGTGATTTGCTAATATTTTTGTTTTATTTCCTTCTTTTGTCTGCCCCCCCATTTCCTCTCTTTTCATGTATAATAAGACATATAATTTCTTAGAGAAGATATTTTCTCAGCTAAAGAAAAATTCCTTCACCCAAAGGGGACATCAGTAATTAATGTGAGAATGTTTCTACAGATCTTGCTTCAACACTGATTTAGCCAGTGTTTCCTGAATGTTTATTACACAAACTGAACCATGGTCTAGATTCTGGGAATTCATCAGTAAAACTGGGCCAAGAAAAGACCCTGCTGTCCTCATGTTTCTGTTCTGGTGTCAAGATAGAGAATAGCTAGACAGGCAGACAGACAGAACATTAAGCATATGTTTAACTGTGGAGTTAGACAGACAAGCAGGCAATGGAGAAGGACATGGAAAGGGGGAGCAAGAGCAGAAGCCTGGGTTGTGTTCAGAGGAAATTTGTGTGAGGCATGAGGTCAGTGAGTATGTAAGTAAGCTGGGTGCTAGAAAGACGTGCCCCAGACAGAGGAAAAGCAAGTGCAGGCAAGCCAGCATCCTAGGATTCATGTGTGCATAGGTACTCTCACAGGAAGAGAGGAGGGAAGAAGGGAGAGTCCAAAGTGCTGATAAACAGGTTAAGTTGGGGGATGTGAACACTTTAGTTTCACTCTGAGCAAAACATGAAGGCCACTGGAAAATTGGAGAAGAGAGAACTGTCTTGGCTTCCATTTGGGTCCCATTGATTTATGCCTAGACTATAGAAGGATACTGGAGGAGATGGGGTACCATTGAAATTAGCATATCTCACTCAAACACCAGGCTTCTGATTTAATCCAGGAACTCCATTTTTCCAATAGGAATTGGAGATCGACAGTCTTACTTGAGGACAAACTAAATATTTAGTGTGAGAGCTGAAGAAAAGCCAGGTTCCCAAGTCTCAGGATACAATTCTGTCTGCTTCGTTAGTGCCCAGAACATACTCCTTGCCCAGAGCAGTCAGTGCTGGATGGGCATTCATGCGTGCATGCATGTGTATCTGACCTGTGGTTGCTGGCCAGAAGATAACTGTCATGCACTGTATGGGCCTCACTTAAGAACCAAGGTTCTGCCGGGCAGTGGTGGCGCACGCCTTTAATCCCAGCAACTTCTGAGGCAGAGGCAGGCGGATTTCTGAGTTCGAGGCCAGCCTGGTCTGCAGAGTGAGTTCCAGGACAGCCAGGGCTAGCTACACCCTGTTTCAAACAAACAAACAAACAAACAAACAAACCAAGATTCCCTCTGTAAACGCCTGTGCATGTATATATTGATCCTACTACCTGGGTGTGGTCATCAAATGCATAAAAAAAGAGATGCTTGTCAGTGGACAACTCTGGGCTTTCTTTCTTTCTTTCTTTTCTCTATTGGTAGAATTCTTTATCATTGTTACTGAGGTGGAGTTGTAATTTCTTATTTTGGTACAGAATTTATTCTGATGCAAAATCATGGTTTTCCTTGGTATAAATTTCTTCTATTGATACAAAAAAATTTGAAAGTATAGGGCTTAGACCCAGTCCTTCTATAACTGGTTTTTTTATTATTTTTATTTTTGGTACATTATTTACATTTCAAATGTTTTCCCCTTTCTGGGTCTCCCATTTGGAAACCCCCTTTCCCATCCCCCCACCCCCTACCTCTATAAGGGTATTCCCCCACCCACCCATCCACTCCTGTCTTCCATCCCTGGCATTCCCCTATACTGGGGCATCTAACACTCTTAGACCCAAGGGCCTCTCCTCCCACTGATGGCCAACAAGGCCCTCCTCTGCCATATATGTGGCCAGCACCATGGGCCCCTCCATATGCAGTCTTTGGTTGGTGGTCCAGTCTCTAGGAGCACCGGGGGGAAGGCTGACCTGTTGACACTCTTGCTCCCTCCCCATGGGGCTGCAAACTCCCTCAGCTCTTTCAGTCCCTTCTCCAACTCCTCCATCTGGGACTCCATGCTCCATCCAACTGTTGTTGTGAATTGAATCTTGGGTATTCCGAACTTTTCGGCTAATAACCACTTATCAGTGAGTACATACTGTGTTTGTTCTTCTGTGACTGAATTACATCGCTCAGGATGATATTTCCATCCATTTGTCTGCGAATCTCATGAAGTCATTGTTTTTAATAGCTGAGTAGTATTCCATTGTGTAAATGTACCACATTTTCTGTATCCATTCCTGTGGTGAGGGACATCTGGGTTGTTTCCAGCTTCTGGCTATTATAAATATGGCTGCTATGAACATAGTGGAGCATGTATCCGTATGAAATGTTGGGGCATCTTCTGGGTATATGCCCAGGAGTGGTATAGCTGGGTCCTCAGGTAGTATTATGTCCAATTTTCTGAGGGTCCACCAAACTGATTTCCAGAGTGGTTGTACCAGCTTGCAATCCCACCAGCAATTGAGGAATGTTCCTGTTTCTCCACATCCTCGACAGCATCTGCTGTCACTTGAGTTTTTGATCTTAGCCATTCTGACTGGTGTGAGGTGGAATCTCAGAATTGTTGATTTGCATTTCCCTGATGACTAAGGATGTTTAACATTTCTTTAGGTGCTTCTCAGCCCTTCGAGTTTCCTCAGCTGAGAATTCTCTGTTTAGCTCTCTTCTCCATGTTTTGATAGGGTTATTTGGTTCTCTGGAGTCTAACTTCTTGAGTTCTTTAAATACATTGGATATTAGCTCTCTATCGGATGTAGGATTGGGAAAGATCTTTTCCCAGTCTGTTGGTTGCTATTTTGCCCTATTGACAGTGTCCTTTACCTTACAGAAGCTTTGCAATTTTATGAGGTCCCATTTGTTGCTTCTTGATCTTAGAGCATAAGCCATTGGTGTTCTGTTCAGGAACTTTCCCCCTGTACCCATGTGTTCGAGACTTTCCCCTACTTTCTCTTCTATTAGATTCAGTGTATCTGGTTTTATGTGAAGGTCCTTGATCCACTTGGACTTGAGCTTTGTACAGGGAGATAGGAATGGATCAATTTGCATTCTTCTACATGTTGACCTCAGTTGAGCCAGTACCATTTGTTGAAAATGCTGTCTTTTTTCCACTGGATGGTTTTAGCTCCTTTGTCAAAGATCAAGTGACTGTAAATGTGTGGATTCATTTCTGGGTCTTCAATTCTATTCCATTGATCTACCTGCCTGTCACTGTACCAATACCATGCAGTTTTTATCACTACTGCTCTGTAGTACAGCTTGAGGTCAGGGAGGCTGATTCCCCCAGAAGTCCTTTTATTGTTGAGAATAGTTTTTGCTATCCTGGGTTTTTTGTTATTCCAAATGAATTTGAGAATTGCTCTAAATCTATAAAAAATTGAGTTAGAATTTTGATGGGGATTGCATTGAATCTGTAGATTGCTTTCTGCAAGATGGCCATTATTATTACTATATTAATCCTGCCAATCCATGAGCATGGGAGATCTTTCCATCTTCTGAGGTCTTCTTTGATTTCTTTCTTCAGAGAGTTGAAGTTCTTATCATACAGATCTTTCACTTGTTTGGTTAGAATCACACCAAGATACTTTATATTGTTTGTGACTATTGTGAAGTGTGTCATTTTCCTAATTTCTTTCTCTGCCTGTTTATCCTTCCAGTATAGGAAGGCTACTGATTTGTTTGAGTTAATTTTATATACAGCCACTTTGCTGAAAGTGTTTATCAGCTGTAACAGTTCTCTGGTGGAGTTTTTCGGATCACTTACGTATACAATCATATCATCTGCAAATAGTGGTATTTTGATTTGTTCCTTTCCAATTTGTATCCCTTTGACCTCCTTTAGTTGTCTAATTGCTCTAGCTAGAACTTCAAGTGCAGTGGACAGCCTTGTTTAGTCCCTGATTTTAATGGGAATGCTTCAAGTTTTCTCTCCATTTAGTCTGATGTTGGCTACTGGTTTGCTGTATACTGCTTTTACTATGTTTAGGTATGGGCCTTGAATTCCTGATCTTTCCAAGACTTTTATCATGAAGGGATGTTGAATTTTGTCAAATGCTTTTTCAGCATCTAATGAAATGACCATGTGGTTTTTTTCTTTGAGTTTGTTTATGTAGTGGATTACATTGATGGATTTCTGGGTATTGAACCATCCCTGCATCCCTGGGATGAAGCCTACTTGATTGTGATGAATGATCGTTTTGATGTTTTCTTGGATTTGGTTTGTGAGAATTTTATTGAGTATTTTTGCATCGATATTCATAAGGGAAATTGGTCTGAAGTTTTCTTTTATTGTTGGGTCTTTGTGAGGTTTTGGTATCAGTATAACTGTGGCCTCATAGCATGAATTGGGTAGTGTTCCTTCTGTTTCTATTTTGTGGAATAGTTTGAAGAGTATTGGTATTAGATCTTCTTTGAAGGTCTGATAGAATTCTGCGCTAAACCTATCTGGTCCTGGGCTTTTTCTGGTTGGGAGACTTTTAATGACTGCTTCTATTTCTTTAGGAGTTATGGGACTGTTTAGATGGTTTATCTGATCCTGATTTAACTTTGGTAATTGGTATCTGTCTAGAAACTTGTCCATTTCCTCCAGATTTTCCAATTTTGTTGAGTATAGGCTTTTGTAGTAGGATCTGATGATTTTTTGAATTTCCTCAGATTCTGTTGTTGTATCTCCCTTTTCATTTCTGATTTTGTTAATTTGGATACTGTCACTATGCCCTCTGGTTAGTCTGGCTAAGGGTTTTATCTATCTTGTTGATTTCCTAAAAGAACCAGCTCCTGGTTTTGTTGTTTCTTTGTATAGTTCTTTTTGTTTCTACTTGGTTGTTTTCGGCCCTTAATTTGATTATTTCTTGCCTTCTACTCCTGTTGGATGTATTAGCTTCTTTTTGTTCTAGAGCTTTCAGGTATGCTGTTAAGCTGCTAGTATATGCTCTCTCCAGTTTCTTTTTTAGAGGCATTCAGAGCTATGAGTTTTCCTCTTAACACTGCTTTCATTGTGTCCCATAAGTTTGGGTATGTTGTACTTTCATTTTCACTAAATTCTAGGAAGTCTTTAATTTCTTTACTTATTTCTTCCTTGACCGAGTTATCATTGAGTAGAGCGTTGTTCAGCTTCCATGTGTACGTGGGCTTTCTGTTGTTGTTGTTGTTGCCATTGGAGAACTCTGGGCTTTCACTGTACTTCATGATATACACTCTTTCCTTTGCAGAGCATCCACAGGAGAAGATTTTGCAAGATTAATCTCTATGAATGGGTGCTAAATGCTCCTAGTTCTCAGTACATTGAAATACATTTACTCAGAACCTATTAACAGTTCCCATTAAGGCATTCAGGATCCCTCACACGGTAGTTGCCTGCCCCTCCCCCTGGAGGTCTGTTTCCCACATGGCAAACACAATCTTGTAACAATGCAAAGGGGAATCTGGGATCCTGGCCCTCTGATTTTTTCCTGTATATTGTACATAATGCTGGCTATGTAGTATTTTCTTAGTACACATTTGTAGTTCTGAAGTTTTTGTAAGTATGCACAATTGTGTATGAATACATCATTGTATACAGGTACAACTTGCTACACAATGATACAAAAAAGATACACTGCTACGAAAAAGGATGGGTTTTTTGTTTGTTTGTTTTTCGAGACAGGGTTTCTCTGTGTAGCTCTGGCTGTTCTGGAACTTACTCTGTAGACCAGGCTGGCCTTGAACTCAGAAATCTGCCTGCCTCTGCCTCTGCCTCCCAAGTGCTGGGATTAAAGGTGAGTGCCACCACTGCCCGGCAAAAGCATGTATTTTTAAGGGTCACATTGTAGCCATTTTCAAACTTCCTCTTGTCTCAGACAGAGTAAAAAACAAAATGGGTAATCTGAGGGTCTCTCTGCCTCTCTGGAGTCATAGCTGCCTCAGCTCCTTGATTCTACTCAACCAGGGTCCCTACCCCACAGGATTCCAGGATTCCACCCATGTGAATAGCTCCTATCCATTTTCTTGATGGAAATGTAATTTAAGTAGCATTTCTCCTGTAAAAGTGGGGTGAGGTGGACTAGTGTTTCTATTTGGATCATGCTATAAGAAATGACATACATTATTATTTGCTTTTTAAATGATTATCTTTAGAAAATTATATAAATTATTTATTTGTATGTGTGTGTGGTATTTTCATGCTGTGGTTCACATGTGAAGAGTAGGGCAGATCTTTAGAGCTGGTTCTCTCCTTCTACCATACGGGTCCCGGGGATCTGGTCAGCAAACTTCACTACAGGCACATTTGCGCACTAAACCGTCTAGCCAGCCCCAAATCACTATCTTGATGGATTGAGACATTAAAAAATGATTCTCAGTGATTCTCCTACCCCCAAATGGTAATTTGTTTCTCCTAATTTTAAGACCATAGGAATCTCAAGAAACTGCAAAGCCAGCCCTGACCCAGCACCCAGAGACGGTGATTCAGGCTAACACATCAGACATACACTTTTAAGTCATTTCCCTGTGTTCCCTCTAGATACTGGTGTAGTTTTTTGTTACCGAAAACACAGAGCTAACAACTTGTAATTACCTACTTGCTTTTGGAACTGTGTACTACTCTGTGTAAAAAGTCAGTAGGAACACCTCCTCACACTTCATGTAGGCAAAACTACAGAAATAACTTCATTCATTCATTTGTTTGAGATCTGGAAAGTATCCAATGCTGTGTTGAATCGTGAGGGACTGTTAGTGACTTAATGACCAATGGTTTTTGATGGAAAGTTGGGTGTGGGCTTGTTGTTGCTGTTGTTTTGTTTTTCTGCTGAAGGGAGGTCACAGGGCTAGGTGCCTAAATCCTGAGACTTTGATCTTCTAGGGCCAGCACATTGTGTATCTTTCTTTTACTTAACCTTCTCAGATATTTTTAGATGCCTTAAGGTAAACTTTTCAATATCATAATGAGAATGATTGTACACATTGTAAAATAGTTTGAGAGTTTGTTTTTCTTTTTAGAGTGGTTTTTCTCTTCTGTGAGGCTTTGTTGCCAATCTCACCAAATGGGTAAATGCTGTCTCAGCATATTATAGTCATCTTCCTGAAAGGCACCGTGACATCAGTAGTGCTAGATGATAAGACTTTTAGTAAATGTGTGTGGGGCAACTTTATTATACAAGCTGTACTGGCTGGTTTTGTGTCAACTTGACACAAGCTGGAGTTATCACAGAGGAAGGAGCTTCAGTTGAGAAAATGCCTCCATGAGATCCAGGTGTAAGGCATTTTCTCAATTAGTGATCAAGGGGGGAGGGCCCCTTGTGAGTGGTACCATCCCTGGGCTGGTAGTCTTGGGTTCTATAAGAAAGCAAGCTGAGCAAGCCAGGGAGAGCAAGCCAGTAAGTAACATCCCTCCGTGGCCTCTGCATCAGCTCCTGCTTCCTGACCTACTTGAGTTCCAGTCCTGACTTCCTCTGGTGATGAACAGCAATGTGGAAGTGTAAGCTAAATAAACCCTTTCCTCCTCAACTTGCTTCTTGGTTATGATGACTGTGCAGGAATAGAAACCCTGACTAAAACACAGCACATGGGGAATTAAGTTCTCCCCTTTGAAGCCTGTCTTTGAGAGAGGGCAGTGTTACTAGGGATGCCTCTGCCTTTGTGGTGTAAGCTGGCAGAATATGCTGGCAGGGTGGAGGTTTGCTGAGGTGTGGGCTTCTGTTTTATTTTCTTTTGTGTTACCTGAGAGGTGACTGCTGATAGGACACTGCATATTAGACCTCAGCCATGTTTCTCAGCAAGCATACTTTGTATTAAAACATTTCACAACAGTGTGTGTATGTGCTCATGTGCATTTGTGCATGTGTGTGTATGTGTGTGTATGTATGTGTGTGTGTAAACATACTTTATATTAAAACATTTCACATCAGTGTGTGTGTGTGTGTGTGTGTGTGAGAGAGAGAGAGAGAGAGAGAGAGAGAGAGAGAGAGAGAGAGAGATCATCCTTGCTCTTTGCATGCTACAGAGAGCTGACAGTTAAAAAGCTTTGCTCTAGGGACAAATACCTTCTCCTTTCTCAAGATTCTCAAAGCTTTATCTTCTAATTCAGCTAAATCATCACTGGGGGGAGAGTGGGGAGCTGCTCTTTTGCCTTCCTACATAGTGAGCACTCCAACATTCCAGCCCCACTGAAGGCTGTCATAGGAAATGATGAGATGGCCAGCCTTATTTGATAAAATTACTATTTAAGGTTATTTCCATGTTTTTGTGCAGCTCCCTTTAATAAAGAGAGGGGAAGATTCTCTGAAGTAGTAGAAGTAGAAAAAGTTTGTTTCTGATTAATTGGAATGCTTATTGGTAGGGCTGTGCAAGGGTTCATGACCATGTCCTGGGATGCCTGTGCTTTAATGGTCGCCTTTTTCTTAGTCCCTGTATTTTGGTTTGTTTGTCTTCTATTTATCATTTGCCTTAGTGGTGAACTCTATTTTTATTATAGGAAACTGTCTACCTTGCAGAAGAATAGGCAGTATAGATTTATATTAAAGTCCATAAGGTATTTGGATTTCTGTAGTAAGACCTGTAAGCATGCACTGGTATGGTAAAGTTATTCATTTTTAACTTTAGGACCTTATTAAATATTTTAAATTTTGTATTTCTCTCTCTCTCTCTCTCTGTATGTGTGTGTGTGCGTGCGTGTGTGTGTGTGTGTGGACAGCTAGCTGGAGTCAGTTTTTTCTTCCACCTTGGTACGGAGTCTTAAAAGCATCAGGCCTGGCAGCAAGCTCCTCAACCCACTGAGCCATCTTGCCAGCCCAGGAACCTATTAGTTCTTGGACTTTGCTAACAGCTGTGTGGCCTCTCTGTCCCTCCGAATGTGAGACCACAGAGGAGGTCCCCCTTACTCACATGAGGCAGGCTTCACTGTCAGAATGGTGGAGTCAGAATCACTGTTTGCAGGTTTGTGAATGGCAGGTGTGTGAAGCCATGGAGTTGCTGCATGAATTCTAACAGGAGTAGCTCACGTAGATCCCTCTGCTGATTCACAGCAAAAGCTGATTTTACAGCTGAGAGCTAATGCTGAACATAGGCCCTCATTCTGTGATTGAGAATCTATCCACGAAAACGAGACTTCAAGTGAATGTGACAAAAGTCAAGAACAATTTCCTGTTACCTTTTAAATACTAGAATGTTGACTCTACCAAATGGATTAAATTCAGTCCTGCAAAGCAGATGTTGCCCACTGTTCTGTATCTGGGCTTAGAATGCTCAGATTCTTAGGCTTCTGATCCCGTTGTTGAAAAAAAAATAGCTATTTTTCCAGTATTTTGGAATTGACATAAAACACCAGGTTATTCTATTTCTGTTCTAGAGTCAGGATCTAAAAATCCCTTGTTTTCTCAAAGTTAACAAGATATTAGAAAAACTTCTAATTGTACATTTTCTTTCTGTTCTCCTACATGGTATGTCTCTACTGGTTAATAAGTTTATGCATAATTAGAATGACTTCCATGGTTAAAAAAAAAAAAAGTCTTTTTTCTCAATTTGATTGAAAAATTATCCTTCAACTTTGGGTAGCCTGGTGTATCAATTAAGTTCCTGTCAGTATTAAACTATGAATTTCTAAGAGAATCTAGGACCCTGAAAAGAACTCATCAAAGTTTTATATAGAGATATAGATGTCGAAAAGACCCCAGATTTGGATAGAATTTTATTATTACCACACCCATTACAGCTGTAAATTTGTTGTTAGTGTTTGATGTTGTTGATCATGCATTTGTGCATGCAATGACAGCTAGAGTTGGCTCTCTCTCTCTCTCTCTCTCTCTCTCTCTCTCTCTCTCCCCCCCTCCCTTCCCTCCCTTCCCTCTTTCCCTTCCATGTGTGTCTGGGTATTTAGCTCAGGTCATCAAAAAATCCTCAAGGTTTTTTGGCCCCTGAGCCAGTACCCATTTTAGCAGTTTTTAATAGAAATCCAAGAGAATTGTGGCATAAAGAAATGCTGTTTTTTTTCATTTGAAAATGTATTTTTCTTGTAAAGGAGTTACTTAAATATTGTAATTGATTTTTAATACTGGCTTCTGAGTTCATTTTGCATGCTACATATGAAATCACTATGGCTTTGTCATCCAAACATTTCTACTATTTAATAATCATTTGTCTCTCTAAACTATAAATTGGTAGGAATACTCAACAAGGTCCGGAAAGAATAGGAAAAATGCTACATAAAAGTACTTTGTCTATTGTTGAATTAATAATTAATAAATCCTGTTGTGGGTTACTTCCTGACTCAGTGGTTTAAGTTCCTGAGTGAAATACACACACACAGCCTTTATATTTTAATATTTATTATTTAATATAAATATGCAGCACAATAGCTGGGCAGCTGCCTTACCTCCATATTTCTAGAATCTACCGTGGCTGATAATTCCGAGTTACTACTTACTAACTTCTAGGTTCCATCTTGGCTGCTCCAGACCCATATGTGCAGACTCTGGGCAGCGCTTTCTTGGCCCAGAGTGCGGTTAGGAAATCTCCTTAATTTCCTGGCCCATGATGGCCTCTGAGTCTCTCCTCGGTCTACACTCACCTAAAGCCCAATCTCCTCCTTCCCTGCCTCCCGGTTCCCAAGTCTGGGAACTCACCTCTGTCTGTCCTCCCCAGCCATTGGCTACCGGCACCTTTATTTACCAATCAGAACCAACTAGGGGCAGGTTCCCAGAAGCGATGTGCAGACCCTCTCGTGCAAACAGGGTTTTTTGGGGAGGGGAGGGGGGGTGCGGGGGCACATAATTAGCATTCATAACACAAGCAGCTACAGTCTGTCTACTTTATTTGGTTTGAGTTTTATTCCTTTGAAAATATAGCCTAGTTCTGATGTGTGAGTGAGGTTTGGGAACCAAAATACATTGGTTCCTGTCTTTTAGCCTCATGGATCCTAAACTGATGTGGGTTCTAGGTTTCTGAAATATCCTACTGTCAAAAAAGAGACTGGGCACTGTATCCAAAAATTACCTAAGTATTTGTGTATTTAAATGTTTTTAAAAAAATAAATTAACAAAAACACTACTAAATATTTTAGTAAAATATTCTTAGCCAAAAAAGAAGGCTTTGTGTGAGTTGCCCACTTCTTGGGGGCCAGAACTGGATTATCATCAGATTGCCCTAAAAACACCTGTTATTTAGGCTACACTTCAAGCTAATGAAAGCAATAGCCTGGGCTAGCACGCAGGTATCCGTAGTTTTGAAAGATGCTTAGGGATTCCAGTGTGCAGCTGGGGTGAGAGTTCTCTCAGGGTTGTTAATGAATTTGGGATATCACAGTACCATATTTATTGGAGGGTTAGAAGCTGTGGGGTTTGGGATAGGAAAATGTAGTAGAGATGGCCTTCACAGGAGAGCTTGGGTCATGTTGGAAGCTGGCCGCTATGAATGCTGGACTTGCCAACCTCAACAAATGCTCTGCTCTGCAGTTTCACCCCATTAAAGTTTAATAATTAATTGCTTTATAGTATATTTTTAAAGTATTTTCCTACAACACATGGAGAGCTAACAAATTCAGATATCTATTCACTTTGATTCAAGCGGTCATGTGATAGACTTTTAGTTTGATGTTTGACTGAAGACTTGTCACCCAGAAGTTTGGGATTATGTGAATGTGAAAGTCGATTGCTTGATATTGTTATCTAATAAGGAAGAGCTTGCTAAGCAAGCCACAGCCCAACCCCTTCAGGGCACCATTAAGACTTACTTAAGAAAGCAGGCTGTTTTGACAGTTTATGTAGATTGGTATGCTCATCATAGGTGAGTCCCATACATTCAGAAAGCAGATCTTGAGGCAGAGACAGCCTGGAAGAGAGGGAGACTGAAGAAAATGAGGATCTGAGGAGGCTATGATAGTTTTGGCGGGAGGCCTGGCACTCTTTTGAGAGAGGCTCCTTCTGCCAGAAGCCTAACAAACAGGATGTCCCACATAAGGGCTTCTCATGAGGCTCAGACTCTTGATGATTCAGTTGTCGAACTCATCTGGCATTCGCTGAGGACCTGTTACAGACTGGCTAGCCCAACAGAGGATGTAATGAAGCAAGTGTGTGGTCTTGAAGTTAAAAGAAGAATCAGTTCACGTTTCTATTTTATTTGGTGTGTGTGCATGTGTGCATGTGTACATGTGTGTGTATGTGTATTCCCACTTCTGTGTGCCAGTGTGCGTGTGCATGTGCCTGCCTGTGTGGAGACCTGAGGCCAACATTCCATGTCTTCCTTGAACCTTCTACATTGTCATTAATTATTTCAAGATGGAATGTCACCGAACCTGAAGCTTACTGATTGATCAGGCTGTCTGGTCAGCAAGCAGGCAAGGGTCTGCCTCTTCCTTGTTGTTATTTCGGGTACATGGTCCCATTCGCAGTCTTGTACATGGTTGCAAGGATCCAAACTCAGGTGGTCACACTTGGCAGCAAATGCAGCAAACCTTTTACCCACTGAGCCATCTCCCCAGGCCCCAACCCTTCACATTCTTTTTGAGAATTCATGCTGTAAATTTTTATAGCAGCTAGTTCCTCTGTCTGTCTGTCTGTCTGTCTGTCTATCTACCTATGAATGACACAGTCTAATTATGTAGCCAAGACTAGCTTTAGAGTAACAATCCTTGTGCCTCACTCTTCCAAGCACTTAGATGATGGGTATGCACCCCCTGTCTACAGTGCCAACTCCATGTTTCCGTGTCTCTGTTTACAAATCGTGGAGTACTGGTAATAGGAGTGAGTGAGTTGACCTCATGCAGTTATGTTCTCTTGCCGTTTTAAGGCTCTATGTGAACTTGAAGACTGTGGTCTGGCTTGAGAGCCTTTTCAACTAGAACAACGGCAGACTCTTCCGTTAGTGTTTGACCGTTTCGGTGACACTAGAGCATTTGTGTTTGGCTAATGTTCTTTACATGCTTGGCACTCATCTGAAGTCCAATATTTCTTTTGGAAAGGAAGATAAATGCTTTCCTTGACCTTTCCTTTTTTCCATTAAGTTAAAAGTTGTCACTTCATAAATGAGATTTCGAACATCTGGATTTTGATATTTGCACCGTATGGGACGATAGAGTTCAGCTCTAGCCACATCTGTACCATGGAACCTGATCACATTCAGCACATAGAGTTTCTGACTTAGGTGCTGTGGCTGACTAAAAGCTCGTGGAATGAATGCGCTTGAACTCTGTTCCCCTGTTATTTTATACACAGTCAGGGGCTGAGGCTTTTTCCGGTACCCTCCTCTCAGAAATGGAAAAATTATAGTGCCCCTCTCCCAAAGGCTTACAGAAATTCTTTGACTTCCATTCTTTGCGACAGGTACTATTTTCTCTCAGATTGTAGCTGTCCTCTCAGATGGTCTCAGCTAGTGAAACTCTTCGTGATTAGCAGAACTGGGAAGACATTGGTGGGCTGTGCACAGTCTTTTATTTGGAATTTTATTTTAATGGGAAGTTGGAGTCGAAATGACTTGACACTTGATCTAGGTCTATTGCTCTCATTTGAGACAGGATGAGGCTTTGGCAGCTGAGGAGGCTGTGGTAGATGCCATCACTGGGAGCCCGTGACTCTTCCTGAAGCTCCTTCTGTTGTCCATTTACCGTATGTGATTCCTCTTAGTTTCTGTGTGTACCTAAGAGTCCAAGGTGATATCCGTGAGTGTTTATACAACTGATTATATTTTGTTGTATAATCTCTTTTAATTGCTTAAATCTCTTTGAATAAAAAAACTCCTTTAATTGCTTAAAATGGTTTAAGTTGAAAGTTTTAAAGTCCTATTTTTCATTTGTACAGTTAAGCTATCCTGTTCAGTACAACCATCAGGGCGGTGGGGGTGGGCTCTATACTGTTTTATAATCTGTCAGTGTGGCCTTCCACACCCATGCTTCTTAGGTAGTAGAACACCATGTTTTTTCCTGTCTTACATTATTATAAAATATAGATTTTATCATACACACACACATACACACACACATGTGCTGCTAGGGTGTGGGAAGCTGTCAGGGTTGGTTGGTTTGAAGCAGAATAACTCTCATAGGGCAAGCAATGGAAGGAAGAGAGCAAGTATGCACTCATTTGTGGGTAGCGCTGTGCCACAGGCAGACCTCAGAGTGCCATATTGCCAAGCAAGACCAGCCTCATCTAGATGGCCCTTCTGAGTCCAGTTTCCTGCGACCTCCAGATAATCTCAGTTCTCAAATCATCATGGCATGCCCCTGGGAGGTGAGGGGGGCACAATGGCAGGAACACCTTGTAAGCACTGAGCAAGCACTGACTGCCTCATGCTTTGTCTTGTGCTTTTCCAGAGTGCAAATTCACCTGCACCAGCGGTAAATGCTTGTATCTTGGTTCTCTGGTCTGTAACCAACAGAACGACTGTGGGGACAACAGTGACGAAGAGAACTGCCTCCTGGTGACAGAGCATCCACCGCCAGGCATCTTCAACTGTAAGTCTCTCTGACTCACCCTTGTGGCATTGTGTCTCATGCTATTCTGAAGCCAATGGGAGGTGGACATGTCATGCACTCTGGTTAAGGAAAGAGCTGTGTATTTTCAACAAGGTTTTCTTTTAGGATGGAGGATAGAAGGTGTAAGATGAAGAACTCAGTGTGTTCTTGCAGGTGGGCACCAGACTGTTGGTTTGTAGCAGGTCTTTGCTGTTGATTCAAGAAGCTCCAGTTGATTTCAAGAAGCCGTACGTCTGTGTTCTTCACACAGCTTTAGAGACCTTTCTGAATGTATAAGTTCAGAAATAATTTGAAATAAGTGAAGACATGTCCATAATTATCCACAAAATAGAAATATTTACATGAGACTTTCAAAGATTCTGGTCATGTGTTTCGCTACTAAATACCAAATGGAAATAAAACATGTGTCAGGTATTTCCAAGTAGGATTCCCAGAACAGAAGCTTGGCATACTGTCTTAAACTTGCAAATGTGAGATCAGGAATCTGAAATTTATTGGTTTTGGATCCCATGATTATTATGACAAGGAGAAAGGAAAAATGCAGTTAGAAACTCTACTCAGTTCTGTTAGATAGGGTAGTGTAGTGTTCTCTGTTTGTCTGTGAACCAAACTGAAGCGGGTTGAGGGTGAGCCTCTTCACATCAGCCTACCTAGGGGAAACGCTTGCATGCTGTCCTTGCCGTGTCCAGACTTCCTCAGGTGCTTCCTCAAGGCCCAGGTTTGACATTGGAGGTTGATCTCTAGCCTACACATGGTACTGTTGTAGGTGGTAAACTTACAGACTTGGAGCCTCCATAGAGGTATTCTGCTGTTCTTAAGGAGATGTTGGGACCCTGGCTCCTCCTCTTTTTTTCTTGGCTTCTTTTATTGTTATTGTTTTGAGACAGGTTTCCACTATGTAGCCCAGGCTGGCCTCAAACTCACAGCAGCCCTCCTGCCTCAGGATCCTATGTGTCTAGATTACAGATGTGAGCTAGCATGCCAGCTTCCTTGGCTTTCTTACTGTCATGATGTGAGCAATATTGGTCCATAGTTTTGCTCTCCAAAATGATGTCTGCCTTGGCACAGCCCCAAAGGCAATGGAGCCAGTTGCCCCTGGATTTAAACCTCTGAAAACTGAGCTGAAACAAACCTGTCTGTCATTTGTACTTGTTATGGTGATGTGATGCTAAGAGCCTCTTCATGGGGGGTCCCCTTACTGAGGCTGATCATTTCAGGATATATTCTGCCTCTTTTCCCAGCTGTACTGGTATCATTTGGAGGTGTTATGTTTGGCAAAAATTAACTTTGGGGAGCTGGGGAGCTGGCTCCAGAGGTTTAAAACACTCGCTGCTCTTGCAGAGGGCCTGCTCTTCCCAGGCTCCACATGGCAGATCACAATTATTTTTAACTCCAGCTTCAGGGGTTCTGATGTCCTCTTCTGACTTCCATGGGCACTAGGCATGTACGCAATATGTGCACAGAAAGGCAAAACAGTTGTGCACATAAAATAAATCTTTCTTAAATTAAAATTTTGTGTGGGAATTAGGCTGCAAAATGCAACTACTGTATATTTGGAGAGGGCGTAAGAAAACAAACACCATATACATTTTTCTCTCTCCCTACCTCATTGTAATACTTTAGGAGAAAACTACGTATGGCCCTAATGTAAAAAGAACTCTGCGCTGGTGAGTTTTAAGCTGGCTGTTTGTGCTTGCTGAATTCAAGGGGTTTGTTTTCTCAAGACTTTTTTTGTTTGTATTATCACTTTGAACTTTATTTCAGTTTTAAAACACAATGGTTACTTGTGTTTGTACTTGACCATGCGAGAGTGGGTATTCTGATCCATACAGGCATGTGTAAAAAGCCTGAGGTTGCTCCTGGCTGGCTTCCTCATTTGCCTCCCCAACTCATGTTTTCTTTTTCCCACAGTGTTTTTTCCTGAACCTCAAGCCTGCCATGTTGGCTATATTGGCTGGTTAATGAGCCCCTGAGTTCTGCACATCTCCACCCCTGACCACAACACTGGGGTTACAGATGTGAATGGTCACATCTGGCTTTTAGGTAGATGTTGGGAATCCCAAATCGGGTCCTGTTTGTTCAGTAAACCCTTGACCCACGGAGCCGCCTCCCGAATTTCTTTATATCGACTGCTTTTCAAGTTCTGTCTTTATATGCTGAGAAGACACTTCTCAAAGGTTAGGGTGGGCAGTGCCCTTCCCTTAGCACTGAGCTCTGGTTTTCCTTAGATTGTTTGGTAGTATTTGTACAGTGCAGCTGGCTGTATGGAGTTGTCCAGCCTGTCCAGCCACTCTTCTCCTGCTTATGAATAGTCTGATACATTTGTCAGCTGGCAAAGGGAGAAGGACACAGGACACAGGGCAGAGGGCTAGAAGGAAGGAGAGACTGGGAACTGGGTGGGAATCTAATATGGAATGAACGTGTGCATCCCCCCAACCTGTCACATCTCACCCAAAGAGAGCTGACTCCTACTAACATCTGTGTACTGTGTACGAGAGTCTCTCTGTTTGTGAGATTTCAGTGGGCAGCTTGTACCTTTTTTTTATTGGGTCATCTATGGTGCATTTCAGCAGATAGGCAGTGTGCTTTTGCAGAGAGCTAACTCGATAAATAAACTTTACCATCCTTCCCATCTTGAAAAAAATTAAAGTATGGCAGGAATCCTTGTGTTGTATGGTGCATACCATGAGAGTATACACACATGTGCACATAAGCACACAAGTACACACATGCACTTGCACACACACGCATACATGTGCATGCACACACGAGTACATGCACATACACAAAACAAAACCAACGACAAAACAAACCTAGTAGCTCTTAGTTGTGATACTATTTAAAAATAGTTGGCTCATTTGACCTGCTTTGTTCCCTTAAAGAAAATGTTGAGTATTCTGATATTTGATACTTAAAGTGAAGGAAAGCGAGACCTTCTGCATATCCAGATGAACCCAAATCAATTTTTTGCCTCTGCCCTTGGCTTCAGGTATTCACCAATGTTCAGAGATCTCCGATATCTCTGTATCTCATTTGATAATGTTTAGCATGAATTGAGGTTAGACAGAAAATCCCACTGTTGGTTGTGGTCGGCCGTATGAATAATATCTATACCACCTTTAAGTAGCATTTGTTTTCAGTATGTTTTGGAACCTAGATCTAGGTGTATCTGGTTTCATCTGTCTGTCTCTGTACTCAGATAACTGTGGCCAGATTCTCATTAACTGACGCTGGTTAATTTTGCTGTAAAACCATAGAGTTTCAGCACAGATGCAGAAGGCAAGACTAATATTGACTATCTCAAGGGAGAGTTTCCAGATGCACCTTTCAATGGAGGTGAGAATGTTCTGACAGACCAAACTCTCAGCTTCTTTCATTATCTTTACTTCGGCTGTTGTATCAAAATATTGTTGTACTCCCGAGCACTCACTATACAGATAAGATTACTTATTAAGTGCCTTCTCTGGCTATTGTACTACCCATTATGGCAGAATGAAGAAAGCAGATCCTGCTGTTATAGTGCTAAGAGTCAGAAGGATAGCACGGAGAAAGATAACTACAAATGAACATCGCAAGTGATGGATGGTTGGTCCATTGTGTGTGGTTTAGAAGTGAAGACAGATTCAGTCGGCTTGCACTAATCATTGTGGCTTCCAGAAGGAGGCGTTTTGAATGATTAGGGAGGGAGACAGTCGGGGGTTCAACCAGCAAGAACATGGAATAGCACTGAGGGTGGTTCCGTCCTGGACAGGACCAAGGCAGCCTGACCCAAGAAGGTGGCCCTACAGTGGCTGGGGGAGGTGCATTAGGAGATAGAGTTGAAAACTGGGCTGGAGCCAGCATGTGATGCTATATAGGTCTTCAGCATCTGGTCTGCTGTGTCCCAGAGCCTGAGGTGAGCTGGTATTGATGTACCATGCTCTCCACGGCAAGCCACTCATGTGCCACCTCAGTGTCCCTGTCCAGCTGCGAGTTTCCTGGTGCACTCTACTGTCACAGCAGCTCAGTTGGGGGGGGGGGGGGGGGAAGTGAGCTCCAGCAGCCTTCTGGACACTATAGTCTATACAGCTTGGAAAGGAATGCACATCTCAGCCTTAAGCAATCACTACTGAGGGATCTGTGCCACTGACCTTCCCAGGAAGCCCGGAGTTGAAAAGTGCCAGCTGTCAACAGGAAGGATTTCTCACTTTCAGCTCCAGTGGAATTTCCAGTTAACCGGAAGGATCGGACTCAGGGAAAAATGGGAAGCACAGCAGTCACCATCCTCACCAGGGGTGTGAGCCACTTCTCTCCCATAGGTGGCCTCATAAAACAGACTTCATAATCAGATGAACCAAAGCCAGGGGTTCCCAGTTACGCCAGCATTTCAACTTCTAAACTTCTTCCTGAAAGCACCCTCAACCCCAGGCCAGTTGGAGTAATAACAAAATAAGATATAACCAAGTATATAACCAAGCCAACTGCTTTCTTTCCCAAACGAGCTTTCCCCCTCCTCTGGGTTCTCCCAAAGACACCCCAGTGTCTTCAGGCACTAAGCAGAAACTGCCATCTAGTGTACCTTAAGCTTTCAGGTATCTTCATTCATGAGAACTTTGGACCCTACAGAACACCTATGACCCGGGCTTACAGCTGCTAGACCTATATATTTTTTCCTATAATTATTGTAGTAAGCGTTAAAAACAGTTCCCCATATTATCAACTATCCCAATAGAGTATGTACCGGCTGTCTCATTTGCTTCTGGGTGTCTGTTCTCTTCATAGTTTTGTTAGCATTGCAAAGTAATGGGTTTCAGGACAACAGCCATTTCATACACGGCGTCCCTGTTGATTCTTGTGCCCTACTCTGCTTCCCCATCTCCTTGCCTCCTCCCTTCCTGACGATTCTCTTCCTTTTCCTAGTGCCCGACCCCAGCCTTTTACTTTCAAATTCTGTGTTTTAGTTTGTTCTGTGTACAGTTTGAATTAGGATCCAAAGCCCAAACGTGGTGGAAGAGGTGATGTGTGGTGGTGTGTGTGTGTG
>JADRCH010000015.1:7616878-7665393 GCA_019843965.1 Rhynchomys soricoides | reverse complement strand
GTGGTGGTGTGTGTGGTGTGTGTGGTGGTTCTGGTGGTGTGTAGTGGTTGTGTGTGTGTATGTGTGCTGGTGTGTGTTGGTGGGTGTGTGGTGGTTGTGGTGGTGGTGGTGATGCTCTATGAACTTCCTCCTAGATTACCTTTCAAACCCTTTCCTTCTTTCCCCTCCTCTCTACTTGTGACTTCCCATGCTCTGGGTTGTTAATACACTTCCCAAGCTGGATTTTTCTGTTTCTCCATGAATATGCTTGTCTGATCCTTGCCATTCCTGTGGTTTTTTGCTAGTTCTGCTGAGTGATCTGGAGAGAGTCAGATGTGAATATTGTATGTATATGTAAACCTACTTCATAGGGGCCAGTTGTCTCTCCTCAGCAGGCTTGTTGTGTCTGGTTGTCTTTATGTGCTGTTATTGGCTTCAAAACAACCACAAACTATTTCTGTAGTTTTCTTGGGTTAATTATCTATGACAAGAAGTCCCTATCAACAATACGATCAATCACCCTGAGGTGTATGTCGCACTGGATGGATTAATTTAAGTATAAGCAATTTCTCTGTTGTTCAGTTATAACCAATGACATTCGTTGTTACCGGGTGGACAGTTAAAACAGCTGGCTGCACACATTCAGATTTTTCAAGTAACCCGTATTTATATTCTACCTTAGGAGCCGACTCCCAGATCTGACATTCTCACCCTGGCTCCCACCACCTGCTGTGCAACTTTTCATTTATGGTATTTGTGTTTCCTTAGAGCCTGTTGGTTCTGAGCTCACTGCCTTCTGCTGGGCCTACCTGGCAAGCCCTGTACTCACCTGTCCAGATTCTCCCCAGAGGCTCATGGCTGCCTCATTATGAGTGAGCTCTACCTTGCTTCTGTCCTGCAAGGCTTCCAGGACCACTGTGTCTTTGCAGTTTCCTGGTCAGACCCCTCTTCAGTTTTCATTGCTCATCAGAGTCTCCTAGCTGTCACTCACTTCCTGGATCACTTGCCCTGTGACCACAGTTCTGTCTCTTAGCTGCTTCTGCTGGAATCACCTGCTCATGGCCAAACCTAGTAGTCAGTTCTTCCTATTTCTCTGTCTCTCTCTCTCTCTCTCTCTCTCTCTGTCTCTGTCTCTGTCTCTGTCTCTTTGTCTGTCTGTCTCTCTCTCCCTCCCTCCCTCCAGTTTTCTCTCTATAGAATTGTTCAGCTTCCTTCTAAAGCTCTCTGTTCCCTGGGATCACAGGCTCTGTTTTTTTTTGCAGCTGTCAATCTTGGCTAACCCACATTCTCCCTGGCCCTAGGTTTCCCCAGACCATGTCATAGGGTTATGGCCATTCCCTTGTTCTTATCTACAGCCAAGACTGCTGTTTGCAACCACTCACAAGGCCTCTTTACAAGACACACAGACTCTGTGTGTCTGGTTCCCTGCTGCATATTTCTTTCTCACCCCAGACCAGCTCTTGTGTTTCTGTTGTCTGACTTAGTGCATTGTATACCAGTTAAGTGGGCCACTCTTTCTGACCCTACCTCATAACCAGAAATATGTTATCCAGTTTGGAGTAGGTACTTTGTGCCCTCTTAAGGTAGCATCTGTTAATACATTCACAGGTTCAATTCTCAAAGGAGATTGCATTCTTAGAACGAGGAGCTATACTTACCACTTTATATGTTTGATGCTTCTCCCCAGGTGCTGACTGTACATGTTGACTGACACTTGGAGAGTATATTCCTCTGGCTACTACCCAGTGTACTACTGTATGCCTTCAGAGTACCAGGCCTATAAGGTTTCTGCTGGAGCTCTAGCTTCAACTAGCACATCCCATGGCATATGCAGTATAGAGGGCATGGGTCTGTATGTATTTGCTGAGTCAGTATATGAATTATTTTAGAAAATTTGAGTCAGAAAAGGCTGTTGTTTGCATGGCGTGGTATACACCTAGAGGAACTGGGGGTTGAAAATATCCATACTATCTTGGAAAACTACATAATAAGACAAAGCAAAGATGATATAAGGTCTGGTCTGGCCAAATTATCTGTCCTTAGATGTGTATTTGGTTACTATAGATACCAAACTAACCAAAGAATAGGCCTGCTCAGGTGCCAGCATTTTTTTCTAGGACTCACAATATAGTAGAATCTGTGCTTTATAATGGGAGAAGACCAGGCAACCTTGAGGGACAAATCTTTGTTTTTTTAAATATGTAAGTGCTTATATACCCAGGACTACTTCATGCCCAGAAAAAACGTGGAATGTGTCTCAATGTCATAAAGAAAGAACTGTGTGTGTGTGTGTATGTACATATGGCGTGTGTAGTATCTGCATGTGTAAGTCTCTATGTAGCATGTACACAACTGTGTCTGTGGTGTGTGATTGAGGGAGTCTATGTGTATGCATGAGTGGATGAACGTTGGAGTGTCTGTGTAGAGTGTGCATGTACGTGTGTGTTTGTAGCCTCAGTGTCCTGAGGGTCCTGCCAAGCAGATCCTCTCTTCTACCAGTGTATCTCTTAAAGAAATTCCTTTCCTATAGGCAGTGTAATAGCCATTTTAAACAATGACTCAGGGCACAGGCAGTACCTCAGCATAGAGCATTAGGTTCTGAGTTCCCACTGTAGAGTCGCCATTGACCATGGCTTTAAAACAGCCGATGAGCTTCTCGTACCTCCATCCTATCCTTTATGAAGTGAGGATTATAACATTAATATCTCACTCAGAAGGGGGTTTTGAGGATCTAATAAAATAGTGCAGAACAATCAATTAGAGTAAAGCCTGGCACATGGCAAATACTCAGTCTGCTCTCGGAAGGTCTGCAGCTTCCCGGGGGTGGGGTGAAGTGGCAAGGAGTCCTCCGTTTGCTGAGGGCCAGCTGTTGGCTCACGTCCTCTTATTCATATCTCTTAAGACGATCCTAGAAGGCATTCATTGGAATGCCATGCTTGGAGAGATTAGATAATTGCTTCAGGCCTATAACTAGAACATGCTGCTGCTGCTGGGAGATTGAATTCAGCTGTGTTTTTATTTTTGCCTATGTTTGTACCCTCTTGACGATGTAAAAAAAAAACAAAAACAAAACCAAAAAAGCTAAGATAGGGATTTACTAATTAGTTTGTAAAGAATTTGTAGAATTTCTGGGGCAGAGATCAAACAGTCTTCTATCCTGAAGGGCCAAAGAATGGAGTGCTCCAAGAACAGCTATTTATTTAATAAGGTTTAATTAATACATGGATTTTTAAAAAAAATTTATCTTGGTTTCATACTGGATTTTCAAATAAAAATATGAAAAATTAACCCAGTAGCCCCAGCCTGTTAAGAATCACTGCTGTCCTGACCTGTCCTGGATTCTGGCCATCCATGTATTCTGTGACCCAGGGGCGCCAACTCCCTTTAGTTTGACCTTTCTTATTAGAAGCCAAGCTGTGAAGATGAGATAACCTATTGGGCCAAGCCTTTTTCCATCATTCCTATCCCTGAAAGCCAATCTCACCAAGCAGGTGCTTTCAGTGTTGGACCTTGCTTGAGTGCTATACTCCTTTTCATTCTTCAGTGTGCCAGTTGAGGAATGGAGCCATCGTGGAGAGCATGGGGCAGGCTCTTCTGGTTTGTTGTGTTGTATCCTAGTATGGTTACCAAGGGGGCTAAAAATTTCTGTGTACTGACTGAATGCTTAACTGTGGATTACCTCAGTCAAGGCTAGTAGCAGAGGCTGATCTATAATTCTATAAGAGCAGCGGGTGTTCTTTGCCAGGGATCAGTGTCCCCTCTTTCAACTTAAGAAAAAGAAAAATGAATCTATGGAAAAAGAGTTACAGGCATGTATGATAGTAAACCAAAACACAAGGGGTGGGCCAGTGTGTGTGGGTCTCTGGGCTGAACTAAGAACTCTGCTGAGTCCAGTGAGTCCACTGGCAACAAACTTCTACCTGGGTACTTGATGGGGGGGGGGGAGGAGGAGGTGAACCACAAAGTATGGAGACATAGGCCTGTGAGGTCCCACTCCATACCCCCTCTTGTTTGTAACCTGTGTGTCTCCAAGACAGTTTTCAGATCAATTAAAAAACTTACAGGGTCTGGAACCAAGCAGTTCTGCCTTTTCAAACAAAGGTAAAGGAGAAGTGGGAAGGACAGTTTAATCTGATGGGTGTCATTTCCTCCTGCTGTGACACGAAATTCACTCAGATAAAAACAACCTCTTAGATTTACATTTTGATTCTGTTGCTGCTTTCGTGTGTACAGGGCTGTCCTACTTGAGATGAAATTTATCTACTTCTTTAAATATTTAGTAGTCTATCGTGGATGTTAATGAAAGTCTGACAGTGCTATTTTGAGAATTGCAACAATGATAGTAATTTCCAGTGTCAGATTCCTGCTTTGCAAAGGGAACAAGGCAAAGCATTGGGGGGCGGGGGGGAGGAGAAGGAAGAGGAGGAGGAGGAGGAGGAGGAGGAGGAAAATGGTTTCAGTTCTAATAGAGTTTGCCATCCGCTGGGCCTTGCCAGACAGATGGGTCATGAATACCGTCTAGACATTCTCTGCCTGAGCAAAGCGCTGGTCTCTAAGGACACACAGTGAGACGCTTGCTGGCTTAAGTAACTGGGGAAAGTCAGGGCGAGCTCTCCTGCAATCAGCTGGAAATCAATGCAGAGCCTGCTTCCTCTAGGAGGGCTGGGTGAAAGGTTATACAGGGAGGGGGTGTTAAGAGTAGAGGTTCCCTGGTACTGATCAATTTTAGTGCGAACTTGACAGTTATTAAGCAGTAGGGACGTTGTGAAAGGACAGTTGTAGTGCAGTAGCGTTATCAGTTTAAAATGTGCTCTGTCACAGAATGCAGAGTGACAGCGTTCAGACCCAGGCCCCAAACAGCAGAGAAGAACTTTGTTCAAAAGCGAATGTAGGCCTGTGCTGTTATGTAAACCGAAGAATCTGGTACTCTCTGGTGGAAACTGTTGCTCCAGACTGACCGGTTGTTCACTTTCCGGTGTTTAGGCTTTTAATTTGGAAGAGGTTAGAGACTCACCTGGTTTGCCTTGCCTTATGAATGTCTGAGAGCCTTCCAGAGCAGGGTCCCTTAAAAGGCAGCTTTACTTTTGTGCTGTAGGAAATAAGGTAGAATCATAATAAGCCCCATGCTTTAGCTGTGCTTGCCCAGGAAGCACTGCAGTGGCTGTTTTATTCATTGTTTCCTGTGCTAGGAATGACATTCACATGATGCTGGTGGTGTGTATCTGTTCTGCAGTGTGGGGCAAACTTAGGGTAAAGGTTAGATGCCACTAACCAGGTGGGCTTTGACTCAGCTTGCTTGGGAGCATCTCACTTGTGGTTTGATGGTGTTTGCTCATAATTTTGCTTGAAAAATTCTGCACAATGGTATATACTAAAGTTTGTAAGGGACCGTCTTTGTGGAGGCCGATATTCAGAGGTATCATGTGATTACTGATAGAATGCAGAGAAGAAAGCCACCCTGGAGGTAGAACCTCCAAGTTAGCCATCAGAGCTGATAGATTTAGTCATGTCTCATGGAAACTCGGCATAAGGCTTTTAATGAGGGGAAAGACAACAGCCTAAATTTGGCAATGACCATTTCTCTCTGTGCATTCCCGTTATGTGCCAAGAGCTACTCTTGGAGGGAAAAGATTATGTTCTTTGCCTTTTCCTTCACAGAAAGCAAAAGGAAATTGACAGCTGAAAATAGTCTTAGTGTAGACAATCACTGGAGAGGAAAGATATCCTAAGTTTCAAGAGCTTGCAGGTCTCAGGAGTGAGCAAGACTGCCCTGGTTCCCAGATGGCCCTTGTCAGAAATCTCAGCAGAATTGTCCAGAATGTGCAAGAGCCTCTCAGAAAGGCTTCTTTTCCTAACCCCTCCTGGTACCTCCATTTTCTCACACTTAGCACATAAACTGTCTCACCCATGAGATGACCTGTAGCTAATGTCTGTGGCAGTGAGGTCAGATGTGTAGGTGTGATGCCGTGCTTCTACTGACTGCATTGGTGCCTGTACAGGGAGCCACACTCAGCAGCTCCCCCACTGCCTCTTGTTTCTATAGTGTACATCTGCCCATGCTGCGTTCAGATATGTGCCTTGGCTGTAGGATGTAGTGGTGCCCCACCTAACCCTTTGGAAGAGTATGCTTTTATACAGATGCTCATCTGTTCAAGAAAGGGCATTGACATGAGTTATATGCCATGGGCAACTCTACTGTGGATGTTACTGAAACTTAAGGGATCTTTGGAAAGTCAGTTGGATGGTGTTTTGCTGGGGCAAACACATGAAGGAGTGGACACAGGTGAAAGACTAAGGCAGACTTATGAAGGAACACTTCCCTAAAGCAGACACAGGAGAAAGGATGTTCTGCCAGCATGTGATAGGACACATGATGGAAGAGCCTTTGCTAACGACACATATATATTGGTTCGCCTTACATTGTGTCGTTGAGTTGCTTTTGTTGGGACTGCATAGAAAGAAATTTCATCAAAAAACTTCTGGTGGTGTGCTGCAGTTTCTTGCTAATTCCACAGACTTAGGCTGATTGGCAGAGTGATGTCAGCTGAGACAGATGCATGTGCTGAGCAGGACACATTGCTGAGGTAAGACCTTTGGGGGAACATGTGATGGATTGCCCTGGGGCTGTTGGTATTTTTATGCTAATTCCACCCTCCTGGGAGGTGCTTTAGGTGATCGGTTACATACTCACATGACTTCTTGTGAACCAATTCCCTAATGAATAAAGGAGCCAATCACTGGGCGAATAGGAGGGACTTCCGGGTTGGAGGGAGGAAGAGAGGAAGTAGGAGAGAGGCCTTTTTGGAACAGGACTGGATATAGGTAAGATGTAGCTAGTAGAGTCTCCTGGTATCATGGTGGATCTGCAAGGATTCGCCACCAGAGGAATCAGATTTTAATAAGGCTTACAAGATTAGGTTTTAGATGTTGCCCCCAGAGATTGAGTTACTATAGTTTCTGAGGTAAGTTTGTGTGGTGTTTTTCTTCTCAGAGCCGCTTGTCTGTGTTCCAGACAGAAAGGCACAGTGGCAAAATGTGGGTTTGCTTGATGTGTACCACAGAGGCCATGGGGGTATTGAAGAATGGGGCTGGCGTGGTAACGACTCACCAGTAGGAACCTAGCGAGCTTCGTAGAGAAATTGTGGAGCTTCATAAGACAAAAGCAGGTCGGCCATTGCTCGCCAGTGCATGGCTGGCCAGGCCAACAGGGCTGAGAGAACCAGGACATAGGGCAGGGACTTGCTACATTCTTTCCTTTTAATATTTTCCACAACAGATGGACAGTGATGGGGACTGAACTAGGCTTGCTTATAGAGCTAGCTGTGCAACAATAGTGGGTCTCAAGTCTTAGCTAATTTTTGATTTGCACAGCCGAGAACTTCTCCTGGCCCCTCCTGCTGACCATGCAGAGGCTGAGGTCTGGCTGTCTCTGCTAGGTAGTGCCAACGCTGCTGATTTGTGTTTGCTATGCCAACTCTACTGAACTGGACTGCTGGGGGTATCCATGAGTGTTTGCGAGTGGATCGAGCTGCTGGTACTAACCTATAAACCAATCTGCCGATTTCCAGATAGCACAGACGAGAGTTGCCTCAGAGAACTGTTCTAAACAGGTCCGTATTCCCCATATCCTTTCTCACACCGCTGGTGGGTGGTGGGCTAAAGGGAGGTTAAAGCGTTTAAGAACCGCCGTTAAAAGCAGGCTTACAAAAATTAAAATACACGCTGCTTCTTTGAATTTCATATGGATGCTTTGTTGCATTCTGAAAATTGGAAGGAAAAAAAAAAGCCAAGTTAAACCTTTATGCCTTTGGTTCTGGGGCCTGGGTAGTTCTGTGTGCTGCCATCCTATCTAGCCAGGATGCGCTTGTCTTGGAGTGGCAGTTTTAGTCCAGCTGTGTCTTTGTTGAGGGGAAGAGGCTGGATCTGTTGGAAAATTATTTACCCGCTAACCCCTGACAAGGGCCTGTCTGTCGCTTGACTGAAGTTTCCATGGGGAGCCAATCAAAGAGAACACACTGTGGAGAGGATCTCCTGGCAAGTTTGCTTAGGAAGTTGAAATACTGAGTGTTCATTACACAAAGAGGGAAGAGCCACATGAAGCCATATTTTAACATGACATTCTGGGATAGCAAGCTGGTACAACCACTTTGGAAATCAATCTGGTGGTTCCTCGGAAACATGGAAATAGTTCTACCTGAAGACCCGGATATATCACTCCTGGGCGTACACCCAAAAGATGCTCCACCATATCACAAGGACACATGCTCCACTATATTCACAGCAGCCTTATTTGTAATAGCCAGAAGCTGGACACAACCCAGATGCCCTTCAACAGAGGAATGGATACAGAAAATGTGGTACATTTACACAATGGAATACTACTTAGCTATTAAAAACAACGACCTCATGAATATTGCAGCCAAATGGATGGAACTAGAAAATATCATCCTGAGTGAGGTAACCCAGTCACAAAAGGACATACATGGTGTGTACTCACTGATAAGTGGATATTAGCCAAAAAGCTCAGATTACCCATGATACAACTCACAGACCATATGAAGCTTAACAAGAAGGAAGGCCAAAGTGTGGATGCTTCAGTCCCACTTAGAAGGGGGACAAAATAATCACAGGAGGCAGAAGGAGGGAGGGAACTGTGTGGGAGAGGTAGAGGCAGAGAGGAAAAAAGAGGCAGAATGTGTCAGAAACTCAGAGAGCTGAAATATTTCACTATCCTAACCCTGATAAATAGGTTTTGTAGCCTGGGCCAATGTTAACAAACTGTTTTAACTGTGGCACTGAGTGTGTGTGTGTGTGTGTGTGTGTGTGTGTGTGTGTATATACCTGTGTGAACATGTGCACATGTGTGTGGGTGTGCATGCATATGCAGGTATGTGCTTGTGGACCCAGAGGACCTCAGATGTTATTCCTTAGGTGCTGTCCACTTTTTTTTTTAAGATTAAAAAACTATGTTAAATATGTGTGTATGTCCATGTGTGTGCTCCATATATTTGAAGAACATGATCTTTTGAAGCATGAGTCACGGGATTATGAGCCACCTGATGCAGGTGCAGGGAACTGAATTCAGTTCTTCTGCAAGAGCTGCAAGTGCTCTGAACCACTCTTCCTTGTGTTTTGAGATGGCATCTCTCACTGGCCTGGATCTCTCCAACTAGGCCAGGCTGGTTGGTCACTGAGTCCCAGGGGTCTATTTTCTCTGTGTTCTCAGCACTAGGATTTCAAAATCCACCATGTCTGCTTTTGAAAACCTCTAGGTACTAGGCTTGAACCTGGGTCCTCATGCTTGCCAACAAGTACTTTTCTGACTGAGCCATTGCCTCATCCCTGACTGTGAGGCTTTAGACAACAGAAATGGGTTTCTCGTGGTTCTGGAATCTAGAAGTCCAAAATTAAAGTGCTGGCAGATTTAGCACCTGAAGACAATGTATTTCCCAGTCTCACCTTCTTGTTGCACCCTTATGTGGCAGAAGGATCCCTCTCCCTCTCCCTCATCCCTCTCCCTCTCCTCCCTCCCTCTCCCTCTCCCCCTCTCCCCTCTCCCCCTCTCCCCCTCTCCCCTCTCCCCCTCCCTCCTCTCCTCTTCTCCCTTTCCCCTCCCTCTCTTCCCTCTTCCCCTTCCTTTCCCCTCCCCCCCTCCTTGCCTTTCCTCATTGTTTTTTTGTTTGTTTGTTTTTTATAATCCCAAAGATTGAACCCAGGGTTTCCCACATGCTAGGCCGAACATTGCACCACTGAACTATAACCCCAGCCGTTTGCTTTTCGTTTTTTTTATCTTTTAATTCTAAAGAGGGATTTGCCATGTTCCCAAGCTGGTCCTCCTGTCCCCGTCTGTATGATGGGGTTACAAGCACGCATGGGTCACTGTATCCAGCTGTAGTTCTGTTGTGTTTTATTACACTGCTCATTTCGTGTATGTTGTGTGCATACGGTGCACATGGTACACAGTGGACAACTTGAGGGAGCTGGGTTTTTTCTACCTTGGGCAGCATCTATACCCGTGGAGTAAACCATCTCTCATTCTGTAACTTCTTTTGCAAGGAAGTCTTACTCCTATTCATGCCATTTATCTCCCGTGCCTTCATCAACCTCCACAGACCTAAACTCCTAATACCATTGAGGGTTGGGATTTCAGCACAGAATTTGGTGTGTGTTTTGTGTGCGTGTGTGTAGATACTCAGACAAAAGGTGTGCTTCCCATTCTTAAGCTAGTTCTTTTATGCTGTAGAAGTCGCCACACTAACTTGCAGGATTAGATACCTTAATAAGGAGGAGGAAAGACCCTGGAAAACCCCTCTCCTGCAGGGTAGGGATCTGTAGGTAAGCTCGATGGCCTCTAGGTATGAACTCCATGAAAGGAAAGACAACGCTACAATGAGGAAGTTTGTCAGAGACAGAAGACCCCAGCATGCTTATCAGAAGTGCTGTCTTTTCAAATGGACTTAAAGATAGCCCTATGGTGGACATGATATGAAAACAGAGTTTGGAGGAATCAAGGTGAAAATCAAAAGAGATGAGTGTGGAATGAGTCAGTGTGCAGAGGGGCCTGTTCTGGGGTCCACTGTGTCCTAGGGCATCTGTCACTGATAGAATTTCAGGGCCTAGAGTGGGGTGGTGTGTGGTAACAAGTTGGAAACACTTGGTATGTAAATGAATGAATGAATGAATGAATGAGAAGGGTCCGAGCCTGTCATTTGAGAGCAGAAGGATGTCTTGGGTGGTGGCTGACACTACAGGAGGAAGATACCCTGAGTTAGTCTCTCTGAGGGAATGGGATCTAGCATGGGAAAGTGGAACCACTTTTTGTAGACACAGGCAGAAACATCTGGTGCACAGCGAGGCACTTGCTGAGGCATCCTCTTCCCGCGGTTCAGATCTGCACAGTGAGGACTAGTTCAAAACTGCCATGACCCGGCAGTCTCCGAGGGAAACAGCACTGTAGGATAGATAGATCCAGGTGTGATGGTCAACGTCTTAGTTATACATTATAACTTTCAAAAGAACTTGACACATGTATGAGCATCTCTCTCAATGACTGCACAGGCTGGGTCTATACTAAGTGCTGAGTACTTGATTCATTTTATTTAATTGTTCAACCAAGCAGATGTACGACTCCATAATACCCCTCCCACATAGTTTAAAAAAAAAAAAAATCAGCAACAGTGGGTTCAGTTTGGTCCTGTGGTCATGTGTACCAGGCCGAGAGCTTCTAAAGAGAACAGACACAAAGGAGACCTAGGGGCTGGTTGGAGACTGTACCTGGGACAAACCTGTGAAATGCCTGTTCCCAAATGTTACTGGCAGATGTGGCTTGTTTCTAGCTGCCCACACTGTGGACAGAGGGCAGTGCTGAGGAGCTTATGCTTGTGAGTGGACATGTAAATATTTATCATATGTGAAGAAAATGAGTCGTTAGATGTAGGCTCTAGGTTTTGCCCTTTGAGAGGTCATGATGGCAGACTTGTTTGCTTCTGTTTATGGTTGGGTGAGTATATATTTGCATTATGAAAACCAGGAGATGCTTGGATTGTCTTTGTGTTACATTTAAGCTCAGAATGTAAAGTTCAAAGGGGGAATCCTTGATGAGGTTTTCCTGGAAGGATCACACTGGATTTATGCTTTTTTCCCCTTCTATATGTCTCACAAGAATGAGTTAAAATTAATAACCAGCCACTCTCATCTCTGTGGTGACCTTGGTTCATTAACACCTTGGGCTGAGGTTTGGCTGCCGAGGAAGGTGCTTTGGATCCTAGATTCATTCTCCTGTGGCTCCAAAACGCATTCTGAGACAGGGGCTTTGCTTCTGTTCAGTTTAACAAGATAAATATTGGTTAGAACAGTTAGCAAAGAAAGATGCTTTCTTTGTAAATACTGTGGCTATTTTAAGAGTTTTCAAAAGAAATAAATCTTCATCGCCGGGGCACACAGTATCTACCGGAGCCCGCTAAAACCGGAGCCTCCCCCCCTTTGCCATGGTACATTTATTCCTTGCAGGATACCAGGTGCTCCATTTGTCTTTCCCACCATTAACCTTCTCGTTACCTTTCAACTCTGTCCCCAGTATTGCTGTGTGTGTAGTCTGCTCACTGGGGACCGTAATGACGCAATGTGTGAATCCAGAGTCTGGCACCTTGTAGCACCTCGATAGAAATAGAAAACTGTGATCACAGCATTAAAATATGCTAACAGGCGGCAGGGACTAGTGGGCACAGCAGCTAGCCTGCAGATGTTCGTTCTGGCACTAGGGAGGAGCACAGGGACAGAGAGCAGATGCTGCTCTTCTCCCAGAGTCCTTGGGCTGGCTTTGGTTTCATTGCAAGGGTCTCCAAAGGAGCATGCTACCTGCTTTGTGAAGTGTGCTGCCTCTGGGGGGGGTTCTGATGGCATGGGAACTCTAAGCTCATGGCAAGCGTATGCAAAGGAACACAGTGCACACGAGGGAGGTATCAGTGATGCTTAGAAAGCAGTCAATTAAAATAAGTTAGCTGTGGCTCCTATCTATCATTGGAGGTGGCGATGCTGCTAAAAAGAGATCCTAAATATGTCAAAGCAAATCCAACGTGCCAAATTCACAAGGATGGCTTTACTAACACGAGATGACAAATAAGTGGGCCTTTGAGCTTCTCAGCTGGAAGTTTGCTTGTGCACTGACTTCCCGGACTTCCTGACACATGCCTTTTCATCTGAACATGCTCTTCCGTGTTGAGGTACCAGCTCCCTCCCTCCCGGGCTCTCACTGTGTGGAAACCAATAGCATGGAGCACATCCTCGGAGAACTATCTGCCCGTACAGACCTGGTACTACTTACCTATGTTGGATGAGGACTGGGAGGCTGCACAACTGTCTGACCCAGGCTGGAACTCACCTGCTACAGGTGTGCGTGGCCAGCATGGCTGAGGTGAGATAGGGCCTAGCTTTGCGCACAATGAATATGCTAGAGAATAGGAGACAACACGCCTATAATAAACACTGGGAATAACTTCGGACATTTTCTTTTGTCTTTGGACATCATCCACCCTGATTTGACAGGTACATCCTGCTACTGAAGAGCTTCTAGGGAAGCTAAGAGCTTGGCCACCACCATCTCCCCTTACTTGTGGTCATTCCCGCACCTAAAGTCATCTTTGGTGGTCTAAAGCATAATTAAACAATTATTGGTGGTGCTAAGATGTATGATAAATATTTAATTCTTTCCTGCTACTATGGATTTTATGCATTTTGGACCCTTATTTTTCCATGATAAAGCTATTACAATAGTACATTTCAAAGCATATTGATTTTGATAAAATATTTGTAATGTGCATGCGTGTATGGACACAAGCTTGCAGTTATGTGTTTCTTTGTGATGGGAATACATTTTAAGAAATATGCTGCTGGACATCTGTCACAGGATGAACTTCTGCAAACAGATGACATAGCCTTTGTGTACCTAGGTTGTGTAATGTGTATCATTGACTATGAGATTCATCTATTGTTGACTTAAATCCAGTTATATAGTATGTGACTATACATGCAAATCAATTGTATGTATGCGTTATAATATTACTTAAAATTTTAGGTTTACGTATTTTATGTCTACCAATGTTTTGCCTGCATATATGTCTCTGTGCTGTATATGTCCTTAGTTCCCAGTGAAGCTAGAATAGAGCTTCAGATCACTCGGAGCTGGAGTTCTGGGTGGTGGTTAAGGTGTCAGGTCTTCTGCAAGAGTATCAAGTGCTTTTGACCATTGAGCCACCTCTCCAGGGTAATGTAAACTTTCAAAAGTAGTTGCTCGAGTCTGAAGTACCCACTGAAAGGCTCCCGCGTTGATGTTGAAGGCTTGGCCTCAAGCTTCTGCCATTACTTCAAGATGATTGAAGACCATTAGTGGGCTTATTGACGAACTCACACTGTGTGTGTTATTGGGGTAAGGTCTGGTTGGAGGGAGTAGGCCATGATAGGCCTTTAAAGGGCCTACCTCTCTTTCTCTCTCCTGCCTGTCTGTCTGCCTTCTGTCTGTCTGTCTCTGTCTCCTTCCTTTCTGGCCACTATGAGGTAAGCAACTTTCCTTTGCCATAATAATGTTACCTTGCTACAGACCGAGAAATGAGATGACTGGAACCACAAATCACAACAAATTTTACCCCTTTAAATGGATTTTCCTAAATGTTTTGCCACAATGATAGAAGTTGACTAAGAGAATTATGAGCATAGCAGGATGGCAGAGTGGTCTAATGTGCTAGACTCAAATTACTATTCCAGAGAAATAATAGAAAACCAAAGCTATATTGGGTCCAGATCTACATTATTAGACCATTGTCGTAAGCCAAAAATAAATCATAGTAAACTGTAGGCTAGCAGAATTATGGCAATTATTTTTTCTTAGATACACTTTTAATTTTTCATACATTTAAAAATATATTAAATTCCTCTAAGTTCTTACAGCTTCATGGCAGCGTTTATAAATGGCCTGACTCTAACCAGTCCCTCAAAGTATCCATCACTGGTACCCTATGCTATGAGAATTACCTTTTCAACTCACTCTGAAGAGCTACCTTTTGCTTTGACATTAACTTACTTCACTCCTTATGTATTTATTTCTGCTCCTATTGTTACTTATTTCACTCTTATTGTTACTTGTTTCACCCCTTATTGTTACTTATTTCACTCCTTGTTGATACTTATTTCACTCCTTATTGGTACTTATTTCACTCTGTATTGTTACCTATTTCACTTCTTATTGGTACTTACTTCACTCATTGTTACTTATTTCACCCCTTATTCTCTTTGCCCTCCATGGTTGAAAGGCTACTGGAGGCAACATTCTGAACCCTGGAGGGCCTTCTATTGTCTGAAGTGTCATGATTATGACTGATACTTAGTGTTTGTTAGAATGAACAGATGCATGTATTGCAGTCCTAGAGTGTTTGTCTTGGTAAATGATTCTCTTGCTTTTTCTAGATGGCGAGAGTTGTTGCTCTATTAATTTTTATTGTTGTTGAAAGTGTAGTCATAACACTGTCCCAACTGAACTGAGGAGACAGCATTCCAAACATGAAATGCAGAGGTTTACAGTGTTGTTGTAGGGAAGGGGTTTGGGACAGGAACAGTGCGACAAAACCACATAGTTGTGCTGACTTTAAGCAATGAGGTCTTCAAAATGCTATTAGTGTGAAAAGAATTTAGCAGTTCGAAACAAAAAGCTGCACATTACTTTACTGTCTGTTAGTAAGTGTGAGGCTTACCTACTTTATCCAAAGAAGGAGAGGAATCTTTGTACACACAGGCCAGGGAAGAGGGGAGGGGAGCACAGAGAGACACAGAGACAGAGAGTCAGAGGCAGCATGTGCATGTGAAGGCCAAAAGTCAATAGCTGGCATCTTCCTTAGTGAATCTCTAGCTTGACAGTAAGTCTCCTATATTCACATGTTAATTATAGAAATATTCTGGGCTTCCCTCTTGGTCATTCAGGTGACTAGGGCCAGGTTAGAGATGAATGAATCCAGGTGGAAACTAGATCCACACCCATGAGAACCATCCTGCACGTGTTCTACCACACAACTCCATTGTTTATATTGTTGTATTCAGTTGCGTGAGTTTCCTTCTATAGCCCAAAGATGTCCGCATCTGAATCCCCAAAACCTATAAAAATGTTTCCTTACTTAGCAAAAGATACAGCTAAGATACAACTAAGGCTAAAGGCCTTGAGGAAGCGTTCCCCTGCTCTACTAAGATAGGCCAAAAATACACAGATTTCCCCAAAGTGGAGAACCTTTTGTGTGTGTGTGTGTGTGTGTGTGTGTGTGACCATAGGGGGTGTGTGACAGCCCAAAAAAGGTTATGGGATGTAGTATGAAAAGGCCATGAACCATTACTGCTGAGCTAGAAGGTGGAGGGAGGGCCAGAACCCAGGGAATGGAGACAGTACCTAGAAGATGGAAAAAACAGAAGCGGCCAAGCTGCCTTTGGCTAGATATGGAGAGTGCAGCAAGGCAGCCCTGAGGAACATCCGGAGTTTTCAGAATTGTAGAACTGTGGGAGACATCAGAAGGAACGGAAGTAAGGAAAGACTAAAAAGGATCGAAGGACAGCAACAATAACTCATCTGAAGGGAAGGGTTTACTTTTGTGGGGAAGGACGTGATTCTGCAGAGGCAGTTTGCCCTTCATTGTGTGGAAACTGGGAAAAGGGTTGGGAGTGCCTGCTGACGTCATGTTCCTCAGTATCTACAACAGTATGGGAACACTTTGCAATGCAGTGGAGAACGTCTCCATTCCCAGAGGCAGTAGGCAGTCTTGCCAACTCTGGTCCTTTTGGATGTGGAAGATACCATTGTTGAGTTAGGTGTGAGGTCAATCTCATTAAGTTCCCTAAATCAGAGCTTCTAGAATGTTCAAGACTAGATGACTGATGGACTGTGGAGCTCCAGGATTTGGCCATCAAACCTGGTGCCTAGTGCTGTGACTCTCCAATGCAGGTTATTTTGTCATTAAGGTGACAAATGTGATATTTAATAAGGCGAATTTTAGATAGGACTCTGAGATGTTTTGTGTCCAGTAAGCTATTAGATCTTGGAGCTGATCTTAATAATATATGTACTTTAATTGGGAGCTATGTATTTAGCTCATGTGTTTGTTTCAGTTACTTGATGCAAAATTCTTTTCTGTTTCCAAAAAGCTTCCCGAGGTGGGAGTATGTCTGTAGAGCAGATGGTCCCGAAATCCAGGGAAGGCTTAGCAATGATGGCTGTGAGGGATGGAGTAGGGCAGGTACTCATGAAGATCCTGATGTTCCCTGGGCTCTTAACAGACAGGTTCCTGTAACAGCAACTGTGGATGGCCTTAAAGGGAGTTGGAGAGTTTGTTTGCTGTGTTTGTGTCTACACTCTAGAAATCCATGCCCGAGAGTCTCCATGAAAGAACCGGCAATTCCCCACAGGCAGGGTCTCCAGACCGAGGCATGATACGTGAGGAACTCCCTTGGAACTATGTCCACATCACTCATGGCCTTCCTTGGTTGCTCTTAATAGATGCAGATCCTCTCATCCTTCCTAGTCCTTGTTCTCTTTCACCCTTTGCAAAGAGCATGCTGCTTTCAAGACCCTCTTCCCTGTTGTTCTAATCTCCCTGAGCCCAGGGTTTAGAAGGAAGGGGACGGCCCATGAATGTCACGTGGAAGTATGACTAATTCCAGGAATAGGATCCATTCCCTTTTGTTGCCTGTTAGCATTCTAGCATTCTGTTCTTTTTATGCCCAAACAAGCAAGCTTAAGAACAGTTGTTAACACATTTTCTCAGCTCCTAACTTGTCACTTTTTTAGAGAAGGCGAAGAACATATCATGCCTTTCAGTGGATTTAATTCATTCCATATAGTGTCCACCCTGCTCACACATGTCTGGTATTTATTGCTGATTCTGGGTAATTAAATAGAAGTCATGTTTTAGCTATTGCAAAATACTCTGACGGGCACTTTTGTGTTCAGGAGCGATGGTCCTGGCATGAACATAGAGTGTGTTTGGGACTACACTGACAACCGTCCTCCATCTTTGTGGGAAGTAGTCCAGCTAAGAAATCTGCACTGCAGAATAAGAGAAAAAGACCCAAGATTTCTGTCTTAAAATGTGTTGCTTTACTTGTTCTCTGGCATCATTTCTGCATTTATGGGGAGTGCTGTCATCAGCCTTCCGTGAGAGCCCTGATTCTTACGTGTGGAAAAATGGACCCCACCCCCTACCATTAAATCAAGGGAAGCTTTAATCTAGCTGAAGAAACTGCTTTCAGCCCCATTTCCCCTACCTAAGGTTAAATATGACTATTCCTCTTCCCAATTTAGAGGCTTTCTTTGTAGAATATGAATGAGCTATTTACTGGTTAACAAAAAGACCGGCTTTGGAAGTCTCTCAGTTTAAAGGAGTGGTCTCTGCAAAATACAACTGTTTTGTTTTGTTTTTTTTTCTTCCATATTGCTGGGAGTCCTCCATCTATCTGTTTGGCCACTTTGTTTATTGGTTTTGTAAAAGGAAATGTGGCTAATAGCTCAGGAGTTATTTGGGAACACTGGTCCTAGGGGTGGCTTTACATTTTCTTAAACCGTTGATGAACAGAGAACAGTAATTTCCCATAGGCATTGTCCTAGTATGATAAATAAAATTATACTTCACATAATTTTTGTTCCCTGTCAGCTCTCCGAGCTCACAGAAACCAATAATTTTATTTTAGCAGTTTTTTCTTCTTGAATACTTGATTTTACCTGTTGTCTTCTCGGTTTATGTCAGCGCTTATGTCAAAGCCTTCCCCCTTTTAATTTAAATAAAATGACATAACTTTAGCTTTGTCTGTATCATGGGATGAGTTGAGAGGTCACTGAATATAGCAGCTTCTAACAGGAAGTCTACCTGGGTATAGAATGCCATTGCTTTCAGGAATGCCCTTTGCTAGCTGACAGGGCCTATGTGTTTTGAACTTCACACCCTTGTAGATGGAGCTTTTGAAGTCATCTCTCCCTTCAACCCCCACTTGAACCCTTAAGGTTTGGGAGAAAACAGGGTTAGTGGATTCATAGCTTGACAGACTGAACAGAAAAATGAGGGTCTGTGTTCCATATTCATGTGCATCTGCCCCTCATGGCATCATGCTAATTGGTTGGCTGGGGCACAAGAAAAGGAAGTTCAGGTTTCCTGTTGCTCACACAGTGCTTCCTGTCTTCTGGGGCGGGAGAAAGGCAAATGAAGTGAACGGAGCTAAAAGAAATCCTGCTCAAGCCCAGGATGGCAGCCTCTTAGATACCAGGTCAAACCATGTTTTCTAGAGAGCCCTCTGTTAATAAATATATTGCTTCTTCAAATTTTTAAAAATTTTTTTAAAAAAATGTATGGAATATCTGAATATTTTTAAAAAAACTTGTATACAGTTTCTTTTGATTCATGTTACTTGGTTAAATTACAGTCAGTGCTTGCTTACATGGTGAGGCCCAGTTATCAAGTGGCACACACTCTTTCTGTTCTCTTGTTACACCTTCGAATCATCCTGATGGTCAGGTGGATGTTTTCTATTCTGTTAGCCCATTGGAATAAAACTGACCAACCTTTTGTAATGTGTGTGTGTGCGCTCACGCACACGCACATGCATACCTGTGTCTGTGTGCATGTTAGTGTGCATACCACGAAGGTCAGCGGTTGAAGTCAGGTGTCTCCCTCAATCACATAAATCATAGTTATGAGACAGAGTCTCTTGCTGACTCTGAAGCTCACTGGCTTACCCCCTTTCTTTGTGCCCCACGGGTTAAATTTCAGGAATATGGTTTATGTCTGGCATTTTGATTTTCGCATGAGGACCAGCTCAAGTGTCCATGCTTGCATGGCAAGGTTTTTACCACCTGGCCACCTCTGCCCTTGTAACATCTTATAATCATGTGACAGTACTCTGCAGCGCACATCTTATGCTTCTTAAGTTTTTTCCCCTGTGATCCCTTTTCATCCAAGAAATGTTTACATAGCCCTAGGCATGTAGGCATGTAAAATATGTGTACAAATCAAATATGTATTGATAGTATATCATAACTAAATTTGTAAACAACTCTGGCACACATAATTCCCATGTTTATTAGAAATGGAAACAAGTTTGAATCCTGACAAGATGGACTTGCTTTTATGTAGGCAGTGGAATCTTGTCTAAGTATTTGATGCTGCGGGACGTAGAGCCTCTGTGTTTTTCAAAGTGTTGGATATTTCCCTTTTATCATCAATGCTATCAACTTTACATAAATACATAGTACAAAAAATAGCAGAATTATATTTAGGGTTAATTGAGAAATTGTTGGAAATTTGTTTTTCATTCCCAAACCAAAACTCATTCAACAACTTTTTCTATAAAGCTCCTGTCAGTAACTCAAACAGCAATTTTAAAAATCAGACGTTTTTTAAAGTAATACAATCCAAAGACATTGCTCATTTGACTCATGCTGAAGAATGACAATAAGGAAATATTAAAAGGCTTTGATTTCTCTAATCAAGTCATTATGCTTCTATAAGAGCAGACAATTTTGTGGTTACAGTAAAGTCACTGAAATTTATGACATACAGTGGTCTTGGGCTGGGTTGTTTTGAGCAGCATTCATTGGCATTGTGTGGCATGAGGCACGCTCATTACAGAGTGCTGTGTGTTCAGAACCAAGGCTGAGGAGAAGTCTCCGGATGCAACTTGGGCTAGAGCTGCCACAAACACAGGTTCATTACACACTCAGTATTTATGCAAGTTTTGGTTGTTGCATATTCACAATGTACATTGTATATTCAGAGACCTTCAGTTGCTGACAGATTCTCTGTGACTTTTACATTCGTTTATTCAACGTGTAGTTTAAGAGGCTGGGGTCAATAGGAGATGTGGACAGATACGCAGTCCTGACTATGTTATTGCTCTCAAAAAAATGAATGAAAATTAGAAAGGGTAGGTACTTTGACTCAGTTGATCTTAGAGTTCTACTTACTGCTTGCTGGAGTGGACAAGTGCTCCAAAAGGCCATATGTTTTCCAATTTATGCTGTCATTGGTTCCCAGCACTAAACCCACACTATATTTGGCATCAGGGTCATCTTTGGTGGTGCAAAGTTGAGAGCCAAAAGGAAATAGGATTTCCTGTTTAGGCTGTGGTTTGGCAGGGAATTGTTGTAGCATAGGCTATTTTGGTGAGTGCTTAATCTTTAATAAAGCCTTTCTTATTATCTCTGACACAGTGCTATGTATGGTGACTTATGTATAAATCATAGAGCAAGATCAAAATTCCTCTCTTCCAAAACGAGTTCCCCATGCTCTCTGCTCTCTTGTTTTTGTTCTGTTATTCTCACCAGCCACGAATCTACTCTACATTCCAGTGTCTTGCTTATTTTCTCTCCCTCGCCCTATGAATGTTGTTACAGAAGGGTAGAGATTGCTGATCATTTGGTTTACTAATGTGCTTTTAATTTTCTGATTAGTACCTATGAGCATATAATAAACACCTGCTGAATGCAATAATCAACCAATCTTTCAAGTGGCACCTAGAGAATACTTTTGAATGGTAATGTTTTGCTATTATCTTTTAAAAGACACTTTTTGAAGGATTGTGACTCAATATAAAGTCAAACAAGATAATATGTGACAGTAATAAAATGCAGGGGAATCCCTCACCCCAGTCGTCTTAATAGACACATAAAACACTTGTGTTGAAACCCAGAATCCTTTTATGGTAGAACCATCAAAAAGCCAAAAATAGAAAGGAACTTCCTCAGTATGATAAAGGGAATTATCTTAGTCCATTCAGGCTGCTAGAATAATGTAGTATTAATGGAAGCTTTGTAAATAATGGTAATGTATTTCTTATAGCTCTGAAAGCTGGGAAGTCCTTAATCAGGTTTCTGCTGGATTCACTGTTCATGAAGACTCATTCTTGAGTCATAGACAGTGTCTTCTTGCATCCTTAACATGGTAGAAATGGCATCTGTGTATCCTTACATGACAGAAGTAGCTCTATAAAGCCCCACTTTTAAAAAGAACCCCATTTTCATTTGTGACCTAATCTTCACTCAGAGACCTCATCTCCTAGTTCATTGCCTGAAGGATTCATTTTCTTAAACCTATGACTTTGAAGGAAACCCACACATTCAACACATAACAGAACATTTCTGAAAACTCTACACCTAACACCATATCCAGTAGTGAAAGATGAGGAGAGACAAGGGTACACACTTCTGCCATCAATAGTTCATGTTGGATGTTCTAACTGGGGTAAGTAGAGAAGAAAAAGGGAAAAGGGGGTATTCTTGCAAAGAGAACAAGTTACTCTTTGTACAGATGATGTGATTTTATGCATAAAACATACCAGAGAATCCATACCACAGTACTAGAGCTAGTAAGAGATCTAGTAAAGTTTCTTGGAATGAGATCAACATGTAAAAATGGAGTCTTTCTCCCTTCATGTGCAAGGAACAGTCTGAAATAGAAATTAGGAAGTGATTCCATTTGAAATAGCACCTGAAGTGCTGGAGAGGTGACTCAGCAGTTAAGCTGCTCTTCCTGTAGTCCCAGGTCTAAATCCCAGCACCCACATAGCAGCTCACACCCATCTATAACTCATGTTACAGTGAATCTAATGCCCTCTTCAGGCTTCCATGGGCACCAGGTACACAATTGGTGCACGGACATATATGTAAGCAAAATACCCGTATACCTAAAATAAAAATTAAAAAAAAAAAAAAAACATTTGAAATACTAAAATACCTGATTAAATTTAACCAAAGAAGAGAGATCATTCATTGAAAACTATAGAACATCCTAAAAATTAAATGGAAACACTTAATGTTTTAGTATTGCTAAGAAGATAGTATTAACTCAAGTAATCAATAGATTGAATTCAGACCTCATCAAAATTCTAAGAGGATTACTTTGGGATCGGGTGTCAGAACATGATCCAAGAATGGAGTTGTGTGAGGAGATTTAAAACTCAAAAAAACCAAGATAAGAATCTTTTGACCTTGTTTTCTTCAAAAACTCAAAATTATTCTTGGATTATGCTTTCTTGCTTCTCCTAGGAGTAGTAATTAGGAGTGAGTTTACTTTAGATTGTTCATTGCAACTGAATATTGTTTGTTTACATTCCTCAATGGAAAAATATGTTCTTGCCACATGCAGCTTACCCTTGTGATTGTACACTTTATTCACATGATGCCTCTGAACCCTCAGAGTATAAATTCTCTGATGCTCTGAATAAAGTTGGCTGTTTCATGAAACTTTAGTCCACCTCATCTTTAGGCTCCCTTCTCCCAGGTCCCATTGCCTCTAGAGTGGTAAACAGTGAGACAGGAATATTCCAATTCCATATCAAATAAAAACAAAATCCAATAAATAAAAAAATTTGAAAAAGATTCAAGCTGAAGGAGTCATACATCTCAATTTTAAATTTACACTGTGTCTGAGCATAAGGTTAGATACACAGAGAGGGGAATTGAGCTGTCATTTCAGTAATGTATACCTGTGGTCAGTTGGCTTTTGAGAGGGATGCCAAGTCCACTCCAATGGGAAGTAAATAGTCTTTTTGACAAATAATGGGAACACAAATGGATTTCCATATCAGAAGAATAAAATTGGACCTTGGTTTCATACTACATACAGAATTCAACTCAAAATAGAGCAAATGACTTAACTATCAGAGTTACCCATAGGGTAGCTTTTAATGATGTTCTGTATGGCAGTGGATTCTTCATCTGATGCTAACATATGTGCAGCAAAATAAAAATAATTGAATGTTGTCAAAATTAAAAACTTTCGTGCATGCAAAGACATTCTTTAAAAAAATGAAGATAGACTCCAAAGAGTGAGTAAAGCTGTTGCAAATTATATTCTTGATAAGAGTCATCTTGAGAACGAAGAGAGATGAGAGAGGGAACATGAAGTTGGGTAAGTTAGGAGGTAGTGAAGATCTGGGAGGAGTTGGAGGGGGAAATTTGACCAAAATATATTGTATGAAAAAGAGGTTTAAGATTTAAAAAAAAACAAAAAACAAAAAAAAACAAACTACTAAAATTCAATATTGAAAAGAGAATCCAATTCTAAACTAAACAATGGAGTTAAGCTGTCATTCCTCCAAAGGGAACATGCAAATGGGTGACGAAAAAAAATCCTTCGCATCCTTAGTCTTTAGGGAAATGCAAATCAAAAGTATAGTGAATAGCTATCCCTTCACACCTGGAAGCACCATCCCTCCATCTCCAGAGGAAGTATAATAAAATCTGAAAGAAACTGGAAGTCTCTCTTTCCAGAGCATGGTGGCGTGAGCACTCAGCCTGAAACAAGTCCTTTATAACATCCTCTCTCAGCAGAAGAGGAGGCAGAGGAATGTAAGCGTCATGAAATATGGACGGGGGCTGTGAAATATTACCTCCTGGGCAAGACCGAGCCATTCCAATCACAGATCCATAGCAGCTGCGGATACCTGCCAAAAATGGGCCATCAACTCAAGTCAGGCATGGGTGCAGGAGGGACTCAGAGGACCCTTCCCCTCCCTGCCAAGGTATTTGCTACTAAAAGCAGGGAGGAGTGTTGCTTTCAGTTGCGTGCCCACTCATGACCTGTTCAGGCTCCAGTAGATGGCCCTGGTTAAATTAAATGGGTCACAAAACCAAGAGTCATAAATTCTGGAAGGGGACTGATGGGGCTTGGTGAGGGGGTGTGGGAAACGTGAATCTACAGGGATTGAAGGGGAGATAAGAGAGGAGGAGAAACTAGGACACATTAAACAGAACCATGAAGTTGTCAAATAACAAAGTTAGTCATTGACAATGTTTTCTAGAAGCCTGAGAATGAGCTTCAGCAGGATCAATTGGAGCATATGTCCATTACTGGTAAGAACAGGTAGCATACAGTTTGTTTCCTCAAAGGGATAAGCATAGAATCCCCATAGCCCTTTGGAATCTGCTCCAAAGACTTGCAATAAATATGAGAAGCATTTAAAAATGTTGGCCATAATCTACACACCCCACAGACATGTGGATGAGTAGCACACCCATGCAGTGATACAGTGCTCATCCCTAGCAAGGAATGGCTTTCCAATCATGGCACAGCATGCATAGACCGTGGGAAATAGGCTCCATGAAGGAAGCTAGTGGCCGCTCGTGTGGAATGTCCTCAAATAGGCAAGAAGAATTGACCCAGGTTGCTAAGATCTGGGGTGGCATCCTGGGACTTATTTCTTGAGTTTTATTTTGAGTGATAGATTTGAAATCATCTAGTGGCAGCCAGTAGTGTAAATGTGACTGATGCTATTGAGTGTCACACTTCAAAAGGCTGAAGTGACAAAACTCATTGTAGTTTACCATAATTCTTTTTGTTTAATGAGAAGAACTATTTGGAGAGGAATTCCAAGTTGTTGAGTTGGGTGTCTCCTTCTCCAGTCTGGTGTCCTGGAAGCCTGATCAGAAGACACTCTGTGCAGCAGACTTCCCTTACTAGGAGTATGCAGCATGTGAAAATGGAATTCTGTGAGACCCCTCACACCCAAACAGGAGCATCTCAGACTTGCAGAAATGTGGCTGATGTTTGCAGTGTCTTCACTTCCTCCATATATGTACGTGTGTGTGTGTGTGTGTGTGTGTGTGTGTGTGTGTGTGTGATATATATATCACACATACGCACGTATGCACACATACACACACATACTCACACTACCATTGGAAAGGAAACATTCCCCGTGTAATTCCTCAGCCTCCATTTTTAATCTCTTCCTATAGCTGTGTTTCATGGACAAAATAGCTTACAGCACTTTACAATTTTATATATAAGGAGGGTCACCAGGTATACACACACCACACTTAAGGGCCAGCCTCGTGCTCAGCAGCACACAGCCAACTCAAAATGAGCACAGTGACATTCTTAAAGATTCCCCACCCCACCCCACCCTTACTAGACTTTTGCTTATGTATTATCGTTTCTGATTTTGTATGTTTTAATGGGTTTTGTCTCTATGTATGCATGTGTGTACATGTTCGCGTGTGACTCTGCATGTGTATGTGCTTCTCGTGTTCATTTTTTGTTTCTCAATTTTCTTTTTCTCTGATTTGTTCTTTTCTGGTGTTTGTCTTTTCTTAAAGAGATAGAGAAAGAAGGCACAGAATTGGGTGTGGGTGTGGAGGATCTAGGAGGAGATGAGGAAGGACAAGCCTTGATCAGAATATATTCTATGAAAAAAGAAATCTATTTGTTATAAAGACCAAACAAGCAAGCAAGCAAGCAAATACTCGTCAGTTTGGTATGAAGACTGCTGTCCTGCAGCCAGCTGTGTTACCTGTATGGAGTGCTCATGGTACAGGGTTCAAACCGTTCTGCACAGCACAGGCCCCGGACACTATACCATGAGCTGTGTGACATCTTATACCCTCGTGACCTTCCATACGTGCCATACAAGCATCTGATGCCTGAGTTGGTCCTCTTGTTAAAACCACAATTTTCTCACAGTTGTTCTCTGAGGAGTTGGTTTTCTGTTTGTTTGTTTGTTTGTTTTAAAAAAGCATGTGCTTGGGAAGTGGAGGACTCTGGGGAGGCATACTGGGAGCGAAAGCCTTGGTTCCCAGTAACGGCATCTCCCCTTTCTTTCTGCAAATTCTCTCGTCCTGTGTATCAGGTGCACAGGTGAGAAGCATCCTTTGTCTTCCTCACCCCTCGACCCCTCGGTGCTCACCCTGCCCTCAACTTCTGTTCCCCACAGCGTCTTGGACAACCAGAATACCTTTGAGACCATTCTTCAGATAATGTGTCAAGACCGTTTAATGCCCCCTCTCTCTTTGCCAGCTACTGTTAATGATTCAAACCACTTTCTATGATGGGACTGACATGGCTAAAAGAAGCTTGTTTGCAGATAATGTGTTGTGTATGAGGGAATTACCAAATGTGGAGACTTCTTTTTTTTCCCCCTTGAAAAGCCACGGAGATGCTGGTAATGATGTCATATTCCGTATGTGACACTTTCGGTGCATACCAGTGCATCCCAGGCATTTCTGACTCATTTGCTCTCATTGGACAACAAGCCTGCCAGGTTATTGTTTTCTAAGATTTTTTTTATTTGTAATTATGCATATATGCATGTCCCTGTGTGTGGGTATGTGCACATGTAAACCCATGGTACCCTTGGCATCCAGGAGTGTCTGTTGCATCTAGAGCTGAATTATGGGAGATTTGGGAACCTCCTGATGTGGGTGCTGAGGATAGAATTTCTGTCCTCTGCCAGGGAAGTTCATGCTCTTGACTGTGGAGACATCTCTCCAGCCCGTTGCCTGGTTGTTTAAGACCACTGAATGTCTTCAGACTGAGGACAAGCTATCTGTAGCCCCAGAATGGTCAGTGGATGTCATCAAGGATCAGAGTCAAGTCTTTGGTTTAGTTGGGACTGGATGTGGATCACAGTCACACATGTTATGAAGCCTTTCCTCTTTTGCAGTACACCCTCACATGCTTCTGTGAGGAATACCATTATAACTGGACACTTAATATGGTATTTCATAGGAAGCACCATTAGAAACAAACGCAGCCTTTTGTTTACCTTGAAACGAGGGAAACAAAGGCTCAGTTAATGACTTTCCAGTGTCTTCTCCATTAAAGCACTCCATGTTGAGGTTCAGAAGGTGTGTGTGTTGGCGGGTGGTTCTCTGGATTTTCATTTCTTACACATTTGCAAGGGTGAAGCTGCTGCTGCTACTTCACAGGATGGACTTTGAAAACACTGGTGTGAAGCACTAGGAAGTGTGAGAGCCAAAGTAACGTTCCAAGTTTTGATTCCTGTGCCAAAATGATCCAGAGAATAAAAATCCCTCTAACCTTTGAGCCCCTCACCCAAGGACAGATACTTCTGAAATGCTGTAGGCTGCTGTCCACATAAGATAATAAGCCACATGTTTTCTCTTCCCTAAACAAGTTTGGCTGACCCAGCTGTAACAGATGTGCTTGATCACATATAGGCAGGAAGTAGGTCAGGATGTATGCTTGCCCCAGATCGGACAAAGGCAGGAAGTATGTGGCCTTGTAGGTTTGTCTTTGTAAGCACCTGGCCAATGTAGCTCATGGCCATTTTCTGGGAATTCTGCGATGGATCTGGCTAGAGTCCATCATCCTGGCAAGTTTTAAAATTAAAGCTTGCTTCAAATTTAGCTCAAAATTATGGTAGTGGTCTTAGTCTCACCCAGTGGGATTGATAGAAACTGTGAGCCAGAGGACACCATTCACTGGGTAAGTCATGAAGGCAGCAAAGGAAGGGCAAGGTTGAAGAGAATGTTCCAGATGGAGTGCACACTTCCAAGTAGGGCTCGGCTCAGCCCCCGTGGACTCAGGTAGACTGGAATTATCTCCGTTCTGTAGGAATCACTCATGGATGGTGCCATGTTTTTCTTGGACAGTGCTGCTGTTTTTCTGTCTTAGGCACTAGAGAAAAGACTTCACTGAATAATTAATGTCTTATTATTTCAAGAGAAGACATAAATCTCACAAGGGAAGATTAATGAGTAAAAGGAAGCTCAGATCATAAAAGCACTGATTTTGACCTCTATGGAGGAACTGGGGTCTTGGTTTTGTGGAAGTCTTACTTTGGATGAATTTATCTTAGCCTCTGAAACTGAAGCTACCCCACCTTCCAGTGGCCCCTAGGCCAGAGGGTACAGAAGACTCTGCTGCTGATTGCAACTCTCTCTGTTCATGTCAGCCCATGGCTGAGGCCTCAGTGCAGCCGGCCTTCCGCAGAGCCAGCCATCTTCTGAAGGCCAAAGGCCCTGTATGAAAACCAGTCCCTTACCCTTTGAGGTTCTGGTTCTGTGTAAGTTCATTGAAACTTGCAAGTGTAACAGCACAGGCTTTCCTCATTCTCATGCAGGTACTTGAAGGGGAAGGCTGGCAAGCCAGGCAGATAAAGGAAGTCATTTAGGCTTCAGTTTCAGATAAAAGACTTGAGGTTCATGAAATGTTCCCTACAACAGTGTAGCTTCTGTTCTGGGCTGCAAAACACATTAGAATAAGAACAAAGGAGCAACACTGTGGAGTCTGCAGGATCCTGACCCTGCCCAGGCAATGAGCCAAGTCTGAGGATTTGGGCATCCTCTGAGCTAATGAAAACTCCACCTGACAGGCTCCTCCATCTCCTCATTATCCCGCCCTTCTCTATAGTCTTACCTTAATTTGCAGTTTCCTGGCTTTAGCAGTTGGCAGAAAGGTTACAGAGAAACAATTTAAGGTCGAGTGTAATCAGATGGTCCATAAGGCCATTCATAAATAATAGGAATCACAGACGTCTCTGGCACTACAGAATTTTACATGCTCGCATGAATATTCTTGCCCTGCAAAAACATATTACATCTTTCTTTCACTTCTACGAAAATAGGCACATTTCCTAGTTCACAGTGGGAATGTATAAGCCATATTATTTCATTATTAATATGTGGAGAGAAGACTACAGACAAACTTTCAAAGATACTGTCAATTTTAAATTTACTCAAAATCTTTGCACAGTATTATCTTTTAAAAACTATTTGTTTGTAAAAACCAACATTAATTAAGCTTCTTAGCTGCACTGAAAACAAATACTTCAAATGAATACGGTGAATTCCCTGCCCCTGCCAGGCTTCAGAGGGGTTCGAATGCTTAAAGCTAGAAATAGCAAACCTTATTAATGCTTAAAGACTGAATTCCAGGTAATTTTTCTTCACCTTAAAGAAGGAATTAAAAACCTGTCTTCATTTTGTCCAGACAACAATTCTAGGAGGGAAGGTAGACTAGACTGTGAGGGATTCTTGCGGCAGCTCTAGATTCTCCAGTCACTTGGGGATTTATCTTAATGGGTGGGGTGTTTCTGTCAGGTGTTTCTGAATGAATGAATGAATCATGCCAGACAGTTGAAAGCCCTACTGGGTGTGTGATTCCTGAAGTGAGGTTGGATGTGTCTGGGTCATGTCTTCCTAGTGGCAGTGAAGATGATCTTGGTTGGCTGAGGATTCCATAGTGTCTGGAGTGAATAATGTCCTATTTGGGTCTGGGTGCAAGACCTGGAAAGGCAAACTGTGTTCTCTAAAAACTGTACTCCAGGGCCAGAAATGGCTTGCCCAAAGTCTCCTGTGGAAGACTAGCTTCCAACAAGCTAGTCTTCCTCCTAGCTTGTTGGAAGTCCCTCTCCTAGGAAAGCATTAGACTAGTGGAGTATTAGGAGATTACGGAGGAAATGGGGCAAACTGACAAACTTAAGAATGTGAGTGTTGGTTGCTGTTTTCTGTTCGTAGCAAGCATAACTAGAGTTGTCTCTTTAAGCCAGGTTACCCTTTATTCTCCCAGTATGAAGGAATGCCAGGTTAGCAGTATGTTCTTAAATGATACATGTACTATGCTAAATGGTTGACACCTTAAATGCTTTTGAATTTTATGATAAGAGTAGACTCCTATTACCATTAGAAAACAGAATCTGGCTTTTTGCTGTTTGCAGAAAAAAGAACTTACCATCAATGATAGATACCACCTTAGAGTAAAGGGATGAAAGAAGATAGTCCAAGCAGAGGGAACCAGGAAGCTAGCAGGCATAGTTATTCTAATATCCAGCCAAATAGAATTTAAAGCAAAATGCACTAGAAAAGATATGGTATTCAATTTATACCAATTAAAGTAGCAATTCTCTGAGAGTATATTGCAGTTCTAAACATATATGCACCAAACACACAGTATCCAATTTTATAAATAATATAATATGTGAAATCAAATTAATTCCAACACAATGATAGAGTGTGACTTAGGTATTCCACTCTCACCAGTAAACAGGCCATCAGGATGAAAGCCAGAGAATCTCTGGAGTTAAATGGCGTCTTAATGAAGTTAACAGATACATATCTTCAGAATATTCTATCCAAACACTAAAGAAGACACTTTCTTCTCAGTAGTTATGGAACTTTGTCAAGATGACCACATATGAACACACAAAGGAACTCTCAACAAATACAGGGAAATTGAAATAGCTCCTTGCATTCTATCAGACCATAGTGGGATAAAGCTAACTATCAAGAGCAATAGAAGCCATAGAAAGTCTACACGAGACTAAACAGTGCACTATTAAATGATAATTGATTCACTGAAGAAATAAAGAAGGATTTAAAAAAAAAAATACCCTGGAACTGAATGAGAATAAAAACACAACCTGCCAAAGTCTTGGGGGACAGAATGAAACCACAGGATTTTCCTAAGAGAAAAGTGCTCAACACTAATTGTGTACATATAAAAGTTGAGAGATCTCATATTAACAACTTAATGATGCACCTTAAGGTTTTGGAAAAACAAGATCAAACCAAATCAAAAAGCTAAGAATTAATACTAAAAATGTGGGCTGAAAAATAACAAAATAGGAACAAATGACAAAACCCCAAATAATACAGAGAATTAATGAAACAGCAAGTTGGGTTTTCGGAAAAAAACAAAAACAAAAACAAAACAATATTGGAAAACCCTTAGCCAATCTAACATAAGGAAAGAGCAGACCCAAATGGACAAAATTAGACATGCTGATGCTCTGCTTTACTAAACTCTGTCTCTAGACCTCGGGTTTTCTTTGTTTTAAATGAGATCTGTGTAGCACTAAAAGTAACCCAGCAAGTTATTTTGTACCCACTGATAAACCAACTTTAAAGTTTACTGGATCATCCAGAAGATCCATTGTAGAGAATATGGTATTTAAGGAGAAGAGCAAGTGAGTGGATTAATACTGCTAGACCTCAGGGTTTACTGTGAATTACAGTAATCAGAGCAGTGTGGTACTTACCAGAGGGCAGGCAAACAGTTAAATGACACAGTGTTTGCAAACAGATGTTCCTAAATACTGTCAGCCCATTACAACAAAAAGGCTAAGACAGACATGGAGAAAGGATGGTCTTGTTAAATGATTCTGGAACAAGTGAACATCTGGGTGCAAAAACGAAAGAATTGAGATATCCACACATCTTACCCAAAAATCAACTCGAAATTTATCACAATTATAAATATAAACCATAAAATCATACCAAATTCTCAGAAAATAGAGGGGGAAAATCTAGATGGCCTTGGGTTTGTGGTGGCTTTTTAAATGGAACACCAAAGGGAAATACTTGATGAAATTTTTCTGCTTTGTGAAATAACATTGCCAAGTTGGTGAAAAGACAAGCCACATAGACATTGAGAGAATGTTTGCAAAGATTAACTTAATGGCCCGTTACTGGAAATGTGTGAAGAGTTTGTAAAATTTGATTACAGGAACAGAAACTGAGTAAAATGGTGGAAATCTGAACAAAAAAACCCACAAACTAACCAATCATTAAGGTCCATCAAATCACTAAAGAAAATAAGTCCATGAAAACATGTTCTATATCATATATTTCCAGAGAAATGCAAATTAAAACAAAATATCACTCCAGATTTTTTTTTTTTTTTTTTAGAATGGGCAAAGTGCACAGCACTGACAATTCCACATACTGGGAGAGATGGGGGAAAGAAGGAGCCACATCCACTGCTGGTGGGAATACAGATGTTGGGAAGATAGCTTGACAATTGCTTTAAAAGCAAAACCAAGCAAAGAAGAACACGGGAAGAGTACGCTACCTGGTGTATGATTTGCTCATTATATTCCTTGGTGTTTTCTTAAAATGTAAATCTGGTGAAAGTCCTTCACAGGTGTTCATCACAGCTTCCTGATAGTTGCCAGAACTTGGAAGCCACCAGAATTCCCGTTGTTGGTAAAGGACGTGGTTGTATCCAGACAATGGGATGTCACTTACCACTGAAAAGGAATGTAATATCAAACACTGAGAAGACAGAGAGAAACCGTAAATCCCCGTTGTGAAGTGAGCAAAGACAGCTTGAGAGGATACATGCTGTTTGACTCAAACTGACCTTCTGGAAAAGGCTAATCTGTATAGACAGTAAAATAGGTGATTGCCAGGGCTTAGTGAGGAAGAAGAGATCCTAAGCAGAACACAAGGATATCAAGGGCAGAACTATTCTGTATGATAATGTAGACACCTATCATCACCCACAGAGTGCTTCGGACTATCTTTTCAGCCTTACACAAATGACTTTGTGTGAGACTTTGGGTGAGATGTCATGTGGTTTTACTGATTATAGTAACTAATTCTACTAGGATGGGGGTGTTGATGAGGAGGAGGCTATGCATGTGTCAGGGACAGGGATTCCTGAAATCTACAAATTTCCTCTCAAATTTTGCTATGAACTTAAAATTTCTGTAAGAAAAAAAAAAAGTCTTTACCATTAATAGAGATCAATAATGTGAAAGTTAGTCAGCAGCAAGGAACTTAGAATAAAATTAGGAAGACAAGCCAGCCACACTGTGTCCCTTTGTGAAAAGCCATACTCTGGCTGTCAGAGATCCTAGCAGTCTTAGTTAGTGGGTGGGCATCTAAGAAGAACATAATGTCAATCAGAAGTTCAGCAAAGCACCTCCTACTTCCTCAAAGTATGACATGGATGCCATGGCTGGATGTATTTTAGCGACAGACATGAGTAGAGCCACATGTGTGAATTGAAAAGTGGTTTTGGTTAAGTGGAAGCCGAGACTGCCTTGTACAAGGTATGTCTGCTGTGCCTCTGTAGTGTGGAAGGACGTGAGAAAGAGTCTGGTTATGGAAGTCCGAGAGAGAGGAGACAGTGTTGATGCAAATGCTTCCTTCTTCTGTGCCTTGACTTTCAGCTTGACACCTCTACTTGTGTGGACTGACGCTTCCTCTGCATACATTTATTGACTTGGGTTCTAAACACAAGATGGCAATGTTTCTGTGGATGTAAGCTGATGGCTTGAATCTTAACTATGCCACAGCCATGGTATGACCCCAAAGAGACAGCATGGCAGAATTGAGTCCCATCTACCAGGATGAATGCCAGTGGCCCCGAAGTTATGGCCACTTCCCAAGGTCTTACACCTTGTATCATAATTCCTGTTCTCCATTCTTTTCTATCAACCTCTTTCAGAACACGTTCCAGCACCGGACACTATTATTTAGTATATATTAAATGTTTTTCTATATAGGACTAAGAAGCAGTGTGTGCTGAGTGTAAGCATCACACAGGTCTCATGGAAGCAAAGGTCCTTTTTGCAGTTTGCTCGTGGTGGTAGATAGGTTGATGGCTTGTTGGGAAGGTATCAAACCAGGAGCTCCAGCTATGAGAGGCAGGAAAAACCTCTTTGGGGCTGTCTTAGGGTTTTACTGCTGTGAACCGACACCATGACCAAGGCAACTCTTACAAGGACAACATTTAATTGGGGCTGGCTTCCAGGTTCAGAGGTTCAGTCCATTATCATCAAGGTGGGTAGCATCCAGGCAGGCATAGTTCAGGAGGAGCTGAGAGTTCTACATCTTCATCTGAAGGCTGCTAGCAGAATACTGACTTCAGGCAGCTAGGATGAGGGTCTTAAAGCCCACGCCCATAGTGACACACCTACTCTAACAGGGCCACACCTTCTGCAACAGGGCCACACCTTCTAAAAGTGCCACTCCCTGGGCTGAGCCTATACAAACCATCACAGGGGCTGAGGTGTGGATAGAGAATAGAGTATGCTAGTGCACAGGGTGGACTTCAGAAGGCATGAAGGAAGGGATTGGGAGTGTCAGTGGGTGGAGTCTTGTGTGGTGGGATGGGCGTGGCTAGAGACCATGATGATGCTGGTGGCACTATTGGTTATGGAGCTTGTAGAAACTCAGCTAAGGAAGGATGAGAGACTATGGCTGAGCTGGAGAGGGTGTAGATGCAAATAGACACAGAGGGGTCTATACTGTACTTCAGGAGACAGAAGAGACCTGCACTGGGGTCTGCAAAGGGCTGGGGTCCTATATAGAAGAACCAGTGTCTGAGGTAAACCGTAAGGGGAGAGGCAGAACCAGATTGACCTGCCCACAGATGCCTGCTGCACATTGCAGGCTCCTCCATCCTTAGTCCCCTATCCCTAGTCTCATCCCTTCTCTGACTCCTTTCTTTTCTCATAACAGACAAGGTTTGTCGGATAAGACCAGGTACCTCTAACCAAGAGGGGGACCTACTGTGACTGCATCATGTTTCCGTCCTTTATAAACACCCTTTTCTGATATATCTATGCAGCCCCCCCCATTAACAAAATGAACGTAAGTCAGTTCTGTTTAGCAGAGTTTATGGAACAGTTAAGCAAGGAGGCTTAGTTACCATTTGACTGTTTTAGTTATCTTCTCCCCTTAATGCAAAAATAGAAGTCCAGTGCCAGATTGCTTAAATGGGAAGAAACAGAGAGATGCTTGGGCAGCACCCAGACCTGAGGGTTCCTGGAAACGGGGTTCCTGGAAACGGCAACCAGTTAGTTTCCACAGTGTGGAAGTTCCTGCAGGTGACCTCTCTGGCTGTGTGGCATCTGCTGGGCTTGCTGGGCAGCTCAAGGTGAGAAAGTGCTTGTTAGCATTTCCCAAGAGGTAAATGATAATTAGCCTGGGCAAGGCTTGCTGTTACCCCTCAGCTCCCAGTGGAAATGCCTGTCTGTGCCCACAAAGTGCAGAAAGATGAGCTAGTTGCACCACCCTGTGTTTCAGTGGGGATAAGACCTGGATCCTGAGGGGCTGTGAGGAGCCTATCGAATAGCCCAATGGGGTGAAGCAACATTATGGAAATGAAGGTAGAGAAGAGGCCAGAAGAGGTTGGAGCAAAAGTGGAAAACATCTGTTGGCTGGAGCTTTACGAGGTTTGAAAAGTTGCAGGCAGTTAGTAGGGATAGAAGGCCAGGACCTGGGTCAGAGAGTCTGCCCTAGGGAGGAGGACCGTCGGCACTGAGACAGGTTACAGGCCAATAACAAAATGATAGACAGTTGAGAGGGGGAAGAACTGCTTTGTATTTTAGAGACACACTGAAAAGTGCAGTCTATTTGTAATAGGCCAAGTTATTGTCTTAAAACCAGTCTGTGCTCTTCAAAGTGATTCGGACTGCTATTTCTAATTTCACATAAGTCAACACCCCTCAAGTAGCTGTTTTCCCCTCTCAACCCACTTAGTGTAAACTCCTTACAAAAGCCTGAAGATCTTCTAGATGTTTCCCAGGGATCAGGATTTGTGTCTTTTTAAACCAAAAGAATCAGTAATTAATTCATCGTTGCTAACGAGGAGGTGTAGGTGCGTGTGCATGTGCGACGACTTAATTCATTTCTCCTTTAAGGTATGTGGTAGAGATGAATAATTCCGAGAGCTTTGTCAAAGCTCCTTAGACAGTGGCAGGTGTGGCAGGGAATCATGGAAACCAACATCCCATGAGAACAGTTTGGGAAACGTCTTTGTTGAGATGGCGGGACAGGACTAGAGAAGGGCCAACACTGGTGGAAAGAAAATCAATTATGTATCAGTTTCAAACTGTTGAAGAATCTGGCCTTTAGGCTCTGCCTTTGGTAGAGTTCAGGAGGGTGCTGGAAGTTGGCAATACAAGAGTTCAAGTCCTTTGTGGAGTCCTCAGGTAGAGATGTTCGTTCATTCATTCAGGGAAGTAAATACCTAGCACCTCACCATGAGCCAGCACTAAACTCAAAATAGATAACCCACCCCCGTGATTTTATCCTCTGCTGCAGGGAACAAGTCAATTAACTGATTGAGTGGCATGCCAGAAGTTAATGAATACTTTGGAGAAAAAGCAAAGAACAGGAGATAAGGAATCTTGGGGTGTTCCAATTATGACTAGGTTGTCATGGAAGGCCCTGTTGAGGGTGTGACATTTATCATAACTCAGAGCAATGGAGGAATAAGACGTGTGTACAAGGAATACAGAGAAACGATGCAGACTGTAAGAAGATACCAACCTAGAGGCTGCCTTTCAAAGTTAGTTTTTCAATTTGGCACAAACCTAGACATACCCGGGAATAAGGGAATCTCAATTGAGGGATTGCCTCCATTAGCTTGACTTGTGGGTGTGCCTTTGGATTAATGATTGATGGGGGTTGACCCAGCCTACTCTATGCAGTGCCGTCCTTGGCCAGGTGGTCCTGGATCCTATAAGAAAGGCAGCTGAGAGAGCCAGGGGAAGCAAGTCAGTCAACAGAATTTGCCCATGGTCTCAGATTCTTTGGCTCCCTTCCCTTAATAATAGGCTGTAAACCATAAACTAAAACAAGCCCTTTCTTCTTCAAGTTGCTTTTGGTCATGGTGTTCGGTCACTGCAATGGGAAGCAAACTAGAACACTGTCCAGGATCAGTGAGAGGCATCAAAGAAGCAGCTGTGTGGTAGAAAGAGGTGGGGCTTACATCATACAAGGCGTCATAGACCACTGAATGGAGTTTTGCTTTCGGATGAGACATCAGAAGTTTCAGAATAGAGATAATGATGTGACCTGATTAAAAGATTTGTCTGGCTGCTGTGCTGAGCTTAGATTGTCTGGGGTCAAGGGTGGGAGCAGAGGAGTCCGGCTTTGCAACTGTTGAGACAGTGGAAGCAAGAGGGAGTGGTGATGTGGACCTCAGTGGAGAAGGTCCAAGGCGGTACACTTTGAACGTAAAGTCAGCAGGTCTTCCCAATGATCACATGTGTAATGAGACAGTTAAAGGGGACAAGAATTGTCCTCAGGCAGTTGGCCTGAGCCTGTAGGAGAATGGCATCACCAGTGACTGAGACACAGGGGACTGTAGGGTGATGCTGAGTACTCTGAGTTTGGTTATCCTGGGTTTTCAGCACATCGTGAGCCCAGGCTAGATCCTTTGTGGGAACCCTTGTGTCACTGTTTAAAGGTGACTCAAAGTACAGTGACCTGAAAAGTACAGGTGGGGCTTGGGGGGAAGAGGAACTTCCTGGGTTGATTCTTACCCCTTCTACCCCAGTCTGAGCAGCAGACAAGCAGATATCACTGAGCAGGCTTGTTATCAAAGGTGGTACCATGGGATCCATCCACGGATCTGAGGGTCCTTTGCCCTAGAAGGGGTAGTTCCTGTGTAGGCGTTAGGCCCATAAATGGTAATAGTACCTGTGCAGGCCCTGGGTGTTGGAACCCCTAGCTCTTGACAACAGTCAATGATATAGCTTTCAGCCCGAGTCTAAGACCCTCGGCTCTAAAGATTTTTCCCCATAATTTATTTTTTCTATTCACATTGCATCCCCATTACAGTGCCCCTTGTCCTCTCCTCCCAGTCCCGCCTGTACAGATCTACCCCCCCCCCCCCCCCCCCAGTAACAACACACTGAAGTCTCTTCGCAACTGGGGCCTGCAGGTGCTCCTCTGTAGCTGCCTGGGTTTTCTTTGTCTCTTTCAGTCTCCTTTCTTAATTTTGCCCTGGCCACTCTGGAACTCTTCAGCTGTGCCTTTAGACATCAGACAGCTGGCTGCTCACCATCTTCCACAACTCTATGGCTGTGGGACAATACAAAGTACTGTCTCACCTGGGACGCCATTGAGGGACTGGGCACTCACCACAGCTCAGGACTTGTGAAGCTGCTTAGAGACCAATCTTTGGCTCACTTGGGGATCCCAGGGGCATGAGTATCCTTTGTGGGTCCCCAGGCAGTGCCAGATGGGTTTAGACCACAGGCAGAACCAAAGTGTCTGGTCCAGGGGGACACCATTGCTTCTTCAGCTGGTAGGTCATTCCCAAGTTTGTCAGTACTTTTTTGACTATCAAGCCATAGTAAAACAATGCTGTTTACTCTGCTGTCAAGTTGCTGCAGCCAGCATCCTTGCTGTGTTTGCTCTGTCCTGTCTCTTCTGCTGACTGTATCCTGGTACCTGCTCAGCCTGCCCTACTGGAAACAGGAAAGGAAAGGCCACTTGGACAAGTCCGTATCTGGCCATCATCAGGGAAGGTAGCTCGGGAGAGTGTCTTCCAGGCAGCTCACTAAGGGAGCCCAAACAGCCTGCATAACTGACCCGGAGAAGAGGAGCAGAGCTGTATTTGGAGCAGTTACAGATGTTCATGTGGGGCCAATCATAGCTTTACCTATCACCAGTTAGAGCCTCCATCAAGGACATGCTCGCTCTCTCTGGAATAGGGAGACAAGGCTCATGGAGCCTTGGGATAGTGGGAAGTGTGACATAAACTGTTTCAAATAGCACTTGCCAAGTGGCACTTTGAAGAGCCAGGGAATCATCAGCAATCTTTGTGTAGTTGCCTGGAGGCATCTGCGTTCAAGATGGCTGGCACTGGCACAGTCGTCCAGATAACTGTTATGGTGATAGCCCTTTAGCTCTAGGCAGCCAAGACAGCAACTGAGAGTTCAATACCCACTAATTAGGGAGCTCAATTACTTCATGCCCAATATTTTTGCTAATGTATATGGAAATGAGTGTCAGGCAGTGTGCTTACAGTGTAAACTTGTCATTAACACTCACAGTGATTTTCAACACATGCTTTACATTTGGGTCAGCAGTCTCAGTACCATGTTGGTTTTGTTGCTGTGGCCCTGACATATAATTTATAGCCAGACATGATGATCTTCCAGTGTTGCTTTTTTCTGTCCTCAGCATAGCTTTGGTAGTTTGGGGTCTTTTGTGCTTCCATATGTGTACAGATTCTAGGATTGGGTGTGTGCGTGTGTGTATGTGAGTCATTGGAGTTTTGATGGAGACTGCATTGAATGAGTAGACGACACATGGTAACACAGCCATTTCACAGTATTAATCTTGTTGACCCGTAGGTCTGACTTTTAATACCTTATTTAATTTCCCCCCTCAGTGCTCTAAAGTCTTCATTGTAGTGTTCTTTGTCTCTCTGGGTAGTAGGATTTTTGTGAGGGCTTTTGGTTTGAGTTTTAAGGCATACTGAATAGAAACTTTTTTTTTCAAGATTCTTTCTTGGCAAATTGGGTATTGGTATTAGGAAGCTACTGATTTGTGTGTGCACTGATTTTTGTATCCCCCAGTATGACGAAGGTGTTTATCAGATGTTGAGGTTTTCTATGGGGTGGGTAGAGTTAAATATAAGATTACATCACAATCTAAAAATAGGCCTAATCGGACTTCTTCCTTTCCTATTTTACCCTTTAAGTTTTCTTGTCTGGTTATTCTAGCCAAGACCGAACACTACGTAAAGGTGGAAAGGGATAGAGGCTCTTGCCTTCCTTCCAACTTTAGAAGAAATGGTTTATCTCCCCCATTCGGTTTAATGTTTTTTTCAGGTTTGTTACATATATTCTTTATTATGCTGAAGGATGCCCCTTTTGTTTCTAGTTTCTTCGGGGCTTTTAAAGAATATTGAAATTTTCAAAGACCCTTTCTTTTTTTGTTTTTTGTTTTTTGTTTTTTTTTTTCAAGACAGGGTTTCTCTGTGTAGCCCTGGCTGTCCTGGAACTCACTCTGTAGACCAGGCTGGCCTCGAACTCAGAAATCCACCTGTCTCTGCCTCCCAAGTGCTGGGATTAAAGGCGTGCGCCACCACTGCCTGACTCAAAGACCCTTTCTATATGCACTGAAATGTCTTTGTAATGTTGTATTACTCAGCGTTTATATACTGATTTATGAATGCACACCCACTTTTGCACTGCTCGCCAGTGAACTCTAATTAAGGTTTAGGATCTTCTCAACCAGTTGCTGAATTTGTTTTGCAAGTATTTCACTGAGAATTTTTCATCAGGAAAATTGTTTTTGTTTTGTTTTTTTTTTCTCTTGAATTATTTTCTGGTTAATAGTTATTTCTTTGAGATAAATACTTCTGACTTCTCAAGCACATACTGATAGCATCTACTCTTCTCTTAGATTGCCTTTCCTATATTCCAAAGTGTCTTAGTCAGGGTTTCTATTCCTGCACAAACATTCATGACCAAGATGCAAGTTGGGGAGGAAAGGTTTATTGAGCTTATACTTCCATGCTGCTGTTCATCATGAAAGGAAGTCAGGGCTGGAACTCAAGCAGGTCAGGAAGTAGGAGCTGATGCAGAGGCCTTGGAGGGATGTAATTTACTGGCTTGCTTCCCCTGGCTTGCTCAGCCTGCTTTCTTATAGAACCCAAGACTACCAGCCCACAGATGGCACCACCTACATGGGGCCCTCCCTCTTGATCACTAATTGAGAAAATGCCTTACAGCTGGATCTCATGGAGGCATTTTCTCAACTGAAACTCCTTTTTCTGTGATAACTCCAGCTTATGTCAAGTTGACACAGAAACAGCCAGTATACAAGGTTTGGATAAGTTGTACTTTAGTTTTCTCTTGATTTTTAATTTCTTAAATAATATACTGATTACTCAGGAGTATATTGTCCAGTCTCTGTATTTGTATTGTTTCTATGATTTCTCTAGCTATAAATTTCTATTTTTGGTAGCTCTCCTAGACACAGAGATGGACAAAATGGATTTTGTGTCCCTGATGGCCTACCATGCACCAGGAGTCACTGTCTAGGCAGCTTGATGTGAGACTTGAAGAGCTATGGGCTTTTACTTTATGTAGAACTGCCAGTGTCTTAGCACCAGACTCATCTGCCTTATCTTTGGGATTAGGCTTTTAGTTTCCTACCTCAAGAATTGAGGGGAACAGAAAATGAAAGCTTTCTATGTCTAAACAAAGAAATCCCATCTTTAGGTGTAGGATACAAACATAGATGTTTTGTTTTGTCCATTGTTTTAGAGCGAAGGATACATTAGAACAGGTAAAGGGAAAGGGGGTAAGAACACAGCATGCCTTCTTCTTGGTCCTTTGGCCCCATGATCTCTAGGGAAAAGAATGTGTGCTATATTGGGTCTCTTTCCTATATGAGTGGTCATTTAGGAGGTCCTCTAGGAGAGAAGGTGCTGGGGTACCTTGAAGTATGGAATGGTGTGGTCCCAGACCTAGAATATATGATACTTGGCTTGGAGGGCTTATCAATCACTGGATGTCAAGAGTCTGTTTTCCTGCCACCTGAGGGCTTGCCTTCCCTGTGTTTGGAGGACAACTGACCCTAAACATTACCTAGCAACAAAAAAGAGCTGGAGTTAGTTGGAGAGACAGACAGATATTAATCCTACTGGCGAGCCATTGTAGTTTTAACAGGAAAAGGAAATATTGACGCTTACTGTTTTCTTTGACTTGTCTGACACTAAAGCATATGTTCTCTAAAAAGGAAATAAAGTACCATACTTCTGTTTGAAGTAGCTTTGGTTTTTTGTTTGGTTTGGTTTTAGTTAATGGGATTTGTTTCCATTGTGGCCTCCATTGGATTAAGAACTGAAACCTACAAGAACATTTTTCTAGTGAAGTTGCATGCAGTGTGCCTACTGAAATTTTGTCTTCTTACTTTTCTGACATCTGTATCTGTGTCACAAAACACATAATGTCATATTGCATTATAGAAAATACACAGAATGAATGACATTTTGGGGAACCTGAAGAAAGTATCTAAGTGATGAGAAGTTTGGGTGGATCCCTCCCCCTTACGTCTCCCAGGCTTTATCAATGAATTGCTAAACTACTGTTGAACAAGACTTTATTATGGAGTCCATGTCTTCCGAAGCCACCTTTCCATATTTTTACAAACATTGAGGGAGAACTTAATGAATTTATACTAAATGTAAGTCATCTGGATCCTAGGAACCCCACCCACTGTCCTGGAAGTTAGACTGAAGGACTATCAGAATGGAAAGGTTTTTCAGAAGGAATAAATCATTGTCTGAGAGCATGGGTGGCCTCTGAATAGAAATCTGTAGGACTCCTCAAAAGGGCTCACACAGTGGGGTTCTGAGGAAACACTGTTAAAATTCCACCGACTATCTGTAAAAGTAGTTTCACTGCAGAAGTGAAAGCATCAATCATTTGTTCTGATGGCCTCATTTCATAGGCTGGAGAATAGTTCCAATTCCCACGTCAAAGAAGTGAACATGGGGGAATATATTATGGAATTGAAAAACAATTGAACCTGATTTTTATCTTAAAATGGAAAGTCTTGAGGCTAAAATTCTACCGGCAAGAGAAATGATAAAATGGTGATTCTTCAGTCAATGTGTGCTCTACTGGTTGGCCTACAGAAAAAGATTGGTACCATCACTTGGAATGAGTCTTTCTTTTTGAGGAAATTAAGAGCATATGTTTTCCATTTTCTGGAATCTAACATGGTATTCTTGAAAGAGGGTGTTACTAAAAATGTTGCTTAGTAAATAGGATGGAAGGCATCAAGGATACTTAAACTTTCCTTCAGCCATTATCTGTTAGAGTCTAAGATAAGTTGAGAATACGTTTATAAAAATCATACTCCTGACCAAGAAAGGTACTAGGAGGTTATCCAGTTAAATCCTCTTATCTTTAGGCAGCTATCCATGTTGTGCAGAAATGGTAGCTGACTTCCTCTGGGACTATGTACCTCATCTTGATCAGATGTAAAATCATAAGCATTCTGTTGTGTCACAAGAAGGCTTCCCGCCATCTTCTAGCTCAAATCGCCATTGGCTGTCAGGTCTTAGGTAGATTTTCTCTGATTGGCTTTGCATCCCACAGCGCCTGTCCCTACTCAGGCTCTTCTGATACCTCTCTGATCCATATCTGGAAGAGATCCAGCTGAGCATGGAGGAAAAGGAAAATACCATTATACAGAAGATAGTTCCAGCTGATCTCCAGAGGAACCTGTAAGCAGTCCAGAAGAGATGAGCACTGTGGAGCTATGGAGTTCTGTTGAGTCATGGAGAGCGGGAACTAGAATAGACTGTTCCATAAGATGGTGGCTGTGGTTGTCTTTGAATTCATGAGCCACGCCTTAATCAGTGAGGCATCGTCTGTGATTTTCAAGGGTTTTGCTTGAAGTTAGGAGATGAACTAAATAGCTCTGTCTCCCTCACTGCCTATATGTGAGTCTTTTCAGGGTATTTTTGAGATTTCTTGTCTGTACTGTTAGTCTAATGCTTAATAAATCTTTTGTTGACAATTTTAATACCATCTTTTTAGCTGAACTGAGTCTTTCTGTTAAACTGTGGCTCCTGTAGAAAGGAAGAACTGCTGAACTCAAAGTTAAGGTGCCCAGGTACGTGTTGCATGTCTGGACTTAGAGGTCTTAGGAATTGACACGAAACTGGGCCTTATCATTCAGTGCTTTCAGAGGGAAGCAAACATATCATAGAAATTTGACTCTCTGTTTTGGTTAAAGTCCTTTATACCAGGGTTGGTGAAGGGGTTAGGAGGTGGGAGGGGAGAGTGTGATTTCATGGTTTGTGCCCACTGCATCAAAGCCATATACTAAGGTAAACCAAACCAAAATGACAAAGTATCAACGATGCAGCCAGAGGTTTGTTGCACCAGTTCTTGAAGGCCTCAGTAGATTGAAAGCTAGACAGCAAAGTAGCTTGGGAGTTAGAAGTTTTCCACTAGTAATATTTAAAGATTTTTTTTATTTACTAGCCCAATAGAAACTTAAAACATGCGCATATTCAGGAAATCCAGCAAGATGAATTTATGTGTTCTCAGGCTAGAGTGTTCTATTAATTACTACTTTCCATCAATTAATTAGTAATTTGAAAACTCATAGCATGCCTACTAATGGACTTTCTCCAGTTTAAATAAAAATAAAGTTGAAACAGCTTAGCACTGCGGAATCTCATTTATCTTTTTATTAAAACAAAAAGATGTCATATAACATTTTTTAAATGGGTGACTACTTTATTTCTGTTGAGTGTGACATAGCCTGGGCTGGACTTGAATTCTTAAGCTTCTGGTCTCAGCACTCAGTGCTGAGGTTACCGAATACTACCATACCTGGAACAACTGGGCACTTTTATTATTGCTAATTACTACCACCCAGAGAGTGGAAGAAGCACTTTCACGACATGGGATAAGATTAGAACATTTGCAAGGACCTTAACATTCCCATTGTGGCACAGGAGTATTATTCGTAGATTTCCCCATGTTTGGCACATTGCCCCCAATTGTGTTCTGCATCCCATTCTCTGTGATGCCCCCTTGCCTTGAGACCATAAGAATAGAAGCATACCCCTTCCTCTCTGGCCCTCTCTGCTCCCTGTCTCCCCCACTGCAGAGTCATGCTTGGTCTTAGATGGTCTCTAGGACTGCCCATAGGTAACTCTGCTCTCACAATACCGTCTTTCTGAGGAGTTTACTTTGGCATCTTGCTTTCGCAACCGTTCCTGGAGCAATGCCTGGAGGAAGGGGCAGTGTTATTCCCAACCCCTGTGACCAAAGTATTGATAGTTTGTGACTGCCCTTTGTCTTTTGTAAACACTTGTAAATTCATTATTCTTTCTGATCCCAAAAATATTTGTCTTTTAAAACCTAGTAGAGGCTAATGCCAGAGGTCTTTTAGGTAGTAACAAGGGAAGAAACTAAATGGAAGGAAAGAGACCCTGAGCATGCCTGTAATGTAATCTGCTGAGTGTAGACTGTTAACAGTAACCACAGAGGCAAGATTAACAGGGGGTGGGGGGGGGCACAACCAGAGTACCTATAATCTGCGAGCCCATTAAACAGAGGATCAAAATGAAGAGGCATCGCAGGTAGAGAGCTGTTTTTTAGAAAGCAGAAGAAACCAACCAGAATATTCTGTGCTTCCAAATATTGCCCCTAACAAGGTGGCTAGAAGGAAGGTTTCAGATTCCTCCTGCTACCTACCCTTTAGCCTGTCCTTAAGCTCCAGATTTACAGCCACCCAGTGGGTAAGTTGTAGGAGGTGTCTGCGGAGCCAAGGATATTAGAAGGAATTGCAGGAGGCCTTGCAAACCCTCATTGTTAGGGCAAAGTCAGGGCTGGGGAGAGGAAGGAGTCTGAGCCCTCTCCCCTCCTTCTTGTTAATGTGATTCCAGAAAAAAAAAAAAAAAATCCTGCCTTTTCCACCTTCAATATTAAACAGATACAACGGCTAAGAATTAATGTAAATGAGCAAAATAACAACAATAAAACTGGCAGCGATGTCAAATGAATGCGATCGCCTACAGTAGAAATATTTACCCGATGTGTCCTGCCAGTTAGAGAGATTTTTGGCATTAAACCGAGACATTACCTCATCCTCCTGGGCAGACAGCCGATTGCAATGCTAAGCAAGTCTGCAGACACGGAGGGCTGAATACCTGCCTGGTGAGCTGAGCAGCCCAGACTCAGGGTGGAAGCAGTTTCCTGAGCGTTGTCTGTCCATGTATGACTGTCTACATCTCATCCTCGACCCCCTTTCTTCCTCTTCCAGCCCTCAATAGATAATTTTTGTTCATTTTCAAGTTCTTTTTCTATTATTTTTTTAAACCTTGAAGGGCACACTGTTAAAAGGTCTGCTAGCTAAGTGGGTGGGTATTAGTGCACAGAAACTTGAAATGTTAGAAAGAAGGAAGAAAAGTGTCTGTGTATGTATGCACAGAGCATAGCATGCGTGCATGTGTGCACACTTGTGCACCAGGACATGAGTTTGCACACACATACACACACACACACACACACAAACCCCTCTGTTTGTGAAAATGTGGATGAAAAGGTTTCTTGGGTTGATTTAATTCATAATGAATACAGAATTATCTTTAAAAGAGGTTATGTATCAGCAAATGAAATAATATTTACAACATCAAATATTCTCCACACTTCTAACCCAAGAAAATATAACATGTAAATTGTTAGTGTGGTTGTCAAGGCCTTGTGCTATCAACAGAGCGGTCTATCACCGAGTTTACCTCCATAACACTTCAAATCCTTTTATGTCCTGTCTGCAGACCTCTTTGAAATTAGCACTCTCTATAGTATAGAAGTTCTGGGTTTGCCTGATTGACGTGACTAGGTGTGATGGTGAAGTCACTGGGAAATATTTAAAATCTCCAGACATCTTTGAATTAAAGTACTAAATATTAATTATGTAAGTTTCTCCAGCTGTGATACCTTTTGTTTTCTTTAGGTATTGAGAGCATAGTATCATATAGTACAGCTTGTGACTTATCAATCGGTGCCACATCACACACACACACACACACACACACACACACACAATCTGTCCTAGAATAAACAGGCTTTGTGTTGGTCTTGACTAATGAACCACTAGCCTGATACATTTCATGATGATTCTTTTTGAAATTTTCTGGTTTTAATGAATAATTTTAAAAAATGTTCTTACTCTTATCAGGCATGGTGGTGCTTACCCATAGCCCCAACTCTTCAGCGTGAGGTAGGGGGATCTTTTAACTCCAGAAGGTAGGAGCCAGCCTGGCCAACATAGTGAGACCCCATTTTGAAGAGAGAGACTTTATTTATATGTAAATCCTTAAAAACAAAAAATCCCTTGACATTCCCCAAATTAGGATACTGATTAGGAGCATGTGTGTTACCAAACACATGGAATTTATGTGAGCTGCCAAGTCATAAATAAGTTTTTGAATGCTAGTAATTGCTAACCACATAGGTACGCAGGAGGGCTATCTAGTACATTTTTGTTATTTGTTGATACCAGATAGAGACTGCCGCAAGATCCAAGATGCAGTATTTTGGACTCAAGACTCATCTTTTCTTCAGTTGCTCTGTGAGCATCGCAGCTGGGAGAGGTCCTCATGGCCTGTGTGGTTGTTTATGACAGCCTTAACTTGTGTCTGTGGTCTGTTGCACTAGACAGCTGACCACACACTCATGTTTTTTTCATACAGACTTTATGTCCTGGTGGTTGTTACAAGTCAGTAGATGTAATAAATACCTGTCGATGGGAAGATTTTGGGGGGTGGGGATTCACTGGGAATGAAGGGCCACAGAGAGCTGACTTGGTTGGTGGTGTGCACAAGGATGTTCAAGCGTGGTCACACGTGTGTGCTTATGTGTGGAAGTTAGAGGTTACATTGGGTATCCTTCACAATCATGTTCCACTTTAATCACGGAGGCAGGATTTCTCATTAGACTTGGTAGCTAGCTTGCCCCTGGTACCCCGTCACTTCCTCCGAAGCACTGGGATTACAGGCAGGTTATCACTTCTACACAGCGTTTGCATGGGTGGGTTTGTACTTCTGTATTCATGCTTGCACAGAACGCTTTTCATGCACCAAGCCACCCTGCTAACTTTCCTCCTTTATGCGATTAGCTTGCATCCGCTGTCTACACTACACTTCCAGAATGTCCTGAGAGCGCCAGGTTATTGCCCTGGATATAACCGTTTCTATGGCTACGCTTATGTCAGAGCGACTTGACAGACCATTTCCAGTGTTACGATGTCTTTGTCACCGCGCTATACTTATATTTATGTTGGCCAGTTTCCTTTTTTGATTGCTAATCTTTATGATGTGTTAGGGAGACAGGGGACAATATAGCTACACTCTTTTACTGTTTCAAGGTGAATTCCAGCCTCCAGCCATACAGAGTCCAATTGCCAAGAGACTTGGAAAGAAAAGACCTGATGCTCATCTGTTACTCATATAGTGGTCTGTGGGCAGAAGGGCAGACTGCCAAGTATGCATTTTAGTTACCCACAGTCCACAGACTGTGATAACTGGAATTCGAACCATGTGGTTCAGGGGAGGCGTTTGTTGATTAAATTATAGTAACTGAGCTGTAGTAGGATACTTGCTTAGTGTGTGCAAAACCCTGGGTTCCACCTTCAGGAGTTGGAAAGAGAGCAGCGGGAGGAGGTGGTGGTATGTTAGAGGAGGCCGAGGGAGGAAAGGAAAGGGGAAGTGATAGAATTACAGTGTGATCTCAAAAAATATTTCAGAAAGATGATGACCTGGAAATGTCTTCCTAAAATCTGACTTGACTAGCGCAAGGATGATCCCATGGTTAGCACATAGCACATAGGTTCATGAACACCAGTGTTTCTCGTTAAAAGTGCACTCTAAGCCGGGCAGTGGTGGCACACGCCTTTAATCCCAGCACTCGGGAGGCATATCCTGCTTTTCCCATATCCTGCTGCCTATGTGCTCTTAAGACTCAGTCATTCAGGGCTAGAGAGATGGCTCAGCAGTTAAGAGCACTGACTGCTCTTCCAGAGGTCCTGAGTTCAATTCCCAGCAACCACATGGTTGTACTGGGATCAGATGCTGTCTTCTTACACAAAATAAATAAATATTAAAAAAGTGCAAAATTTAACTTTGCCGGGCAGTGGTGGTGCATGCCTTTAATCCCAGTACTTGGGAGGCAGAGGCAGGTGGGCACTTGGGAGGCAGAGGCAGGTG
>JADRCH010000015.1:7563599-7616868 GCA_019843965.1 Rhynchomys soricoides | reverse complement strand
ACTTGGGAGGCAGAGGCAGGTGGGCACTTGGGAGGCAGAGGCAGGTGGGCACTTGGGAGGCAGAGGCAGGTGGATTTCTGAGTTCGAGGCCAGCCTGGTCTACAGAGTGAGTTCCAGGACAGCCAGGGCTACATAGAGAAACCCTGTCTCGAAAAACCAAAAAAAAAAAAAAGAAAAAGAAAAGTGCACTCTAAGAAGTTGAGACACTTTCTGCACGTCATTCGGACTCTTTTGGCCTTCGTTTCTCTTCTGTGAGAGGTCAGATAACCTTAAAATTTCTGACCACTACATATTTGTATGGTATGGAGGTACAAGAGAAAGAGAGGCGGGGGAGAGGGAGACAGAGAAGAAGAGAGACCCAAAGAGCATCATAAGAATGACTATGTGAAAATACGAGGAAGAACTAAGATATCTGGACTCCTTCCTTGATCCAGACTGGACTCCCCCCCACCCCCCAGGATCTTGTGAGGGGCCTCCTACACACCAGTGATGGAGACTGACTCGCCATCTCCACTCCAGAGACCAGGTGCGGAGATGGAAAACCTACAGGACAAAAGGGAAGTAGTACCGGAAGTAATTACTGCGCTGACAGTGTGTGGATGGGGACTAAGAGGACGTCATTAAAACAAACAAACAAACAGACACACAACAGTGTCAAGGTGGCGCTAAGCTGACCTTGTTTGCTTGGAAGTAAATGAAACTAAGTTCAGGTTTTCCGGAGAAAAACAGACACAATGTAACCACAATGATTCCAGGGAGCAAGACCTTTGAGCTCCGATTAGGTTTCCCTAGAAATGGTTGGCTATGTTTTTTGTGTCCTCACCCTCAGGACCAGAGCACAGCCTGTAGAAGGCAGAGGAGGAAAGAGTACAGACACACAGGTCTCTTTCCCATCCTGCGTGTTTTTTTTTTTTTTTAATCCTGCAAAATACGCTTAGGACTTCTAACAATTAGCATTTTGCTACAAAACTGCAATGTTCTCTGGAAACTGTCAGTAAGACAGACACTTGCCATGAGTTCTGTGATCTTTTCTAATGGGGAATTATTTCCCTAAAGGCCTTGGAAATTCGGGGACAAGAAAGATGATGGTAGGTTTTGACCCACAAGGTGTATCTGCTCTAGCATTTACCCACTCCTATGAAGAATGATTGGCTTTAGGCTTAAAGAGAAAAATATAATTGCCACTTTTTTTTTTTTTTTTTTTTTTTTTTGCTCAAATTAACTCCTCTAAAGCACACTGCATCAAGAAATGTCCTCAAGAATTCTGTCATTTAGTGTCATTGGTGCTAGCAGAACATGTTCCACAACAGAGACTACAGATAATTTGTAAAATATCTGAGGCCATTCATATAGTATATTGGGCTTGTGTTTTTAAAGCTATTTGTTTGTGCATACAAATTAAGATTATAACACTGAGTGCTTGTGATGCTTGCTTTGTCTGGGATGGAGAAACACTGGATTAGCAGTCCAATCAGTTTTGTTTTTTAATAAAATTTCTGTTCTAGGCCTCTTGGGGTTTTATCATGCACTGGATCTGTAAGATGTACCTAGAAAGTTAACAAGGAAAGGTGATTATAGCTGTGCCATCGAAGAATGTTCCTATCAATATATGTTAATTATAAATCATATTGGGTTTCATTAGGACAGCTTCATAAATATGCATCGTTATTTTTTTTTATCATTTCTGCTTCTTGCTACCCTCTCATTTCCACCTGCCCCATCTGCTTCCTAACTAGTCCATTTCTGTTTTCATATTTACACTGTTTTTAAATCCCTCATGTGCATCTTTATTGGCAAAAACTGGCTCACTTACATAAGAAATTCTGTCAGAGTAACAGCATAAATAAGTTATCCTTATTGATCGCCACATGACTAATAGTTACTTACTCATCCATTGCTTTGTTTCTTATGTTTATGACTATTAGCACCCACCCCCAAAGAACATCCTGGGTGGGCTAAGTAGAATCTGTTGTGAGCATCTAGGGTAGGAAATACTGGGGACTCACCATGCTGGGTTCTTTATAAAAGTGTCTTGTGTCCTAATAGCCTCACTGTGTTTGTTCCTCACATGCTAGATGAATCTTCTTTAGATACACCACCGAGTTTTATCTGTTTCATAGTTCCGAGTTAAATCAGAGTGGTCAGTTCTCCCTTGAACGGCCTCAGAATGCTGATGAAAACTGCATTTCCTTTGAGAAAATTGGAGATTATTTTTCCATGCTATTTTGTCTCTCCTCACTTCTAGTTAACCTGACCTGTATTCAGCCTTGCTTTACTTTGTTATTTTCCAGCTGTTTTGCAGTTGTGAAATAATTAGGTTTAAGTATCGTCTTTGGTGTTACCAGTTGTGTTTGTTGTTAATGTTTTGGGGTATCATATTTACTTAAAAATAGACTTGGCAGTGTAAGTCACCACAAACACTAGTAAGTAAAATTCTTTTGGTCTGCTTTATATACGACCCTGGGAAAAACTCCTAAGCCATCTCTCACTGTCCCTTGGTCTCTGAGTGACAGCCATGTCCTGTTTCTTGCTCCTTTTTCTCTGCCTCTGACGCCATTTTTCCTGCTTCTTGCTCTGCCCGGATGTGGGGGGCTGTTACTGTGCATTCTAGTGCTATTATCAGCAGCCCTAGCTGCCATTCCTCTCCTCCATGATGCAGTCCATGCCGCCAAACCAGGATCCCAAAGGAAACCTTTCTTCTTTTTAGTTGCCTGGTCAGGTATTTAGTTACAGTTCACAGTGCTCAAAAAAGTACTTGACACAGAATTAGTACTGAGAAGTGGGGTCCTTGTTGTGATAAACCCAACCATCTGGTTCACGGGCTTTCAGATCTGGACTGCTGAGAAGTACAGAAGAATGTCTAACTTCAAGCTAAAGAAGCCCTGGCATATTATAAGCAGGATGTAATAGGCCATTCTGTTGAGCGTGTGGACGAAGAGGATGCTGATAGGTGGACAGCAAGGGCCATGCCTCATCAGATTTCAGATGGCGATGAAGACTCCCGGGAACTGGGTTCGAGACCATCCGAGCTACTTGAGGCAAATACTCCGGCTGTTATGAGTGTTCCCTGAAGGTCTGGGGATTGAAAGAATAATGGACCAATTTATTTGGCAGAGGAAATTCCATACAGCATCCAGGTTGGCTGGCTGCCTTCAGTTAGGTTTACAATGAGAATTCCAAGCCAAATGTGGAATGGAAAAAGGTTGAAACAGTGGGGTTTGGTGAGGAACAGAGTGTGAATGAGTAGGAAGCTGTGGTAAAAGCCGGTGGGGACAAAGTGGCAAGGATTGTTAAAGAGGTTAGCACGGTTAACAGAATGGGGTCTAAATTAAAAAAATAAATAAAATGAGGACATGAAGTTGGATGTATGGGAGGGTAAGGGCGTATGAAATTCTCAAAGGAGTAATTAAGATATTATATGAAAAAAGAGAGAAATGAAGAACTTTGTATTGGGAATAAAGAAATGATGCCTCAGGGTGGTACCTCACCCACTCAAAGATCCAGGGCATAAAAGTGAAAACCACTGAAAAACTTTACTTTTGAGAGAGAGAGAGAGAGAGAGACAGACAGAAGCAGAGAGAGAGAGAGAGAGAGAGATGGAGACAGAGGCAGAGACAGAGAGAGGCAGAGAGAGAGAGAGAGAGGGGCAGAGATAGAGGCAGAGAGGGAGGGAGGGAGGGAGGGAGAGAGAGAGAGAAAGAGAGAGAGAGAGAGAGAGAGAGAGAGAGAGAGAGAGAGAGAGAGAACGAGAACCTAAGAAGATAAAGCATCCCGAGAATCCCGGACCAAGACCACCTAGGGAAATATTTATCCTAGTTCTACCTACAGGTACCCAGAGAGCCCCCTACAGCCATGGTCCCAGGAGGCCTTTCTTCATCTCAGGCTACCAGGGGAACCCGACCTTGTTCCTGTGGTGTTTTTATCGTTTGTTTTGGTTTTGCACACCTACAGAATGCAAGAGTAAATGAGGTTATGGAGCCTTGTGCCAAGGTTCCAGAAAAAAAAAAAAAGTAAGCTGCTGAGGCCAGGGAATGTGTAACAAGATTAGATTTCTTTCCTGGAGCTCTTGAATGTGTTTGGAGCTTTGAAAGTGAACCTAAGCTGCAATGGAGCCTCCAGGAAGTTCACTGTGGCTTCACATCTGTTGAGCAAAGTTGTGGGCTTTCAGCTGGAGATGGCCCAAGATTTAGCTCATGAGTGTTGCAAGTTAACAGGGCCATACTGCAGAGCTAGCTAAGCCTGTTGGATTTCACATGATGCCACCATATGAATCCCAGATGCTAGACATGGGGGAGCAAGGTTTAGTTAATGTTTGCCTTATTGGATTTGGTTTTACGTTGGCCAGTCTTTCCTTGTTGTTTTCCCATTCCTCTCATGGAGTGGGAGTTTATTCTATGTCATTGTGCATGAGAAGTATAGCTTATTTGGTTGGTTTTATATTTTACAGGGGTCAATAGCTTAGAGTTTACTTGCATCTATGTAGACTCTTAGGGTGAATGCCTTTTACATCATGAGATGGCCATGACCCTACTGGAGTCGCTTGCAGAAAATTGTGTTTGAATATGAACCATTCCCTATAGGCTTGTGTATTTGAACATTTGGTTCCTAGCTAGTGGCACTGTCTTGCTAGGTGGTGGGGCCTGGGAGAGCTGAGGCACTGGTAGCAGGCCTTTGTGGTAAGTGGCCTGGTTTTGATCCTAGCTGTTTTCTTTACTTTCTTATCTATCAAGATGAGGTGTATTAGTCAGGATTCTCTGGAGTCACAGAACTTATAGGTAGTAAGGGAATTTGTTGATGACTTACAGTCTGTAGTCCAACTCCCCAACAATGGTCAACAGCAGCTGTGAATGAAAATCCAAGGATCTAGCAGTTGTTTAGTTCCACAAGGCACACAGGCGAAGAGTGAATCTTCCATCTTCCAATGTCCTTATGTAGATCTCCAGCAGCAGGTGTGGCCCAGGTTAAAGGTGTGCGTACTACCACACCTGAAACTTGTCTTCCAGACGCAAGATCTAGATCACAGGTGAGCCTTCTAATTCTGGATTGTAGTTCATTCCAGATATAGTCAAGTTGATAATCAGGAATAGCCACCCAATTGTGCTGTTAGAAACAGAGAAGCCACTTTCATCATGCCCCGCCCACCAAGATGGATTATATACCTGGAAGCCATGAGCCAGAAAAAGCCCTCTCTTTCCACAGTTTCTGAAATCAAGTATTTGGTCAAAATGATGAGAAAAGTAAACAAGACAGAAAGGGTCATGGGGCATGGACACAGATAAGGAAACTGGGGGGATAGGAGTCCAGCTGTCCAGTGAGTGGTCCCTCACCCATTGTTTTAGGGTTTCCATTGCTGTACAGAGACACCATTACCAAGGCAACTCTTATAGAGGACAACATTTAATTGGGGTTGGCTTATAGGTTCAGAGGTTCAGTCCATTATCATCATGTGGGAAGAATGGCAGCGTCCAGACAGGCATGGTGCTGGAGGAGCTGAGAGTTCTACATCTTGTTCCAAAGGCAAATAGGAGAAGACTGGCTTCTATACATCTAGGTGAAGGGTCTCAAAGTCCATGCCCATAGTGACATACCACCTCTAACAAGGCCACACCTCCTAATATTGCCACTCCCTGGGCCAAGCATATTCAAACCACCACACCCACCTTCTATTCAAGATTTCTTTTTCTAAGTGGGAAGTTGGAAAGACTGGAAATGGTTATTTCATTGTAGTTTGCTGCATGTGTCAACTTATAATAAGCTTAATTCCCTTCCATAATACATGTCCTAACCATTTTCAGAGAATCCAGGATAGTCATTGAAATGTTGAAGTGTGAGGGTTTTGCTATGAAAATTCAACAAATGCAAAGAAATCACCTAGTGCAGTGTCTTCCATATAACAGGCAACTCAATAAATAATAAATAATAATTCCCTTTTCCTTGCTCCTTTTTATAGAGTTGAGGATTAAGTAACCCATTTCTCTACAGATTCTCAAATAGAATCCAGAAAGTAACAAGGTTTTATATTGTATTGCCCAAAGCAATTGATTACCATTGGTTACCTTAAGATTCTGTTTCAATTCCAAGTGTGGTTCTTCATGTAATTTATTTGAGGAAATGGGGAGTCTATCTCAGCTCACCCAAAAATCTCAGACTTGAGCATTGCTACAGACTGATATTAATTGAAGTGTGAGCCCCACGATGACCCCAGGGCTGCATTGGACCACTGCTTCTGCTAACGTCTCCATTCAGGCCCGTGTCAGCATCTCCTTTAGATGAGCAGAATTTGAGGGAACTTCCAAGCAGTGAATAGAACATTGTTTTATTCTGTTAACTGCTTCTTCGAGTTTGTTTGTTTCAGCTTATTTGTCTTAGGTTGTTTGTGTCAAGGACAGTGAAGTATCTGAAGTTATACCCTCCTTGCAAACTAAGAATTTAGCCTGCTACATTTTTATGATGTTAGAAGAACATATGAGGCTCTTGGATTGGATTCAAGTTCTTCTTGCCACAGAGATCCAGGGTTGTGCAGATGGGTCTAAATGAATACTTGTGGATTGAATTCTAGGAGAGAAACCTGTGTTTATGGAGCAGACATCTATAAAAGTTTAGCTAGGAAGTGTATCTGCCCTTGTTCTTGGAGGTACATTGTCTTAATTATGACAATAATTAATAATTACTTAATTAATAGTAAACATACTACACATTTGTTCCCGAGGGAAAACATAATAATCCTGAGCAAAGGGACAGGAAGTACAGCGCCTCTTTTTGAAGATGTGCAGAGCCAGGCCTTGCAACCCATACCTATAATCCAAGCAGTCAGGAAACTAAATGAAAAGAATTGTCATTAGAACAACGCTAGGTTGGCCAAAAAGTGAATTTCAGGTTAGTCAGGGTTACAGACTCCAAGAAAGAAAGGGATAGGGAGGCAGGGACAGGCAAGATGGCTTAGCAACTAAAGACATTTGCTGCCAAAGCCTGGAGACCCAAGTTCAATTCTTGGCAGTGGAAGGAGAGAACCAACTCCTGTAATTTGCCCTCCAACCTCTAGAAGTGGGCGGTGATGTGTGTGCGTGCATATATCTGTGTCTGTTACACACATGCGTCTGTGCATGCTCACCCATACACATCTACACACACACATACTAAATAAACAATTAAAATTTAAAATATAAAAGATGGCAAAATTAACACACCCATGGAATGTTGTGTTGCAACACCAGCTGGGTATCTGGGAAATTTTTACCACTAATTCACCATTTGGTTGCCCGTGGCAGACTGGAACCAAATCCATTTGACTTGTCTTACATACCCGTAACAAAGGTGGGTATTGAGAGAACCACAGCAGAATAAAGCTTGCCTATAATGCTGATCTCTGCTACACTTCCCTTCCAGACTCAGAGTACAGAACCTGATCTGGCTGAAGACATCCCAGAAGCAATCAAGATAGGTCTTAGAAAGTCAGATGGTGGGCCTACAAAACGGCTCAGTGAGTGAGGTGCTTGCCACCAAGTCTGAGGTCTTGCACTAAGGTCAGTGCTCAGTATTCACATGGTGGAAGGAGGAACCCGTGTGATGGAGGGAGAGAAATAACTGCTGCACGCTGCTCTATCTTCCTTCCTTCCCTCTCTCTTTTCCTCCCTCCCTTCTTCCCTCTCTTCCACCCTCCCTCCCTTCTTCCCTCTCTCCCACCCTCCCTCTCTCCCTCCCTCCTTTCATCCATCCATCCTTCCTTCCTTCCTTTACTTTTATCAGTACATATTTTACACTAAGTTTATTCTCATGCCATACATTTTTCTTCTTTTGGTTTCTTCTGAGATAGCTTTTTTTTCTGTTCAGCCTCCTCTTCTGACTTTGCAACAATCTGTTTCTTTCAGTGAATAACATCTCAGTATGGCAGGGGGAGCTCATGCACGAGTTAATCCGCCATGAGCTCTGTGAGTTCATCCACGTATCTTAGATGCTTTATTTGTGTGATATGTTCAAAAAGAGAGAAGCTACAGCTAGACCCTTAAGTTCAACATTTCTCTCTGCATTTTTATGCATGTGAAGCAAAAATTCAGCACCCCCGCCTGGGGGCACCTACAGACTCCATCATTCTATCGTTCGAATGGCACACATGGCTTCTTTAAGGTGACATCTTTCAGACACTTGGTGGCTTTTTGGATATGCATACCCTTGATGGCCTGGACAGTTTCCATGGGTGTTCTTACAGTGAACATGAAGATTTGAGCCTCTTGATTTGCATGATTGTGCAGGGTTTTCTGGGTCAAGACAGTAGCAAACCATCTTTACAGGTCACCTCAGGCCACTAATAGGAAGCGCAAGCTTTCACTCCATGTGCACCTGCAAGGAAGAATTCCAGGGTAAACCTACCTTCTACATCAACTTTGGCTTGTGAGTTGAGGCTGGCCTGAGTGATTTCCAGAGACATGGTGGTGTTATTGAACACTAAGTTTCAGAAATTAACTTTGCTAGATAAATGCCCAGGGACATCAGCCTGGTCGTGCATGTAAAATAATCAACCAGTTTTCCCTCCAAGGAAGTCCCATGAAGAACCAAGGGTAGCTTCACTTTGGAGAGCATTCCCCAGTTGCTTGAGGATGACATGATCTTTTAGTGCCGTTGCCTCAAACATTTCTGTGTCTCCTAAACCACCCTTAGATGTGAATCTGTGTTTGGGGGAAGGCCTCCAGTGAATACCTGATTCCAGCAAGAGTGTAGTCCTGGAGATAGTTGGACCCCTGGGTAGTTTTGTATTTCTCTCAGGCTGCTTTTAAGGTCTTTATACCACTCAGTTCTCTCTGTATGTACAGACATACATTTCTCCTTCTTCTTCCCCTCCTCTCTTGACTTATATTTGGCATTTTGTGCAATTTCTACTCTGTAAATTGGCTTTCACCAGTTCTAAGGAAATCCCAGCCATTACCTCCTTAAATATTGTCTCTGCTGCACCTCCTTTAGTCTAATCGTATGACCAGTTGTTCCTATATGAAATTTCCAATCCCTTCTTTTCCTTTAGTAAATATATTTGATTTTACTGTCTGTATCAGATATGTTTCATAGCTGAAGTTTTCTTAAGTCTTGTTTAACTTTCTGTGGTCCCATTGGTTCTTGCCCATGATATCTGTTAAAAAAATTTTTTTTGGTGCAAACTTTCCATAGAACTGCATTATAGGAATTCAGAGCCTCCAGTGATCATGCACTTCCCCAGTGGATATATGCACTTATCAGATAGACTGAAGCATCTTCGATTTTTTGACCGTTTTCTACCCTGGCTGTGCTGGCTTGGCTCACCGAAAGCGCATTTTTAGGATAGAAATTTGCGTAGGGACAGGCTTATGGTTATAAATTCCCAATTTAAAATGGAGATAATTTTCCTATCACCTCAAGAATAATGCTTTTCACTGCAGGCCACCGGGGTAGTAGGAATTTTAGGCCGTGCTTATTTCTATTTCCTAGTTGCATTGGGAGCAGCTCTTTTTTTGCAGACCCTAGCTTTATCTTGTAGCAGCGTCTGTTGTATCCCCACAACAGAAATGCGTTGGGCTTTGCTCCTGTCTTAAACATTGCAAGGACATATCACCGCTGAAAGTCAAGTTCATTGCTTCGGCAAATACTATAAAAGTAGAAACTTTAAGTGCCCACTTCACTCTGAGTTTCTGCTTTCTTCTAGCTTTTGGTCGGCTAGTGTTTCTTGCTCCTTTAGTTTGAAGATTGTTTCTTTTGTCTAGCACTTGAGGTGTTTCCAGGAGAGGTCATCCAGAGATGTCCTTCACTGTGTTGTCAGAAATGAAGCACACCTTCCTGCTCTCAGAAGCACTGGAAGTTAGCATGCCTCATTCTTCATGATGTTCTTGGGGGAGGCGGGGCCAAGCTCTTTGTTTGCATTAGAGTTTCATTCTCTTGATTAATTTTCACAAATGGTTTTGTCTCTTCCAGGAAAACAAAATCTTCTAAAAGTTAGCAGAAAGAAACCTTTTCCCCCCATTTTATCCTGAAGCACATTCAAAACTACTAGTTTGACAACTCATACAAGATATTCAGTTTGTTCCAAATTATTTGGGGGATATTTTATAGCTCAGTACTTTATTGTTTAAAATAGGTGCCACTACCTATGAAAGGTTGAGCATTAAAGCAAAATTGGAATTTACTAGGTAAAATCTGCACTAGCTTTTAAATAATTAATACACGTGGGAAACAGGATGGAAGTGGATGCCTGTGTGCTTGCAACGAATAAATAGCTCACAACACATGCATCTTCCCTAGTGGCTCCAGAATTTACCAGCTCTCTTCTCAGTGGAGACTTAAGTCATGAGGTACATGACTGGTAATCCTCAAAAGGGCAGAAGTCTATTTTATATATTCCTTTAATTGAGAACAACTTGCTAAGTATGTTAAAAGCTTTCTTGCAATATCCACCTGGAAGGGACCTAGTTGGTTTTATGCCACCAAGGGAGACATGGCCCTCAAGAGTTGCTGTGGTGCATAAAAGAATAGCCACTCACTTAATAGAACTAGTTTGATGATTTTTTTTCCTAGACTGTGTGCCATGTTCTGCAGTGTTTTTTCTGCTGAGATGTTAAGGGATGTGGTGAGATTAAGTCCCTTATCCTGACAGATCGGGAAGACATTGTGGGCGTTGCTTCAGCTGCTTCCTGTCCACTCAGGAAGTCCGAGGCCAGCTACACTTCAGGATTGATATTCTATTCTAACTTCAGGTATTCTTCCTTCAGCCAAATGAATTACTAAAGAAAACACACCTGTATATGACTTTGTGTGAGTTGAGATGCCAGAGAAGGTCTTAGTCGAGGACTATGTTGGAATCTTACTGATGGAGATGTTTGCATATCCTCAGATGACAGAGAAGGCCTTTGTTGAGGACAAGGTGCAGTCTTACTGATGGAAGGTGCTGTGTATCCCCAGATGCTACTTCTTGCCGTTTGTGTTTGTCATCTTGAAGACTCACTATTCACGGTGGCTTGTTGAGTTGACGCCATCGGAAGTTAGAATACCTACTTGACTTTGGTTAATGCACAGGCTCTATGTATGCACAGCTATGGGATCGTTTTAGTAAAAGGCCTTATCATTAATAATGATATTCAGATCAAATGTTTTTCTAGTACATGAGTCTGTGAGATCAAGTTGCAGCGGGACTAAGCACACCCTTTCCCACTGAGGCTCAACAAGGCAGTCAGTCCAGCTAGGGGAAAGAGATCCAATGGCAGGCCACCAAGTCAGAAACAGACCCCCTCCAATTGTTAGAGGACCCACATGACAATCCAGATGCATATTTGCTACAAATATGTAGGGGCCTGGGTCTAGCTCCTGCATGCTTTTTGGTTGGTGGTTCAGCCTCTGTGTGTCCCCATGGGCCCAGGTTAATTGACTCTGTAGATCCTTTACCCTCTGGCTCCCTCAATCCTGTCTCCTACTCTTCCACAAGACTTCCCAAGCTCTGCATGATGATTGACTGTGGATCTCTGCATCTGTTTCTATCTGCTGCTGGATGAAGCCTCTCAGGAGACAGTTAATGCTAGGCTCATGTCTTCAAGCATAGCAGAATATCATTAATAGTATCAGGGTTTAGCTCTCTCCCATGGGATGGTCCTTTTTTGGTGTTTCCATGAAGTTCTGGGCATACTTGGAAGACGGTTTCTACTTAGTATGCATACCTTGGCCAGTCCTCTCTCCTTACAGTGACAGGGATGGTGGGGTACCATATGCCCTTCCATTATCGATTGCTCCGGTGGCAAAGGTGAAGGCATCCCTTAGGCTCCTTGTCATTTGATGGGAGATTGTCTGGGAAGGTTTCACTTAATCAGATGCATCCTTAAGACATCATTAGTCCTGCTGTCCTTGGAGAAATGAATCACCGTGTTGTAAAGAGTGGGAAACATAACAAGGAAGCAAGGCATCCGTGTCTCACCAAGAAAGTGGTGGATATTGAAGAGAACCTCAAGCCCTAGAGGAGAACATAGCAGTCAAAAACTTGATTTTATCCACACGGGGCTCTGTGCACTGAGCCAAGCCAATGTAGGTTGCATTTCTAACTTAGGTATCAAGAGCAAATTAGGGGTGATGTTTGAGCTGCTGAGTTTGTGGTGATTTATTATGATGTGCCAAGAGAAGCCAGTCCTTTGGTCACTCTCTGGGAATAGACTCCCTCCCACATGTTCCCCAGTCTACATGGTACAGTTTCTTTCACTGGCCACTTCTCTTCTTGTTGGAGGGACCCTCTCCTCCACAGACCCCTTTCCCATGCAGTGTGTTTGCTTTTTCGTTTCCTCGGACTCCATTGGTTCTTCTCTGGTCACCAACATCCTCTGCTTTGGCCAGGTTCTCTTCTCATCCAGTACAGTAGTTCCACTGAGGCTTCTGCACACTGTTCTCTGGAGAAGGACCCTAAGGAGTCTGACTGTGTAGACACCAGAGGGACTCCTTCTCACAGGTGTGAATGCAGCATGCCTCTGACTCTCTTGCTTCTCTCTGGGACTAGGAGTGAGCCTCAGAGCACCAGGGAACCTTCATGGTATTACTGTGGCTTCTGTACTTAGTATGGAGTATTGTAGGGTCTCCTGACTGCTGCTGGCTGCATGTTTTATTTTATATTTTTCTTTGAAGATACACACTTAAGGACTACCTTTGCTTTGACACATCCTGTTTATTGCACTTGGATGCTTCTTTTGAAACTTAGAATTTTACCTCCTATGTTTTCCTCCCCTCTGTAAATAAAAGCACCGTGTTGTTTCTTAACATCTTTTTTAAAAGTGTAGTTAAGCCAGGTGTAATGTATATGCTTGCCATTTTAGCACTGGAGAGACTGGGGCAGGAGGATTACCACCAATCTGTGGTCGGTCCAGGCTGCATAGTGAGTGCCTAGGCTGTCTGGCTTTAAAAAGAAAGACCCTCACATCATCCTCCTCTGGAAAAGGTTTTAAGTAGAGCCAGATAAAAAATGCAAGCAGAGTAGTTAGCCTGTTAGCTGCTCAAGGAGTCTGAGGAAGGCCTTAATTTTCCCGGTCCTGTATGACTCGAAAGGTAAGCCTGAAGTCATCAGCTAATGCCTCAGTTTTACTAGGTGACAAACCTCACTGAAGCTCAGTGGCTTGAAACAACAGCCACTGATTCTTGCTGACTAAATCCTACTCCACCCCTCTCAGACCTGCTCATGCCACTGAAAGCAATAGGAATTGGGCCATGTGGCCTGTGCTATAGCCCCCAACAAAGAAGCTGTGGCGTAGAGCAGGGCCTCGTTCCTCTCCAGATCTGAGCTAAGCCCACATTTTAGTCTCGAATTCCTCAATTTTATGTGACTTTATCTTAAAAAGAATTAAAATGCCAATTAAGTTGGCTTCTGTCATGTCTATTTTGCCCCAGTTCTAAATTAAGAATGCCCTAGTTAAAGCTGCTTATTCTCACAGTGCCTGAGTGTTAGAGAGCTTATATACAATCCGTAGGATTGGTAGGGAGTGTGTGTCTTTGCATGGGTTGTAAGTGCACGAATGTACATGCGTGTGCACACACACACACACAAACTCAGACACATGTACACTGTGGTCTAGAATCATCAAACTGTTTTCTCATGGAGAACGGCATTCTGGCAGGGAGTAAAAAGGCTTGGGAATTAGCAGGGCTGTGTTTTGAGTCCTGGCTCTTTCTCTTACTATTATTTTGATTTTCAGCAAGTGATTTGATGTCAGAGAGCTTTAGTGTCCCCAGAGTAAAATGGAGAAGTGAATGCCAATCATTTCCTACAAGAACGAAGGATATAGCACTGCCCTTGACATACAGATAGCGTTTGGGGAACATGCGTGAGCTCTTTGAGTTTATCTTTTATAACTTTCATTAAACATAGTCAAGTTAGTCCCTGGTGTTCAGACCCCCAAGAACAGCCTCTTTATCCTGATAATACCGTTAATCCTACCGGATGAGAAGAAGACCACTACCATGTTTTTTTCCCCCAAAGTAGGGTTTCTCTGTGTAATATCCCTGGGTGTCCTGGCACTTGCTTTGTAGACCAGGCTTGCCTTGAACTCATAGAGATCTTCCTGCTTCTGCCATCCTGAGTGCTGGTATTAAAAGCAGGCACCAACACTGCTTGGCCACTACCACAATTTTTGAGTAAAATTTGAAGCAAGCTTTATTAAATCTTGGCCAGGATGATGGGCACTGGCCAGGTTCATACTCAGGACTCCCAGAGAATGATTCCCACAAGGCTACATCCAACCTTAGTCCATTCGTGGGCAAGCATACATCCTAAGGTATTTCCTGCCTATGTGTGATTACACACATCCCGTGCAGTTGGGTCACCCAACCTTGTTTACAGAAGTGAAAACACATGGCTTGTTTCTTACAGCATTCTAGGAAGTTATCTGTCTTTGGACAAGTGGGGCTTACAAGTTAGAGGCATTTTTGTTTTATAGAGCTCTTAAGCACAGTAATTAAATTTAAAACATAACATTAGCCTCCACAATACTTCAGTAACAGGAACATCAGGGAACTTGATGGGCTGAACAAAAGCCACTGAAAATGTGAATGTGTCAGCTGACAGAGGTACCATTTCAGGCCTGCGTTGCGTCTGGATAGGTCTTGATGTCTAGTGTGCAAAAGCCCTCTCTCAGTTTGGCTGAAAGAAAAACCAGTAGAAACTCTGGGCACAATGTAAAGACTAGAATTACAGTTAACTAGGACCATGTCCCAGGGCCATGTTGCCCTGATGTCCTGGTTGTCAAAGACTAAATGTGTGCTTTCCCAAACTGTGTTAGGTGCTGCTGTGTCTACCCTAGTGGAGAATGACAAGGAAAGGAAGCCAGTCTTTCCCCTCCCTGCACTAAGAAATGTTTAGGGTGTTGGCATTAGGCTTACATGTGTAAAATGCTACTTGGAAATGGCTGAAATCTTTGACCTGGATGCAGAGGGGCAGGAAAGAAATACTGTGTCAGGAGGAAGTGATACAGAGACTGGAAGTTTCTCTCTCTCTCTCTCCCTCTCTCCCTCTCTCTCTCTCCCCCGGTTTTTCTAAACAGGGTTTCTCTGTATAGCCCTGGCTGTCCTGGAGCTCACTCTGTAGACCAGGCTGGCCTCGAACTCAGAAATCTGCCTGCCTCTGCCTCCCAAGTGCTGGGATTAAAGGCGTGCGCCACCACTGCCTGGCTGGAAGTTCCTCTTAAGGAGATAGTTTTAGTCTGCTGACAGTTGGAATAAGATATTCTCAGATACACTTTCAGTGGCTGTTCCCAGTGTTACAAACAAGTTCATTCTGATACCCACAGCATGACAGGTATTGGGGTTTCCTCCAGGCTCCCTAAATTCTTCGGCCTCCCTCCAGCAGTGCCTTGCTATCTTGTCCAACCTGGAGTCCATCTGGGGACATTCTTTGCCCCTCTGTCTCCTGCTGCTGTTACCATGGCCCGAGGCCACCCAGAGCATGGCGTCATTGATAAGAGAACCACTTACTGGTATGAACAGCAACACACTGAGCACTGTCCAAAGGGCTTTTTAAAAAGCTCTGTTGTAGAGCCCTTCTGCAGGATTAAAGGGTGCTGGAAAGAGCATGGCCCCGATCACATTGGGGGGATTTTATGTTCTCTGAAGATGGGAGGGGCTCGTTTCCTGTGGGATGTGAGTGTGCTGTTATAAGTAAACATTTTTATAGGAAGTGTGTAAGACGCATTCTCTGCTTGTTTTGTTTCTCCCCCACTTCCTGGAGCAGCAGGACTGTCTATAGGAGCCTCCTAGGGTCCCTGTGTCCACAAGCCTGTGGTAAGCTCTTGGCTACCTATGGCTGGCAAGGTGAGCTTTTATATGCAAGTGTGCTTCTAAGCCAAGGCTTCAGGTCATCTGGCCTTCCACAAGCTTGTCCTTGGGATAGGGGCAGCTTGGAACTGGCTACTTGCTGAGGGAGCCTGCTGTCCATAGAACTTACCAACGATGCTTTATTATTTGGCAAGAGCAAGAAAACTTCCTGAAGCCGGGCAGTGGTGGCGCACGCCTTTAATCCCAGCACTTGGGAGGCAGAGGCAGGTGGATTTCTGAGTTCGAGGCCAGCCTGGTCTACAGAGTTGAGTTCCAGGACAGCCAGGGCTATACAGAGAAACCCTGTCTCGAAAAACCAAAAAAAAAAAAAAAAAAAAGGAAAAAAAAAAAACGCAAAAAACTTCCTGAGATATATGCAATAGTATATGGCCAACACCACAGTAACATCATTATTGGAAAAAAAAAAAAAAACAAAACACCAAAAACCAAAAAATGGCTTTCTGAGTTTCTTAAATAGATGCAAATGACTAAGCCTACTCTGTCTCTCATCTGTCTTCTATCCATCTACCTATCATCTATCTACATCTATCTATATCTGTCTATCATCTATTTGCCTATTTATCATATATCTATTATCTATCATCTACCTATCTACCATCTAAAATAAACTACATTTTATTCTCTTTTTAAAAAATCTTTAAATCAATAGAAGTTTTTCTTTGAATATTGGCAGGACATTTGAATATATAGGTGTAATGGAGGCCTCTGGTGAAGTGTGTGCTTCACCCTCATTTGTCAGCTGGCACACTCTGACCCTGTTGTCTGCGCACATTGCAGTCTGTTATTATTTATAGAAACAAACTGTAGACCCTCCCACCAATATGGAATAGCTTCCATTCCGAAGCGCTGTCACACTCGGAGTATCTTTTCTTGCATGCACGTCATGTGCTCTTCTCTTTAGTTGGGAACATTTCTATTTTGAAATATGGTAAATAATTAAAAACAATTATATTTATTTATTTAGAGAAAGAGTATGTTGTGAACATGTTTGTCATATCAAGCACATTTATTTAGCTATTTAGATAGTATGTGTGCTATGTATACATGTATGCCCCAGTGCACACATTTCTTATTTGGAAAGTGTATATACTTATATGCCACAACCTACATATATATATATCGTGGATAGAAAACAACTTGCAGAAGTCAGTTCTTTCCTTCTACCATGTGATTTCTGTGGATTTGAACTCAGGTTGTCGACAGGCAACCTTGGCAGCCTTGCTTGGCAGCAAGTACATTTAACCACTGAGATATTTCCCAGCCCCATCTCACATGATTTCTCATTGTGTGTCCTTTGGATTCAAGTTCATAAAAAAAGCAAGCAAACCCCAAATTACATTTAAGTCAAAAGGATTGGATCTGCCTGTCACATGTGGTTCTGGCGGTGTGCCTTCAGACTCCTTAAAAGATGATCTGTGGAGTTACCAAGTGAAGGGAAACTCATAAAAATCAATGAGCTGGACATGGAAGTGGTGAGCACCTACAGAGCTGTAACAGAAGAAGAAACACGGTATCCGAATATAAAAGACAGTTATCCTTGGTTTTAATTCTTCCTGTAGCTGTTTAATGAACAATCTTTGAATAAATCTTGGAATGTTTTTCAGAGTGTACTGAGACTCTAGATATGGAGGGACATTATTCTAGCAGTGTTATAATATTGGCTAAAATGGTTGGAATTTCCAGCTCCATCTATAGTGAGAAAAAGATAGTTATGAAATATGTCCATCAGTCACCGTGGTTGAGTGGTCTGAGTTTACTTCCAAACATATTGATCAAGCTATTGCTCGAGGACTGTGTAGTTTGGGGAGAAAGCAATTGTGGCATATTTTGAATCCTTGTTTTTAATATTTCCTAAAGTGTGGGGATGGGAACCGGTGGCTGACATTGGAACAATCGCATCTATAAGGGACTATACCAGGCAACTAGATGGCCTTTGAATTTAGTCTAATCGCCCTCTATTATTTTGGTATTTACCATCTTGGCAGAACAGTGGCATGCTTGTCTCTATGACGATGTTTGGTAGTGCAATTCTTTTGTTGTATTTGGGTTCTTAGGGAAGAGACCTTTACTCTCATGTTGCTGGTGTACAATGGGATAAGTTTTGATTTTGGCTCAAATTTTCCTCTCCCCATTACAAAGGAAAAAAAAAATGTCACATGCTGCTGCCAAGAACTCCTCAGAGTGGAGGCTTGCTTGTGTGCACTTGCTGGAATTCTAACATCTTATTGGGAAATCATTTTATGTCTTCCCCAAAACACTTCATTCAGAGGCCTCTGAGGAGATTTGAGGTCCAAGAACTAATTGAATGAACTCAGTGGCCCATGCTGTGGGTTAGCTGTGTACAGATTTAAAGACTGACTACCTGAAAGAAGAATTTGAGGAGTTTTCTTGTCATTAAATAAGTTTGATTTCATCTTTAAAACGTGCCCAAAAATCTTTCTGAGAGAGGATCTAGAACTTGGAGAGGCAAATATTTCTATTTTGCTAGTAGAAAAGCCAGATTCAAGCTCATTTCAGTTTTGTTTCCTTCACTATAGAAAGCCCTTAAGGAATGTGTTACAGATAAACAAACATTATTTTTCTGCCCCCATTTTCAAGATAATCCTCAATATTCCTCAACCCTGTGATATTCAGTATTTACTACTGTTACATAATGTCTGTGTTTTCTTCTTTGCCCAAATGAAATTACAAATGAATTAGGCAAATGATAGTCACATCTCAGTGGAAGGGAAAATGTTACACCGGAAGTGTCAGAGTTAATGTCAAGATCGACATTTGCACATTGCCTCATTACAAACTGGGGTTTGCAGTAGGTAAGGCATGGCATCCACGGCTTGATAATGATCCTTATATCAAGCAAGAAATCTCTAGTACACGAAAAATCATAACTAGAGCAACAAATGAACATCCCGACATGGGGCCAGGTGGCTGTCTCCCGGGCTAGCTTGGGCAACAGGAACCTTGAAAATCACCGTCACCATGACTGCCAGACAGTTCTAGAAGCCCTGACCTCCTGAGAGTTGGAAAGACTGGATGGTAGGCAGCATTAGCATGCTAACTCTCCGTTTGGCTTGAGAACAAAGAAGGCTGATATGTAGCTGAAGTGTACACGGTGGACCGGTGGAGTTTGGGTAAAATGCTATGTTATGTTTGTTTTTGTAGCAAATCTCTCAGATTTATCTGGGCCTGACTTTTGTTAAAACTACAAGTTTTCAAAACTTAGTATGAGATAGGAGCCAAGAAACTCAGATCTCTGTAATGCTTTGTTTAGTTTCCAAGATAAAGTAGATTTGTGTTTGAAGTCAAATGGACACTCAATAAGCTTGTGATTTGGTATCCATGGGGTGCTGGTATTTGCAGATGTCTGCAGGTGTTAGGACAGGGCCAATGGAAACAGGCAGCAAAACATGTATTTTCTGGAAACACACACACACACACACACTCTCAAATGCACCACAGAGAACACCCTCTTCAGATTTATCCCTAAGTAACAAATCCTAGTTGAGAACTGGAGATATGTGTGCTTTGAAATTGTTAAATATATTCATAGCTTTTCTGGGGAGTTCTCTGGAACCTAAGTGCTGCCTCTTTGTTAGTCTGTATCAATCGTTACTGGGTTGTTGATAACAGTTAGGAAGGAAGATTCTTGTCTGCAGAGCACTTTCTTCTCATCTCTCGTGTGGTGGATGGCAAGCTTGCTGGTCACACCTAGGGACTAGACAAGCTCATGGCTGGTCCCTTTGCTGAGTGTGAATGGAAGTGAGTACTGAAGGGTTTAGATTTACAGAACTTTCACTCTCTGTATTAGAAACTGTAATGTTGCAGCATGGTCCCATCAGAAAGCAAGTATCTGAGGCCTATTGCACACTTCTGAAATGGGTCAGACAGCAACAGGGTCCCTGCAAGACTGTTAAGTTGGTGCTACCATTTTGGGAATGTTGGGGAAATGTGCATTATATTAATGTGTACATGTTATTCCACTAGAAGTTTAGATCAACTCACAGAGACAAATACGAAAGCTCACTAGAACAGGTGTGGGTAACAAGCACACCAGTGAGCAATCAGCTTTTATGTACTTTCCAACCTGCCTGGGTCAAGAAGAAGACCTAAAAATGGTTTAAGTTGTTATCTTAATAAAGAAAACACCACGCAGTGGTGGCGCACGCCTTTAATCCCAGCACTTGGGAGGCAGAGGCAGGCGGATTTCTGAGTCGAGGCCAGCCTGGTCTACAGAGTGAGTGAGTTCCAGGACAGCCAGGGCTACACAGAGAAGCCCTGTCTTGAAAAAAACAAAACAAAACAAAACAACAACAACAAAAACAAAACAAAAAAAAAAAAAGAAAAGAAAAAAGAAAACATGGATTTAGGTGAATGCCAGCAGTGATATTTGGACATACACATTATAGAAAGTTTTATATTATATATGGTTAGTGAAAGCCTGGTATGCCACTAGTTGTATGCCACTAGTTTTAGTCAACTTGATACAAGCTAGAGTCATTTGAGAGGAAGGAACCTCAACTGACAAAATGCTGCCAGAAGATCCTTCTGTAAAGCATTTTCTTAGTGATTGATGGGGGAGGGCCCAGCCCATTGTGGGTGTGGCTACCCTTGGGTTGGGGGTCCTGGTTTCTGTAAGAAAGCCAGTAAACAGCACCCCTCTGTGGCCTGTGTTCTGACACAGGCTTGTGCTCCTGCCTCCAGGTTCTATCCCTGTTTAAGTACCTGTCCTGACTTCTAGAATGTGGGAATGTAAGCCAAATAAAATCCTTTCCCCCACTTTGTTTGGGTGCATGGTGTTTTATCCTAGCAATACAAACACGAAGACACTATTCTGCCTTGGGCCCGTTTTCCTGCAAGGGTGGCGCAGTGGGCTGGAGACATTTTTAGTGCCCCACGGAGTCCTGGATGTTGATTTTGTTAACAGGGTAAACAGACTTCTTTGACACCGTAAATAGCAGAAGCTGTATTCAACCCACCTCCTAAGCAAGGCAGATATTTGAAACAGGAATCGGGCCTTGGACTTAATGCAGTAACAGACCTGAAAGGAAAACAAAGACATGTTTTCAGGAGACAGAAAATTGTGAAACCAGCCTGGCAGTCGCACAGAGGTCGTTGGTCTTTATCTTGAGTGGCACTTAGGAAGGATTGATTGGTGATAGTGCAGTGAAGTTCACAGGCAGTTACAAAACACCTCCAGCAGAAAACAAAACAAAACAAAACACTGTTTTCTCTTAAGTGGACTGGAAGGGAAGGGTAGTCAGAGCTTAAAGGGACAAGCTGACATTTAAGCTAATGTCTGAACAGACCAGTAAGCATCGAAAGGACAGAGAGTCGTGTATGGCTGTGACATTCTCTACAGAAAGGGATTGGTTTGGCAGCTTCAGAGGCTGCCCGAGATCCAGGTTGTAACCATTCAAAGCACTTCAGAATGTGGATGGTCTGTGTATCTTGATGTGCTTCTTGTGTCTTCCGGATTCCTGTTTGAGCAAGCATTACTTGTAGTGGAGGGCATCAGGAGATAAAACTTTAATCCAAATTTCTTCGAATATAGACTTTTCTTAGCTCTGAGGTTTTAAGAGCCAGACAGTTCAGACTTATCCAAAGGGTTTCCTTATCTGAGAGATGAGAGTGGCATTAATGTCAATCTCTTAATGGTCCCCATTGAGTGCCTCCATGCATAAATTCTGACCTCTGCTTGCAAAGTGTGAGAGAGGGAAGATGGTCACAAGCGTGGAAAGGTCTCTTTGTTTCTAAGTTTGCTCGGTGTCTCTCTGTGCAGCAGACTAGATGCCTGAGACCAAGTACTTTGCTTCGTATACAAAGAAGAAAAGGGACCTTTTGGAGCCCTAGTTGCTTGGCATAAACTTCTCCATAAACAAATCACTTTGGCAGAACTGTATAACGCATGTTAAAGCTTCAGTTAAATCTGAGGTAAGATTAAGTATGAAATGTGTGTATTAGGGACTACTCAGTGACCCTATGTAGCCTAATGAATGATTCTTCTATGCAATACTGTCTAATTTCTGTTAGAATTAAATGGCTTTTTTTTTTTTTTTGAGTGATGTGATCCTCACCAGAAGTAGCATCGGTCTGACTCCTCCATGACTTCAGAGTAACACAGTGCGTGAACCAACCGCTAAATGAATTGTAGGGGGTGGAGGAGGGAGGGGAGAATGGTGGAGCAGAAAAGACACAGGGGATGTTAAGGTGTTAAAACTATAAGTGGGTGACACCATGTCTACCGAGCACCTGCTGTGCTCTGGTCATAGTACCAGTGAGACATGGAGAGGTGCTCAGAATGCAAAGACCTCATCCTGACAGGTAGGGAAAGCCACACAAGTAAGGCTGGGCATGTGAGAACCTGGTAAGTAAGAGAGAGTTGGTTTCATTTGGAAAGTCATGGTAGCAGTTATTCTAAGACCGGCATTGTGCCTACTGCCAAAGAGTCATGCAGAACTGGAATGGAATTTAGTAGCACTGGAAAGGATGGCATTCTGGGATTATTTAATAGCAGCATTGTCTGAGAGCAGAAATGAAATAGCTAAATACCATCATTTTATAGTTGGTGATTTTATAAGCCCCATGGCTGTTTGATGTAATTGAGTAGTACTGGTGAGCATCCTGGCACAAGCGATACTTTTGGCCAGTCTCACTAGTGTGTACCATCAATGAGGCAAATACTTAGGGTGATGAGCAGATTAGTCCCAGTATAGGAGGCATATGTCCCAGTAGGGGGGCATGTGGCCTCAGTGTGGGTGGGGGCATGTGGTCCCACTGGAAAGGACATGTGATTTCCTTCATGCACAGCCATTGACCCAACTTAGCAAAGGGTGTAGGTGCTTTCCCCCTGACTGAGTGATGGACTTGCTGAAGGGATTATGGGATGTCACAAAGTTGGTGTTGCTACAGGGCCATAAAAAAGCTCATGCAGAGTCAGTTAAGCTGGCAACATAGTTGTTGGCTCAGTTCTTCTTGAGGGAGGCCTCTGTAGAAGAAATGCTTGAAACCCTGGTAGCTGAGGTAAAGCTGTGTATCTTGCATCTTTTATGTTGAAATTTTGTGATGTTAGATAAGATTCCGGGAGTTCTTATGCCCTAACCGCTGGGCTTCTTTTTTGTTGAACAGCTTTCTGTTACTAGCTTTATTTTAAGTCATTCTCTGAGGTGAAGGTGGCACTTGATCATGTGCTTGCATAGCATCCCTTCATATCACATGATTCTTTGTTATACCTTCAAGTTAGAATTGAACTCTTTTTTTTTTAAAAAAAAAAAACAAAACTTTTGCACAAGACACTTGAGAATGAGAACAATGTCTTTAGTTTATTGGGAAACCCACTATTGTGTACCAGTATGGGCCTACGTTATTAGTACCTAATAAATGCTGGCACAGTGCAGGAAATACTAGCATCTTAAGGTGAGGCTCCCTTCATTACCTCATGAGTCTTAAAGCAAATGCTGGCATTTTCCAGCTTCCCAGCGCAAACCTCCACTTCCTCAGCGGATGCTGGTGTGCTCCTTACGGCTTCGATGTCATCTTTTGTGGAGTTGGGGTGGGGGCTGATTGGGATGATAGTCTGGGATTTCAGAGAAGCTATAAAGATGAGAAACATTTGTGTTGAGGCGCAGGGGGAGGCACAGTGGCAGCATCTAATTTATTGTGCTCCCTGCTGACGGTTTTTAACACCCTGTTGATTTTATTAAACATTCTTAATACAAAGTTGGAGTTTTGTTTAGGCTGAAACCATAATGAAAACATCTCTCTTGTTTCTTAAGAACAGCCAAAGTAGTCACAGTTGGCAAATTAGCATAGGGTGAAGGAGTGAGCCCTTGCCACAGGCTCACTCCTTGTTGGGTAAATGCTGAGAGGCATCCAGGCAGAGTGCTTAGGAAGGAGTTGCATGTAATATAAAAAACAAAACAAAACAAACAACCAAAAAACATCAACCATAACAAAACTACTTTATTTTACTTACTAAGCATTTAAATCTAATAATTCATAGTTCTGTTTTCAATATCTGAAGAAACCAGGGCTGTTGAACTGTAACAATGAAACATTAAAAAAGAGAGTGGCCACTGACAGATGACAGAGATCACAGAGAAGAAACTTAGACAATCAAGCAAGAGCCTGTAGCATCCCTGCATGGAAGTTATTCACAGCAACAACAACTTGGGTTGGTTAAGAAGCGTCTTAGTAAGTCTGTAGACTTAACAAGCGTCTGACTTTTTTCTCTTCTTGCAAGTAACAGAATGATCAAGAAGACACTTTTGACCTTGAACTTAGTGAGGTTAAAGTTCGGGTCCTGCCATGTGGAAGCTGGAGGAACGTGTAGAGTATCTTGACTTTTCTGGTCTGCATTCATTCTATAAAATCAAGATGGAAACCCCGCCTCACTGATCATTCAGAGCCTCTGCCTCAGATTCTGTATTTCTAATTCACAATTTATTTATTTATTTTTTTACTTCATCATTGGTTCCGAGGTGAAGAACAAACTGTTAAAGCAGAGAGAACAATGCATAGTTTGACAATGAGTTTGTGAAACATACAATCCTCAGGAAACACACTTCAAATTTAACAAGGAAGAGGTTTTATTCATAGAATCTGTTAGTTTCTGTAATGAAGAGAAAGCGTGAATAACGTGTGTTATAGAATTGTGATGGATTAAAAAACTGAAATTTTTGAGCTTGGTATGAATCTGTGCAAACACTTAACAGTGGGAGCTGCTGCGTGGTTGGAATCAATCAAAGCCTGAGGATACGAGGAATGACTTGGATATTATAAATGTGCAGTGGCTGATAAAAAGGGAAGCCTTCCAGATGACAGACATCCAGCCTGGGTTGGTTTCTATTTTGACATGTTCCATTCTTGGTCATCTTCAAGTCTCCTGTGATATACAAAAATGTTGCCACTCTGAGCCAACACCACTGCCACACTGCCCTTCCATGGATCCTGTCAGTGGTATCTAAATCCCAGCCCAAGGATTGGCCTTTGTTTTGGAGGTAGCAAACCACTTGACATTTATCTCCCATGTACGTCACCATAAATTTTCTGTGTGTCTCCAACTGGTTCTACTACCACCAAGATCACACTCATAACTCTTAGCAGGATCTAGTTTTTTTTTTCCTATGCTACCAGTAGTCTCTCTTGTTCCACAGTGAGCAGCACTGAGGCCGGTCCCATCCAGCCTGAGGCAGATCTACCCGGTATCTCCTTCTTGAGGTGCATAGATAAAATAACTGCTGCTTACCCCTTGGATCTGCTTTATGCTTCCACTGTACAGAGCTCATTTCTATATGCTTCAGCACATGAATTGTCATAGATGAAAAGGCATGAATGCTGGAAGGTGGCCCAGTCCATAGCTGTCATGGAGCACGTATGACAGAGCTCAGGCGTCAGAAGATGGTCTGATAGCTCTGGTTTGTAAGAGACAGAGAAGAGAGATATTTGCAAGTAGATGAAGCTGTGTACTCATTCCGGGAAATGAGTAATGCCAAGTGAGTAAACAGGAGGAGGAGAAGGCATCAAAGCGTGCTTGACAATGGGACATGGGGACATGCATGGGGGCAGACGGGAGCTCCCTACCAAAGGAGAAAAATGGGGAAATGGGAAGAACTTCCTTCCAGTGAGGATATTCTTCAAACAGACCAAGGAGCCTCTGACTATGAAGCATTTAGACTTGTGAAGTTGGTGGAATAAACGATTAAGACAGATTGTGAAGATGACAGCCAGGTCCACAGTGTCCATTGGCTACTAGAGGGAACTCCCAAACCCTTTTATTCTAAGATTTCGTACAGTAGAGCCACTGATATGATAGAGACCCAGGGATGTTGAGAGACATATCACTTTTCGCTTCTGAACCTGCTTATGTCTAGTCCCTTCTTGGCTCTCCTTTCTTGAGAGGATTGGAAGGACTGAACATTATCTTTTGACCTAGACTTATGAATCTTAAAAAAAATCTTTAAATTTTCATAGCCCCTGAGGAATCTTGATTCTACAGCCCAGCTCCCCTTCCCTCTGTCTTCTTGTAGATCTCTATAATTTGGTTTCTGTCGTGGGAGGCCAGATGCTCATGCCTCGCCCACCACCTCACAATGATTGACAGCTGCCCAGGTAGCACCTGGAGGTCCTTTGAGTTCTTTCCTCTTCTTCCCTGTGGCACCTCAATTTCCAAATGATGCTGCTCCTTTAGAAGGAGAAAGGAGGAGTTAGAACCTTAACTTGGTTGGTTATTTTACTCCATGCGACTCTGTATTCATGAGAAATGTCTGTGTGTAATTGTTCACTAAGTTTCACTTTGGGACCTTTTGGGTTTTTGTTTACTTAATTTTATTTCTCCTTGCTGAGGCAGAGGAATCACTATGAAAAAAAAAAAGCATAGGGTTAACTTGAAATTGGCTAATAGTCATTCTGCCTTGCTCATTTACTTTATAGATTGCTTACTTATGACTTCATTCACCCCCTGTTTAGATTTTAGGAAGGATCTAAAAATGATAGCAAATGTTGTAAATGAGATATTCTAGTTGCGACAAAATACGGGCAGACCTGGAACGGCATTAAAATTGTTTATGAGCGAGAAATAGATGGGAGAAAAAATAAAGAAGACAGCTTGTGATTTGTTCAGTATCACTTAGCAACATCAATATTTTTGTCTGCAAATAACAGTCTCCTGTTGAGTGCATGATGGAAATATTTGTACACTACCATGTTTGTGACCTTGTGCACACATCATCTGAAGCAGAAGGAAGGACCGTCTTGGTCGTTGCTGGCTTTGCAGCACTTACTTGGGTGTCTAGACACCGGCTATCCTGATATGAAACGTCTGAAGATGTGAGACAAGACTTTTAAAAATGGTATCAAATATGTCTGCAGACTCTTAGAATTTAATTAAGGTACAAAGCTAGATAGGCTCTGAATTAAGAGCATGTGTTTCTTCTAAAATAATTATTTGCATGACTTGAACACCATCTTACTCTCGTCAGAAGTTGAAACATTATGTTCCCTGAGCTATGCCAAGAACAGGGGGTGATGCCCATTAATAGAGAGCGGTGGGACTTAATTAATCTCTCGTCCTCTGATACCTTAATTATCTAGATCCTGTTGATAGTAGTGTGGGCCTGCTGCTCATAGGGAAATGAAAGCTTTGGCCCACCACCAGCATGTTGTGGTTTGTGATTAATGCGTGTTTTCTACTGTAGTGTTAACAGACGGGGCAATGGAGGCTGGTCTTTTAAGTGTCTTCTTTGACCTTAGGGCAGCGTTTCTCAACCTGTGTGTCACGGCCCCTTTGGGGTTCAAATGATCCTTTCAGAGGGGTCCCCTAAGACCACTGAAAAACACAGAGATTTGCATTATGACTCCTAACAGCAGCAAAAATAGTTTTATGGTTGGGCTCAGCACAGCGTGAGGACCTGTGTTAAGGGTCCTAGCACCCTAGGAAGGTTGAGAGCCACTGCCTTAGAACAGGTACAGTCCGCTGAACCACTCCTTTTACACAATGTAGTCAATATGTCTTTACCGCAGTTGTCATGTGTGCAGTGAATTAGCAAGCCTGCTATTCAGGGTCCGATGTTTCTCCCTCAGTATGTTTTATTTTTTATGAGTATTCTAGTCACACAGCTCGAGTATAATGCCTTCATTTTATCCCACTGTTTTCTGCCCTGTGCCTGAACAGATGAAATAACGATGTTATTTTCTCTACTTCTCTGATGTCTGAAACACAGCAGGGTACTCTGTAAATGCGTGTTATATCAATTGGCCAACAAACAATGTCTAGGTAGTACAAAACATTTCAGATGTTTTTAATTTTACCTATGTGTTCAAGGTCAATTATTTTGTTATAAATTAACATCAAAGTAAAAAATTAGCTTATAGTACTATCTATGTGTTAGGACATAACGGATTCGTTTTACAAGTTTTTGTTAAATAAAAGGAGTACAGAAATGTGGGATAAAGTAGTTGTGTATTTCACTGATATTATGTTAATCATTTAATCTGAATTGTGACTTTAAGTAGGGCCTCTTCTCATTAGTTGTTCAAGTGGTCAGCTCTAATCCTAAAGGGGTTATTTATATGTGGAATGTGTAGGCACAAGTGAGTCTGTGCATAATAAAGTCCAAAAATGTCCTCAAATTGGTCTACATAATCTTGGGCTACCATGACTTTTGTCCCATTTCATAGTACTATTTTAGGACAAACCAATATGTTAAGGATGATTATAGTAGAATTTTAAAGTTGAAGACTCTTATCATTAAGGGTTGAATCTTTGGCAATAATTTCTACATTTGTACAGTTTCGAATGGTTATCCATGATTTATGTAGATATTCTGGTGCAAGGCATGGAGAGAGAGAGAGAGTACAACTCGGCTTTAGGTATGGACCGTACAGAGCCACTTCCTTCCAAGTACATAGAATGAAAAGAGGTAGGGAGTGGGGGTGGTAAGCTTGGCAGTAGGGAACCCTGACACGTTCTGTCATAAGCATGGATCATCAGATAGCACATCAACACCACCGGTGAGTAATGTTAATATCTGCACACATGTTACGGTGACACGGTGTGGTGACGTGGCACTTAAACTTTGTAATCATCCTCTTGTACGCCCCATACCTCAGGGGTTGGGTAGTTCTGTAGAATTCTCTTGTGTTGGGATTTGTCTGATTCTTGCCCTTCGTGATTAAACCGAAGTGATGAGTGTCAGGCCTGTGATATTAGACAAGCCAAACATGTCTCAGGCAAATTCACTGTAGTTAGACAAAGGTGCAGATGAACAGAACATTAAAGTGTGCAACCCGAATGACACATGATTGATTCAACATACATTTCTTTAATAATGGGAAATCCATAGGTGAGAGTTAAGGTCTATGTTCTGGGAAAATAAGGCATGGTGCTTAGCATTGCCCAAGTCCAGAGACTTTTCCTTAAAAATCAAATGAAGTATGTGAGCCTGCTCCAATAACCAGATTGGCCGAAGCAGAGAACAAAGAAGCTTCTTGAATCCTGTCACAGCTAAGCCCCCTTTTAAGAGTACCTGTGTCTCCAGAGGTAGCAGATATGTTTGAGGGAAGGAGCTGTTTCACTGAAAAGGGGAGAAAGTGCTGAAATATTTTAAAATGGTCCATGATGGGGAATTAATTGTCATTGATCACATCCTGGCATTTATTAATCATACCGTTGAGGCTACAGGCTACCAATATGATTTATTAGTGTTGCGATCGGCCTCGTGATGCTACAAGGTTTGTTGCTGTACCTTACACTTTATAAAAACAAACAAAGCTTACCCTATTGAAGAGTCACTAATATATACTACCAAAGAGTTCTGATGAGAAGTAAGCATGGCCAATACTACATTGTTTATCAGGCTTAAGAAAATGGCCAACCGCTAGAATTTGCCTGTGCTGTGAAAGGTATCATTAATCTAAGACCAGTCTCAAAAACTAGAACCTAAGGGGTTTTCCTCGCTGGGTATCACGGTACAGACCCATGATTCTAGAACTGGAGAGTCCAGGGCTACACAACTTAAATTTCAGGCCAGCCCATTCTATGTAGAGACCAAAAATGACTATGAATCGAGTTTTAAAATGGGAGATACTTAGCAGCCTCCAGGGGGCAATTGTAGATGTTTAGCTACCGTATCACTATTCTCTCTACTCCACTCGGGCTCGGAGAGCTGAAGCACCCAGGTACCAGACACCAAGGCACCAACGTCACGATGGTCAATCTCACTGTTTTCACTTTGGATTAGAAAAAAAATTAAAACAGAAATAAATATAATCGTCTTTTAAAGGCATAAATATATGACACATGGCAGACTATTTCACATATTGGAATAAATTGTTTTGCAAACTTAGGTTAACCCTTTGAAAGGTGTTGGAGTGTGACCCTCTGGGAGGTTGTCAATTGATTGTGATGTCAGTTCCTAGACAGCCAATGCCAAATTTATCTCCATGTTGCATAACTTGTGTATTTACCCCCAGCTGATTGAGAGTCCTAGGCTTGTAGACCAGGATGACTGTAGCAGGCTCATAGGACAGTAATGGGCTGTGTTTGCACGTACTTCCCAGCAGGTGTCGCTGTGCCAGAGGGAAACATTAGATGGGGGGGGGGGGGTTTGCCCAGAAGAAAGACACATCTTTGAGAGATCCACTCCCCCCTCCTTCTCCCCTACCTTCTCATTTGGCTTCTCTGACAAGCAGGAGCAAGCTGTCAAAGTAATGTGGGAGGAAACACCTCCCAAGGCTAGTGTGAGACCTAACGCCTTAACCACAGTTACCCCAGCTGACTCAACACAGACACTGCTACTGCAACAGAGAAGAAAGTGATATCTGTGTAAAGACAACTAATCAACGGACAAGGGAATTCACTCTTATGAGAACAGCAAGTGTTTTTCTCTAGTAGGGTAGGTATGTGACTTCAGTAAACAATGCTTTTTTTTTTTTTTTTTTTTTTGCTAGCTTAAAGGCTCCCGTAAGGTCTTTATATCTTTCTGAGTGGTATTCTACCCCGGCACTATGTGCTTAGAAATGCAAAATAATTTTTATATGAAACATATTATAACTAAGAAAAATATATAACAGTATGATTCAGGACTGAGGCCTTATACCATTGATGTTTTCTCTCATATTAACAAGTTTAATAAGGAGTAACATTATACTATAAACTTGACTTCTCCCTAGGCCACACAAGGGAGTTGGAAGTGGGCCAGGGCATCACAGGATTGTGAAACACATCAGCTATCCAGTCAATACTTTGTCTGACATTCCCGTTGGGTCCAGCAACTAAAGTATGTTTCTGTCAGCTACCATTGAAGAGTTCAGGACCATCCACTATCTATAAACTGACTATCAGTGCAAGCTATGTAACATTTTCGATACAAGTGAATCATACAGCATGACAGTCACTGATCAATAGAGACCATAAAGGAGGCATTGGCATTTTAAGGGAAAAGGAGATTTCTTCTGTCATTTTTTTTTTTCCTTAAGAAATAGTAGTTAAACAATGAATAGTAAAGGCATATTTTTTGTTAGGTGATTAGAACAATGTCTATATGGTCACATGATCACAAGGGTCCCTTGAAAGGTTGCTAGCTATTTGGGAAATAGCATTCACGGAAAAAAAATAGATACATAAGCCAAGCTACTTTTATAATTTGCTAGTTACATATAATGACTAATCTAAAAAAAAGTATAACAAGATTTGTCTCTACTTCTCTAGAGCTGAAATATAGATATTTAATGCACATCTGAGTATATTTGCATGTGCTTATACATTTGTGTAAATGTGCACAGATATATATGTACATGCATGCATACACATAGTGTGTGTTCCCGTGCACGCGAGTGCGAGCGCATGCGCACAGGAACTCACACACACACACACACACACACACACACACACATAGTCTGCTTCCTATTTTTACAGAATCAATGCAAATGACCTTTTAGTGACCCTGAGGGTGTCAGTTCCTGTCCTCTGACCTTGTCTTACCTACCACAGCTGTTGACTTAAAATGTGCGCTGCCTCTTCCAGCTTCTGGATTATGTAAGCTGGGAAGACTGTGTGTTTGTCTGGGCCATGCTTTGACTGCCTTCTAGCCAGGATGTACAGCCTTGGGGATGAGGTGTCCTACTTACCATTTCATAATCTGAAACCTGTCAAGAAGGACCCCCTCACCCAGGTACTTTGTTCTGATCATTTTGTCACTGTTGTTGTTCGTGTACTTTTTTGTTTTTGTTTTGTAACTTTTTACAGTCACTCTTTGAGGGAAATGTACCATTCCCAGTTCCTTCTCTGCTTTCCTTTCCTTTCTTTTAAAATATATGTTGTTCAAAAGAAATATAAAGGAGCCAGGGAATGTGTTTCAGTGAGCTTAGGCCCTCAGTAGGTAAAGTCTAAAGTGTCCCTCTGCTTTGGGGAATCTTTGCATGAGTCAGTCAGTTTCCAAATGCGAGTCAGGCTGGCTGCTGACTTGGCCAGGTGTGGCACATAGCTGCGCAGACATCCTCAGGCCTGAAGGGTGAGGAGTCCTTACCTTGTAGACTACAACTAAACTGGTGACGTTCCTCTCACCTTGAGATGGGAGGAAGTGAGGCTGGTATGTCTGGCAGTGAGCTCTGTGGCCTTGTGTTTGAGATGCCTCAGAGAGACTTGAAGAGGGACGAGAGTTGACAGTGTTTTTTTTCTCATTAAAAAAGTTTTCAAACTATCTGAACATTCCATTGCAAAATGTTGAAAGCTCAAAACTTGTGAATCTGACCAAACTTCAGGGTTCACCTTGACCCACTGAGAAAGGATGTGTGACCTGGTTGTCGGAGTTCACTTCACCTCCCGTGTGAGAGGGAGCATGAGCCTGACCGCTTCCAGCTTCCGCCTTTTATGTTAAGGATAATAATGAGGAGAGCTGCAATTTCTGTTTTATCATCAGGCATTCAGGAAGATAGAGCTCTTGTCAACATGGTCGTTGAGAGTTCAGGGAAGGCCGGGCACTGCTGTGGTTAAAACTGCACTGTGGATGATGAACATAGCTCCGAGTTCTCTACATCCAACCTGTGTGGTCTCAGCAGTCACCCAAGAGTTGTGGCTCTCTGCCTCCTTACTTGTCAAAGCCTGGGATTGTGTCATATAACCTGAATGGAGTGTGCTACTCTCGGTTTCTTCCTCCCACTGTCTCAGGAAACATCCTAGGTAGATATAACTCTGCCCTAGTTATTCTTCAGGCTTTTAAATGTTCAGTTAGAGAGGGGTTTTGTTTTGTTTTCTAAATGTATGTGTATGTGTGTATGCCTGCCTGTGTGTATGCATATGTGCATGCAAGTGCTGTCAGAGGCCAGAAGAGGGCGCCAGAGCCACTAGAGCTAGAGTTACAAGTAACTGTGAGCTGTCAAATAATGGGAACCAAATTGGGCTCCTCTAGAAGAGCAGCAAACATCTTCTGAGCCTTCTAGTCAGCCTCGATTTGGAAGATTTTAGGATTTTTTTTAAAAAACCTGAAATAAACACATGGTATTAATTTAACAGCTATAGGTAGATAATCCATTTTATTGCTCTTCTTCCACAATGGGCGTCTTCTATTGGTGCATCTTGTCATCCATTACCGTAATACCATCCCTTACATCATAGACATTGAATGTTTGGCAATTCTCAATGAGAAATAGATGCACACTTTAAAACTCCTTAAGATCTTCCACTCAATTGAATTTTGAGCACCCATTTCATATGGGAGTAAGAGAGATAATTAAGAAATTACTAGAAAGAGATGCATGTGGGGGATGAATAGTTTCTCCTGTGTGATTAAACGCTGCAGCTGACACCTTTGATGAGCAGCCACTTGCTGGGAGTGTACTTCATCATCGTGAGTGGTGTCTCGATTGTCGTTCATGAATGCATTCCAACAAAGAAGTACGTGGTGAGTCTTTCACAGACAAGGACACCCAGTCTTAACTTGTATTCGATGCAGGATTTATACGGTTGCCTCCTGAACTTTAAGATGCCAAACATTTACTTTGATGATGTACCGAGTGTGGAACACTCATGTGGGTCTGGACCCAACCTTGGAGAAGTTGAACCTCAAAGTCTTTCTGATCGCTGACTCCTTCAGTAATCATAACCATTGTCTTATTGACTTCAGAGAAAAATATTTTTAAAACAGATGTTGAACAGTGGTGAACGTAAAAAAGAAAAGGTATAAATTATAGCCTGCAGTATCCAATAATGGTGATATAGCTTCCTGATTTTTCAGTCACCCAACATTGCAGACCTCTCTATGTCTGGGATGGCAGAGTTAATGAGGCCCCTTTGATCAGGTAGATTAAGACATCCCTTCATGCCTATAAATTTCCATGTCTTGTCTTTATGTGTTGTTTTTGCTGTAAGAGTCAGTGCTTTGTTTGATGGAGGGACTGTCATGGAAACCATTGTCTTTGACCCCTGCTCCCAAATCATCCTCAGCCAACTCTGCTGACCCAAGTTAAACCACAGCCTGTTTTATCCTGCTAGCCCCTTCACCAGGCCCTTTTCTTTCAAATTTGCTATCAATAAGTATATTTTCAAAAATGTTTAAAAGTATCAGTCTTTTCCCCCCAAATTAAGACTGTGCATATTTGTGATATACAATGGGATTATTTGCTGTCGTTTTATTATATTGTATATTGTCTGATGATGATCACAGTCCAATTAATTAACACAGTCCTTGCCACCCACTGTGTGAGTTTGTTAAGTAGAGCTTGTTCAACTCACCACTGAAAGTCTGAATCTTTTCACCAGTGTGTCTGCGCTTTCCTCCAATACACCAGCCCCTGGCAAACAGTTTCATACTGTGTATGTACTGCACTTGACTTCTTGAGATCCCATAGATAAATGAGATTTAAAAAAAAAAAAAAGGTCTTCATAAAGGTGCCTAACAGGGAGTTGGTGAATTTTTGAGCCATAGGAGTTTTGAGATGGTGCCTGCTCTCCTGCCTCTCAGGAACCCCGGGCTTCCCAGGCTGTGCTTCACACGTGATCTGAAGTAGGGAAGTGACTTACTAACTTGGAAACACTGATCTGCCAAGCGCCTCTGCTGCAGCCTTAAAATAGAACAGACTGAGAAAGGAAGAGAGAGCCCTGAAGCAGCTGTGCTCTTTCCACTCAGGCTGTTGGGAGAGGAAGAAATCTAACATCATGGTGCTCTTCCCTGCCTCGAGTTTCTGAGTGCCTGCGGGCAGACCTGGGGGCTGGCCACGGATGCACCTGAGGGTTACTGTTTCTTGTCTCTCTTTTTAGTAAAACAAGTTTTTTATCTTTAGGAATGACAGACAGTTTTGTTTGGGCGTAGTAGCAATGCATTTCGGGAACTGGATGTGGTCCCAACACGTGATTAACCTTTAAAACAAAATCCATCAGCCCCTTTGAAAGGCAGGTAGCTAGGTCCAGCTGAGTTTTAGAGATGCCTTCCAGGCACCTCAGATGAAACACTTTCAAGCTGTGACTGCAGGTGCTAGAGAAGGGGGAGGAACTGACTGGATCAGAGGCCAGCAAGAGCAAGGAGTATCCTGAGTCTTTCTCCAGGTCTGTTAGTGCAAAACAGGCAGAGACAGCGATTGTGAGCAAAACAGTGAAAGGGAGAGAGTCCTTGGTGGTTGTGGGGGGCGCGGCTCGGGGGCAGTGAGGACCATGGCTCAGTGGCAAAATATGAATCTCTTTTTTCTGTGTACTTTCCACTGGATTCTTTCAGTTCCGTAGAAAAAATGTAGGGCATACAATTTCCTTACAGAATGCCTCTTCAACCTGGCATTCTACAATACTGGGAGGGTAGGGGGTGGGGGGCAGGATCCGAATATAGCTGCTGATGCTGATGCTGACTAACAAAGGACCCTAGTTCTGCATCATCGAGTACCTAAGTAGGTGCCCAGCCCCAGGGAAGATATCAAAGCCAGAGGGCCCATCCGTGTTTTCAGGGACATTTAAATGGATGGCTATTAGAAACCTTCCAGTCACTCCCACGACTAGGTCATCGCTAGGCCATTTTCAAACTGCCATGTTTGCCCCCGTTTTATGGCTTTTGGTGATAATTAGAGAAATTGTGTTCTCCCTTCTCCCTCCCTTAAGTGGGTCAGTATCTTGGATTAGAAAATGGCTGTCAGAATGCAGTGCCCCTCCTCCCCACAGGTACCTGTGGTCTTAATGCCCCAACAGTCTCTCCTTTCTGGCTCTTGTTTGTTGGTTATCGTTTTTGTTTTGTTTTTGAGAATTGTGAACAGTTCCAAAAGTAAAACTTAGAAAAAAAAAAAAAGTTGAAAAAAAGGAAAGAAAACAGCCCTTTTATGGTCTGGTCAGCCAAGGTAGATGAAAGAGGGTGAAGCCCTGGGCAGCGCTCCCCAGCTCCTGCCCAGTCTCCCTGCTCCTCCATGTCACTCCTTCTTCCTGATTTATCATGAAGTGTTTCTCCTTCATTTCAGTGGCAGCCCACCAGTCACCCCTCCCCCCTGTAAACGTTCTTCTAGCTTGTAGGGGTCATTGACGGTTGGTGTGTTTTATAATTCCCTAGGCTTGGTGCAAGGTGTGTTGTATACTTACTTCCTGTATCTCTCGAGTGCATTGCCCCTTCAAAGAAGAGCAAACAGGAACAGAAGAACATTAAAAGTGAGGCTCTGAATACACAGACTGGTCCAAGGTCCCCGGCACATATGTAGCAGAGGACAACCTTGTAGGTCCTCAGTGGGAGAGGATGTGCCTAATCCTGCAGAGACTTGATGCCCCAGGGAAGGGAGATGCTAGGGGTGGGGGCACCATCTCAGAATAAGGGTTGGGGAGGGGTGGAAGAACGTTGCAAGGGGGATATGGGGGTGGGGAGCCACATTGGGATGTAAATAAAATAATTAGTTAATAATAAATAATTTTTAACAGTGAGGCTCTGAACTGAGTCGGAGAGCTTTCTGCTTTAATTCCAGCACTCAGGATTGCCATGAGTTCAAGGCCAGCTTGAGAGCTACAGAGTGAGTGAGACCCTTCCTCAATACCCCCCCACTCCTACTCATTAACCCCCCCCCCCACACACACAGAGTGAAGCATAGGTGGCAGAAACTTGTGAAAGTTGCTCACACACGTCAATGATCCTTACATTTTGATTTGGGGACATGGAATGTTTCTCCCAGCCTCCCATGGCCTGAAGAATAAAGCAATTACACCTCATTATGATTTGTACTCAGAGCAACAATGTAAAATGAAGCCATACCACCAAAGAAATAGGTTAGAATTCCCCATAAGACACAAACAGTTTCCAGGTCGTTATGTCTCTAAGGGGCTCTGTAAAATAATACTGCTGTCTCCTCTCATCTGTGATAGAGAGGTAGGCAAGGGGCATCTAAGAATGGGGCTGAAGCCACAGCTGAAGAGAGAGAGAGTATCTTCCAGACAGCCCCTGGGTCAGGTCTTTGTACTGTGTGGGGCCAAGCAGAAAGAAGCAGAGTCGTTCTCATACAAAGCCGGGTCAGAGCCTGGCGGTACTGGTCTCAGAACAGCCTGGGCAGACATCCAGGGTACCAGGCAAAGGGGACTGCAGATTCTCAGCCAAGGGCTGCCACTCACTAGGGTGATGGAAATAACAGCCTCTTAGTGGCAGGGTTGTGACATTGGCATGAACAGCACCTCACAGCTGGGCTGCCCTGGCGCCCGGTTGGGCCGGTGGAAGAAAGCCAGCCCAGCTGTACTGAACTGTTCATTCTTTATTCCCGTCCTCAAAGCCTGCGTCTGAACCTGTGGATAAACCAAAGGGATAGTACTCTGGTTCACTCGGTGAGCAGAACCCTTTCCAGCAGACAGAGACAGCTTGCTCGTTTGTAGTGAGTTCTGAGCCTATAGGTTATTTTTGTGTATGGAACTTTTATTGTTCTAGAGTTTGGTTGTCCTTGAGACAAGACCTCCTCCTGGTGTACAGAGTCCTACATTTGAAATGGAGCGCTGTTGGATATGGGTTTGTTTTATAGGGAAGCATTCTATCAGAGTAGGTTGAACATGGCTGTGAACACTGCAGTTTTAAAGCCAAGTGCTAACACTACCTTCTGACACGCTTCATTGGTTGGATCATTTAGCACATCTGGGTTATGCTTTTTTTCCCCTAGGACCTCTATAATTTCATTGTAGAGATATAGAAATGTTCCTTTATACCACCAGCCCTCAGGAGTGTGGTACCTGATAGGAAGAGACAGGTGTCTAGGGCAGAACACTGGACAAGGTCCAGGACCTTCCTTCCTTGTCCTGTACAATAGAGCAAAAATATCCCTAATCTTCCTCCCAGAATGATGGGCTTGAGGTTTTCCTCTTTTCAGTAGAGTGTCTAGGTTATTACATGCTTATCACATATGACAGACATGTCTTGGCACAATGAGCATCACTAACACCATGCTTTTATGAGTTTGTGCTTTCTTGACACAAGTCTCCTGTAAAAAGAAGAGGGCCCGATGTCTATCCAGTCAGAAGCCAAGCTGGAGCCTGTTCCACACTCCCCAGGGAAGTGATGCCTCTCACAGTCTTTTTTGCTGACTTTCCTCTCATCTTCTGTTGTTCTGGTCTGTCTTGGTTGATAATGATCACTTCCAGATCACTGTCTTGGGCAAAATGAGTACCTTGGAGGGACAGAGAGCGATGATGAATGCTGCTAAGACAAATCCATGCAAGAAAGCAGAGGAGACATCTTGTATGTTCTGAATCTGAAGGTAATTAGATGGCCTGAAATCCCTGGTAAGACATACTGGGGATAGCAATGAAGACTTATGGGGATTTGTCAACTGAGGAGCTTGTCCCCCATATTGGCTTCTTGGTTGGTTCTAGGCTTGTACTGAGTGGCCAGTGTAATACCAGTACCCACAAACACTGCTGGCACCCACATGAGAGCAGTTCTGAGGAATTTGGATTTATTCTGAAGACTCAACAATTCAAAACTCCACAAACTATTGACAGCTTTAAACATCATTTTCTCAGTGCTAAAATGTGAAGGTTAAGAGACCAAGGGCCAAGCATGGAGTTTGCTTTGGCAATTTCTCTTTCTCCTTATTGTAGATGAACTTGTTCGATGAGTGGCTAGCCACTCATCCAACAAGTTCTAATTGTTAACAAAGTTAACAAATTAACAAAGTTAACAAAGTTAAAGGGAGAACTTTGTTCTCCCTTTAAAATGGAAATGGCATTTTGGGGGGGGGGTTCAGAATAGTGAAATATTTTTCTTTTGAAAAAATGGAATAAAACAATGATAAATTCCATTATTTATGCTCCAGCGTGAAAATACCTTTTTATTTGACACTGTGGAATTACTATGGGAATTGCTAATATAGATATTAGTAATTGTGAGTCACAAACATCTGAGCCTAGTACCTTAAACATCAAAACTTCTTACATCAAAGGCTGGACAAAGACAGTGCAGGCTGCAGAGTAGTCTACTGAATCCCCAGAGACACAGGCTCTTATGCTCTGACTCCATCCATCACTTGGCATCCAAACTTGTAGTTCCTTCATGATCCAGAATGGCTCACTGGAATTCCACCTAGAACATTGTACTGGCTAGTTTTGTGTGTCAACTTGACACAAGTTGAAGTTATCACAGAGAAAGGAGTTTCAGTTGAGAATTTGCCTCCATGAGATCCAGCAGTAAGGCATTTTCTCAATTAGTGATCAAGGGGGAGGGCCCCTTGTGAGTGGTACCATCTGTGGGCTAGTAGTTTGAGCTCTATAAGAGAGCAGGTTGAGCAAGCCAGGAGAAGCAAGCAAGCCAGTAAGCAGCATCCCTCCATGGCCTCTGCATCAGCTCCTGCTTCCTGCCCTGCTTGAGTTCCAGTCCTGACTTCCTTTCGTGATGAACAGCAGCATGGCAGTGTAAGCTCAATAAATCCTTTCCTCCCCAACTTGCATCTTGGTCATGATGTTTGTGCAGGAATAGAAACCCTGACTAAAACAAACATCTACATTTTAAGCTGGACCCCAGAGTAAGAAGTCCAAAATATGATAAACTTTGCCTTTTTCAAAGGACCTTCCTAGAAGTCAAATCAGCATGTCTGTCACTATCTCATAGCCAGAACCTTACCATACTGCCATACCTACCTCCAAGAGAGGCTGCACCATGTCCATCCTGGATAAGGCAGGGTGGAGATTGGAATTAAAAGCAATGAAATATATATCACATCAAAACATGTCTTAATTATGATGTCAGGGTTGGAGAGATGGCTCAGCGGTTAAGAGCACTGGCTGCTCTTCCAGAGGTCCTGAGTTCAAATCCCAGAAATCACATGGTGGCTCATAACCATCTGTAATGGGATCCGATGCCCTCTTCTGGTGTGTCTGAAGACAGCTAAAGTGAACTCATATTAAAAAAAAAAATTATGATGTCAGATCCATGTTTTATAAAAGAGTGTGTCTGGAGAGAACTGAGTCTAGGCTTTGTTTCTAATGCCTCCTTTCTTAGTCACCTCCTTTAAATCTAGATGCTCATTCAGCTCATCAATCCAGTAAGAGTCATGAGATCAGTTTGCATCATTGTCCTGAGGACATGTCTTGCATCCTGTCCATTAACTGAGTCACTGCATGTTCCCCTCAAGGTGATTCTGGTTGTGGGCACTTAATGTATAAACATTGTATGATGTCACTGATTTCAGAGCATTGATATGAGCAAATGTGCAGTTTGTAATAAAGACATTCATAAAGTAAGAAAAGTTGTAACAGCAATTTGATATTCATCTTAGATGTTGTCTGAATTTCTAGAATTTTGGCACAGACAGACCAAACAGCATATCTGAACCTCAGCCTCACCCCTTGGACCTTTGGACCTTTGACTTACGCCGCTCAGTTCTAACTCTGCCCTCCCCTGACTCCCCTGTCTCCTGATAGGCCTAGGAGGTCAAGCGCATCACTGAAAGAGTAGGTCATTATCCCAAAGCTATACCACTGTCTGGACTTGTGTTTTTGAAAGAAATACTCTGCAAGATAGATTACTTATAAATGAGCCAAACAAATTTGTAAATGGAGATTGCTTATCTTTATCTGGTTAAAAAGAATTTCTTCTGTGGGTCTTTTGGAGGAAGAAAATAATGTTTAAACAAAGTAGTGCTAATGACTAGCATTACTTTGGGCTCATTAACCTTTTGATATATAAACTGATAATTATAGCAGGATCTCTCTCTCTCTCTCTCTCTCTCTCTCTCTCTCTCTCCATTCTGTTTGTGGGAACTTAATGTATAAACCTTATATGACATCACTGATTTCAGAACATTGATATGAGCAAATGTACAGTTTGAAATAAAGACTTTAGTGAAATAATTCTTTATTGTGTGTAAGGAAAACAAGATGGTTGGCTTCTGTCTCGGCTTAGGAAGGACACTGGGTAGACGTTAGGGTCTTTACCTGTGGTTTTCTTCTTAGGCCTTTAGAAGAATGCTAGAAGATGATGTTTTCATTTATTCAGCAAACTGACCCTCAAGTCTTGTTTTGGACAACAAGGACTTTCAGACATGAAAACTGTGGCCCAGCCCTTCTGTGGGGCCATCTTAAAGATACTGCCTTGTACCTTAGTGTGTCATTCTCTTGTCCCTCGGCTTGTTGTTTAGACTCCTACCTACCAGGTGGGGGCTCAGACATCCTGGTCCATGCATGTCAGAGCCAGGAGAGAAGCAGACTCCAGTGGGAAGAGGGTAGTGCCACCCAGCCTCCCCAGGCACATTGGTGCCTTCTAGGAAAGTACTCGGTCTCAGTCAGTGTATCCTTAGTTACTTTTAGAGTAGGCATGACAGCCATAGCTTAGATATTTAAGGGCATGTTACTGATTTTGCTGATAAGCATAGAGCTCTTGGCGGGTAGGGAAATCTAACACACATCTCAGCCAACATCCAGCAAGTTGCTGTGCCCAGGACCACCAGGGTGAATGCTACCTGGTTATTTCAGAGTCTTACCGTGTAGGTGGTGATGAATACATATTTCCACATCTTATTCCTAACACTGTACACCCTCACCCAAAGAAAAACACACATTGCTGTTGGCAAGCATCTAAGTGTGGTACTTATGATCACCGAAGCTCCAATTTAGCTCTTTGTGGTTATAAACAAACACCAACCCCCCAACAAAACAAACAAACAAAACTGAGGGAGCACTAAGTTCAAATAGAGCCGTCGTTACTCTAATATGTTTCCTGAGCTCCACAAAAAACATGGGAGTCTGGACTTGTCTTGTGAATGCATTCGTATTTCTGCTGTCTCTGTTCACCTGTGGCCCCTGGATAGACAGGTTCCTGAGCACACCACACCACCATCACTAGTAGTCAGAGAAGAATTCTCAGTGTTGCTTAGAGGGTTTGGGGGGGTGCTGAAATTATTTATAAGCAATTAATTAATCATTGCTAATGCAGATTAAGGATATTGGAGATTAGTTATCTAGACTAAGCCAGCAGTGATGAAATGAGCTAAAGGTTACATTGCTTTCTGATGGCTTCTAGAGCTAAAGCCAAGCCTTCTATTGGGCTGTCTCTGTGGATGCTTCTCAGCTGACTATCATGAAATGGTTGCTGGAGGTTTAACTGGATCTTCCCAGCTGCTGCTGCTGCTGCTGCTGCTCCTCTTCCTCCTCTTCTTCCTCCTCTTCTTCCTCCTCTTCTTCTTCCTCTTCTTCTTCCTCCTCTTCTTCCTCCTCCTCTTCCTCTTCCTCCTCTTCTTCCTCCTCCTCTTCCTCTTCCTCTTCCTCCTCCTCTTCCTCTTCCTCCTCCTCTTCTTCCTCCTCCTCTTCCTCCTCCTCTTCCTCTTCCTCCTCCTCCTCCTCCTCCTCCTCCTCCTCCTCCTCCTCAGCAGTGATCTCAACAGCAAACGACAGTCTTTACAGCCTGAGCTTGGAATAGAAGGAGATTCTGGTTTAGTATAGAAGGAAGGCATTTGGGCGTTTTACTCAGTTCTCTGTATTAGATTTGGGAGGCCTTTAGTCCTCATTGGCAGGTCCCAGTGGCCCCAGCATAACAACATGAGCTTTGGGCATTCAGAAATGTTGTCAAGAGTCTTGGTTAGGAATCATAAGGCAATTCTTAGCAAATCAACTTCCTTTCGACTTTTTCCCTTTAGGATTCTTTCAGTGTACACTGAGGCACAATCAAACGTGGGAGTTTCTCTCATGGAATGTGGACTTTTACCAGCGTCTGTAGTTGGAGTTGCAGCTGAAAGACCTACATTGTCTTACCTAACATAACAGTACAGGCATGAAGGATATGAAATACCCCAGATCAGATGTGCAGACCCCCAAGAAGTCTGGGATATGAGTGGTCTCTGTGTGTTTACACTTGCTGCCTTGTGCGCATGAGAAACTATTAGACAGCGGCGAGCTCATTTGGGAATAATTTGCTCCTCTGAAAAGTTTGCTCCACACTAATTCTTCTGGAAAGTTTTTCCTCAAACATTTTTAACAGTAAATATTGGGAGAATGGGGAACTAAAGTCAGAGGGACATACATTGTGGGCAAAACAAAGACAGTGTGATAGCTAAGAAGCCCTCAGTGGGAATTTAGCATCTGTTAGATTGGGGTGGAGCGTAATACGTTATTTTGTTTTGTTGTTTTGAGTTTTGAGATAGGATCTTGTTGTGTCGCCAAGGATGACCAGAAACTTGTGATCTTCCTGCATCTGCCTCCTGAGTGTAGAGATCACGAGTGCATGCCATCATGTCTGACTCTGGTACACCAGTTCTCAAGATTGTGATCCCTTGGGCAAACCTCTATCTTGAAAACTATTTACATTATGACTTCTATGGTAGCAAAATTACAGTTATGAAGTATCAACAAAGGTAAATTTATGGTTGGGGTCCCCACAATGTAAGGACCTTTATTAAAGGGTTGCAGCATTAGGGAGGTTAAGAGCCACTGCTCTGGTATTTTTGGCACAGTTATGAAGTCAGAGAAACAAGCCAAGAACTACCTCAGTGGAAGACAGTCATCTCACCTAATTTTAGGTGTTCTTTACCTCTTCAGGCAGTAGACATATAAGCACAGTCTGGATCTTTTGCAAGAAATAGAAGCACAGGGTTCTGTGTGGGAAATGCTTGTTCTCATTCGCAGCTGTCTTTCCTAGTCAGGAGCTTCAGGACAGGGAAGCCATGATTTTTCTTGGCTGGTGATTGTTTAGTTAGGGTTTCTATGGCTGTACTAAAACAATTTGACTAAAAGCACCTCAGGGAGGGAAGAGTTTCTTTCATCTCATAACTCCCAGGTTACATTGTATCACTGAGGAAGATCAGGGCAGGAACCTGGAGGCAGGAACTGAAGCAGAAATTTGGAGGAGTGCTGTTTATGGCCCACTTGCTGCTCATGGTTTGCTTAGCCTTTTCCCGTGTACACCCATAGCTGCCTGTCCAGGGGTGGGATCACCCTCAGTGACCATTGACTCCATATCAATCATTTATGCAGACAATACCCCAGACTTGCTTAGAGGCCAATCTTAAGGAGGCATTTTCTCAATTGTGATTCCCTTTTCCTAGGCATGTCTAGGTGTATTGTCACCTAGAAAGCTGGTATCTACCAACAGTGTGGACCTTGTGGGCTTATATATGACATGAGTTATTTGACATATATGACATATATATGACATGAGTGTCTTTGGGGATTTGATGAAGACACTGGAAGAAGCTGAATTGTTGGTGTCTTCATAGAGGTCAAAAACGTGATGTTGTTCCAAGTTCTCACATCTCTTCTTGGAGCATATAGAAAACTGCAGAACGACCAGAGTTGCGAAAGCATATCTCTCACCAAGGTTAATAATGACTGCTCTACCATTTTAGGGTTTCTGTTGCTGGGAAGAGACACCATGACCATGACAACTCTTATAAAGGACAACATTTAATTGGGGCTGGCTTACAGTTCAGAGGTTTAGTCCATTATTGTCACAGCAGACAGACATGATGCTGAAGAAGGAGCTGAGAGTTCTCCATCTGGATTCTTAGGCCTCAGGAAGAATAGAGTCATACTTCCTCCACAAGGCCACATCTCCTAATATGCCACTCCCTCTGGGCCTCTAGGGGCCATTTTTAGGCAAACTGCCACATTCCCTGTCCCAAATAGGCTTGTAGCCATAATAGAATGCAGAAATGCATTCAGTCCAATTTCAAAAGTCCCTGTAGTCTATAATAGTCTCAATCATATTTAAAAGTCCAAAGTATCTTCTGAGACTTGTGTAATCTCTTAGCTATAACCCCCTGTAAAATCAAAATGAAGAGCAGATCACATACTTTCAACACAAATGGCACAGGATATGTGTCACCATTCCAAATTGGAGGAAAGGGAACATAGTGAGGAAACACTGGACCAAAGCAAGACCAAAACCCAACTGGGCAAGCTCCAAACTCTGCATCTCCATGTCTGATGTCAAAGAGCTCTTAGGTTTCCAACTCCTTTCAGCTTTGTTGACTGTAACACACTTCTTTCTCTTGAGCTGTTTCCATTTTCTGTTAGCAGCTTTCCCCAGCAGGTATCCCATGGCTTTGGCATCTTTAATATCTTGGGGTCTTCAAGGCTAATCCAGGGTTCACCTTCACAGCTTCACATAATCACACAATGGCGTTTCTAGGCCTCCATGCAGGGATACCCCTGACACATGCCTGTGCTCAGTCAGTGGTACTTACATTGAACCCCCCCCCCCCAATGAGACACCGAGATGCAGATGCATGCAAAAGCAAGAGGTTTCAGCATGTGGGGATCAACCTTCAATTAGTCCCTCAAGGCGAGTGACTAGAAGGCGACCCTGAATGGCTATTATAAGCAGTTTTTATACTTTTAAGGAGCACAGGTTACATCAGCAAGGTTACAGTTCAAACTTATTGGCTAAGCATATTGACCTTTAAATCTATTGTCTAACAAGCATGAGCAGATCATCATACACATTTGAACTCTATCTAGGACTTTCCATTGGGTTGGTGACTATCAGTCAGTACATTCTGTGAATTGATGACTCAATGTTCCTGTGGGTGGAGAATGGAACTTGGCCCAGTTTTGACCCCAAGCAGGAGGGGGAAGTTGTTGGGGGTGTGTGTAAGACTGACAAAAGCCCTTAGGGTCCTTCAGTTGTAGAAGGAGAGTACACAACCCCTTTATTCTATCCTTGACTCTAAAGCCAAAACCATGTGACCTAAGCTGCTAAATTCTGCTGCTTGTTGGGGCTGGAACATGGCCTCCTCATTCAATTACATCTTCTTCACCAGCTTTCTGTTTTCAGTGGCTTCCTTCACTGTCTAAGCTTGGCTGTCCTGAAGCTGTTTTGTTTGTTTGTTTGTTTGTTTGCTTTTTTTGCTTTTTGACCAGACTGGCCTTCAACTCAGAAATCTCCCTGCCTCTGCTTATTGAGTGCTGAGATTAAAGGTGTGAACCATCACACCAGACCCTAAACTTTTCTTTAATTCTTTTTTATAGGTTGGAAGCTTAGGTGGGTGGGGTCTTGCCGTGAAGTCCACATTCCCTTTATTCCATTTAACATTAGGCTTTTCTTTAATCTGCTTATCTCCTTGATAGCAGCTTATCTCCATTCCACTTCTCCGTGCCTCCCCCCAAATTGTACATTTTGTATTTGTTCCTTGCTCGGCTTGCTCCTTTTCATTATAAGTGTGTGTATTAGTAGTGGCACAACACAGTCAATACTAGGTTGTTTGGAAATGTCCTCTGCCAAAGCTATTAATTCATAATTCTTCAATTTAGCCTCAGGCAGACTTTTTTGGACAAGGGCATAAAGCAGCCACATTCATTGCCAAAATAGCGTAAGAAATGTCTTTAGGCCACATACTGATATTCTTTCCCTCTGAAACCTTTTGAGTCAGCTCCCAAAGTTCAAATCATCCTGAGCACCACTGTCTTCCAGGCTCCTATTAGTATGGCACACTAATGCTTGCTTTCACCATTCATCTACGTTTCTAATCTAGTGTCGAGAAGCCCACATTCCTACAACTGAAATCATAGTCAGGCCTATTACAGCCATCTCCCAGTCTCTGGTACCAACTTCTGTCTTAGGGATTCTATTGTGGTTGCATGACTTTCACAGGTCCTGCTTTTGATTTAAGGCACAGAGACTTCTAAATAGTTCAAAGCTGTTGATCTTTTGCTAAGGCAGTCTCTCAGCTAGCTACTAACTTATCTTGACTTATCTACCATTCTGTCTCCCCACATGGTTCTCCCAGTCTGCTTCCTCCATCTGTTTCCCTGCTGCCTGTATTATGCATCTCCTTTATCTCCCAAGTTTGCACTGTCTCTGCCTGCATCTCTCTCTCTGCAGGAAACCCTGCCCCTGTACTTCATGCTCCAGCTCTGGGCTATCAGCTCCTTTAGCTCCTAATTATACAAAAAGCCACATTCCGGTGTGAACATGGAAGACAACACCTGATCCATGTCTTAGGTTGCCTTCAGGCATTGAGGGATGCCTGACCATCATCTTTTGGGAAGCTGAGGAAAGAACAAGCATTTACAAATAGAAAACTGAGCCGGGCAGTGGTGGCACATGCCTTTAATCCCAGCACTCCGGAGGCAGAGGCAGGTGGATTTCTAAATTTGAGGCCAGCCTGGTCTACAGAGTGAGTTCCAGGACAGCCAGGGCTACACAGAGAAACCCTGTCTCGAAAAACCATAAAGAAAAAACCAAAAAAAAAAAAAAAAAAAAAAAAAACCAAATAGAAAATTGGTGATGGACCATAGAAATGAGAATACCAAAATCCTGCCAACACTTAGCTCTCTGCCAGTACAACAGTCGACAATTGAAAGTACAGGGACATACCATTATACAGTGTAAGGGAAAGTCCTCCCAAAATACTGCTGTGAGGGGATACCATGAGCACCACAACTCTTATGAAGGAAACCATTTCACTGGGGGTTGATTACAGTCTCAGAGGTTCAGTCCATTCTCACCATGTCTACACTAGTCTAAGTGATCTTAACATTGCACCTAAATCTTAATGGGCTTACAGACAAATGTTGAAAAGATGGATCTTTAACTTGATCTAAAAGAGGCATTTTGAACAGTGGCGTAACTATGAAATAATTACATACTTGTTTGAACCCTGTTGTAATATATTTTATGTATCTCTCTGTAATTCTTTATTGCTGAGTTTTAAGCCTAATCAAATGGATTTTCCATATATTGTAAAGTTTAACCTTTGCATGCTACTTGAGAAGATATTTTTGAACTGTGTTATTAAAGTGAATTTAACTCTTAAAACCAAAAACAACACACGGAGTGCTATGGTATAGCTCAGTGGTTGAATCTTGCCTGACATATGCGAGACTCTGGGTCCAACCCCAGGGCCACTAAAACAAAGCAAAAAACAAACGGACCAACAAAACAAACAAAAAACTCAACCCAACCAACTAACCAAGCAAACCAAAAAACCAAGCCAGTAGTACATTGCTTTTTATTGAGTCTCTTGACCAGACTCATAAAAAGCTAAGTTCTTAATGATAACCTTTCTCATTCCATTTTTTGGCTCTGTGGTGTATAACATTTTAAAAATGTTTACATGATATTAACTTTGTAGTTCTGCAGGTTGCAGTTCATGCGGCATGAAGCAGACAGGATAGTAAATGCAGTTTACAATGGGAAAGTAAACGCCTGAGCATGCTGTTCCATGTGAATTTAATTATTCTGGGAAACGAGACTAGTATTCTAATTGTTCTATAATGAGTAAGGGAGAGGGGAAAGGGTGTATTCTCACTGCTGTTTGAGACCTGAGATCACTGAGTGTAGACACTCTGCATTACAGTCCTGAGACTGAGGGGCTCGCCTTAGAATTAGTTTACAGGCTCCCAGGAAACACCTGAAATGTCCCTTGACAAGAACGGGCACACTGGAGCCCAGTGGCTTTTTTTTTTTTTTTCTTTTTTAATGTGCTGATGTTATAGAAGTAGGCAGAGTGACTTATTACTCATGTGATTATAGTTAGGAAAAAGAGTAGCCTTTGAGAACAGTCCTAAGTGTGATCAAAGAAAATGGAGATGTTTTTATTCTCAAAAACCTAAAACAGGAATTCCTTTCTGGTGATCATAAGGAGAAAGACAAAGTAAAGGAACAGGGAGCTTTCACGGGTCTCATTTCCTCATAATGCTGCCCCTCTCTAATGAATAAATGGAGCCTTAATAAGGAAAATTGCTCACCACTTTTTCTGTTGCAGATTGATTTGCGGTAGACTAATTTAACATCATTTGCCTGTTTGAGGCATGCCTCTCAGGAAAGCAAAGCCAGTTTACCTGAAAAGGCACTCAGTTTCTAGGTGGAAAGATGGCAACAATGTAGCGCATTTCATCTGGACTCTTCCCTTGCTCTGGGACCACACACAGGCTTCTCTATTGTAACCTCTGCTGGTGAGCTGCAGTGATCCACTTTTTAAAATAGAGACTGCATCTTTCCAACACTCAAATTAGAACTGCCTTGAGGGTAAAGGAAGGGAGGTTCTGTCCACATTCTTGAATTTCTCATTACTTCATTTGTCTTTCCAGCTAAGTAATATTTGGCCACTCTAGTTTACACTTCCGTGTATAGGGTTCCTTTTCTGTCACATTTGCATCAGCCTTTATTGACATTCACATTCTTGATGAGGCCAGTGACAGAGTTTGTACACAGGCATTGCACAACACAAAACTGGTTGAATAAGATTCATACTGGCTTATCAACCAGTAAAAATATCTCTACCTGGAAGCAACTTTTCTGTTTCGGTGTTGGAGATGAATCTAGGACTTAACCCAGACGAGGCCATCATTCTACCACTGAGTTCCCTAGTCCTGGCCCGACATTCAGGTTTTAATGCTACAAAAAGCAACCTGGAGATATAAATATTTCAAAATAGGTCAAATAGAAGCCACAAAAAAAAAAAAAAAAAAGCAAAAAACAAAAAAAACCCCCCAAAACACAAAACCCAGTGAGTGGGTCAAGAGATGTCCAAGTATGGTTTGGGTTTGTCTGGTTTTTGTTTGTGACCTAGTCGTGACAGTGGATCACAGGTTTCTATGAGTTGGTAACACAGTGCTGTTTGTTTATATTGACAGCACTAATTGATGAGTATGGGAGATATCCAGAAAACCTGTACAAAATAAGTAATTATCCAAGTATGGTCACCTGATATTTATGTATTTTCATCAAATAACGGTTAGAGTATTTGATTTTTTTTTTAAATTTTTTTAAATTTTTAATTTTTAATTTTTTTTTTTTTTTTTTTTGCATAGGAAAGTGTTTAGGGAGGTAGTTACTTGTCCCTGCTCACTAACCTCAAGCTCTCTGGCTTTTATTTATTTATTTATTTTTACTAAGCTAGAGGTGGTGGGGTGGGGTGGGGTAGGGGCTTGGAATCCTCCTTCATGAATAACTAAGAGGAATGTTCATTTTTTTTTTTTTAATGTCTTTACATTATGGTCTAAAGGCATGATCCTGGCTGGTGATTGCTAGAAAGAGTTCATGACAGTTTAGCCAAAGGGTCCTGGGTCATTATTAATTTTAGATTTCAAGTAGCAGAGACATCATAATATGGAGCAAAAGACTGTGTGTAAATAGGCTTGTGTATACCTTTGCTATCAGCTATACATGGATCAAGGGGAGTTGTGTTGGGTAGCCTGGATTCCACCCTGCCGTTCGTGAATATTTTTTTAATAAAAAGATTAGTCGTCAAGGCTAAGTCAGTCCTTTCTGTACAGTGTTTGGAGCATTCTGGATGTGTCTTACCTCAGGCTGTATAGGTTCGTGGACCAAAGTTCGCATGACAGTATTCCTTTACAAGGCTGCTGGGGACTCCAAGAGGTCCAGAAGCACTCATCAAGTCTTCCTGTAGCCCCGACCACTCTCTCTTGTCTTTCTCTCCTTGCTTTACCACAGTCACCTGTAGCTCGTCCTTGCTAACAGGGTAAGGTTCCAGCTCTCTGCCCTCAGTGCCCCAGACCAAGGCAGAGCACAGACCTTCTCGCCATTCCAGAAAGCGAGCCCAACTCTGAACACTGGTTTTTGTCCCTCTTACTTGGCCTGTTCTCTTGAACTTGGTAGTCATCTCTGTTCCCTACTTTTGTCCCCTAAGATTCCTGAGCTGCTCGGTGGGTACCTTCTCTTGAAGTACAGAGGCACATCTCCTCAGGTAGGAGGTGAGGCCTGCAACTGCGTCTAATCTGCATCATCCATGGAATAGAAGATGATTCTTTTCGAGTGTTGGTGGCTGCTGGGGGAGCATGTCCTCCCTCACTAAGCTGAATGACAATAATAAGATCCCACCTGCTATTGTTAGGAGGGCTCTTCCAGAACACAGAGGGCAGCTAACACTGGTGCCCTAGGCACAGATCTCTCCTGGTTGATCACCCCTCTCCTGCTTGACTATCATACTGCTTTAACCAAGGCAGGTTACAGAGTCAGGATCCTAGGTTTTCCTGGCTAACGAAGCCATGACAGTACTTTAAAATATAGCCTCCATTCTTTATTTTTTAAAAATCAAGGCTTTAAAGAAAAGCAGCCTCACATAATTATGTGATTAGATTTCTATATGTAGGAATGCTTGCTTGCATGCATTATGTGCACTATGTGCATGCCTGATGCCTATGGAGACTGGAAGAAGGCATCAGGTTACATGGAAATAGAGTTACAAATGCTTGTGAGTTGCTGCGTGGGTGCTGGGAATCAAGCCTGGGTCCTCTGGAAGTCCAGCCAGTGCTCTTGAGCACTGAGACACCTCTGCTGCCTGTATAATGCAATCTTTCTAGAGGCCTGTTTCCTATCTCCCTCCTGTCCGGAAAATTGGTCTAGCATGTTTCAGTGTCTGAGCTACGTTCATTCTGTCTGCTCTGGATAGACTCTCCTAGATCCTTTGGAGAGTTCTTTTTGCGAATGTGGAAAGGGGACTTACGCTGTTATAAAAAGAAACTAGCGATCATCCAGATATAAAATTGCCTCTGAGCACCGGCTTGTTTTGTCTACCATTCCTTCTCTAGTCACCCTTTCCTAAAGGTAACCAGGCCACTTGAACTTGGTAATTTTAGTTCTGTGGTTTCTATTGGCTCCCAGATCTTAACCAGGGGGCTGAAAATATCAGTTATGAACCTGCGTTGGTAGGCATTTGTGCAGACAGGGGCTAAGGGTTTTCCACACCGCTAGGTCTGAGTGTTCTGAGCTCCATAGCTATGTTTACCAGGACTGTATGTTTACACATATTTATGTGTATATGTGTGTATGTCTGTGCACATGTGTACATATGTATGTGCATGTGCGTACTTTGAAGGCCTTTGTATGTGGTGGGGGATGGACAAGAAGTGTACTGCAGCATTTGGTGGTTTGATGGTTTATGGCATATATATATATGCCATAAACATATATATATATATATATATATATATATATATATATATGTTCAACTCATGAGTTATTCTTCATTGAGCTGAACATGGCCTCTGAGTCCTTACTAGACTGAATTGAAAACAGTTACTACCCCATGCACCTTTGATCAAGTGGCATTGGCATTGTCCCGTTCAGCCTTGGTATTTTCTTCTGTAAAAGATGGTTGTGATTTCTGCCACGAGGAAAGGGAAACGCAGAAATATACAGTGGCCAGTACAAAGCCCAGCATGAAGAGGCTGTGGTGCTCTGAATGAATAATGTCCCTCATAGGTCCATGTCTCATAAACACATGGTCCCCAGTTGGGGGTGATGTTTGTGGAGCCTGTGGAAGCTTTAGGAGGTGGACACTTAGGAAGGACATCGCTGGAGGTAGGCTTTGAGAGTTCACAGCCTCACCCTGTACTCTCTCTGTACCATGTTTACAGTTGAAGATGTGCTCTCTCAGCCTCTGGCCCGCCCACCACCACGCCTTCTCCACTCTTCTGGAACTAGAAACCAAAATAAACTGGTTTTTTGTTTTTTGTTTTTTTTCAAAAGTCACTTTGGGTCACAGTGTTTTATCCCAGCAACAGAAAAATAACGAATCCAGAGCCATTCAGCAATGGTCAGATCCCTTCACCTTTGAACTACCTAGAAGGGCAAGCATTTCCTAGGAGAAGGGATAGATGCGTATTTGTTGTTTCACATTTGATTCATTCAAAGCAGCATGATTCTTAAATTATTATTTTGTATTGCTAACTTATTTGATTAATATTGACATTATTAATAACTATTATATGATATATAATGGTTACATAGTTATATATTTTATAAAATATAATTCATAATAATGTTAATATTGAATGATTGTTTTACTATTAACTTATTATTCAAAGCAGCACTATTAACTGAAGAATTACATCTGAGCTACCCTTTGGGTGTGATCTGCCTTCAGGGAGCATGCTATTTCACAGCAAATGTGGTTCTCTTTCTGGGCAGTAGCCTGAGGCCAGCAGTCAAGCTGATAAAGTTGGAGAGGCCAGGCATGGTGCTCAGGCTAGCCTAAATAAGTTGTCCACTAGGCCCAGAAAAGACACAGTATAGAAGGTGGAAGGCTTGGCCCTCACCCTCATTCCAGCTCCTAGGTGCCCACCTGCATATGGCTGTATTTCATTTTCATGTACATCTACAAATCATGGCTTGATATTCTTTCATGCAGAGAAGGTTTCTCATTCTATAGATTGTTCACATTATTTTACCTATACCATATATATGAATTATAGTTCTTGGGTTTATTAGCTAACCAGAGTGGCTATCTAAATATTAATAATAATAATATTAATAATATTATTACAGATTCATACAAATACATATTGTTGAATATTGTATTTGTATGAAATTCCTTTTGTATTATCTCATTTTTCTAAAAACAGCTTTATAAAATGTGTTGGTAAAATATTGTTCATGTGAGTTTGCGTATGACAATATGAGGTGAAGAAAGGCTGGCTGGCCAAGGATACCCAGCCCAGGATGACAAGCTGTGTGGTCTCCTGATCTCTTTGTGTATGGTAATTGCTTTTAGTTACTGAGACCTCTGGGAAGGATGAGAGTCCTCTGAACTCTGTGTGTGTGTGTGTGTGTGTGTGTGTGTGTGTGTGTGTGTGTGTGTG
>JADRCH010000015.1:7552361-7563589 GCA_019843965.1 Rhynchomys soricoides | reverse complement strand
GTGTGTGTGTGTGTGTGTGTGTGTGTGTGTGTGTGTGTGTGTGTGTGAGAGAGAGAGAGAGAGAGAGAGAGAGAAAGAGAGAGAGATGCGTATATGTATATGCTTGCTCATGAAGAAGCCAGAGCAGGATGTTGAGCATTTTCCTCTATTGCTCTTCCCATCATTGCCTTGAGACGGGCTTTTTTACTGAACTGGAGGCTCATTGTTTGGGCTCATCTGTCTGGCCAGTGGGTATTCTGCATCTGCCTATCTTGTCCCCCAGTCCTAAGGTCACATGCACGTATAGCCATGCGTTGCTATGTAGATGGGTTCTGGGGATTGAAACTCAAGTCGTCTTGCAAAACAAGCACTTGTATCCACAGAGCCAGCGCCCCAACTCTGTACTGCATTTTGAATACTTAAAATCTAGTTAATAATACTAGAAAGCATTGAACCGGAAACCCAAATAATTTATTTTATTTGAATTCCAAAGAAAAAGAAAATAATTTGGTCCCCAGCACTTTTAGGAGTCGACAGTACCACTACCACTGAGAAACTGACTAGTGTCATCAATTTTTTTCTTTCTTTAAATATGAGACAGATACCCCTATCCATGTAGCTGAGGCTGGTCTGTAACTTGCTATGTAGCTCTGGTTGCCCTTGAGCTTGCAGTGATCCTCCTGAGCACTGGGAATACAGGTATGCACTACTATACCTAGCTGAGAAGAAAACTTTTTAGATGGTCTACTACTTTTATTAAGGTAAGTCCTCACAGAGTAAGAAGCTAGGGCCCTTGACTGTTAGTGTGGTTTTATCTGTTCCTTCACCTGGCAAGCCATCGTTGGTACTTCATACCTGCCTAGTGCTGCTTGAGAGGCTGTGAACGCAGCAGTGACCACAGAAGCTCAGGAGTAGACATACAATGAGGCATGGTGATGCATGATGATTTGTATATACTTGGCCCAGGGAGTGGCACAATTAGAAGGTGTGGCCCTGTTGGGGTAGGTGTGGCCCTGTTGGAGTATGTTTGGCCTTGTTGGAATGGGTGTGTCACTGTAGGTGTGAGCTTTAAAACCCTCATCCTAGCTGCCTGGGATCCAGTATTCCGCTAGCAGCCTTCAGATGAAGATGTAGAACTCTCAGGTCCTCCTGCACCATGCCTGCCTGGATGCTGCCATGATTCTGCCTTGATGACAACAGACTGAACCTCTGAACCTGTAAGCCAGCCCCAATTAAATGCTGTCCTTTATAAGACTTGCCTTGGTCATGGTGTCTGTTCACAGCAGTAAAACCCTAACTAAGACACATGGTATCATGGTGTCTGACTTTGCCTTTAGCCTTTTAGGACTTGTTAACTCTACAGCCTTGATGTATGGCAGGACCAGTGAATACCACATGCACGGAGCCCAGTTGTATCTCCTGACTGTAACATTTGAATCATAGCCCTTTGTGATTAGTAGGTAAATATTAGTTTATGTCTCATGTTCTTCCTCCCCAAGCAGTTCCAGGGGCTCACTTGTCCTGTTCTCCTGAGCAACTTTCCGTGCCACCAAAAGATAGATTTTGTGGTTAGGTGGAGGAATGCCTTCAAAATTCATCCTTCTTCCTCACACCCATTCCTCACTAATGCTGGACAAATCCTTTTAATTGTGTCTGAACATAGGGTGAATTAAAAGTCAGAGTATGTCACTGTGAAGAAAGTTACGGTGTGTGAAAATAACCCTGCAGTGAGGACCCCAGTTATCTTTCTCCAGATTCACTCTGGGCCCAGAATAAATCGTACATATTTGCCTCAACCCCTCAGAGCTTCCCTCCCCAATGCGGTGATTAACTTCTGTTATAAACATGTTTTGTCCAGGCTTTAGGCTTTGTGCTGGGCTGAGCAGGCAAAAGAAAAAAAAAAAAAAAAAGAAAAGAAAAGAAAAAAAAAAAAAGGCTGTTCTTAGCCATTGTTTCCACTGCTTGCTAAAATACCAGATAATGAGGAGAGCACTTGTTTTATATCAGAACTGACAAACATGGCAACCTTGTCGCAAAAAGCAAATGCAGATGAGGCCTCTTCCCTGGCTGGGATAAGAATGAGCCTCATACTTGTCTGACCCCGTTACCCATGGTCAAATGCACTCGATTTGGTTTCCATAGCATCCAGACAGCCTGAGTACCTAATGTCTACCCGTCTAGCCAACACATCCGCTTTCTGGAGGGAGAGCAGGAGTTCATTTCTCGTCAGGAAGAAATCTGTCCCCAGCTCTTTCTAGTCCAGTGTGAAAACTGGAAGCCCATAAGTTATTTTTGGTGATAACAGCATGTTCTGAATTTTTCGTTGTTGTTATTCTAAGTTTATTTCATGAGCTTTGTTTTTTTTTTTTTTTTTTTTTTAAAGGGGTCTTTTAAGAGCCTTTTATATTGAGGAATATGAAGAAGATTATGCCTAGGCAGGGGGATTACTAGCCTGCTCCAGGTGAAGGATGTCCAGATTCACTAATGCACCAATGAAAAAGAGAGCTATTTTGATGATTAGTGATTTGGGCAATGTAACTTCTGACCCAGATTTGATTAAGCCTCCATCCAGACTTCCTCTTCCAGGAGATTATCTTTTAGCACACATTTGGTCTTCCCCCCAGCTTCCCCCCCCAAACCCATTAGGAAAATTAAAGCATTTAATTATAGTGATGGCTTTTACTGGTGTAGACAACTGCTTTCCCAGATTTTCTCCAAATGTAAGCACACTTGTTCTATCAAGCAAACTATCTGTTACTTAACACAAACTGCTGTGGAGTCGTATGGAGATCACATTATATGCAGATACATTGTAGAATATTAAGCCTGTGTTACAAGGATAGGAGGGGGGAATCTCTTCAATCAAGCCAGGGAAACAAATCAAATAGAAAAACTGAAACGTAGCTAATTATGAAATTTCTCCTAAGTGAACTTGGCTTTAGAAACAGGTCTCCCCAGCTTCGTTCCTTAAAGAGAAAGATCAGACATATTTCTTTTTTTTTTTAAATAATCATTTAATTTGTTTACATTCCAAATGATATCCCTCTTCCCGGTTATCCCTCCACCAACCCCCCACACCATCCCACTTCATTCCCCTCCCCTTTGCCTCTATGAGGGTGCTCCTCCAGCTATTTACCCACTCCCGCCTCACCCCTGTAGCATACCCCTACACTGGGGCATCAAGCCTTCCTCCCCTCCCATTGATGTCAGATAAGGCCATCCTCTGCTACATATGTATCTGGAGTCCTGGATCCCTCTGTGTACACTCTTTGCTTGGTGGTTTAGTCCCTGGGAGCTCTGGGTGGTTCAGTTAGTTGATATTGTTCTTCTTATGAGGTTGCAATCCCCTTCAGCTCTTTCAGTCTTTCCCCTAGCTCTTCCACTGGGGTCCCTGGGCTCAGTCCAATGGTTGGCTGTAAGTATCTGTATCTGTATTGGTCAGGTGCTGGTAGAACTTCTCAGGGAGCAGCCATATCAGGCTCCTGTCAGGAAGTACTTCTTGGCATCAGTAATAGTGTGGGGTTTAGTGTCTACGGATAGGATGGATCCCTAGGTTGGGCGGTCTATGGATGGCCTTTCCTTCATTCTCTGTTCCATTTTTTGTTCCTGTCTTTCCTTTGGACAGGAACATTTCTGGGTTTAAAATTTTGAGATGTGTGAGTGGCCCTATCCCTCAACTGGTGGCTGTGCCTATCTACTGGAGGTAGTCTCTACAGGTTCTATCTCCTTTTTGTTGGGTATTTCGGCTAAAGTCATCGCCATTGGCTCCTGGGAGCCTCTAGCTTCCCTGGAGTCTAGGACTTTATAGTGGCTACCCTAGTTCCCCATCCCCCTCTGCTATGTGTTTCTATTCAATTTCCTACATTGGAAGGGACAGGAGAGAGGTACAGAAGATCAGACATATATCTGAATGCATAAGCTATCTAATGATATACAGCAAGTGAGCTGATTGAATTAAAACCATGGGTGGTAAACTCCTTGAGGTTTTAATTTCTTCCACTTATAAGGTGAAAATATACTTAACAAAGAATAGAAACTGAGAAGAACCCTGGGTCTGAGCTATGATATTTTACCCTTCTTCTCCTAATCAAATAGGTCATCATGCGATAGTGATTGTCTTATTTTAAGGAAAGCCTCAGAGTTTTGAAACATGTGCACACACACATCTATATGCACAGAATGAGATATTCAAGTACCTAGCTTTTAGACAAGTTCATATCAAAATGGTCTGGATTCCTTATCAATGATGCTGGGTGTGGTGGCGCATGCCTTTAATACTAGCACCCAGGAGGCAGAGCCAGACACACACTTTTTTGAGTTTGAAGCCAGCCTGGTCTACATACTGAGCTCTTGTCCAGCCAGGACTACATAGTGAGCTGCTGTCTGAAAAACAATTATGGTAGATCTGCAAGTGTATGTGTCCTTTGTCATTACAGTGTATCTCCAGGCAAAGCACAGAAAGATTTTAATACCAGAGTCATGTAGAGCCTAGAGAAAACAAATTGTTTAGTGAACAGACAAACCAAAACCAGTTAGGTATGCATGTATTCATTTTCTTTTGGAATATCTCCACTCTTGAAAATACCACCACTCCTTAGGTCAGTAATAATTTAAATAATTTAATTTAAATGATTTAAAAATTTAAAAATGATTTAAATAATTTAAAATAGTATTCTTTAACGATTTCACACATATGTGGCTGTGGGATTATTTATTGATTCATGGGCAGCTACTCCAGTGGCTATACCACTGAAGAAAAAAGTCTCTGTTTCATGGAGCAGACAGTCACTACCAAGAACTGCTCAACTATGGGCCGGGCAGTAATCGATTCCTTCCTATAACCGGTGGAAACCTCAGCTAGGGCCTTTGACCAGCTTCAAAGCCCCAGGAGTGAATTCCTTCCTGTGGAATGAGCCTCAATCCAATCAGAAAGCAGCTGGTTACCCCCATAACAGGGCACTTGTTATCAATGGCCATATCTCACTCCGTAAGTCAATGTTATAGCATGCACAGCCCCCAGTTGGGTAAGATCTTACTGATGTCTCCACTCCAGTGGCCTCTGCAATGTTTGTCTTGCATCTCCTTGGCTTTTGAAGGAAAAGTACAACTATCTGATGGAGCTCTTATACCCACTTCCACCTCTGTTTCTTAAAAATTTTCCCATATCCTGCTGCCTCTGTGCTCTTAAGACTCAGTCATTCAGGGCTGGAGAGATAGCTCAGTGGTTAAGAGCACTGACTGCTCTTCCAGAGGTTCTGAGTTCAATTCCCAGAAACCACATGGTTGTACTGGGATCCAATGCTGTCTTCTGGTGTGGTTCTGAAGACAACAACAGTGTACTCGCATACACAAAATAAATAAATATTTAAAAAGTACAAAATTTAACTTTGCCGGGCAGTGGTGGCGCACGCCTTTAATCCCAGCACTTGGGAGGCAGAGGGCAGGTGGATTTCTGAGTTCGAGGCCAGGCTGGTCTACAGAGTGAGTTTCAGGACAGCCAGGGCTACACAGAGAAACCCTGTCTCGAAAAAACAAACAAAAAAAGACTCATTCATTCCTATGACGACAATGCAAGGGTAAGAATGATCAAATGAGACCTGTCCTGTAAGGCAGGCTCAGCTCAGTTTCTCAAAGAACTGAGTCCCTATCAGATCAGCCCCGTGCTGGATGTTTGTGTGGAACTGAGTCCCTATCAGAGCACCCCTGTGCTGGGTGTTTGTGTGAAACAGTCTCACTTTGCAGCTCTCACTGGCTTACAACTTACTACAAAGACCAGACTGGCTTTGATCTCAAACTCACAGACATCTACCTGTCTCTGCTGCTGCCTCCCAAGAGTTTAAAGGCATGGCCACCACACCAAGCTACCTAAGGTTTCTAGATGGCTAGAGGTCTCTCTCTCTCTCTCTCTCTCTCTCTCTCTCTCTCTCTCTCTCTCTCCCTCTCTCTCTCCCTCTTACCCCCTCCTCTCCTTTCCCCTCCCTCCCTCCCTTCCCTTCCCTTTTTAAATTTTTTTTTATTGATTAATTTACTTTACATCCCAACCACAGCTTCCCCTCCTTCCTCCCCTCCCGGTCCTCCCCTCTCACTTCCCCTCACCCTGTATATCCCCTCCCTTTCTCCTCAGAAAAGGGGAGGCCTCCTGTGAATATCAACCTGCCTTGGCATATCAAGTTACAGTATAACTAGGCTCTTCTCCTACTGAGGCTAGACAAGGCAGCCCAGATAGTCCAGAAACCCAAGGTAGCTTGGTGTGGTGGCCATGCCTTTAAACTCTTGGGAGGCAGCAGCAGAGACAGGCAGATGTCTGTGAGCGTGAGTCTAAAGGCAGGCAACAGAGTCGGAGACAACCCCTGCTCCTGCTGTTAGGGTCCCACATGAAGACCAAGATGTGCATCTGTTACACAGGTACAGGGGGCCTAGGTCCAGCCCATGCGTGCTCTCTGGTTGGTGGGTAAGTCTTTGTGAGCCCCTATGGGCCCAAGTTAGCTGATTCTGTAGGTTTTCTTGTGTCCTTGACCTCTCTGGCTTCTTCAGAATCTCTGCCCCTCTTCCACAGGATTCCCCCAGCTCCATCTACCATTTGGCTATGACTCTCTCTTGCATCTGTTTCTACCATAGAGACATTCTTCTATCACAAGATGTGAATAACAACCACCTCTGTTGGAAGTGGCTTACTTGATAGCTGTTCTCACCAACACAAGCTTTTACTCTTGAGTTGTTGGCTACGGGGGGTGGGGGTGGGGTGGGGATGGCACCTCCTCACTTTCAGAGTTCATTTGCCATAAGCTTAAACAGTACATGAACACATCAATATAATGTATATTATATGATCACACTTTATTGCTGTAATTACCATTTCCTTTAGGCTTTTGAGCATAATAATGGTGGGTGCTGCCGTCTGTGGTCAAGAGTTGACATTTAGACAATGCGTAGTTTCTATTGTCTGCCTTGTTTGAGTCACACTTCCTTGTTCTTTCTTTGCATGTTTTTCCCCCATCTTTTTTTTTCTGGAACATAGTAGCTCAGACTAATTTAGAACTCGTGAGCTTCATCCCTCTGCCTCCCAAATGCTGGGATAGCTGGCACACACCTCTATGCCAAGTGTTGTCTCCTATATTTTGTTGAAAACTGGACATGGGCGTTTTCTGATGACATTATAGTAACTGCTGATTCCAGTCCCCCACCCCTGGACCGGCTGCTCTCTCATTTACTTAGGGACTTGGCTGAAAAGTTTGACTCAACCCTACCTTGCAGAGTGACACCTCTCTCTTCATTCTTCACAAGTCACGAGTGACCACAGTCATTTTAGTGAGACCTTCATGTTTCTTCCCCTGAATGCCTATTACACTGTTGGTATTACACCCAGTTGATAATTTCCACTAAATATCCACTAATTATGTCAGCTGATTGCTTTGTTTTCACTATGCTAGGGTATAAATTGCTCAATTAAACTCCAGCTGCCTTACAGAGTCATTTTTGTGCTAGCCTTTGAGGTGTGGTCTAACCTCAGAAAGTCTTTCATTACCTTTTGTTTTTATGCTATATAGAATTTGCTGGCTGCAAGGTTACAGCTACTTCTTGGTCACTTACTACTGAAGTTTCTGTTTTTAAGCTTGCCTGTTCTCTTCTAAGTAAATTGTTTCTGAGGCAGTGCAGCCCTCTCTGGTGCTGTCTGATTCTACTCTGGACAATATCTTTCCAGTCACTGCTCCACAGGTGACAAAGGAACCCTGGGCCAGTTCTCTCAGTGAACACCCCCACCCCACCACACCCCACCCCACCACAACCCACCCCACCCCACCACAACCCACCCCAACCACACCCCCACCACACCACACCCACACCCACACCCCCTGCTTTACCTGGTAGAGATGGGCAGAGACAGAGCTTGCCTTTCCTAACATGGAACTTCCACCTTGATGAACCAGGCTGGGTGGTCTTGAGTCCCTGATGTTCTTAAATCTATTCTTGTGAGTGAATTTGTCTACTTTTTATGTTTTTATGTTCGGTTTTCAACACTGTGTAATACAGTTGAATGAATATTTTCCTTACGAAACTGAAACCAACTTATGTCTAGTAAATATTTCTAAATTGTCAACAGAAACTTTTAGTATTTTATAATATTAGAGCCTATGTTGAAATTTAACTTTTAACTGTGCACTTACCTAGGAAAAATGGCATTATTTAAAAACTTTAGCATGTCAAGCCTGTTATATGTCATAGCCTAAAAAAACAAAACAAAACTGCAGATTCATAGCAAGGAACTGACACAACGGAACGGAACATTTGGAAGACCTTTGTTACCCAATGGCACTCTGAAACGGGAGGAGAGGACATCAGATCCAAAGATGAGCTTTACTGGGAGAGAGAGGTGTGGTTTCTAGAACATTGGGAGAGATATCATACTATACCATACCATACCATACCATACCATATCATATATATCATAGACAACCATGGTGGAGTCTTGAAGGGAGAGAGAAAGAAAGAGCCTTCCCTTCAGCTCTAGACAGCAAAAGGGGGTTTCTGACTCTTATGGGTTTGGGGAAGGAATGAGCAAGCTTCATGTCGGTGACCTAGCCTATGGGCCAGAGGTCTGATCATGGAGGCAGGCACTAGGTGGGAACCATAGTTCCAAGTTGCCTTGATTCTGGATTGGGGCATGGGATTGGCTTTACTTTTCCTCATGGAGACCTGAGTCAAAGCAGGCACTTGTCTGTCAGTTCTAATAGATAGACATCAGGGGACATAGCCTGATCTCTGAGAAGCAGAGAAGTAGCCTATTCATGGTTATATCTATTTAGAGAATAAATATTTTAAAAACTAGTTACATTCCACAAAAGAATTCTGTTGGGTCAATATTAGCACATGTGACATCCAGACATTTAAAATATCCTGAGGGTATGATTGGAGGGCCCAGAGTGTTCAGAACACTGATTTCATCCCAATGGTGACATGAGAGAATGGGGGAGCAGTTCCAAAGCTTGAGTGTCCCTGGGTAGGAAAGAGCCTCTAACACCTGGTTTCCTCCTTAGCATAGGTCCCAGTTAGGGAGCTGTGGCTGACAGGAGGTGGCACCTTGCAGCAAAGAGAACCTCAGCTGTGAATTTTAAGTCAGTTATCTCGAATCTGAAAGGTTCACCGTTTGCTTTTTTATATGATCAAGTAAAACAATTGCCAAGGAAAGTATGTGTGACCAAACTGCCTCTCTCTGCAGCCAGGAGTGGCCAGGATTTCTGTCTCTTTAAGAATATTCATGGGAAGGCCAGGTGTGGTGGTACATGCCTTTAATTCCAGCACACAGGAGGCAGAGGTAGTAAGCTCCAGGACAGCCATGGCTGTTATACAGAGAACCCCTGTCTTGCGTAGATGGATAGATGGATGGATAGATAGAAAGAAAAGAAAAAGAACATTCATGGGAGAAACTAATTTGGAAATTTCTCTGTAAAGTATATTACAGAAAAAAATTGGTAAAAGCCTTTTCATGTCTTCCCTTCTAAATTTTAGAAACCCTTTTGTGAAAACTCTGGACATTTTTGTAATTGCTGCTCCACTTAGCTATGCCTCATTTATTTCTTAATTTGAATGTGGCTGAGAATAGCAGCCTTAAGGCCACTTTTAAGTAACCCTCGACCATACTTCCCTTTGCCCCACACATAGCCCCATGAGCATGCTCCACTAGCCAGCTTGGCTTGCATTTACCTTTTTATGGCTAGATGTTATCTTGCGGACATGAAGGGAGTTGTGTTTACACTGAGCTTTTGTCTGTTTTTGCAGGCTGATCCATCATCAACCATGGAGAAAGATTAAAAAAGATGACTAGCATCATAGTGGTTTAAAAATTATCTTTGGTTCTCAGTACTTCTCACTGCACTAAATAGGTAGACTTGAACAGTCACTTAGGTACGTTGTTATTTTGAGTGTTGGAATAGGCTCCATTGAGCCCTAACTTAGAGTCAGAAAGCATTGTGGATATAATAAGTTACAAATACTTCCAAAGGAAAGGGGAGATTTTATTCTAGAAAACTGATTTTTTAATCAACATTTTTTTATTTTTATTTTGAATACTATCAAGAGCATCTTCTATGAGGTGTGAAAGACCTTTGCTGCAATTTGAATTTGAAATGTTCCCAGTGGGCTCATGCACTCGAACACATGGTCCCTGGCTGGTGGTGCAGCTTGGGGTGGTTATGGAGCCTTTAAGAGAGAGAGCCTTACTTAGGGGGAGAGCTGAAGACAGGCCTTGAGGCCCCACTTCCTTCTTTTTCTTTCTTTGATTCCTATGTGTGGATGAAATGTGACTGCTCTGCTTCCTGACTGCCAGGCTGGCCTCATGCTCCTCTGCCATGCTTTCCCCACCATGACCGTCTGCCTCCCCTCCAGAACTGTAAGCCAGAATAAACCCTTTCTCCCCCAAGTTCCTTTAGGAGGAACTATCACAGCAGCAGAAAAGAAACTAATACAAGCAACTTTCTAAATGGTGGAGTTAATGGCCCTGTCCTTCCCATGAGCCCTTGTCCTAGAGAGATAGTTCATTCTTTGATACCTTTAAAAGATATTTCTAGATCAAAGCCCCTTTAGAAATGGGGTTTGGCTCGGAATCATACTGGGACCCCCTATATTTATGATTATCTGATCATATGGTTAGTAACAGATGGTATGGCTGGAATTGTTGCCATTTACAAGCTATGTGACTTCAGTCAAGATACTTCATCTTCCTGTGTCTTACTTTGCCTGTATTTAAGATAATAACATCTGCTATTCCTTGAGTAGTAGTTAGAGGAATTAAATGACCTCGTTGTAGGAGCTCAAATAGTTGCTGAGATGTCAGTTGGCCCCTTATGAGTACTGTCTTGGTGTTAGCCATGACTGATATTATTTTGGTTACATGACCCTTCTTTCCGATTCTACATGGTGTGTCTATTGCACACAGCAACTCACAGTACCTTCCTGTGGTTACCTGCACAAGATCAAGCCAGATAAAAATCCAAGCATGAAGAGGGAAGAGAGGCCCTTGAGATCCCATTCTTGGTGGAGGAGGTTTTGGCAGTTGATGGTTGCTAAGGAAAGGAAAAGTCACTCTCCTTTCTGGGTGTGGCGACTGGTAGGTGGGCCATGCCCCAGTGAGTGGCCCATGCCCAAGTCTGTATGCACTAACTGGACTCAGTAATTACGAGAGAAACATGAGGATGTGGACTTGGGAGTGTGATGGGGTGGAGCATCTTAGGAGGCAGTGTGATGGGGTGGAG
>JADRCH010000015.1:7536398-7552351 GCA_019843965.1 Rhynchomys soricoides | reverse complement strand
AGTGTGATGGGGTGGAGCATCTTAGGAGGCAGTGTGATGGGGTGGAGTATCTTAGGAGGTACTGTTGCTGATATTATCAAGATACAAGGTATAAATGTATTGAAAGTGTCAAATAATAAATACAAACTTACTATTTTTAAAAAGAAAAGAAAAGAAGTTGAGGTCTGGAAAGATGGCTCAGCAGTTAAGAGCAATCGTTACTCTTCCAGAGGACCTCAGTTCAATCCAGTCCAGTTACCAGTACACTTGTCTGGCAACTCACAGCTCCCAGGGGAGCTGATGCCCCTTTGAGTCCCCGTGGGCACACGCACACATGTAGACATATACACACCACAAATAATAAAATTAAAAAGTGTGGATTCAAAGACAAAGAAATCGTATCTCTACACGAGGCTTTTTGCTTGCTATTCTCACTGAACACTGCCAAGCCCTGTTGGTTAGGAACAGCATCAGCTGGTGGGAGAAGAGCCAGCCCCCACCCTGTGACACTGATATTACCCTCAGGCTGCGGAGGCAGCCTTCCTACCGTGCAGCCTTGCTGTCGTACGCCCATGTGCACACACACACTTGCCCACTGACTACCATTCTTTAAAGTCATCTTGGGATAGTTATCATGAAAAACAAGAGACCAGGACTCTGTTCTCATTTCTTCACTCTGCTGAACACAGTTCCCCCCACCTCAGGGAACAGACCTGAGTTTTGTTGTACTGATGAGTCAGCCTGTAATTAAAGTAATTTTCTTTTTAAAAATGTTTATCTGTTTAAAGTGTGTGTGTGTGTGTCCATCCATGTGTGTGTAAGTGTGGAGGTCAGAGGGCATCTCTCCTTAGAAGCCAGTTCTTCCTTGTAGGATTTAGGAAGTGAACTCAGGTAGTCAGGCCTGTACCCACCGAGCCATCTCTGACCCCAGTCTAAGACCTTGTTAAAATCAGACTGAGATTCTAATTTTATGATGAGCTTCGAGAGATGCTACAGGTCCTTGGGGCCAGGTTCTGATTAGTGGAGATTTTGCATCTCCGTCTCCTAAGCACCATGGGCAGGAAGTCTTATTTTACAGAAGAGAAAACAGACCCAGCTCAAGTTAACCATGTTAGGTAACAGCCCTGGAAACAGAAGTGGTACCTGAATTTAGCTACTCTAAAGTTTTTACTATCTATGTGTTTTCTACTGCTTGGAAAGTAATTTTATAACAGTAATATACACTAAGGTGTATCCTATTTAGTAAGGAATGGCTTGAGCATTATACAAATCTGGATCACCATAAATGTGGATAATTTTTTTCCTTAGAAGGGAAATAGTGCTGTGGATGTAAGGTAAACTCTAAAATTTGTTAATGCATGGAGCTCACTTCCTATTAAGAGGTTATCTTAAAGCTATTTGATTTTGACTACTTAATAACCTTCTAAACCATCCCATTGGCTGCTGGCTACACAGTCACACACTTTAGTATTTATTAACAGTTATACCAATATAGAGCTCGTTGGACACACATGCAGTCTTCAGATTTCTCTATAAAGACTTCTCTGTATTGCATTCTTTGAGCATTAAGGATAATTAGTAAATTTTCCATGCTACAGGCTAATACCCGCAAATATCAAACTATTATTGTTTTGAGTCTTTAGGAGCATGGTATTTATGTTCCTTTAAAGTCTTAATCCCTTGACCTTTGAACATTACAAGCTCTTAAAATATAGTTTCAGTTTGTAAAGACCAAATTCCAAGGCATAACTTTTATGTGGAAAAACTCCTCTCAGATCAAAATACTACAGTGTAGTCAAAAAAAAAAAAAAAAAAAAAAAAAAGAACCAAAGAACAGGAACATGTAATGGTCAGGGCCATTGATTCTTACTAGGGTTGCAAGTATTTGAAACATTGAAACACAAAATGGTACTAAGAGCCTTGTGGAAATGGATTTATGAGTTGATATATCTCTTAATGTCTAAAATGGGCAATCAGGATGAAAAACACAAAAAACAAAAAAACAAAGCAAGCGCTTATCAATCTGCTGCTGTCCTTTGGTTAGCTTCAGGAAGTTTTACATATGTTGATGAACGCTATTTGGTTTACTGCTCACCAAGCAAAATGATGGGTGCATAGAAAGCTTCAAGTCCACAGTCCATCTTCTACCTACCTTTACTTCTACCATCCATTTAATCTTGGATCCCTCATCAACAAATTAGGAACAGGAAAATAGGCGTTTGAAGATAAAAAATATACAGAGCTTGGAAGTTTCTAGATTTTCATAAATGCTGGCTTCCTGTTCCATAGACACTAAAAGCGTATTTGTATCTCTTCAGATGATCTTTAACTGTGAGAATTTGTGTGTGGAGGAGAACAGAGAACAGAGATGGCAAAGGAGCCCACGATGAAAGAAATGAGAGGCTGGGTAGCTTACATGCTAAATGCCATCATACAAACAAATATTCCTGCATAGGAGGGGATGCTTTACTCCCCTGGTCCTGCCCTGAGCCATTAGGCTATACTGCTTAGTCTGTTACCTTAGCTCCCTGTCTCTTTTGGCTCCAGGGAACTCCGAGGCTTTCAGTTCCCTTAGTTTATCCTATACAGACCATGTTTGAAAGCCAGTGCTCTGAGTAGGGTCAGTTCTTTAAGACACAATGACCTACCGATGGAGCCTGAGACAGTTCGGGGCCTCAGGAAGGCGCATCTATACGTAGGATTATAGTCAAGGCCTGCGTATTTCCTCAGGTGGGCTGCAAACATCTCACAAATGTTTGTCAGATGGATTATGTTGCTGAAGACTTCTCTAGAGGAAGCTATAGTGAGGTCATTAGTGCTGCTTTGACATGTCTTCATTGCTGCCAACAAGCCCTATGAACAAGTATCTGTAAAGCCTTCCAGAGCACTTGCTTTATAGCTGTCATTCCAAGACTCAGTAGCAGAGCCTGTGGTTGCAATTGGTGGTTTGGTTTTTTTTTTTTTCACTATATCACACGTGTGCCCTTTTGTCTAGCACTCTAGTCTTTCCCGTGCCTTTCAGCTTTGTGTGCTGCCATTTCTTCTGAATTAAGGGAAATGAAACATTGCATGGGGGCTGGAGAGATGACTCAGTGGTTAAGTGTACTGGCTGCTCTTCTGGACGTCCTGAGTTCAATTCCCAGCAACCACATGGTGGCTCACAACCATCTGTAATGGGATCTGATGTCCTCTTCTGAGGACAGTGACAGTGTAACTCATACATAAAATAAATCTTTAAAAAATTAAAAAAAAAAGAAACATTGCATGTTGAAGGTCAACAACACCCATAAAGTCTCGCCAACATGACTAACTAAACATGAGCCGAACAAGGGCAGTATCAGCAGACATGCTAGCGTGTGTCAGGGAAAGCTCATGAAGTCTTGAGTCTATACAGAGAGCTACAGGCAGCTAAGGAATGCAGAGAATAGTCTTCCCAAGGGAAGAGCACACCAGTTGGTTATCCAGGACCAAATAGCCTGAAATCATACATATAAGCCACATTACATGGACTGAGCAGGTTATATTTATGTATTTGGTTATATATCATATACCTTTATACACACATATGTAGTATATATAACTACATATATGTATACACATGTATACATACACACATATGTATAGTATGTATAGTTATATACATATATGTATGTATATGAATGACCATATAACATGTGTGTATATATATATATAAAAATAAAAGACCATATAACAAAAATTAATGAAAAAGGCTACAAGTTTTTAGGGAAGTAAGTTGGGGTAAATGGTAGGTTTTGGGGTGAGGGAAGGGAAGAAATGATGTAATTATATTATAATCTCAAAAAAATAAGTAATGAAAAGAGAAAAGGGCTGGCCGGTTTTTACATACTGTAGCTAGAATGAGGTGTTTGTCACGGGCTACACACTTCCAGTATGGTTTGTATGATGACTTCTGAACTCTGTCTCAGGAGAAACTTCCTTAGGTATGTTTAAGGAAGTAAAAACAAGAGCCAAGGACCTCACCCATGGAACCAACACAGATAGTCCCTCAGCGAATGCTGTATGACGCACTGTGTAACATTAACCAGGCTGTGCGCTAAGCACTCTGCAGACCCAGCCTGTTTCTATAGACACGGTGCTCAGCAGTCTACAGTGACTATCCCACAGGAATACAAGACAGCAATGTGTATGTCTGTGTGTGTCTGTGTGTGTCTGTGTGTGTTAGCAAGCTTAAAATTAACTTTCATTTATAAGGTCAAAAGGTTTTAGCTTCTTTTTAAACAGAATGATCAGAACTTAATTCAAATTGGTTACTATGACCAAAATGCCCAGTGATAAGAGTCAACTGGACGTCACAAATGTGTGTCAGTTAAAAGGATGATTAGGCTGATTCTTTTACTGTTTGTTTTTGTTTTGTTTGAGATAAAGTCTTGTCATGTAGCCCTGACTGGCCTGGAGCTTGCTGTATAGACCAGGCTTCTCTCTAAATCACAGAGATCCATCTGCCATGTGCCCCTAATGCCCCACAGATTTTTAGATACGTGAAGTGTTTATAACATTCTGACAATGTAAACTTCAAAGTTGGTTATTCATGAGTATTAGAAAATGCAAATGTGTCTGGTAGCAAGAAGGGAGTTTCAGATCCCATGAAACTTGCCAAATCCCCAGTATTACAAGAGACTTAGCAAGCAGTCATATTCTCTCCTGTGTGGAGTGGTGTCAAGGTGAGCCATCATGCCAAACACCTTTGACTGGAAACTGCTGTCCCTAGTCTGGAAAGATCCCTAGGCTCTAGGGACAAGAGATACCTGAAGGCCAGAGAAGCTGACCTGAAGTAGAAGGAGTTTCTAATTCTCCTTGCAGCTGGCTGTTCTAGAGCATTCCACGAACTGGGGGCTCTCTGAATCTACTTGAACTCCCCCTGGTACCTCCCCCAACTCTTCACTCAGCAGTATAACCCTGAGAGAAATCAAGACCAGTACCACTAAGGAAGGAAACTGTGATTTTCATTTAGAAATGATTGAAGAACTGTCTTGTTGCCTTGATGTGGCCATCTGATCTTGTGCCGATTTTCTTGTTGAACCTTCTGCTTCTTTGAGCTATGTGAAACGTCCCCCAAATCTTGGTGGGTCTCTTGTTACTTTCCTGCTTCCAGTAATTAGACCAGGAGAGAGTGATGTTCGAAGTGCCTGGACTCTGCTGTCATGCCCCAGGTGACATTCCTTGGCCCTCAGCAGGGACTGGCTGCTGTCCTTAATTGTCTTTATTTCTAACTCTGGTGGTAACCAACAGTTTAGTTTTGCTTTGACAACTCCTACAGCCAACACTGTTGTCCTGGCCCACGTGTCATTCCTATTTACCCTAAATAAGGAAAAACAAAAGCTATTCTCGGCAGAGTGCAGTGCCTGCGGCTGGGGTTTTTTTGCAGTGTGACTATGGCACTTGGCCCTTTTCACTGTGGCTGCCAGGTGATTTTATTTTTTCTTCTGAAAACTGTAACAGACAGGCAGCTATCCACAAAGCCTCTCCACACAGCCCGGAGACATCAGGATGCGTAAGAAAGGTTTTAAGGACGTTTGAAAAACCACTGTCTAGACCTCAAGAGAAAGGGGGCTTCTTGTACAAAAGGAAGAACACTCCTGAGATAGGTCTTCGCTTTCCTGTTTGAATGGCTCTTTTGTATCACCTGGGGTTATTTTTCTGTAATTTCAGAACTGCTTGAACTACAACTGCATAGTAAAACCGAGGGTTCTGGTTTTAAAGGCTTCTCTCTATGTTGTATTGGTGCTGCTACGCCCTGAGAGCTTGCTAAGAGGGACTAAGAATCTGAGAATAGGAACAGTTCTTGGTGTGGTAAGGCATTACCAGCCGTCAATTCTGGGAGAGTTGGGGTAAGCTGTAGTCAGGCCTCCAGAAGGAGAGGTGTGTTGGGTGCTGGCTGCTGGAAACCCAGGGCTGATGTTGCTGCTTGCACTGTTACGTCAGTAAGCTAACATTGTATGTCCTAAACTCTGAAAGCTTCCAGCAGAGAGGAAAGAAAAAGATACTATGTTGAGATTTTCAGATCCTTCTCTCTTCTGCGTCTGGCTTGCCTGTTTTAAAAAAAAAAAAAGTTGAGTGAATGTACAAGAATAAGGTGAATTGTCTAGCTGCATTCTGCTTGCCTGTGTATGTGACATGTCTGGATGTGACCTGTCTGGGTGTGAGGCCAAACCCAGAGAAATGCAGACTAATCACTGATATATGTTGTCGTCAACAGCACTGAGTGCTCTTGGGATTGGAGACTCTCGGGCTTACTGTCTGTGACATTGCCAGCTTCCTGCCACAGACCTCCTGATTTCTGTTGATGGCAGTTGATAATTGGTAGTCATAGAGTCATAGTCTGTGGTCTGAGCCACAGCGTTTGAGTCTAGCACCTGGGCTGGGCCCCTGCTGATAGAATAGAAAGAGACATAAGAACTCTCTTCACCTCTCTCTCTCTCTCTCTCTCTCTCTCCATACACACACACACAGACACACACACACACACACACACACACTCACACACACCAGCTATTATAACTACAGCTCTCAGCTGCCTGGAGAGGAGACTGGCTGATGATAAAGGATGGTTTGAACTGGGTGGGCTGTGCCACAGTTGGAGTCCCCCTTGCAAAGGACTTGATTATGTCCATCGACCAGCTGACCAACAGCACACTGAAGGAGGTTCAATTTACAGACCTGATCTTTAAAAAAGGTACATTTGCAAAGGGTAGCTGTGGGTGATGCAGGGTCTTTGGGGCTTGCTCTCGCTCTCTCTCTCTCTCTCTCTCTCTCTCTCTCTCTCTCTGTGTGTGTGTGTGTGTGTGTGTTCCCTTGGAGTTTGGTCTGAGCAGAGCTGAGCAGAGCAGTCCTTCTCAGGCCGATTTTTTCCCTCAAACCTGGCAATAGTGGTGTATCCCATGAAATTGAGAGGAGGCTAGAGGATCAGAAGTTCAAGGTTCAAGTTTTTCCTTAGCTACATAATGAGTTGAGTGAGTTGGAGGCTAGCCTGGGATACAGAAGACCCTGCCTCAAGAAAAAAAAAAGTTTCTTGTGCCTCAGAGAAGTCTGTTGACTCTGTCAGGTGGGAATCTTAAGGGAGATTTTTCTATCTTCTTTGTTTTGCAATTAGCTTGTTACTCTGGGAGGGGTGGTAGAGACATATAAATATTAAAAATATAAATATATATTACATGTGTCATATGTTATATGTAATGTATATTCCCTTCCTTCATATGCCCTAAAAAATTTCCCTCTTTGACTGACAGGGCTCCCCCCCCCCCCCCCCGAGTTGCTGAAATTAACATTTGGAAGAAAAGAAAAAAATGTCTTTCTTTTAATGCAATTGGATTGTTGACTAGTTTTGGGGGGGTTATCAAGATAATAGGAGATAATGAGAAATAGAAATGGACTCCAGGAGTGATGGGGAGCTAGAGAGTGAAAGGTGAACAGAACAACAGCGAGCAAGCACTTGGGAGCCAGCCATGCTTAAAGCCATGAATATGTCAGTTACATGTGCAGCTGTATTTCTTCTGACACCTTCCTAATTAATGATGTGGAGGTGAGGGAGGGCGGCTTTTAAATGACTCCTATAAGGGGATTATGATTTTAGGGACTTTCAGTTCCCATTTATAGCTAGGCAGGGGATGGATTATTTCTTTAAAGGTTTCCAACTCTTATCTTCTTACTTCCTCTGCTGCTTTGTTTTGTTGTTGTCATCTTTAATTGCAACATGGTTGGTTTGTTTTTGTTTTTTGTTTTTCCTAATGAGATCAGGATAGTCTAGGCTGCCATGTATGTAGAGAAAAGTGGCTGTACTGGGTAGGAGCTTCAGCCTTTGATGCGACCTTGGCTGGACAGACTCGCAGAGTCTGTATTCTGGGGATCCCTTACTCTAATTCCTGTCTTCTGCTCCCAGCCTACCCGTGCCATGGCAGGTGCCTGGTTGGAACTGGAGGTGGGGAGACAGGTCCTCTTGTTAACTTCTCCCCGATGGATCCTAGGATATCACTTCCAGTCGTTTTATGCAAACTGCCGGGCGTACATATAGGGATATGATAGGAATGTATAAGCAGGTACCATGAGCCCCCTTTTCTCATGACCATCTGTGCTGGGTACGTGCTGCAAACTATGAAAATCTTTGGCAAAACGTTAGCGTTATTAAAGTTGTTGGTGAGTGTTTGCCACAATATGGTCCCATTTGAGACAGTGTACAAACAAATTGGGAAACTGAAGCCCCCTCTTTGGACCTGATCACCTTGTATGTAATACACAACCCCTTCGCAGCTGTAAGCTGTGGATGAACATGACGTAAGCCCACGGCTTAGTCTATGAGAGAAGCTCAGGAGACAAACCTTAAAAAGGGGTGTCAGTGCAGAATGGGATCCATACATATAGGGAGCAACATAAAGATCAGGAGCCTTTATCAACGGGTCAGAGAAGAATTTGTAATGGAAGATTCATCCAACAGTTGCAAAAGCTTGGCTATCTTTGAATTTCTATTTTTAATTTCTCCCCTTTGTTCTTGTCATTAAAAAAAAAAAAATTTTGGAGTCACCGACTGACCACAAAGGAGAATGAAATTTTAAAAAATGTGATCTAATCATAAGCCATAGCCCTTATTGTTTTGCTGCCTGAACTTTTAGGTGTAAAGTCATTTTTGTCACAGAGGCTGAGTATCGCCCCTCAGATGTGGTGTTTAATGAGTGTGAATTTTCATTCAACCATTAAAATCATCAAGAGTATTTTTATCCTAATAGTTCAGGAGCTCAAGGCGATTATAGGCTAAATAGATTCCAATTCCTGCCCCATCCTCCCTCCTGCTACCACTGCTGTTTGGGTCTAGGATTTTGGAAAAAATTTATAGACCATAGGACCATTTGGCCATCTAAAGGTGCCCTACAACCAAAATAAAAAGTCATTCACCTCCATAGCTGTCTTGAATCACCAGACCTGTTTCTGCTAAGCAGGACAGACACAGGACATACAGACACAAGTTCATTGTGCAGAAACCAATCAAGACCAGTCCAGTGGCAGCAGATTGGTCCGTGCCTGGAGCTGTGGCAGCGAGTTGGAAGGGTTTGCTGGGCAGGAGGCTGCCTGGAGGGTGAGATTCTGTGGCAGGCTGGTTATCTTCTTCCAAGCTCTGAGTTCCCAGATTGAGCTTGGAAGGGGAATGAGCTGGAGGGGCTGCTGTTGGTAAGGATGGGAGTCGAATCACTCAGAGATCTGTGAGGAGTGGCTGGTCCTGGCAATGACATAAGTGTTTTTCATGGCCGCTTTCCCACATGCTGCCAAGGTGTCTGTTTTTGCTGGTGAAAGGAAGGGCTCACCACAGAGCCCACGCCGTGTTCGTCCATTATAGGATGTCTGTGAGGGAACATATCACACATCTGGAACTTAAACTAATTAAACATGTAGAGACCCCGGCTTCAGCCGACAAGGATGTATTCACAGAGGAACGGCTGAATGGAAGAGGGTGCTAGCCATCCCACAAATAGACGTGTTATATTAGGAACCCAAGGGCAGTACAAACACATCTCCCCAGAGCTCATTAAAAATAGTCCAGACATTCACGCCTCCAGTATGATTCAGTTCAGGGCCCCATTGGACGGAGGAACAAACCAGCCTACTCCATACAGACCTGTGCCTGCAGTCCCCCACTGTACAGCTTAGAGTTTCTTGGAGACGTTGCTATCCAGATAGAAGCACAGTCATCACTATCGTCATTGGTACTGTTTTTACAACAATAAAACCAAAGCACCATAATCCCTTCCTGTAAGCTTTGAATTTATTATTTAATTTCTGGTGTTTGGGTGGCAATGACTCATACACTGCACCTTGAACTACGGTCTCGTAAAAGGAACAGGAGCTTGGAAAATTGGTTTAACCTCCAGTCCTTTACTTGTGTGGTCTTACTTCTGTTGATACCCGGAACTATTGAAACCAAGGGAGACCTGACCAGTGGGCTGTGCTCAGAATCCGTGGTGGGTTACAGGAAAAAATTGGCAACCTCAAAAGCATTTCAGTACCTTTCAAAATACCGCCGTTTCTGTGGGCTTAAAAAGTATTCTCATACTTTTTAAGGATTTCTTTCAAAATTCATTCTCTTTTTAGCATCCTTTTCTTAACCGACCCCTCAGAAGCAAAACCAAAACATCTGGTGACGTGCTTACCAGGCTCCCTTACATCACACCCTCCCTGTCCCCTACCACATAAAGAAAAGCGGTGCAGATTTGGGGCAGAGGTGCCTGTTTAAAATAAATGGCATGACTGACGTGTGGGGGAGGGGGAGGGGAGGGGTGAGGGAAGGTGCAGAGAGCACGAGAGAGGGGGCTTTCCACAGAGCAGGACCCTGAGCTTTCCTCATCCTGGGGTCCACCTCCTGTTTAATGGTTTTCACATTAAGAATCCCCTAGAGCTGGATGTTTTTATTCTTCATATTTTCCCAGTTTTAGTTTTCTATCTCTTGCAAGTTAAATGAGAATGATCTATTCTCATTCTGCCCCAAGTTCAAAGAGTAGGTAGACTTTAAAATATTTTAATTTGATGTTATCTCATGCATGCATATGTATGACGGAATGTCTGTGTCAGCATGTACATGCCACGACAGACATATGGAGGTCAGAAGACAACTTTGAGGAGTCATTTCTTTCCTACAGGGAGCATATTCAGATAGTCGTGCTTTTGTTGAGCCCCCTCTCACACCCCAGCCCTGTACCCGTGGTGCTGTGCTATGGGTCCTACACCTAGAGACCCTGACATAAACCGGGTAGGGCTTTAAGAAGCAGTGCAGGGATCCTGACATGTCCTTGCTGCCAGCCATGACTTGTTAAGATTCTGGCCTTAGGGACTAGGCACCCTGGATTTCATTCTTCTCTGCTGGAAGAACTGCTTCTCATGCCTGGGCTAAGTGGCTCAGATTCTCATCAGTCTCCTATTGCCCCAGCGTGCCCCTGGGTATTACTGTTTGGGTGATTGCCTTAGCCAATGTCCCACCTCCAGGGACCCTATTTGTGCTTCTAAAGCCCTCGAGTAAACCTGTTACTCCATCCTACCACACATGTCTCAGTTTCCTGATGCTCTGGTACCTGTGAGCTCCTGATGTTACTGGGAAGCCTTGGTGCCTTAGATCTCCCTGCCAGGGCTCTGAGCTCATGTTTGCAACCCCAAGGCAAGTTGTGCAGCTACAGACAGCTCAGCAAGGGCAGGGCAGCACCAGTGAGTTTATGTGGCAGCTTTACAGGACAGCTTGGGATGGAAGCTAGGAAACATCAGTCCTCATGAAAAGGAACAAGGTGGGACTTTTTCTTTCAAAGGGAACATTGCTATGTACTTACATTTATGCAGTGGAGATCTTGCTCATCCTTGCTTGGATTTAGAAGTAATGCATTATTAGAGCATTTCATTCAGTACACTCTGTGCTATCTTGGACCCAAAGTATAAAAGGCAACACAAATAAAGATCTAAACACGGAAGAACAAAGTAAAAGTTCTTTGGGGGAAAAAATTTGGGCACTATTAGCCAAGGGGGTGGGGGGGATGAGAGACTCGTCGGTACCATAAAAAATTATCATCTGTAGAGAAACTCACAGAAGAATTTACATAAGTAAGAGACAAGGAAAAAGTGTTTGCAACACATGGAATAAAATCTTGTAGCCATAAAATATAAATATTTCTCATAAATGCATCAGAAGTTCATGAAAAACTATGAATAGGCTAATGCAAATTAAGTATAAGAAAGGGAAGCATAAATTACCATAACTCCAGAAAAAGATCTGAAATTACCAGCAATTAGGGGAGATACAATACAAAATAGAAATAAATACCCCCAGAGCTCCCAGGGACTAAGCCACCAACCAAAGAATACACATGGAAGGACCCATGGCTCCAGCCGCCTGTGTAGCAGAGGAGGGCCTTGTCTGGCATCAATGGGAGGAAAGGCCCTTGGTCCCGTGAAGGCTCAATGCCCCATTGTAGGGGAATTCTAGGGATGGAAGACAGGAGTGGGTTGGTGGGGGAGCACCCTCAGAGGAGAAGGGGGAAAGGGGAATGGGACAGGAGTTTGCGGAGGGGACACTGGGAAAGGGGATAACAGTTGAAATGTAAATAAATAAAATATCCAATAAAAATTTTAATCATTGTTTTTGTAATGCAAAAAAAATTGAAATAAATAAATGTAAACTAAGGTACTTATTTTTGATGCTTGATTAATACAGGGCCTCATCATAGTAGTAGAGGCTGACCTCAACTCAGCATCTTTCCTGCTTTGTCCCCTCTAGTGCTGAGCAGGTTTGTACCTGATTTGGTCGTCTTGCCTGGCAATGTGCACAGGTTTGCCTATTAAATTGGTGTGAGTGGCAAGGGATCTGGAGAGATGGCTCAACCATTAGGAGCACATGCTCTTTCAGAGGACCAAAGGGCAGTTCTTGCACCCAAGTTATACAGCTCACAGCCACCTGTAGATCCAGCTCCAGGGGATCTGATGCTCTCTTCTGACCTCCAACGGCACCTGGACTCACAGGCACGTGGCCACATACACATACTAGTTTTTTGTTTTTTTTTTAAATTAAATATTTTTTTTAAAAGAAAAGGGCACGCTTCCAGTGATAATGAGATTATAGGGTATAAATAACAAGCTTCTCATAAAGTGATTTGTTCTTAAACCACATCCTAAAAATGGTTGTCCATTTGAAATGACATTTCACTTTGAAGGAATCTTTCTTGATAGATTACTGAGAGATTTGTGCCAGCATTCACAGACACACATAGCATCTCTTTCCTTCTCCTTACCTCCCAGTAATTTGGCCATAATTAAAAGGAAGTGGTATTTATTTAGTAGGCATGCTAACCGAAACCGACTTCCCACCAGGGCGGTGTGGAGTGGATACAGTCATGGAGGGCTGCAGGGCTTCAGGGCTTCAGCCACATCAGACCGCTTTCTTCTATGATATTTAAGTTTTCAGCTTTTTAAAGTATTTTAAGCATTTCTATAGTAAGATCATTTTCAGATAGGATCTGTTCATACAGAGAGGCCCGGGAGTTATGAAAATACTACTTGTTTCTCTTTGCTGTGTCTTCACTGGCTTCCACGTTCAGGAAAAGGTAATGTAGAAAGAGCTGTCAAGTGAAGGGTTAACCAGAGGTCCTCCTGGCTGTCCTGTGGTTGTAATCCCTTTCTTTCTGCTCTGAGTCTGCTAGGCAACATGATCTTTTGACAAAAGGAAACACTGGTAAACATGAGGGCATGCTTTAACCTGAAGGGCGTTTTGTGACCACTCTGTTGTTTCTTCATAAAATACAAAGTTGCTCCAACTGGAGCATTGTTTAAGATTCCATCATCATTTCTGAGCTCACTTTTGTCTGAACAGAATGGACTTCCCTGCCTTCTTCATGCTGTGTACAGAGGTGTCTGTCCTTGGATTTTGGACTCTATGCATGGCATAGATTCCCAGGGCCCTGCAGGTGTTCTCACTGTCCCCTGCAGCCAGTGGAGGTCTGTCTTGCCAGTAATTGCTGTCCTCAGGGAAGGTCCCCTCAGAGTCATGGGCACGGGTGCCTTCTCTGGGACTGAGTATGTTCTGAGTGGGTCTTTATTCTTCCTTTTTCTGTTGAAGCCATTTAACTACCTGCTGGGCACCACCATGTGCTAGACACTGAAAACACAACGTAAGCCACAGCAGACTTATGATCATAGCGTCATGAGAAACACTGACTGTACACTCAGCTCAATATCATGGCAGAAATGCTGAATCAGGGAGGGACTCCAGACATGCATATACATGGCATATTAAAAACGGGAGGACTCATTTGTAATGTTAGCGTTGAACCTTACCACTCAGACACTGAGCCTGCAGGGTGGGGATATGCTGTCTAAGTCACTTCCAAAGGTGTTTCCTCCCAGGACTGAAGGCTGAAGCTGGCCTCTTAATATTTGGTTTCTCTTTAATGCACAGCTCCTGTGAGTTGCGCTCTGAGAAATTTGGCTCAACCAGAGAGATGAGTTCATTTGCTGTAGAGGTTATGTAGGTGTGGTAGTGGGGGCAGTCTCAGTTCTGAGAGAGTTTCTCAACTCTGCTGGAGTGGAGAGATGGTGGGTGTTATCTGACAGGAAGGGAATTGAGGAGACAGTCTGAGCTGTCCTGAGGTTGGCCAGACATGAACAGGTGCCAGTTTAACAGCTGCCTGTGGTGAGCTCATAGGGCTAACCTTGAGCCCCACTGTGTCAGTGAGGAAAGTTGTAACCAAAACCCTGGCAGTCTGGTAGGGCCAGCAAAACGTTTTCTTAAGGCCTTAAGTTTGATGGTCAGTTCATAGAACTTCACCAAGCTGAGCAGCAGAGATCTGTAGGACAGGGCACTCCCAGAATCAAAAAGTTACAATACCAAAGCCCTTCAAATGAACTATGGCGTCTGCAGGCAGAGTTCAAGTGTTACCCCTGGTCCAGCCATGCACCAGTTCATGCACCAGTTTTTTTGTTTTTTGCTTTTTGCTTTTTTGTTGTTGTGGTTGTTTGTTTTTTGAGACAGGGTTTCTCTGTATAGCCCTGGCCGTCCTGGAACTCACTCTGTAGACCAGGCTGGCCTCGAACTCAGAAATCCACCTGTCTCTGCCTCTCAAGTGCTGGGATTAAAGGCGTGTGCCACCATTGCCCTGCCAGCCATGCACCAGTTTTATGACTGCATTTTCTTCTCCTCCAAAATGTAGCCATAGCTTCTGTCTCCTTCATGGATGTCTGGGAGGGCTCATGACTGCCTGCAGCTGCAGGAACCGTAGTCAGAAAATCACACAGGTGCTGGGGCCCTTGCTCACAATCCTTCTTCTTCCTTGCAGCGGAGCTGGAGTTCGCACAGGTCCTCATCATTGTCGTGGTGGTGACGGTGATGGTAGTGGTCGTTGTATGCCTACTGAACCACTACAAAGTCTCCACACGTTCCTTCATCAATCGCCCCCACCAGAGCCAGAGACAGGAGGACGGGCTGCAGCCGGTAAGTGTGTGGGCCTGGGCCATCTGGAATGCCCCTGGGCTCCATTCTGGAGTTGTAAACCCAGACCAGGTATGGAAAGGGCTGGAGGGCAGGATAGCCCACCTGTTGGCTCACTGCAGTACAGAGGTGTCAGGGATTTGGGTTGACCGTTAACCGGGGAAAGTACGTACATTACTGCACACATTGTATGCATACGGCTCAGTGACTTCTCACATACAGCCAGTAGCTAGCCAGGAAAGTGAAATAAAGCCCTCCAACAGCTTGCTCAGGTCTTTCATCTGTGAAAGTCTCTGCTGCCTGATTATTGGCCATTAGCCCTAATTAGTTTTGCTAGCCGTGGCCCTCACACCCATACCTTCTCTTGTGTGTCTGGGTTCATTCAGGTAGCACTACGTTATATATAGATCTTTGCTTGGTCTTGGTCCAGAGATAAGTAATGTCCTCAGCCATTAGCAGATGTGTCTGCAGCTCTCGGATGTGACCCAGCTGGAGGGGACAGTGGGATGTGCGGCTTCTTAGATGGAATGAGGTGAACGGGGCGTGTGAGGTGCCACAAGCCGTCCAGTTTGTGCTCTTCAGAGCTTTCTCTCTCTTGCCCTCAACCTCTTGCCTTTCCTCATAAAACAATGTGATGTGTGGCTAAGCCATAATCAAACTTGGGTGGCCAGGGGCTGCTGGGACATCATGTTTCCACCTGCTTTGTAATCTGTACATAAATTCTGGTGACTTTTAGCAAGGGACATGGAAATAGCTCATTTAGCCCAGTTTAGATTCTTAATGTCGGTGTAGGACATTGGAGGCATCTGGTTTTCCTCTTCCATCCTTTTCTGAGTAGCAGGAGAGATATATTTTGTGGAATGTCCTTTACTGGGGACCAGGGATGCCTGGTCACTTCCTAAGGGAGGCCTGACTTAGGAGAGGCTGTTCTAAGTGTGGGGTATAGCCATTGTAATGGGTATTGTGGAGTGCAGCAGAGCCATTGTAATGG
>JADRCH010000015.1:7376057-7534647 GCA_019843965.1 Rhynchomys soricoides | reverse complement strand
CCCTTACAAGAGCTGGAAAAGCAGATCACTCCTTTATACGTCTGACTCTCGGCTAGGGGCTATTCTACAGAGGCTGGGACGTGTTACAGTCGATGATGATGTAGTGCTACCGAGATAGTCTGATCATCCTATAGTGCCCTGGGTCTCCACAACAGGTGACCCAGAGAAACTGACCTCTTAGTGTTGAGTGCCACCTGCCCAAGCACACTGTTGACAAGGCCACCATCTCATGAGCACAGCGCTCCTGGCTGCTTTGATATGCTCACAAAGAGAAGGGTATGCTTCTCTGTATCTCCAGGATGTAGCGGTTCAGAGACTCTGCCTATAGACACTTTCCATATTGAAAGTGTACAGGCACATACCATATTCCATATACCTCTGTTCATCCCACCCTTCCCTGGACCTCATCATAGCCAGGACAGCAAAGCGACCAGGCAAGAGCCTGGTCCTTGGCTGAGGTTAGGGCTCCACTACCACCCTCTTAATCCTACTGGGAATGACTCGGCCAATCCAGTCCCTGTGTTTAATGAAGTGCACTCGAGAACCCATTGTCTCCTCTACTTCAGTGATTGGCCCAGTCTGGACAGCTTCTAGTTGCTTTTCCAGATTGTCTCCCTTAGCCTCTCAATATGATATAGTCTGTGTTCTCCTTCTTCCTGCCATAGCTAGCAGAAGCTTGGCAGTCACATCATAGAGGGGAGGATGCTCTGCTCTCACTCACATCACTTGGCCAGGTTGCCCCTGGATGGGATGTTGACTTGTGGAACTCGGGGCAGAGTGTCAAGTGAGGAAGGATGTGTATGTCCACTGTGCCTCTGTCTTGTGGCATCATATCTGTTATCCAAGCCCTGTTCCTAGATCCTGAAGCACCCTTGTTTAGCTGCCACCCACAGCCCCAAGATCACCTCCCTTAGCAGTGTGAGTAAGTACCTCAGACACCCTGCTACTTGGCAGCATGTAGATGCAGAGGGTTCCTGCTAACCCTTCAGTGGGGAACCTCTCGTTGTTCTGAGTCTGAGTGTCACAGAGACACTTAATGGTTGGGGTCTTTTGCCTCTGTATTACAGAGCCATGTGAGATCTTTTGTGGGATTATAATCCTGTGTTCATCTAAAACTGCTTGAGAAAGTGTGAGGCACCTCTCTTATCATTAGCGGGCTGCCTTAGTCAGGGTTTCTATTCTTACACAAATATGACCAAGATGCAAGTTGGGGAGGAAAGGGTTTATTCAGCTTACACTTCCTTGTTGCTGTTTATTACCAAAGAAAGTCAGGACTGGAACTCAAGCAGGTCAGGAAGCAAGAGCTGATGCAAAGGCCATGGAGGGATGTAACTTACTGGCTTGCTTGCTTCTCCTGGCTTGCTCAGCTAGCTAGCTTATAGAACCCAAGACTACCAGTCCACAGATGGTACCACTCACAAGGGGCCCCCTCCCCCTTGATCACTAATTGAAAAAATGCCTTACTGCTGGATCTCATGGAGGCATCTTCTCAACTGAAACTCCTTTCTCTGTGATAACTCCAGCTTGTGTCAGATTGACACACAAAACTAGCCAGTACACAGGCATTTCGCTTTGATCCAAAGGAAAGCCAGGGTGAAGTTACTGTTCTCCTTAGATCTAATTGTCAGTTTGACAGCCTGGTGTCAGTCATCTGAGAGGAAATGCTGAAATAAGGAATTGCCTAGATCAGATTTGTCAAATTGGTCTATGGGGGTTGTCTTGATTATTAACTGATGCAGGAGGGCCCATGGTGAGTGGTACCATTCCTAGGCAGATGGTCCTGGGGTGTATAAAAACATTTACTGAGCATGAGCACGAGAGAACCAGCAATGGATTCTTCCATGCTTCAGGCTCCTACCTGAGTCCCTGCCCTAACACTTCCCTCAGTGATGGATTGTGACTGGGAAGTGTGCGGCACATAACTCCTTTTCTTCCCGCATTGCTTTTGGACAGAATGGGTCTTGTTTTGTTTTGTTTTTACGACATCAGAAATCATACTAGAAACTGCAGGAGACAGGATCTCAAAGCTTGACTGGCCTTGATTGCCGGGGACAGTCCTGTGAGAAGACACTGGCAGTCCAACTGTTCTCAGCCCTTGAATCGTCCATCTCTGGACAGCACAATCTTGAGAGACTTCATAGAGATGACACACGCTGCTCCTACCTCCATAACTGTCCTTTCTCCCATTGCCAACAACCCTCGTCCCTTCATTCTTTGTTTGAGACAATGCATGTTTGAAGTATGAGGAGGGCTCCCTGTGCCTGAGGCCTGTCAGCCTCCCTCTGAGCTGTGTGTCAGGGCTGCCTGGGAGTGGGATAGTGCTGGCCAGTGAAAGTCACTGAACAAAAATGAAAACAAGTAGCTCAGGCTTGAATTAAAGGAAAAATTAAAGGCTCAAATGATGACCAGCAGCAGGAGATAGATTTGTGACACAAATCTCATTTTTGTTTTTCTCAAGGCAACCCCACTATGTTTACAAGTTTGTGTATCTTGGAGCTTCAAGTCCATCTAGATTGCTTCCCATTATCTTAAACTACCAAATAATAGGGGAAACAATAGAAGTTGCCTAGGTAGTCCAGACCCAACCCTAAGGGATATTTACCTGAATGATCTAGGCCACTGTTTCTCAACTTTCTAATGCTGTGACCCTTTGATACAGCTCCTTGTGTTGTGGTGACCCCCCCCCCCCAACAATAACTTATTTCATTGCTGCTCCATAACTGTAATTTTGCTACTGTCATAAATCATAATGTAATATCTGATATGCGATCCTCTAAGGGGTCACAACCTTTGTTGTTGAGAACTGCTGGTGTAGGCTTTTCCAGCTGGAGGGGTCTGAGAGGACCTTTCTGACAGCTGCACTCCTGCCAGGTGGGTCTTGCTAACCACATCCGGGCAGCCCAGAGTTTGTGGCCAGTAGGCATGCAGAGGTGGCTGGCCTCAGAGCAGGGTTGGGAGTTTTACTCAGTTCGAGCCTTATGAGATCGTATATACTGCGCTGCTCCTGACTTGTAGAAACATAAATTCCAACTTAAAAGTTAATGAGAAGAGTTACAGCATACATTTCTTCATTACCAGCTGCTGTAGGAGCTTGATCAGTTATGCAGAGTCAGATGTCTGGGGTTCTGCACAGAGACTCTGCACCAGCAGCTTGGGAAGGACAAGGATCTGTCTACCAGTCCAGCTTTACTTGAGGCCATTTCTTTTGTCCACCTGGATGCTGGGAAAGAGAACTGCCAATGCAGTATGCTCTTCAGCCCCCAAGTACCTTGGGTTGGTCTATACACTGAGGAAATGATATATGTGACCTGGAGCATGGCCAGTGCCTGCCATTTTCCCCTCTGACAAAAGTTGACCCAATTGTTAAGAATTGGGTGATATCACACAGATTTTGGAATTTAAATCTTCTCTGGCATGTTAGGCCACCCTGGCTTTTTGGTTTGGGCCTCAGAGCAGAAGCCCCAGGAGATGAGCCCGGGTACACCTGTGGTTATAATCCTGTCTTGTGTTTGGATCCTGAGTCCTGTAGCAATACCACTGATACCTATTGGTTTGCAGCCTTGTGGTAGAGGTCTCTGTGTGTGTGTGTGTTAAGAGTGTTTTTTAAAAATTTGTTTATTTTTATCATATGCATGTGAGTATTTGCCTGCATGTATGTATCCTGTGTATAGCTGGTGTGGGTGGAGGTCAGGAGAGGGGGAACTGGAACTGGAATTGTGAATGGGTATGAGCCACCATGTGAGTGCTCAGAATTGACCCCTGGTCCTCTGCAAAAGCATCAAGTGCTCTGAATCACTGAGTTCTCTCTCTAGGTCCTCACATTTATTTGTTGACAGAATATCATGCTGTAGTCAAGTCTGGACTTGAACTCATGCCCCCTGCCTCAACCTCCCAAGTTCTGGGATTGTGAGCATGAGCTACCAACCTGGCATGGGAGCTTTTTTTAAAAAAATGAAAACAGTGTTTAGCACAGAAGGAAAAAAAAAAGAATTAAGAGGGCTTCTGGTTTCCAGAAACAAGCAAAACCAAGCAAAATGACACACATGCCATTGTGAAGGTAAAGACTATTTCTGCTCTTTCAAGAGTGAAGCATGTGTCTGTGTGTGGCATGTCCCGGGACTGTCCTGTCAGGCCATTTAATCATCTTCTTGGGACAGGGCCTTCCCCTCTGTGGCTAATGCCTGTGAGTGAGAAAAAGGACTGACTGTGGGCTCTTGAGCGGTCTCCTACCACCAGCAGCCTCTGGAAGCCTTAGGAGTAAAGGTGGATGGAATACAGAAGTGCTGGATGATCGATAACAGCCCAGATATATCTCAAAGCTTTGGGGCCCAGCAGTCACTAGTAGCAGGACCTTCAAGGACACGCTCAGCATGCCAGGTGCCTCTCTCAGCCTGCTTGTGACTTCATCATCCCTCCCTAGGCAGAGGCTCTGAGGTGGGTCCCGTATCCATAGGGATATTGGAAACCCAGAGAGTATGCTCTGTTCCAGAGAAGGGCAATGGGAGTGGGGGGCTGGCTACCACATCTCTGTTTTCCCCCCAAGTGATCAAAGAATGCCTCTTTCTTGTCTACCTACTTTAGATGGTGTTTAGAAAAGTATTTGCAAACTGAAGGAAGAAACTATTTTCGGTTTTTACTAAATGATCCGTTATTCTAGCCCTAAAAAGTGTCGCAGAGGATGGTCTGGTGGAGTTGATGGGATGGAAGATGATGTCAGGGGGTGGCTTCCCTGACAGTGCTGTCCCTGCATCCTTAAACCAGATGGAGCTGGTGTCCACATTGCCCAGCTTCTGTTCTCCACTCTCTAGGCACCGAGCAGGTAGGCAGGGCAGGGCAGCGTTCACCCGGATACTCTCAACACCACCTTCTTCTTGCCAGTTACACTGTCTAGCAGGAAGAGCTAGATGGCCACTGTAGTGGCTATTTCTGATTGTCAACTTGACTATATCTGGAGTGAATTACAATCCAGAATTAGAAGGCTCACCTGTGATCTAGATCTTGAGTCTGGAAGACACAAGTTTCAGGTGTGGTGGTACGCATGCCTCTAATCTGGGTCACACTTGCCGCTGGAGATCTACATAGGACATTGGAAGGAAGAAGATTCAATCTTCTTTGCCTGAGAGCCTTGTGGGACTGAGTGACTGCTAGATCCTCGGGTTTTCATTCACAGCTACTGCTGACCATTGTTGGGGAGTTTGACTACAGACTGGAAGTCATCAACAAATTCCCTTACTATATAGAGACTACCTATAAGTTCTGTGACTCTAGAGAACCCTGCCAAATACAGCCACTGAAAGGGTTTTTTACCCTTTGGTCTATCTGTCTGGAGCCCTAGAACAGATTACTTCAAAGTCACAATGTATCCCTTCAAGTATGGGAAGGTACAAAGCAGAATGTGGTGGGGATGCAGCCAATTCCCCTCCGAAGCAGCTTAGATGGACATTTTTAATAACCTGGTTTACCTTGAAAGCCATGTGAGTAACTCACACCCTCCTCTTAATGCACCATTGGGCAGGATAACCGTGAGGGCTTACAGATCTTTAGTTTTCATATCAAGGAAAACTTTTTTCTTCCTCTTCTCCATGATGTTGCCACCATTGTCTTCCTCTTTCTGTTTGTTTTCTGAGGATAGATTTGAGCTGTGGTATCATCCGCAATCCATTTAGAACGAAGTCCTATGGATGATTGAGTGTTGGTGTAGGGTACCAGGTTGGCTCAAAGCCATGTGACTTGGGAAGATGATGCCCTCCAAGTCACAAGCCGAGCCTCACCAAGATCAGACAGGACCCACATCAAACCGATGCTGCTTCCGGAAGGCAATGGAGACAATGGTACCTTGGCTGCATTGTCCCATGATGAGAGGCTGGAGAGAATCCTCAGTGGTTAAGAGCACTTGCTACCCTTCAGAAGACCTGGGTTCTGTTCCAGCCCTCATGTAGCAGGGCTCAAAACTGCCTGAAACTCCAACTCCTGGGATCTGATACCCTCGTCTGGCATCTACTTACCTCCTCCAAAACACACACACACACACACACACACACACACACGCACACACACACACAAATAAAAGTGAAAAGAAATCTTAAAGCCTGCCATGATGAGAAATGCATGTATGGTAAATTCTAGACCAACCCGAGTTCCACACAGAGACCCTTTCTTTTAAAAGTTAAAAATCCTCTTTCACATAACAAAAGATGAAGACAAATCCAATACTGTTCTGATCATCTTTAGATCCCAGGGAACTAATGTGGCAATGGTTTGCATTGGTGCAACAATATGTAAAAATAGCATGTTAAAAAAATACTTGTGAAAGTCTAAAATTTTATTTATTAATATAGGCAGGATCATATGCCATGACACGTGTGTGGAGGTGAGGGGCCAGTCCTTAGTAGTCGGTTCTCTCCTGCCACTGTGTGTTTTAGGGGTAGAATCAGCTCCTCACACCTGCACAGCAAGCCCTTTTACCCACTGAGCCACTCGACCCCCCCCCCATTAAATTAACAAGGCTCTAGTAACTTTTTAAGTTTATAAGGCACTACCATAAATCATATAGTAATTTTTTTCTTGGTATGGTTGTAGGAAAGCTTTCAAAGGTTTCTCAATTATTTTGAAATTCTAGGTGGCCTTTCCTGAAGAGCCCTCCATGCTAGGGCTGGTTTCTGGCTAGAAGTTAACCCATTGCCAGCTCTGTGCCATGAATAAAACTTCCCCTCTGGGCAAAGAAGGGACTGGAGCTGGAAGCCTGCCAAAGCCGAAAAGTCTTCCTGTCCCCTAAGCTTTTTTATTTCTGGCTGGATTTTATTGGAGTGTGGTGTCCCCCACACCCCGCCCCAGGCCCCCTCTAGGCTGGGGGAAGCACCTGGTGACTTCTTTTCTCAATCCGCTGCATTATTCTACAAATGGAAAAGATCCACATTCTCTCCCTCCCTCCCAACAGATCTTCCTGGAAGATTTGTCTGTTCTCTTAAGGGATGTGCCCTAGATTGAGTAGAGTTAGCAGTCTTAAGAAGTCTGACGATAGATTCCCAAGGAGGTATAAAGGATGCTGTGGCTGCCAGAGCACGTGTGGCTGTGTAGAGGTGCTGAGTTCTAAGCTGTTACTGCCCCCTAAAGGGGAAAAGTCAGTACAGGCCTATCTGGGTTTTAGAAAGGTATTTGAAAGAAAAAAAAAGACAGGAAGGAGAGTTTATCTTATTAGAAAGTAAAGATGTGGCTGACTGAAGCCCACTTCTACTCTGCTTTGAAATTCTCCCCATCGAGTGCGTAGAAAAATAGATGTGCAATGATTTGAAGTCATATGTGACACTTGATCACTGTAAAGAGCCTCTTAGAAGCCAGAATGCCAAGCAGTGGTCTCACTGGTGGTTCCCATTGTTATCTGCAGATGGTAAGGAGAGGTTATCTGAGACCATAGACATAAGCAAGTCCAAGTTATGAGGTCACCCCCACACGGGGTCACAGTACATGTGGACACAAGCAGTGGACTCTGACCCACAGCTCAAGACAAATCAGACTGCCTTGTCTGGTTTAAAGCATTAGCCAAGATATATAGAGATGAAGAGAATGACAGGGACAATGAATAACTATATAGTCACAAGTAGGATTCTCTAGGTAAAACGGACAAAAGGTTAGAAACCCCTTATCAAAACTGCCTTGTGAAAAAAGAGGAAATCCGAACATACCTCTAAGTAGTAAGGAGATTGGAGAGATGAATAAAAGCCTCATATTAGGGTCTGCTTGATGCACTTGAGCAATAGGTCTCTATCTGGTGACACTTTCAGGAGGCTGTAAACTCCTTAGGTGAGACCCAGATAGAGGAATTTGCTTGCTATGGTTGGTTCGTGAATTTTATAGCCTAGACTTCCGACCCTTCTTTGAGCTTCCCAGTATGGGCCAGCTCCCACTGCTATAGGCTTGGATGACCCTGTTGTCATGGCTTCCCAGTTAGAGTGGATGCTTCCTTTCCTCTAGCCAAGAAAAATAACGAATATACTTTTATGCTGGCTAATTTTATGTCAACTTGACACAAGCTAGAATCATTTGGGGAAAAAAAGAATCCCAAGTGAGAAAACGACCCCACCAGATTGGCCAGTGGGCAAGTATGTGGTGTGGTTTCTTGATTGATGATTGATTTAGGAGAGCCCAGCTCACTGTGAGTGGTGCTACCCCTGGGCTGGTGGTGGGTGCCGCAAGAAGGCAGCCTGAGACATGAGGAACAGACAGTAAAAGGCACCTCTTGATGTCTTCTGCATCGGTTCCTGTCTTGGGGGTTCTACCTTGAGCTCTTGCTTTGCCTGCCCTCGGTGATGGCCTGTGATATGGAACTATAAGCTGAAATAAACTCCTCTCTTCCTAGGTAGCTGTCTTAGTCAGGGTTTCCATTCCTGCACAAACATCATGACCAAGAAGCAAGTTGTGGAGGAAAGGGTTTATTCAGCTTACACTTCCACATTGCTGTTCATCACCAAAGCAAGTCAGGACCGGAACTCAAGCAGGTCAGGAAGCAAGAGCTGATGCAGAGGCCATGGCGGGATGTTACTTACTGGCTTGCTTTCTTATAGAACCCAGGACTTCTAGCCCAGGGATGGCACTATTCACAATGGGCCCTCTCACCCTTGATCACTAATTGAGAAAAATGCCTTACAGCTGGATCTCATGGAGGCATTTCTTCAAGGGAGGCTTCTTTCTCTATGATAACTCCAGCTTGTGTCAAGTTGACACACAAAACTAGCCACTACAGTAGCCTTTAGTCATATTTTTTAATTGTTGCAATAGGAATTCTTAACTAAGATACCTTCCTAACAAAAGAAGATGGGTGAACTGGGAAGCTCTACCAAATATGAAAGACTTGATACCTCTCCTTCTCAAATCCTTCCAAAGAATTGAAAAAGTGGGTCCGGTTTATTGACTCAGTCTAAGAGGCCAGCAGTCCCAATACTAAAGAAGGACAAAGAGAACACAAAGCAAAGAGAAAACCATAAACCAGTATCCTTTATGAATACTGACATGAAAGTCTTTAAGAAAATAACAGAAACTTGACTTCAGCATCATTTCAAAAGAATTATACACCATGCATTTCCAAAGAATTTCACACCATGGCCAAATGTGATTTATTTCTGGAATGTAAGGCTGGCTTAGAATATAAAAATCAGTCAACATTACACACTCCATTAACAGAATGAAGAGGCAGGAAAGACCACCCATGATCATCTCGGTTGATGCAGAGGAATTACTTGATAAGATTCAACATCCTTATATAAAAATTACTTGACGAAGTGGAGCAGGAAAAGGAAACTTCAACACCTTAACTTCTCGTTGATCGATGAGAAGCTCACAGACAACGTCATAATCAGTAGTAAAATGCTAAACCTTTCTTCTAAGATTGGGAACAAGAAAAGATGGCTGCTTTTGCCTTATCTACTTATCATAGTATTTGTTGAAAGTTCCAGCTAAATTAGTTGGCCAGGAGAAACAAAAAACATTTGTCTTTGTTAGGGTTACTATTGCTGTGATGAAACACCATAACCAAAAGTGACTTGAGCAGGAAAGATTTATTTTGTTTACACTTATATATCACAGTTCATCACTGAAGTCAGGACAGGAACTCGGAGGCAGGAGCTGATGCAGAGGCTGTGGAGGAAGCTGTTCATAGTCTTGTTCCTCATGGCTTGCTCATGGTTTTCTCATAGCACAGTGACCTGGGCCATCTCATATCAATCACTAATTATGAAATGCCCGATAGGCTTGCCTACAGCCTGATCTTATGGAGGTACTTTCTCAATGGAAGTTCCCTTCTTTCAGATGACTCTAGCTTGTGTCAAGTTGGCGTAAAAATAGCCAGTACAGCATCACAGTGGGAGAGGATGGAGAAAGGTTCCCAGTTATCAGATGATATGGTCTTATATGTAGAAAACCTTGAGGAGTCTTCCGAAACAAAGAGAAAAAGGTTGTAACTAATAAGTGAAATCCAGCAGAATAGCAGGATACAAAATCGGTGCTCATAAATCAGCGGCATTTCTTTAACAATGGATAGTCTATTTTTGTAAGGAATTTTAGAAAGCATTTCCATTTATAATAGACTTACCGATAGTTCAAAGCAAAATTAACAGAAGAGACAAAAGATGTATTCTTTAATAAGATTGTCTATAATCCCATGAATCCACAGTGATTTTGATGGCTGCCGAAAATATAAACAAGGTGCCAAGAAATGGAAAGGCATCCTATATAAATAAATAAAATATTGACAACCTAACGGTTTTTGAGGGTCTTTAGTATCCATAGCTATCTATAATCCAGTGATGCCTTTTTCTAGAAATTTTAAAAAAAATCCATCTGACAACTTCTTGATATCCTTGGGGGCCATTGATAGCCAAAATGATTTTAAAGGAGACCAACAAATTTAGGAGCTGGTCTCATAATTCTTGACCTCAAAAATCAATATGAAGCCAACAGTAATTAATACAGTGCGATACTGGGGTAAAGGACGATGATACGTGCTTCAGTGAAATCGATTAGACAGCTCTGAAGCAAACCTTTCCAAAGGTGGTCAAGAGACTGCCAACAGTCTCTTTTTGGATGCCAAAAGCTCTCAATTAGACAAGAAAGGGCTTTTCAAAAACTGATGTTGGAGGCTGGATCTCCACATGCAAAACAGCAATAAGGAACGCTAATCTTACAACACATCTAGAAATTAAAATGTGTTTTTAAACAATGTAAGTGTTAGAGCTAAAACTTTAAAATTCTGTCTTGGTTTAGCTGCTGTAAATCACCACCATAGGTTATAGACAATGGGCATTCCTTTACCACAGTCCTGGATATTGGATGTCAGAGTTCATAGTACTGTGAAACATGGTACCACGGTCAGGTTCTTAGTGTCTCCTGCTTCTGGACCAGTGGATAACTTCTTGTACATCTGCTATGGGGAGGAGACCTTTCTAGCTCTCTGGCCTCTTATAAGATAACCAATTGCATGTTCATAATGACCTCATTCTCTCGACCGAATTACTTCCTTTTCCCTCCAAATACCACCACATTGGAAACATTTCTTACCTCCTCTCAGCCCGTCCAAAATGTGTCAGATGGGGAAAACTTAGTCTTTGTGCTCCAGATCTACAAGTGACGCATTTTTATTCATTTTAATAATAAAGACAAAGATCTGCAAGATCAGATAATCATCTTCTCTGATACTGAGGTTTTTGTGTCAAACAGATGGGATCTGTGGAATGGTATGGCTGTTTTCTGTTTTGAGACCAACCAGAGAAAAGAAAACATGAAACTGGTTTCTCAAATTTAAAGAAGAAAGTAGATGTGTGTCCTTAAGCCTGCAGACTTGTTGTGTCCCTTTTCCTCAGGATGCGAATAAAAAGTCCAAACTCCCAGCATGCCCCAGTGCCCCAGTCTTCGTGCTGTGCTCCTTGAAGTTGTCCATGGAGACAAGTTCCAGGGCTAAGCCAAAGCTCTAGGCCAGTGGTCCTCAGCCTGTGGGTTGTGACTCCTTTGGGGGGGGGGATCAAAAGACCCTTTCACAGGGGTTGCATATCAGATATTCATGATTCATAACAGTAGCAAAATTACAGTTGAGAAATAGCAAGAAAACAATTTTATGGTTGAGGGGGGTGTCACCACAATGTGAGAAACTATTAAAGAGTTGCAACATTAGGAAGTTGGGAACCACTGTTCTAGACCAATTCAAAGTGTGCTTAACACACACACACACACACCTTATTATATGTAAACTATAGAGTATAACTTATATTACTTATGTATCTGTTGCTTTAATCAAATACCATGACCAAAAGTAAATTAAGGAAGACAATGTTCAGCTTCTGGTTCTGGAGGGAGAGTCTACAATGCTGGGGAGGCATGCTGTCAAGAGTGTGAGCTGGTAGATCACATTTCATCTGCACACAAGAAACGGAGAGAAAGAACAGGAAGCTGAGTGAGACTATAACCCTTCAGAGTCTACCTCTTATAACATACTTTCTCCAGTAAGGCTTTCCCTTCTAAAGGGTTCATAGCCTTTCCAAACAGTGCCACCAACTGGGGAGCATGTATTTAAATGCATGAGTCTATGAGGGATGTTTTTCATTCAAGCAATAGCATAGGCTGTATCTATAGAAAGTACAGTCTGTCTCTCACATACACATCTCTGTCATTGGCCTTTAATAGACATAGACTAAGGAACATTGTTACAGGAAAGCCTCTCATTTAATGTGCTTATAACTATCTAGGCTCTCCTCACACAGAGCCTTGTAGACCTGAAAGAAAACTGTTCTCATCCTCTGATGAGCAAAGGTGAGGAACTGTCTCACTGTGTTATCTAGAGAAGAAAAAAATAATGTGTTCATTCACAGTGAAGATTTGATTGTAGGAAAAAAATTCAAGAGAAAAAAAAAAAAGCAAGCATATCATAAGCCTCAAAGTTGCAAAGCTGTTTGAAACAACCTTGTCCACTGTCTCCCTGCTCCTAGGAGCTTTGCATAGGTACAGATTCCACACTGAGGTCTGTGGCTATGGTTATCCTTAGTAGACAGCCAAGGCTCCAAACGGTGCATGCAGGAACACCTAAAATGAGGAGAAGACATTGAGTTCCCCATGTTAGACAGGCTTTATCTTCAGAGACAAAGGAGGCCATGGTTGCCAAAGATTAGGCAGGGTGAACAGAGAGAGGATAAAGTCTAGACAAGCAGACTTGGCCTTCTATCTGAATGTTTTTAGGCACTTATTGAGGTTCATAGGTGGTAGCCCCAGGTAGTAACCCCACTAAGTAATTCCAGTGCAGAGTTTTAACAAGCACCTACAAAGTATGACAGGCCAAGTAAGGAAGGATGTCTGAGAAGCTGCTAGAAACTCCTTCTTGCGAGTGCTTTGGTCAGATCTGACAATTTTCAGGAAAATGAAGCCACTAGGAATAATCATTGCCATTGAGACTATTTGAGCCCTCATTCCTGAGTTCTTCATGGTACCGTTAAATGATTGGAGCTGGACACTGAGGGCTGTGGGAGAGAGGAGAGGTGGCAGTGGCTGATGGCAGTGTGGCTAGAGGATCTCAGAAATGCCAGTGGACTTGCGCTCTGGAATCTAGTGCTAGTCACTTCTTTGCTGTACTATTTGATTTAAGTTTGGCCCTTCACCTGTTGCCAGGCACAAGCTGTAATGATTCGTTATATAATTTTATAGTCAGACCCTTATGCCCACGCTTCCTGCGAACAGCTGGGTCAGCTGATATTTTTGCTACTGAGTCCATGATGTCCTGTGAGTATCTTAGGAACGGGTTTTATGTGTTGGACAAAACAATGTGGTTAGCAATGAAGTATTTTTATTGATACACCGGCCACAGGAAAGAACAGTGTGCACTTGCATTTGAGGGTCTGGGTGTTTCACTGTGGTTGTTTTTACTTAGGCCTCTGCAGTTTGGGGAAATGTTAGTGATCTCCATAGACAAAGGATTCATATTCCCAGAAGTCTCAGAAAATACAGAAGATTTTACTCTGACCATAACAATGGTAATAGACAGGGAAACTATTGCAAATAGTCAATAATTTGAACTCAAAAGGCATATTACTGTGGAGTGCTTTGTGAACATGGTGTAGGAGACTAGCTGTCCCAACAATGAAGTTATATGCTTGCTACCTTGATAGTCTTAGCCAAACAGTTTTTAAAATTTTCATGTATGTATGTATGCATGTATGGGTGTGTGCAAGTTTGTTTCTGTGCCCTGGTACATGTGCAGAGGTCAAGGGATAACTTTCTAGAGTCATTTCTTTCCCTACCATTTGGTTTCTGGAAACCAGACTCAGGTCCTCAAGCTTGGCAGTAAATGATGTCCTATCTTGGCTGGCCCTTGCCACACATTTCTCGAAAAGACAGCTCCTATTTCTATCACATTATATCTGTGAATATTCAGGCTAAAGAAAAAAGTCAATAGAAGACCTTAGAAGGTCATCCAGACTTTGGAAACTGTAATTAATGTTGAGAGCTGACCTGCATTGGGGTGTGGTGTCTCTGTGGTAGCCAAAGACTTCAGGCTGCGTGGTGATGTTGGGTGGGGTGGGGTGGCATTTTGTCCTGGCAGGTCACGATGATACATTTTCCTGGGGAGGCCTCTCAAGGCTTGTCTAGCCCAGGGACTATCCAAGTGTAGGCACCAACTGTGTATAGTCCGATGGCCATTTGAAGCACATGGTTACATAGATGAACCAGTATTTGTGACTTCAAATCTATTACGTCCAGGATCTAAGGTCTCTAATTTTGCAGTTGGGTTACAACCTTCGTCTTAGATGTGAGGCTTGGAATGGGTTTAGCTCTTTCTTGCTCAATGTTTTAGACAAGTGAGCCATTGTCCAAAGAGCATAGTAATATTGATTTCAAAAAAGTGGGTTTAAGGTTTTGGGGGGCTACTGCTGCTGTTGTATGAAGCACATGTTTTTCTTATCTCTTGTTCCTCACTTCTCTCCTTCCGCCTCCAGGAAGGGTCCTTGTGGCCTTCTGACAGCTCCGTGCAGCGGCCAGGGGCTTCAGAGGTAAGACAGAGGCTGGGGGGAGAAGTCATGGCCACAGCTTTCAATTCAGAAACAACTTTAGGATGAAGTCATTGTTTATAACTTTGCTTAAAAGGGGCATTAGGGATTTCCCTTTAGAATCATGTGTCTAAGCTTTATACGGGGAATAGGTTAAAAATTGCTGAACCCTGGATTATCTTAGAGCTACCAACTGAGTTTTGCGAGTATAGGCACAGTTTATATATACCAAATAGCATGGATTCTTCACACATATACAATTGAATAATATTAATTTTTTGAGGCAAGTTCTCATCACATATCCCTGGTTGGCCTGTAACTTGCTATGTTGATCAGGCCAGCCTTGAACTCAGAGAGATGCACCAGTTTCTGACTCCCAAAATGGGGTTAAAGCGTGTGCCATAATGTTCTCTGAGAATCTGAATTTTTAAGTATTTCAGTATAAATATAAAAATAACAAAACTTAGATGTACAGGGGTCATGAAACGATGAAATTTGTGGGACCCAACGTAGATATGGCAGTCAGACTAAACCAAAACTCTTAGGAGAACTTCCCAGTATCCATCTGTAGAAAAGCAAAGATGTCACGGTGGTTCCCCTTCCTGCCTCTAGTACTCTGTGGCCTATACAGAGTCCATATCAGTGTTTCACATGCTAGAGAAGAGAAATAAAATGCAGACATAAGACAGATTTATTTAACACATGGCTGGCTCACAGAGAGTGGTCAATGCAGTTGGGTTTGGAATAAACTTTAGGACTAAGACATTGTCTGACTTTTATTAAGAGGCTCAATCAAGAATTTTACCCTGGACTTACTCAGTTAGAGTTCTTCTGTTACCACAATTTCACCATTACATCTTTCCTGTCAGCCTAGTCAAGCTTTATATTCGATTCTACAATAGATAAAACTCATTTGTTTTTAACTTTGTCACATGTTGAATTATTAAAACAGTACCTTTTGCCTTTAAGTATAAAATATGGTTGAGACTGTTGTTATATACACATATACATATATATTAATGTACCAGTCTACATATATAGATACACCTACACAAGTACCATTTGTCTTCTAGAACACAATTGGGGGATACGATTTGTTTCTATAATTAACTTTTATGTTAGCATTAGAAGCAATGGGCTCTATTCTGTCGTTTCCACACTGTGTGTAATATTTTGTTCACACGTGGTTCCCTCCCGACTGCATTCCTCATATTCTCCTCTCTGGTTGGCTTTCTTCCCTCCCCCAGCAGAGCCTCTTCTGATTCTTACCACATGTATTCTACATCCTCTGTTCCACTTCCATTAAGATCATTTTTAGCACCTTCAAGTTCCCTTTCTAGTCACACCCACTCTCTCTCTGTCAACTCAGTTCTGAATATAAGAAAAAGAGAATTTCTGAATTCGGTTTATTTTACCTACGAGTGATTTCAGTCCCATCCATTTTCCTGCGGATGCCATGATTTCATTTTTCTTTATGGCTTCAGAAAACTCCATGGAGCTTTAAAATGTTCAACATTTAAAAAATATATTAATGGATATCTAGGTTAGTTTCATTCCCTGGATATTGTGAAGGAGATACCAATAAATACGGGTATGATAGTATTTCTTTGATAAGTTTCCTTAGAATCCTTTGTACATATTTGCAAGAATAGTGTAGCTGGGAAATTTGGAAATTTCTTCAATGCCCATGTCTGTATATCTTATCTTGTGGAGCAGGCCTTGAATCCAGCCAGGCCAGTAGGTTACCTGTAACATTCATGCCACTATTGTACTAGTGAGCATATCTTGCCAGACCATTATGTTGAGGTCTTTGATCCATTTGGAATTGATTTTTGTGAACAATAATGGTCCTCTTTTATCCATACATGTAGCTATCTGGTTTCATCAGCACCATTTTGTTGAAAACACTATCTTTTCTACAATGTTTATGGAATGGCCTCTTTGTCAAAAATTAGGTGACTATGGGAGTGTGAACTTAATTGGGGTTTCAGTCTATTCCATTAATTGATGTGTCTGTTTTTATGCTGGTACCATGCTGGTTTTATTACTATAGCTCTGTAGTATAATTTGAAATCTGGATGGCGATAACTCCAGCAGTTCTTCTATTGCTCAGGATTGTTTTGCCTAGCCTTTTCTTCGAGCACTAATATTATTCTTTCCACTCAATCGTTCTGTTGGCAAGGCTTTCCATGGAGTTTTTTAATTTGGCTTTCTGAATTTTTCATTTCATATTTATCTGTTGGGCCTTCAGAAATGCTCTTTACTAGATTGCGTTTTCATATCTTGAATTTTTTTCTTTGTGTCAGTCAACTGTGTTTTTGTGGTCTTCATTCTGACATTTCATGCATATCCCCTTTGAGTCAGTCTTGAATGTGTTCTTAATTATTATTTTGAAAGAGTTAAGTTGCTTTTTCAAGGGAATATTCATATGATCATACTGGGTTGTAGAGGAGTCTTGTTTATTTCTGGTATTTGTGCTTTGCAATGGGACCTGGGTACCCAAAGTTAGGCTGTTGGTAGTGTTTGCTTGTTTGTTTGTCTTGTCTTGTTTTTGGTATAGAACTGCCCTAATTTTGTTGAGTAGACATTTGGATCTTTGTTTGCCGTTACCCTCAATTGTCAGCTTATAGACCAGTGGAATGGTGTTTAGAGTTCTGTCTTGGGGTAACTAGGTGTTGATGTGTATGTAAATGGGGCCCCAGATCACCTGGGTGCTAGGGTTAGGGCTTGCTTCTGAGCATAGGAGCTAGCTAACTTTCTGTAGAACTTTCCTGGAACCTTCTTCCTATAGGCTCCCAGAAATCTATGGAAGGCTCCTTCAGTTCTGCAGGTGGTACTAGGTGAGGGTTGGAGTCACTGTGGTAGTGGGTAATATATATATAGATGCTAAAACTTTTCTATGTTGATTTTTGTATCCTGCTACTTTGATGAAAGTATTTACCAAGTCTCAGAGATTTCTTTATGGAGTTTTCTGTTTTGTGTTTTAAAGTACAAGCCTATGTTCTTTGCAAATAAGAGTAACTTAGCTTATTTCTTTCTTGTTTGTATCGCTTTTACTTCATTCTCTTGTCTTACTGTACAAGCTAAGACTTAGAGCACTATATTGAATACAAGTTCAAAGAGCCACCTTGGCTTCATTCCAGATTTTGGAGGAAATGTTCTCAGTGTTTTCCCACTTGGTATAATGTTGGCTGTAGGTTTGTCATAGATAGCCTTTAATTATGTTGAGGTATGTTCCTTTCATTTCTAGTTTCTGCAGGGTTTTTGCCATGAAGGAATGTTGACCTTGTTAAAGACTTTTTCTGTATCTATTGAGGTGATCATGTAATTCTGTCCTTATTTATGTGCTGAATTAAATGTCTCAATTTGCATTTATTAATCTAACCTTGCATCTCTGGCATGAAATTAACTTGGTCTTGTTGATGTGTTCTTGAACTTGGCTTGTCAGAATTTCATTGAGAATTCTTGCATCCATGTTCATCAGGGAAAATGGTCTATAGTTTCCTTTCTCTGTTGGGTCCTTACATACTTTTGCTCTGATGGTATTTTTTGCCTTGTAGAATGAGCTTGGTTGGGTTCCTTCCTTTTCTATTTTGTGGAACAGTTTGAGGAGCACCAATGTTAGCTTTTCTTTGAAAGAATGACAAAGAGGAATTTCCATGTATTTGTGTGGATTTTGTAGTTTTTCTTGCTATTGCTTTCCATTTTCATTGCATTATGATCTAATAAGAAACAAATTGCTTCAGTTCCTTAGTATTTGTAACCTATAATGTGGTCTATTTAGAGAGCAGATTTCGTGGACTCCTGAGAATAATATGTATTCTGTATCAGTTGCATAAGCTATTCTATACTGTTAAGTCATTTGATTTGTAATATGCTTAACTTTGAGGTTTCTTTATTGTATTTTCAGTTTAGATGCCCTATCTGGAGATGCAAGTGGGGTATTGAAATCATCAAGCATTGCATCATGATCTATGACTGTTTGTTTGTTTTATGAAATTAGGAGCCCCCATATTTGGTGCATATATATTCATAATTGTTATATCTTCTTGATTAATATATCTCTTATTAATGATGACTTTTATCCCTTCTAATTTTGATTTGAAGCCTGCTTTTATCATACATCAGAGTAGCTACACCAGCTTTTGATTTCTATATGCATGGCAAAATGACTTCAGCTCTTTGAAATGTGTGAGTGCCTTTACCTGTGAGCTATGTTTCTTGGAGTTGGGAGAATTTTGGGTATATATCTCTATCTCTCTATCTCTACCTATCTATCATTATCTATCTATCTATCTATCTATCTATCTAATCTTTTTTAATCCAGTTATCTAGTCTGTACCTCTTTATTAGATTAGTGAAAAACATTTATATTTAAGGTTATTATTGGGAGTTGTGTACTAATTCCTGACTACCACTTCTGTTGTTAATTGAGCTAGTTATTTGTTCTCATGAAGTTTATTCTTTTCTGTGGTTTCTTCCTCCTCTGTAAATAACATTCTTTTTAAATCTCCTCTGTAGTTTGGCTTAAAGATCAGAACTGCTTTAGTTTGTACTTGTCTTGAGATGTGCTTATTTCTCTGGCAATCTTAAAATAGCTCTTCTGGATATACCAATCTGCGGTTCTTTACTTTCAGGGATTGAAATTTATCATCCCATGCTCTCTTGGCTTGTAGGGTTGCTGGAGAGGTCTGATGTTAGCCTGATGTTCCTGCCTTTGTAGGTGAGTTTCTTTCCCTTGCAGCTTTTAATGCTGTTTCTTTAACTTGCATTTTTGCTGTCTTGACTATAAAATGTCTGGAGTTCTCTGGTCATGTCTGTTTTGAGTTGTCAATGCCAGTGCTGTTTGAATGTTTGTCTTTTTTACCTGAAATTGGGCAATTTCTGTTTCTCTGAATATTCTATGCCTTTAGTATTTATTTCGTATTTTAGTATTTATTATTTATTATTTAGTATTATTTTCTGTTCTGGAAATTCTGGATTTTTCCTAGATTTCTTAGCCATTGTCATGCTTGTTCATTTTCCCCCTCTTATTTATGTTTGAATGTAGTGTTTCATTAACTTTGCCCTGATACCTTTTGGTTGGGCAAAAGAGTTTATTAGTAAAGATTTTTTTATTTGATTCCTTGGATTTTGCACTTCCATCATTTAGGGCCTTTTTTTTCTTCCCAAAGTTCAGCTTCCTTGTGAAGTTTTCTTCTATATTGTTGACATTTAAAAAATATATATTATTGATTTTCTTGTCGACTTGGTTGACTTTTTTCTCTATGATGCTGACTTTCCTTTCCAGGTTCTAGAATGAATTAATCTTCTTGTTTGCATTCTCTTTTACCAGAAAAAAATTCAAAGTCTTCATCAAGCATTTTACATATTTCAGTTGATGAGTTAAAATCTTTTGTGGAATCATGCTGCCTTGCTTTTTCCTGTTTGTTGTGTTTCTTCACTGCAATGTGCACATCTGTTAGTTTAGATATCATTTCCATTACGGAGGTGTTGCTTTTATCAAGCAACCCATTCTTGAAAGATCAATCCCCAGCACCATTCAGGAAAAAACCAAACCTTGTTGTAATAGCAGTAACATGTCATACTCGATATAGAAATGCACTTAACCTCTATGATAGCTCACTAATATAGCACCAAGAAGACCGTATGTAACCTGGGCATGGTGGTGCACATCTTTAATCCTTGCACTTGGGAGGCAGAGGTGGTCAGATCTCTGTGAGTTCCAGGACAGCCAGGGCTATGCAAAGAGATTATGTCTTAAAAAATAAAAAAGGACCACATATATATGACCATGAAGCTAAAATAGTCAAACTTTACAGTATGAGTGTGCTATGGGTTTAAAATTAGTGTGCATACAGAAATAGTAAGTGAATGAGGTGGAGGAAGGAGACAGGGAGAAGGCAGAACCAGAGGAAGCTAGATCAAGGAAAAGAGGGAGAAGAGGGGAGGTAAGAAAAATGTTATTAAAGGGTAAGAGATGAGGAGGAGGAGGAAGAGGAAGAAGAGGAGGAAGAGGAGGAAGAAGAGGAGGAGGAAGAGGAAGAAGAAAAAACAAAGATTTCTCAATAAAGCATAAGTTCAAAACCAATTCAGATAAGTTCAAGGGGAGGGGAAAAAGTGATTAGCAGTGGTTCTCAGCCTTTCCAGTGCTGTGACCCTCTCATACAGTTCCTCATGTTGGGGTGACCCCAACCATAAAACCATTTTGTTGCTACTTCATAACTGTAATTTTGCTACTGTTATAAATTGTAATATAAATATCCGATAGGCAGGGCATATGACACATGACCCCTTTGAAAGAGTCCTTTGACCCCCAAAGGGGTCATGGCCCACAGGTTGAGAACCACTGGTTTAAGGGCAGACAAGATCGCTCAGCGAGTAGAGGTTCTTGCAGCCAAGCCTGATGACCTGAGTTCAGTCTCAAAAACCCACATGGCAAGGAGAGAACAGACTCCTGCAAAGTGTCTTTTGATCTCCCCTTGAGGACTGTGTGTGAACAAGAGCATATGCATGTAATGTAAATGTAATAACTTTAAAAACATTAAAAATAATATGAAGTCAAAAGACTATTAAATATAGGGTGGGGGAAGGGAGAAACTTGAACAGGAACGCGAAAATGAAACTAAAGGAAAGAGAAAGTATTTTCAGTAATCAAAAGATACATAAAAATAGATGAAGGAATGAAAGCATAAAACATTTTTAAAAATACAATACAAATAAAAACCCCAGTGAGTGTAGTAATAAAGGGGAACCATGGGCCAGCGAGATGGCATGGTGGGTAAAGGTGACTGCTGCTCAGCCTTATTCCTGCTTCCATTCCCAGACCCCACATGGTGGAAGGGAAGAACAAGTTCCTCCACAATGTCCTCTGATCTCTATGCTTGTGCCGAGGTCCACGTACTGCCCCTCCCCTCACAAATAAATGAAATTTGTATATATTTTTTGATTTATAAAAAGAATCCCAAAAGAGAATAAAGACGTGGCCTTGGTGTGTGTTTCTGGGTCATTGAAGACTGGAGGCCACTTGTTAGATGTACGGAGGGGCAGCAAGCAGCGGAGTCTATGCTGGACGGGGGTAGGATGTCTGACAGAGCTGCCTTTATCTTGGCAGTTTTCCTTTACTTACTGGGAGTCTCTGGTGGCCATAGTTAGCTTTGTAGTGGAGGGCTGGGCAGGCTGTAACATCCTCCCAAGTCTCCATGATCATAATTCTAGGGTGGCTAATGTTTTAACTGGGGTGTGCCTCCCCAGTACTTTGAAATCGAGGAAAGCAAGCCAAAATACTGTGGTCGGCCCAGGTGGAAGATCTATGTTCTCTACATTCAAGATCTTCTACTCCTCTCCCTGCTGAAGGGTGCAGCTTGTAGTGTCAAGTACACCCCTGGAACATCAGAGTTCTGCAACTTTATAGCAGTGAAGGACAGATAGGTGTCTCCAGCATTTTATACATTTAATGGCCTCGTGATCAGAATGATTACATTTCAAGGTTGTTCTCAATCCAAGATATCTGCTTCAGGCCATCCAGGGTGAAACGGTCTTTTTCTATATACATTCTAGCATGAACCTAATCTCATGTTACCACCCCGCTTTGGCCTGCCACCATCTACCCATCCTGATGTCCACATCGGCTTCTCTGTGTCTTCCCTCATCCAGGGCCCATGTCAGGTCACACTGAGGTTGGCTGACCTGCAGCTGTTCCCTGGTCTCGGTTCCCTGGGGCAGCTCCATCTTAAACAATGGATCCTATCTCAGGGTGGCAACAGTACTGTCCCCTGAGTCATAAAGTGTGACCGAATGGGACTTTTCTCTGCTGATGATCTGACTGCTCGAGGAATCCCCTAGCTCGTCAAAGCTTGCACCTGCATCTGCGGCCTGTGGGAGCTGCGGTTTGTCCTGAGGGTGAGGCTGTCAGTCTCTCCTCCATCTTCCCTTCTGTGCGAGCCAGAAAACGGATTAGCCAGGGCTGTGTTCAGCTTACTTCTCCATGTTGCTTTTCCCCCTCTTCTTTTGACATCATTTGTGGATTTCTGAAGTTTTCTGTCTATTTCCTGTTATTCTGACTTTCTCTTTCACCAGCTTACACAGAGGCAGTCTGTACATTACCATTTTAAAGAAGACTCCCAAGAAAGGAGTTTAAAAGAAATATATGTTCTGAGTTCATTTTGGGAAAAAAAAAATTACAATCAAATTTAACTTGAAATGTAAAAAATTTTCATATTAATAACTAAAAATAACCATAGTAAACTTATATTGAAATAACTGTAAAAGTATAGGAATCCAAAAGAAAAAGAAATCACGTTTCTGATTCATTTAGTTACTTAACATCAGAGACTCCTGTCCCTTTGCTCAGTCATGGGTTCCAGAGCTGTCAGGTCCCAAGAAAACAAGAGGCTTGCTCTGCCTCATCTTATATTTTATGGTTAAAGCCACTGAGGCTTGGATGAAGTCACCTGTGACCTGGCTTTTAGGAGACTGTACCATGTTCCCTACCCCATCCCCGATGCTCCCTGCTCTTGCCACTCCATGAGGTCTCATTTGAATCTTTGTCACCTGCCCAAAAATCTCCAATACGTCCAAGTCTTCCATTAGTTATCATTCCCCACTAAGTTTAGCCTTCCCAGGTATGCTAATGCACATTAGGTCTAACCCTGTCCCCTTCTTTAAAAAACAAACAAAAACAACAAAATGATTCTGGATGTCGTAGTTCGGGTTTCATCGCTGTGAACAGATACCATGACCACAGCAACTCTTGTAAAGGACATCATTTAACTGGGGCTGGCTTACAGTTTCAGTGGTTCAGTCCATTTTCATTATGCCAGGAAGCATGGCAGCGTCCAGGCAGGCATGGCTGTAGAGGAGCTGAGAGTTCTACATCTTGTTCTGAAGGCAGCTAGGAGAAGATTGTCTTCCAGGTAGCTAGGAGAAAAGTCTCAAAGCCCACTCGCAAAGTGACATACTTTCTCCAACAAGGCCACGCCTACTCCAACAGGACCATACCTCCTAACAGTGCCACCCCCTGGGTCAAGTTATTCAAACCACCACACTGGACAAGTTCTTTTCTGTCTTACTTAGGAAATGATGTGAGGGGTGTGTGCGTAAACACTGGTGTTGAACACAGAGCAAGCTTGAGCTTCCCTCAGTCTGTACTGTTGTCGGTCACGGTTGTACTGAGAATGTTCTCAGACCTCTTCTCTTTTCCTTCCAGATCATGTGTACTCCACGGGGCAGGGATAGGTTTACAACCCCATCTTTTATCCAGCGGGATCCCTTCAGTCGTTTCCAGCCCACCTACCCTTATGTGCAGCACGAGATTGACTTGCCTCCCACCATCTCCCTGTCCGACGGGGAGGAACCGCCTCCTTACCAAGGACCCTGCACTCTACAGCTCCGGGACCCAGAGCAGCAGATGGAACTCAACCGAGAGTCCGTGAGGGCCCCACCCAACAGAACCGTTTTTGACAGTGACTTGATAGACATTTCTATGTACAACGGGGGACCATGCCCACCAAGCAGCCACTCGGGTATCAGCGCAGCTACCTGTAGCAGTAACGGAAGAATGGACGGGCCGCCCCCGACCTACAGTGAGGTGATGGGCCATTACCCAGGCACCTCCTTCTTCCATCACCAGCACAGCAACTCACACAGGGGCAGCAGACCACAGTTTCAGCCGAACAACTCAGAGGGCACAATAGTACCCATCAAGGGTAAGGACAGGAAGCCTGGGGACCTGGTCTGATTCCCTCCAGAGTGCACTTTTCAAGGAGAGAGAAACCTCGGCAGGGAGAGAGAGGCCCACCGGCCCCACGGCCACAGTATTGTCCGGCTTTACATGGTACAGCTGAGTAAAACCAAATGTGTAAACACGGTCTTCGTTTCTGATTCCTTTCACGGGAATTGCATGCAAACAAGACGGAAACACAATACGAACTTCCATCCAGTTTGACCACAAACAGTGTTCATCTTGGGGCAGGGGTGGAGACAGGGCTAGAGATGGCTATGAGCTTGGTGAAGGAAGGGGTGTGCAGAGAAAACAGAAAAGGCTGCTTTGAAGACATCATGAAAGTAAGACCCACAGAGGTATTTTTTGACATATTTAATTCCAAAAGGAGACTGCGGATAAATGAAGCCAGAATGGCCTGTTTTATAATTAACTGAATAAAGAAGGAAGAATTATTATATATTATCACGGGGAAGAATCAGCCAGTTTGCTTTTTCTCCAAAGGTGTGAAACTTGTTTTGTTTTAAAAATATGAGTCAAAACTCCTGTTCTGTGTGCCAAGGTTTAAAGTTGGAGACATTAGACGAGTGAGAGGAAGTAATTTGTGCTGTGATGGTATGTTTTAAGAGTTGCACTATCTCAATGTTTAACATATGGATGAGAGAACCGTGTCTCATGAAGTTCTGTATGTTGTCTTGTCACCTATGGATGGCAACCATGCCCAAGGAACACTCTTGAGTGTCCACAGAGTCATACAAGAAAGGTATTTGGGGAATGTACCCGGGTGTTTACGAAGTTAACATACATTTAAAAAGTGGTTATGTGACAAGAATGTGCAGCCAGAGGCAGTGTACTACTGACGTAGTTGGAGAACTTGGTGAAAAGAGACACTTGCACTGTGTACCAAGTGTCATGCAGAGCTAGTCCTATTCCCAGCAGGGTCAGCAATTTAGACTTTTCTTCACTATAGCATGAAATATATTCAGATACATACCCTATTTTATGCAATAAATCTTCTAAAGTGCAAGCTGGCTATTTTGTGTGCTGCTGAACTATGGCTCACAGCGAGTCCTATCACCTCTCCCCTTCCCTAGGCAGCTCTGTTGAGTTCTGTGAGGATACTATGTTCAGCTGTTGTCCCCAAGGCCACTTGGCTTTCTAAGTGCCATGCTGGTAATGGTTCCTTATGTTTAATATGCCCCTGGACCTGACAGAGGAACACGTTTGGCATAAGAAGCCATTACATATCTCTAGTGTTGCATGTTAGGGGAATCCATCACAGACCTACCAACACTCACACCACAGAATCACTTCTGCATAGCCAGTCTTTGTACCATGGTCAGTTAGAGGTCAGAGGCGGTGGGTCAGGGTGTGTGACTCAGGACAAGGCATGGCAGGCAAAGTTGCAGCTGGAAAATGGCTTCTTAGTATTTGAAGTCAGTTTAGGATTTTTAATATTTCTTATGTAGAATAAGAAAAAACCCCAACAACTTTCTTATGCAGATGTAAGAGCTGGCTTTCTAAACTACACTAAAGCAGGCTCATCCGCAGTGGCAGGCCTGCTTTCTGGAAGTCTGGCCTCTGCATGTAACACAACGAACAGGAATGGAAATTCATTGGCAGCTTTAACACCAAACCAATCTCTCTGTCTGTCTCTGTGGTGTGTTACTGTTTTCAGAAGTGATTACGTGAAGTAACTCTGTATTCTTACCTGAGAACTAGGTTGTTTTGACCCCTCTCTGACCCCAGGCTTCTCATTTCTGCTTGTCTTAGTAGGCAGGACACTGGGCTTGGTTTGAGATTTGAATTTATTCATTTTACACCGTAGCATCCACAGGAATACTCAGAGCCAAAAGGAGAGAGAACAGATAGGCAGCCGTCGTCAGCTTGTCTTAAATGCTGCTTGGAAGGATGTACTCTTGAGGGACTCAGAAGCTGCTCTTCTGTCTTGTCTGGTGACATTCAGTGGCCTCTTAGGCCATAGGTTAACCAGGCCAAAGGTGACCTTTCCCACTTCTCTGAGGCCTCCTGAGAAGGTTCTGGCTCTTGGTGACCTATGCTTTCAGACTGTGTTTGAATGGTACCCCAAGATACAATGGCAGAGGAGAGGTTTGTGTCCTCACTGAGATCTCACTGGTAGGACCTGGTGTGGGTGACTGCCAGGGGAACATGAGGTTATGGTTTTGTCATTCCAAATCCTAACTAGTTTCTGGTGAAGCTGGTGATCCCAGCTTGTAGTTTCAGCTCCAGATGGCTTCTCAATCTCCCTTTTATCTTTCCTTCCTTCCCTACCCGCTGTGAGAATGAACTGAGACCAGTGACTTTGGAACTTGGCAAGCACAGGACATTTTGTAGATGCCAATAGTATAGGCCAAACAATTACTTCAAGTATATTTAATTACGTTTCAAAAGAGAAGTTGCTTTCTTATTGTTATTACACGTGTTATTACGCGCGCACACACACACACACACACACACACACTAGTGATTTTGAGGCTGGGCCTCTTTGAGGAATTAGTACAAATGTCAAAGCAAAGGTCATAAGAATGGATTAGTCCATTTCTCTCAGCACAGGGAAGAGGTTTAGGTCATAGCCTTCTAGCTGACTGTCCATGCCATGCTGTCTCCTGGCTCTAAGATGTCAACTAAATAGCTACTGTGAAGACACAGCTCAGACAGTGGGACCTGTTGTCTTTCAAGAAGCTGAGTGCTTAGAAGTCTAGTGTTCAGTTTGGAAAGCAGTGAATTTAGGCAATTGACAGTAGGTTATACTGACAGGTTATTCCCATGGGGCACTTGAGTAAAGGTTTACATTATTAGAAGCAGCAGTCCTGGGAAGTCCACTCATTTGTTGTCTCCCAGATTTCCAGGACTATGAAACACAAGGCCTGCAAATGCATCTCCTGGAGATCAGCCTTTTGGCCTGCATTTGCTTCTTCAGAAATTCTATAAACATAGAAGCAGTATTTAATACAAGAGATTATGAAGCCAACGGCTTACCCAATTATGTTTCCTGATAAAGAATGCCCCCATGCCTCTGCCACCATACACATACACCTAACCCACAGGAGATCACAAGGTGGCAGTGGCTAAAGCTTATAGGCATACTGTGAGAATTACACTTTTCCTTAGTAATTTTTAGCTCAAACTCAAGAGCCAAGGATGAGGATAAATGGACATAAATGCCTCTTCACACAAACCTGGGACTTGGGCATTTTTTAAATTCTAAGTAGCTCCAATTGATCTTTATCAGGACCAAAAGGAAGTACTTTCAGAAAGGGCTTTGATCTGAGAATCCATTCATATGTTGACTTTCCTCACTCTGTGGGCTTTACATCTCTCATCCAATTGTTCTTTCTAGAGAGACTCCTGAGGGAGATTCCTAAGATGCCTCAGGTTATATTATTGAGGAAACCCTTGTGGCCTCTGTTGAGGTCTGCTGACAGTCTGCTAGACAGAACATGGGCATTCCTGGACTCCAGGAGTTGGACCACGGAGACACAGTGTTCATCTTGTGGTATGGTAGTGCTTCCAGAGTTTTGCTTAGAATGGTAACTCTGTGCCTCCTAAAGCTCCCAGCAGTTAGGGGTGAGGGGACAACCTAGAGAGGATATTTGCTTTGTTACCTTTTGTTTTTCTCCCATGTCAGTTGCCCATCAAAATTTGCTTGCACCCTGAAACCACAAGCATCTTCAAGGCTAAAGGCTGTACCGATCGGAACAAACCCTGTTGTGTGGCCACCAGGAGCTGTTCATGGGCCTTGGAGATATAGACAAGTCACGACAGCATTCTCAGCCTCCCTTAGTCCATAGGTTTTAGGAAAAAAGATGTCACTTGATAGCTGGCTTTGTCAGCTGGATGGAGCACAAGGCTGATGTCACAGCACAGGGACATCTGCTGAGCAAGGGACTTCTCCCCACACCCCATTTTTGTCCCTAGGTATGCTGGAGATACTGTGACACAACGAGGTTAGCACTAGACAGGTGATAACGGCTGCACGTACTCTCTTGGTCCCTAGCTCGGTAAGTCCATCTCTAAGCAGCTGAGGTGCCTTGTTCTGATGTTAGGAGATGTAGGGCCCCAGCCCCAGCGTGCAGTGCTCACCTCTGTTGTGCCTCACTTGAAATGGTGCTTCTTCAACTGTTTGCTTTTATTTGTAAGGTGCTGTATATACGTCGGACATATGCACATACTCTACCCAATGGGTAGAACAAGAAATTAATACTGTAATATATTGTATAGATACCAGTTTTAACAGAAATGGCATAAAATTTGTGAATGCCTATGTACTCCACCTTTTGTAAGGAAACTTGCAAATGATTACATACAGATAAAAATCTATGTAGTTTATTTTCCTATTAAATACCATATTAACACCATGAGATGAAGTCTGAACAAGGAAGCAGCCGTTTATGACCAGCATATACATAGGAATTAAGTTGCACCTTTGCTCTGAAAACACTTTGGCAATTTCTAAGATATTTTTATTTTAATCCCTTTAGAAATAGACCAGTTTGGTTCTGTTTTAGTCATGGAGGGAAAAGTTGCTTTTGAGCTTGCTCTATGCTCAGGCCTTTTCTCTTGATGTAGTATCAGTATCAGGCCTCAGTGGGATGTGCAAATCTTTGATGACACGCACAGTGTCAGGAACGTGAGTACTCTGTGGCAGAGGCTATCCAGCCTCAGGGCACTTGTGACCATTTGTGTCCCGTGTTTCTCAGTGCCTTGTCTTAAAAATGGAAGCTATGGAGCCAATGAACTGTCTGGAATTTGTAGAGAATGTCTCAGAAAAAGATCCATTGGGGAAGATGATTAGGGTAGGGAAAATGGTTTGAGTTGTCATTAGAGAACTGTCAGTCAGCTGAGTATAGAATCTGAAGCCCACTCCTATTGTGTTCTGTGGCAGTCCTGACCCCTAAGACAATTAGGTTTAATTATCAGGTTACATGGTAAGCTGCATGTCAGGTCATATGTCTTTCCTCCAGCTTATTCTTTAGTATCCAGTTGTAGCTTTGGCATTTTTATTTGTCTTTTTCTTTTTTTAAGCAAAGAAGACTTGGTGTCCACTAAACCACCATGGATACTAAACACTATCCATAAAGGCAATCCATGAAATCCTGCCCGTCCAAGCTAATCCAGTTATGCCATCAGATGATCACTTGGGCAGTTCCAGGCTTTTCTTTGTTCTGTGGTATGTGCTCTGGTTTTGAAAATCAGGAACAGAATTATTCCCCCTACCCCCACCCCACCCCCAAAAGAAAAAAGCTCCAAGGTAGTACTAATTATGCTTAATGTGTGACTCATAATGCTGACTCTGCTCTTTAACACCTCCTGATAGACAGAGGGGAGCAAATGTGACAGTGGGTACCTCCTACGTCTCATCCAAATCCACAGTAATGTCTCTGTCTACTGCAGAGGACACCCCGAGGGTCCCAGGGTCAAGACCTGAGGCTCAATCACTGTCAGAAAATGGGCACTCTAGTGATTGTCAGAATGTTCTGGACTCAGTAGTAAGATGTGTGACCAACCAGATTCCCTTCTACAGACCCAGCTCCGACCGAGCATTCCTCTCAATGATGCTGGTTCTGTCTGATGTGCTTGCCTTTCAAAAATCTCAATTTCAATTCATATTCTTGTTGAGTTTAAAGTTGTTTTAAAATATATACAATATCCACAGTATTTAGTTCATTTAATTTTTATTACAAAGCAATCTACTAAAAAAAAATATACAACTGCATTTGAACCTTCTGATCTCTGCGAGCTATGATCAGAAGTCGGCATCCTTTTGTGTTTAAACAACCGTATGCTTACTCTTTAACATGATTCCTGCTTATATACGGGAAGCGATCCACAACTGCCATCCACCGACATCTTTCGCCCAGACGGCGATGTGGTTTAGACCTCAGGTCTGTAATTGTGATACTTTTGATGAAAGATGTTGCACAAGTGCTGTTTGTTAGTTATGGAATCAGGTTTTCTGCTTGTTCTAATGCCATGGTCAAATCATAGCACAAAATCATTAAAAATAATCAAGTGATAAATGATCTGTTCCCTGGGGTTGTTTGTTCACTTTTCAGATACAACAAATGGAAAACTGATGTGTGTATGACCAGTCTCAGAAAATAGCTCATTATTTGTGGTGTTGGAGATAGAGGCCAACACCTCTAGGAAGAGCTCTTCCTTGGGCTGCACACCAACAAAAGGACACTGCTGATTGTCTCCTATCACTGACTGGAAAATATTTGTATGAGTGTCTGCACATGCATGTGTCACAACTCATGTGTGGTGAGGACAACCTGCTCGAGTTAGGTCTGTCTACCACATGAGTTCAAAGAGTATTCTTGGCAGTGAACCCCTTCAGTCCTTTTCTCACTGGTCTGTCGCTGACTCTTTAAAAGGATTTTCTAGTGTGTTAGAAACCTGGATAGATCACACGTTCTCAATCCTGAGTTCTAACACAGGACATTTAGAACTGACTCCTGAGGACACCGACCCCACAGGGGCTTTAGATGGCTGTCACACAGCAAGCTAAGTAGGCCTGTCAACAAACACTTACTATTCCCTGATGCTGGAGGCTTTCAGATGTGTAGTGACCTACACTGAGAGGAGAGTATTGATGTGCACTCTGAGTAAGTGTACGGATTCCACATGACACGAGGATGTACTAACCCCACACAACCGACCACCCAGTGAGAAAAAGTGAATTCAGCATGAGAATAGAATGGTTTCTGTAAATTTGTAATGAACAACAACAACAAAAAGAACAACAAAAAAAAATTGTAATGCACAAACAAAATTCCAAGGCCTTACTGGAATAGTTAGTTGTTGGGCCTAAATTCTAGTCCTAAGATCCTCTTAGATTCAGAGTGAGGTTATTTTGGTGAGGGGTTTACAAAACTTAACAAGCAAATATAGGGCCTCTCATCCGTAGTTACCAGTAAAACCACACTATGCTCTTCAGAGAAATTCTCAATTCAGCAGCTCACTGGAGACACTGTCTCCAGATCTCCCAAAGCTAACACTAGTGTGAGCAAAGGATGACAGGTGTCAGGTTCTCCCTTCCCTCTGCCACTGGTACTGATCACATCAGTACTGGCAGGTTCCCGGTTGCTTCAGGTAAAGCAGGAAGATGCCAGGAGACACTGATGAGTAATAGGTTTTGACACAACAGGAAGGCTGAGCCCCAGAGCAGGAGGCTGGGACTCCAGTTCACAATGGAGAGTGCCTTGTGGGACTATCTTCTGGCCAGGTCTCCTGGCTGGGGACCTAGCAAGCTCTGAAGACCTCTGGTAAGACCTGATGCAGAGAACAAAGACCTTTCAGACAGCAGCTCACACTGGCCTTTGAGAACAGTGATTCTGTCTCTCATTGGTAATACTTGCATTCACGATTTATAAGAGCTCATTACTTAACGCACATTACTTAAAACACATTTTCCTCACTATAATGTCTTGATCTGTTTGGCTTACACAGATTCTAATTAAAACACACACTTTGAAACATCCTGTATTTGGAAATTCAGTCTCAAATACTGTTTTTTGTCAAGACTTTAACTTTTGCTTCAAGAATGCAAACTTCATTTGCTCTGTTTTACTTCTAAAGCAAGAGCAAGAGCCGGTTCTGATCATGTGACTGCACCAGTGATAACTACACCACACCGCCCAAAGGCCTTGAGAACTCCCTGAAAACCCTTCTACACCACAGCAGTTATGGGTGGCTCCTGTAATTGAACCTGCCAGATTAGTGTTCTCACTTAGCAATTCTTCAGTTGCCAACCATTTGTGAGTATAAAACAATCACCTGAACAGATAGCAAGCGTGGCTGGAAACCCAAGCACCACCATGCCACCCCACTCTTCCAGGGACCACCAGCCCAACTTGATCCCATGTACTGAGAATCTCACGCTACCCTGAGGTAAGTTGGGACATGCTATTTGCCACAGTATCTTTGGCATGGGGTTCAGAGGTGGCTTGGTTTTGTAAATGCTTCCTACATACAGCAGTTCAGACCTTGGGCTCAGCATGCTTTAGATGGTTCAAGAGCTCACCTCAAATAATTAATGTCCCAGGCTGGAGGTAGTTCCAAACTTTCATTTACAAAGCATGAGCAATTGTTTCAGTCAAGCAGAGCTAAAGACACGGGGTCACTTAAGGTAGTGGCAGCAGCCTACCATATCCTCCCTGTCCACATGAAGTGACAACTGCTAGCCAGTGAAGTCCCATCATTCTTGCTATCCAACCTGAAGGTATGGGCACATTAACCACACGCTGTCTTCTAGGTACAGGTCTTGTGGATGCTGTCCCCTGCACACAAGGCACACATCTGTCAAAGGCAGTGAAGAATACACATGCTTTTCTGCACACAGCTGTTCTGGTTTTGTTTATGGTACTGGGAATACTTCATAGGCAATCTGCCCTCTTAATAATGTATCACAGGCTTTAAACTTCATTTCTGTGAGACTCACAGAGGGAAAGCACTCTCTTTTGATGAAACCTAGTATTTCCCGAGGATGTCTTGAACTTCATTGCACCAAAACTTTCCATAAATACTAGTTTCCAATGGCTGCTGATGTTCTAGCAGTTGGCAGCAATTAAATGGAAAAATAAGTCTTAGCTGGCTTCCAATATGCTACTGACCCAGCTTTAGATGCCATGACCACCGTCTGGTATTATACATGGGCAGGAAGAAAAAGGTGGACTCACTTTGAACCAAGGAGACTCTGAGAATTTCTTGAGGACAAACGTTCCATGATATGGGAAATATTTAATGTTACTTATATGTATAAAATCTAGATTGGATTGAGGTTTTCTCCTTCACTGCTCTCAAATGTGGATTTAGGAAAAGGCAAAAAATGTTATGACTGGAAGAGAAACTAGAGTCTCATTATGGATTGTTAGTTGCATGAAAACTGCAACTTGAATGCTTTGCTAAGGCCAGCTGCCCTAGATGGTGACAAGGGACAGATGAACCTTTAGCCTCTCAGCCCCACCCCATTACACCCCCACACTAAAGGGAAAAATGAAACTAAAGTAAGGTTGCAGGATAGTTTAACTGTTTTCCTTTCAGGCCACTTTAAAAATAAGATAAAACAGAATCTAAAGAAAGTAAGGTATGAAGTCCGACTCCAAAAGATGAAGGGTATCAGCATTCGAGTCAGTTTATGTATTATTAACAAACATAATGAATTGGCCTGGCTTCTACTGTCCCTTAAGTGGCATACTTAAGTACCTGTCACAAGGGGGAAGGGACCACATGAGTAGTGACTGGCTTCAGACCCAGGTCTTGGTGGTTTTTTTCCTTCAACTAAACCATGGCTTCAGGGTCCTAACATGACCTACTCAGCGTCAAATTCTACAGCTCTCTCAGCGTGGGGTTGAAGTTATTGAGGTATGAACAGTAAAAGGCGACACTCTAAAATGTCCCCTCCCAAAAGTGCAACCAATGAATGTGCTCACCCGTTCAACAAACCCTGCCCCAGGCTTTGTGGACCTATTTGTTTGACAGTAGTTTTTACCTTGGGCTAATGCATACCTGTTACTGGTCAAAAGAGGTAAAGAGTATAAGTATGTATGTCTGCAATAACCTGCCTCTGCTTCTCCACGGAAACAGAATGCACATGCTGACCGAGGTCTCAGGTAACAGAGCCCTATGACTGCACTGCCATCACAAGAAGACCAAGCAGGTAGGGACACGCAACACCCTTTGTGTGAGAGAAATAAAGCAACTGTGAGACAACTTGGTCACCACAGTAAGAGCCCTAAGGAAATATGAATTCAAATGAGTAAAAGCACACTTGTCATCAATCGAGTACTAAGAGGTGCAAACAAGGCAAGAGCTAACCTATGTTCATATAAACACACTGTTACCCTTCTTAAAACCAAATCCAGGATTAAGAGTAAAAATTTCATTGGAAAAGGATGAGACAGAGAGGCTGTTATTTTGTGTAGCATCTTTAGAAAATTGTCAAATAAGACAAAAAGTGCCTTTTACTGTATGTATGGATTAAAAAGGGGAGAGATTTCACCTTGTTGAAATAAAGTTAGGTTTCAGCGTTGTTGCTCTAGAAACTGCAGCTGGAAGCCTCAGGCCCTCGGAAGAACGCTCCGTGAGAGTTTGCACACTTGGCCTGGGGTTGAGCTTCACAGCCCTGCCGAGCACACTTTCACTGACACACTCCCTGCACATGTCCTCCTCAGCTCAGGGACTGTTTGCTAACATTTAAATCGGTTAAAATTGAAGACAGAAAAGGGCTGGTCTAAGGGAGGAGACCGAGAGGAGGACAGAGGGGCAGCGCTGTGGAGCGAGCCATCCTCTCATCTCCTGAGGTTTGTTCTTTAGACCGATGTCCCGGAGAAAGCAGCAATGATGCACTTCCTCACAGCTCACTCCCTAACAAGCCATTTTCTGAGACTGATATCTATTTTTTATCAAGACCATTCAAGCACATCCTCAGAACAATCCCTGCCCCACTCTGCCCTCAAGGGTTCTACAATCAGGGTGCATTCTTCCTACTAAGAGGATCATTCTTATCAAAATAACCAAATAATTGCCACAGGATATGCAGGATCTGTAATTACTGTTACTATCATTGATATATAGGGAAGAATACAGCTTAATTTTCAAAGCCCAATCCTAGAGACACAGGAGACTATCAACTTGTTTTGACTGATTAGAATGAACAAAGGACACAGATGTCACAAAGGGAAAGAAAAAACCTCAGAGGGAAAATCAACTCAGTGAGCCTAACTCAGCATTCACCTGTGAGAAGCCCAGAGTGTAAGAGAACATTCTCTTAAAAGGCCCTGCCAAAGTTCCCAGTGAAAGAGGAATTCTGGGAAAGAAGTGTCCTGAGACCATTCCAATCATCAGGAAAAAAACGTTGAGGTCCAGACTTGGCTGTCCTTCAGGTCTATGACTTTTCTTTCTTTCCTTCCCTTTGTTTTTAATGGATACCCTACTCAATTCAAAATTGGCAAATATCATACACATAGGCCAATGGAGACCAAGCACAGTTACTATTTGAAGAGTAAGTGACACCCTTCTCACTGCTTCCCCTGCCCCTGTTCTGCAAATTTCCTATTCAGAGACCCACACATCCCTCGCCACATGTTCAAGTGCTGATCAGGCATGAGGCCAAGGCCTGTATGATTCTGACACCATGCTCCTGCTTAAGTCAACTAACAGTGAGGTCTTAATGCCAACGACTAAATGGTGTGCAAGAAGGGCACTTAAATAGGTCAGGGAGAACGTTCACCATTTAAATTTACCCTGTTTTTGGTCATATGGAGACTCAGTTTTGAAACTCTGAAACAATATACTAGCAAATGAACTGTAGCTACCAGGGAAATTATTCCTTTAATTCTGTAACAACCTCTGTTTGGGAGCCCTTTAGTAATTCAAAAATGTATGTGTATACTGCAAAAAACTACTCTATTTTAAAAAGAACTAGAAAAGGTGAACTCCCACTTCCCCTCTGATTTGTAAAGTCACTTTAGCTCCTCATTGGCATTATCATCTGTAATAGTTTGCTTTCTCTCTGAAGCCATTATGAAATCCTGAAGACTTGTACACAGTGCAGAGAACAGAACAAGAAGCTCGATGTATCTAAAATATAGCTCCCCTTTCTTCAAAAACCTCTTCTTCCCAAAGTATAAAGATGTTAAACATTCCTAGAACCATGGTCTAAGACCACAGAAACAGGAACTAACCAGCTCGTTCCCCCCAAGCATAAGGAATGCAGCTCTTCCTCTGTGAAGAAGATGGAGGCAGACTTACAATGGAAAACTCAGGGAGATATTGGAAGGCTTAGTTTTATTATTTCAGTGTGGGAGGCAGCTAACCCCAACATCTTTTCCCTTTGGTGAATCTGGACAGCACCCCAACTTGCACAAAAGGCTCTCAATAATGTTGTGATATCCTAAAAGGCTGGTTTTACGCTTTATTCAACAGACTAAACCTTCATTTGAACTTAATTTGCTAGGCAAATGCTTTCTGTTCATATTTAAAACATTAAATGTCAGTCACAGCTCTGTTTATGACATGAGTGTACCTTTCAAAAGGATGACTGTGCATGCCAGGCATGGAGCTGCCTGGGGCTCCCTTGCAGCTCAGAGAAATGCAAGATCACTTTAAATAAAATGTAGTTCAGCATAGACAGAAATCTATATACATTATACATTTCGATAATTTAAGTTGATACGTTACTGCTATCAACACATTACAGGGTTGCCTATAAGCTGTTTGTCTTTTGCCTTAAAGTTAATACACTGGCAACAGCATTTTTATGACATAACTTATGCCAAATAGTAATGATGTAACTTCTCAGATCTTCAGAAGTATTTTCATTGGATTTAAAAAGCACACACAAGCATTTCCTCATTTGCTCTAACTGGGTACACATGACCTAGACATAAAACTGGATTGTGATAAGACTCTTGCAGTCTCATGATTATTAGCAATGCCCTAAGAGCTCTCCAATTATGCACTATGACAGAGGAAAAGGTTTTAGGGGAAAGAATTCATATAGCAGCACATGTTAGAATAGCATTCTGGGTGCCTAAAAGGGAGGGAATGTTAACACACCAGCATCTAGTATCTGACTATTGAATAAGCATGCTCCAGTGTGCTGCCATTTTATATTGTAGTTGAAAGTGCGCCATCTGTTTGTAGCAGTGCACTCACTGAACTCGGCCTCAGATTAATCATGCTGCCAACAAACAAAAGAACAGAGAACAGGGCAATTCCCCAATTCTTCTAACCCAGAAAGACTTCGAACCACAGCATTTTTACTTAAATGGTGTCTCAATGTAATGACTGAGTGCCTCCAGTGTGAAGTTATGCCTCCATTTCCTAAATCTGGCTAAATTAAGCATTTGATATAAACTCTGACACGAAGCAGGGACTGAATGGGATAGCAATGTGGCAAGGTCTCTGATATTCTCTTGATAAGTCAAAGCCAATGCTTTCTAAAAAGGCATTTCTTGCTCCAGTGTCAAATCAGAGGTTAGACCTGAAGGAAAGACAAACAGAAAGAGACTCTATAGTCATAGGACTTGCCTGACAGCTGCTGAATGATTACAAGCAGTAAGCTTTTTGCTATAAAAAAATCAAGCATAATATTTAAGCAATAATTTCCCCGTTCAGTATGAGAAACCTTAGCCACAACACTAATGGTACCCATGACAGACAGGCCCCTTTTGTTTTGACCAAAGATAAAAGACTGAAATCTTGAAGAGGTTGAAACAGCAGCAGGAGAGGTCTTGGAAACCAATGAACCACACGGCTGCTCTGTCCGCCTGGTGTCTACAAGCACCACCCACGAGAGTCCATCTCATCCACATTCAGTTACAGTCTTTTGCTCTTACCAAAATCAGCAGTGGTCTTTCAAAGCTTGATGTAGTTAAGAACAGTGAATCTGACTTGCTGATCAATGTGATAGCAATAATAAAGCATACAAAACTTTCACTTTTCTCTAAAGATTAGTTGAAGACACATTACAAGAACGTCTGATAGTCCATGTGACCATCCACCAAGCACAGTCAAGATTGAAAAGGAATTTGCTTTAAAAATGTGAAGTTGACAAGCTCTAGTTAAAAACCATTTTAAAAGATCAATTTCATTACACAGCCAATATATCTTATTTATAAATGTAAGACCCATTCTTTACATGACCTTCTTGAAATAATGTCTACATGGTAACTGGCAGGGAATGCCTCTAGTCTCTTTATCCAAACTTTGAATGGTATAAGTTCATTTCCACTGAACTGGGTACTTAATGACATTTCCTCTAGGAGTGGTCTGACCAGCACACACTTACTGCAGGTGTCAGAGAAATAAAGCCAATTTGACTCTGAAGACAAGGAAAACGAATTCTGATTTCTAGGACATTAACTACTGCTTATTGCTGCAACTCATATAAAATTTATATGCTGGGTTCATACACATTGATTTTTTTCCCCTATTGTTATTTAACTTAAAAAACAAAATTATCTTTGTTCTTTAACCCTCAGAAAATGAATACTTTTAGGCAAGTAACCAAAAAAAGAAAAAAAACAAATCGGAAACATGTTCTTTGCCCAGAGTCCTCAGAGGGTTAAAGTGTAGGATTTTCTGTAATAAGGCACCCTTATTCCACTTTCTTCTTAAAAGAAACTTTTTCTTTGGTTTCCTGTAACTTTTCAGTGAGTCTATCCTTTGTCTCCTCCATTTTCTCTGTGATGAGCTCCTTAGTCTCTTCCATTCTGCCCTGCAAATACTCCTTGACAGGTGGTGGGGTTGACATGTAGCCATGGCTTCGCAAATACTTCACGGTAAAGGATGTTCCTCCCAAGGTCACAGTGTAGCGGGCAGGTGTTGCGATCTTAAGGGGAAAGAAAAAGCAAACAGGTGGATCAACATGTGATTGGGACTAAATAAAATTAAGTTCAAATTTAAATGTTTGGTAATAATCAGCATAGACTATTGTTTGAGGTGAGTTTAACACCCTATATTGTTGGTCTTTCTAAGAAGGAATACTTTTCCTCCAGACATTTTAAAATGGCTGTCCTCAGACGATACCACTTAAGATTTCAGGGTTATCGCAGACAGCTGCACTGACACCCTTACTGAATGCTAATGAGCACAGGGACAGATCTGCCCACATGGCAGAAAGAGGGCATGAGTCTGCTACCAGTAATACAGGTGCACCTGTTTGTGCCCTAGGACCTCTGCCATGTACTATATATCTGAAGCTAAGATGCAGCTGATGTTCCGACAGTGGGAGGAGGCTGAGCAAGAGTCACATACTTCTTTGCTGCATCTGTTTTTGCTCGACTCTCAAATCATCTTCCTGTAACTCTCTCTGCACGTATGTTCCCATCCCCACTACAGGGTCTGAGCTGACAGCTCCCTAGGTGACTGTCAGGCCTTCTATGCTTTAATAAGAAAAGGACAAAGACTCAAGAGACTTGAAGCAGAGGAAGAGCTTTGCAAGGACAAATGGCCACAAGGTACCAGGAGCTCAAGCAGGCACACTACACCTAACTACATTTGGAAAGCACTATCATGCTCCCTCAGTCTCTCTCACAATTGCTCCTCTATTCCCACCAACCTGCTCTTAGAAGTTTTAATGGCTTCTATGAAACTACAGGCACCATTACCCAGAGAACAGCCTGGGCCAACTCTAAGATAGCTCCCTTGGCCTGACTCTCATGCACTTGGTGCCCCAGCTGACTTCTCAAGATCACTGACCATTTCACTCTGGCTGTTCAACAAGCTCTGTAGACTCTTCTTCACTGTCTCACTGCCATGCTGGCCTGCCCAGGTCATGCTTTTATTGTCATCTATATATTAGGAATTCTTCATTTGCATCTCCACATTGAACCCCTTTCCTGAATTCTAATAAAGTATAGCTACTCTCTAACTCACTTGTACTTGCACATCTGAATCCACTTTAAAACTTAATATGCACAAATTCACGACCTCACTTGTCTCAGTCAGTTCTGTTTCTTCCAAAATTTTACTCAACACAGGAAATGGGAATTTGTTCTTCTAGCTGCTCAGGCCAAAATGAATAGCTCTTAATGCATTTCTTTAACATAATTTGCATGCATATTATTAAGATTGCATATCATTATTTCTTGAAAACATATCCACTGTTCTCTCCTCTGCCTCTGATAGCACTGGCGTACTAAATGTGTGAGGACCTAGGCCTAGGCTTCTGTGACAAACAGCCTTCTCAGAGGCCTTTGTTATTACTCAGCCCTAATGTGAAAGGTTCTCAATATAGTAGCTGTGGTGTTTTTGCTGAAACACAGGTCACATGCTTAAAGTTACTCAATAGCTTTTCAAGCCCTATAGCTTACAGGCTGATCTGGCAAGACTTTCTGCCTCTTGCTCATTCCAGCCACAGCTAGTCCTCTAGCATCCAGCATTCTGCAGCCCTCAAAGTCTCCTCTGCTGGGAGCACAGCCACCCCTCCATCCCCCTCTCTGCCCCAGTGGGTTACCAGATGAATCTGCTGAGGGCTTAAAGCACTCTCATCTAAATTTGCAATCTTGAGGAGAAGGGGAGGAGGTAGGGTGAGGGGAAAGGGACAGGATGGACAAAAAAAACAAAAAACAAAAAATAAACCCAAACTAACACCAACCACTTTATATGGCTTTTCTTTCAAAAAATATTTTAAAATCTTTATTTTATGTGAATGAGTCTTTTTTTAATATTTTTTTATACTTTATTTACATTTCAAATGTTTTCCCCTTTCCAGATCTCCCTTTTGGAACCTCCCCCTTTCCTCCCCCTCCCTCCATGGGGGTAGTCACCCACCCACCCACCCACCCATTCTCTTCTTCCCTCCTTGCCATTCTCCTATACTGAGGCATCTAACACCCTCAGGACCAAGGGCCTCTCCTCCTCCTGATGGCTAACAAGGCCCTCCTCTGCCACATATGTGGCCAGCACCATGGGTCCCTTCCATGTGTATTCTTTGGTTGGTGGATCGGTCTGGGGGGGGGGGAAGGGGTCAGCCTAGTTGCCACTGTTGCTGCCTCCCTGGGGATGCAAACTCCCTCAGCTCCTTCAGTCCCTTCTCCAAGTCCTCTATCTGTGACCTCACACTCAGCCCAATGGTTGTTGTGAATGACTCGTGGGTATTTCAAACTTTTGGGCTAATAACCACTTATCAGTGAGTACATACCATGTTCATTCTTTTGTGACTGAGTTATCTCACTCAGGATGATATTTTCAAGTTCAATCCATTTGCCTGCGAATTTCATGAAGTCATTGTTTTTAATAGATGAGTTGTATTCCATTGTGTAAATGTACCACATTTTCTGTATCCATTCCTCTGTTGAGGGACATCTGGGTTGTTTCCAGCTTCTGGCTATTATAAATATGGCTACTATGAACATAGTGGAACATGTGTCTTTATTACATATTGGAGCATCTTCTGGGTATATGCCCAGGAGTGGAATAGCTGGGTCCTCAAGTAGTATTATGTTCATTTTTCTGAGGGTCTGCCAAACTGATTTCCAGAGCAGTAGTATCTGCTTGCAATCCCACCAGCAATGGAGGAGTGTTCTTCTTTCTCCACATCCTCGCCAACATCTGCTGTCACCTGATTTTTGATCTTAACCATTCTGACTAGTGTGAGGTGGAATCTCAGGGTTGTTTTGATTTGCATTTCCTTGATGACTAAGGATGCTGAACATTTCTTTAGGTGCTTCTCGGCCATTCGAATTTCCTCAGTTGAAAATTCTCTGTTTAGGTCTGTTCCCCATTTTTTGATAGGGTTATTTGGATCTCTGGAGTCTAGTTTCTTGAGTTCTTTGTATACATTGGATATTAGCCCTCTATCAGATGTAGGATTGGTAAAGATCTTTTCCCAATCTGTTGGTTGCCAGTTTATCCCATTTACAGTGTTCTTTGCCTTACAGAAGCTTTGTAATTTCATGAGGTCCCCTTTGTTGATTCTTGGTCTTAGAGCATAAGCCATTGGTGTTCTGTTCAGGAACTTTTCCCCTGTGTCCATGTGTTCCAGATTTTCCCCCACTTTCTCTTCTGTTAGATTCAGTGTATTTGGTTTTATGTGGACATCCTTGATCCACTTGGACTTGAGCTTTGTACAGGGAGATAGGAATCAATTCACATTCTTCTACATGTAGACCACCAGCTGAACCAGCACCATTTGTTGAAAATGCTGTCTTTTTTCCACTGGATGGTTTTAGCTCCTTTGTCAAAGATCAAGTGACCATTAAGTGTGTGGGTTCACTTCTGGGTCTTCAATTCTATTCCATTGATCTACCTGCCTGTCATTGTACCAATACCATGCAGTTTTTATCACTACTGCTCTGCAGTACAGCTTGAGGTCAGGGAGGCTGATTCCCCCAGAAGTCCTTTTATTGTTGAAAATAGTTTTTGCTATCCTGGGTTTTTTTGTTATTCCAAATTAATCTGAGAATTGCTCTTTCTAAGTCTATGAAGAATTAAGTTGGAATTTTGATGGGGATTGAATTGAATCTGTAGATTGCTTTCGGCAGGATGGCCATTTTAACTGTATTAATCCTGCCAATCCAGGAGCATGGGAGGTCTTTCCATCTTTTGAGGTCTTTTTCAGAGACTTGAAATTCTTGTCATACAGATCCTTCACTTGTTTGGTTAGAGTCACACCAAGATACTTTATATTGTTTGTGACAATTGTGAAGGGTGTCACTTCCCTAATTTCTTTCTCAGCCTGATTATCCTTGAGTATAGGAATAGTACTGATTTGCTTGAGTTAATTTTGTATCCAGCCACTTTGTTGAAGGTGTTTATCAGCTGTAGTAGATCTCTGGTGGAGTTTTTTGGGTCACTTAAGTATACCATCATATCATCTGCAAATAGTGATATTTTGATTTCTTCCTTTCCAATCTGTATCCCTTTGACCTCCTTTTGTTGTCTAATTGCTCTAGTTAGAACTTCAAGTACTATATTGAACAGACAGGGTAGCCTTGCCTAGTCCCTGATTTTAGTGGTATTGCTTCACGTTTCTCTCCATTTAGTTTGATGTTGGCCACTGGTTTGCTGTATATTGCTTTTACTATGTTTAGGTATGGTCCTTGAATTCCTGATCTTTCCAAGACTTTTATCATGAAGGGATGTTGAATTTTGTCAAATGTCTTTTCAGCATCTAACGAAATGACCATGTGGTTTTCTTTGGGTCTGTTTATGTAGTGGATTACATTGATGGATTTCCCAGTATTGAACCATCCCTGCATCCCTGGTATGAAGCCTACTTGATCATGGTGAATGATCGTTTTGATGTGTTCTTGGAGACAGTTTGTGAGAATTTTATTGATTATTTTTGAATCAATATTCATAAGGGAAATTGGTCTGAAGTTTTCTTTTATTGTTGGGTCTTTGTGGGAGTTTGGTATCAGTGTAACTGTGGCCTCATAGAATGAATTGGGTAGTGTTCCTTCTGTTTCTATTTTATGGAATAGCTTGAAGAGTATTGGTATTGGGTCTTCTTTGAAGGTCTGATAGAATTCTGCACTGAACCCATCTGGTCCTGGGCTTTTTTTGGTTGGGAGACTTTTAATGACTACTTCTATTTCTTTAGGAGTTATGGGACTGTTTAGATGGTTTATCTGATCCTGATTTAACTTTGGTAATTGGTATCTGTCTAGAAACTTGTCCATTTCATCTAGATTTTCCAATTTTGTTGTGTATAGGCTTTTGTAGTAGGATCTGATGACTTTTTGAATTTCCTCAGAATCTGTTGTTATATCTCCCTTTTCATTTCTAATTTTGTTAATTTGGATACTGTCTCTGAGCCCTCTGGTTAGTCTGGCTAAGGGTTTATCTATCTTGTTGATTTTCTCAAAGCAGCTCCTGGTTTTGTCGATTCTTTGTATAGTTCTTTTAGTTTCTACTTGGTTGATTTCAGCCCTTAATTTGAATATTTCCTGCCTTCTACTCCTCTTGGATGCATTAGCTTCTTTTTGTTCTATAGCTTTCTGGTGTGCTGTTAAGCTGCTAGTTTATGCTCTCTCCAGTTTCTTTTTGGAGACATTTAGAGCTATGAGTTTTCCTCTTAACACTGATTTCATTGTGTTCCATAAGTTTGGGTATGTTGTACTTTCATTTTCATTAAATTCTAGGATGTCTTTAATTTCTTTCCTTATTTCTTCCTTGACCGAGTTATCATTGAGTAGAGCACTGTTCAGCTTCCATGTGTATGTGGGCTTTCTGTTGTTGTTGTTGCCATTGGAGACCAGCCTTATTCTGTAGTGATCTGATAGGAGGCATGGGATTATTTCAATCTTTTTATATCTGTTGAGATTTGTTTTGTGACCAATTATATGATCAATTTTGGAGAAGGTACCATGAGGTGTTGAGAAGAAGGTATATTCTTTGATTTAGGATGAAATGTTCTATAGATTTCTGTTAAATACATTTGGTTCATAACATGTTAGTTTCACTGTGTCTCTGTTTAGTTTGTGTTTCCAAGATCTGTCCATTGATCAGAGAGGAGAATTGAAGTCTCCCACTATTATTGTGTGAGGTGCAATGTGTGCTTTGAGCTTTAGTAAAGTTTCTTTTATGAATGGGGGTGCCCTTGCATTCAGGGCATAGATGTTCAGAATTGAGAGTTCTTCATGGTAGATTTTGCCTTTGATGAATATGAAGGGTCCTTCCTTATCTTTTTTGATGACTTTTGGTTGAACGTCTATTTTATCCGATATTAGAATGGCTACTCCAGCCTGTTTCTTGGGACCATTTGCCTGGAAAATTGTTTTCCAGCCCTTTACTCTGAGGTAGTGTTTGTCTTTAATACGGAGGTGCGTTTCCCGTTTGCAGCAAAATGGTGGGTCCTGTTTACGGATCCAGTTTGTCAGTCTATGTCTTTTTTGGGGGGAATTGAGTTCATTGATGTTAAGAGATATTAAGGAATAGTGATTGTTGCTTCCTGTTATTTTCATGTTTGTGTGGCTATCTTCTTTTGAGTTTGTTGAAAGATTACTTTCTTGCTTTTTCTAGGGTGTAGTTTCCCTCCTTGAGGTAGCATTTTACATCTATTATTCTTTGTAGAGCTGGGTTCGTGGAAACATACTGTGCAAATTTGGTTTTAGAATATTTTTGGTTTCATCATCTATGATTATTGAGAGTTTTGCTCGGTATAGCAGCCTGGGCTGACATTTATGTTCTCTTAGATTCTGTATGAGAGCTGCCTAGGATCTTCTAGCTTTCATAGTCTCTGGTGAGAAGTATGGTGTAATTTTGATAGGTCTGCCTTTAAATGTTACTTGACCTATTTCCCTTACTGCTTTTAATATTCTTTCCTTATTTTGTGTACTTGGTGTTTTGACTATATTGTGGGGGGAGGAATTTCTTTTCTGATCCAGTCTATTTGGAGTTCTGTAGGCTTCTTGTATATTTATGTTCATCTCTTTTTTTAGGTTAGGGAAGTTTTCTTCTATAATTTTGTTGAAGATATTTACTGGTCCTTTAAGTTGGGAATCTTCACTCTCTTCTATACCTATTATCGTCAGGTTCTGTCTTCTCATTGCATCCTGGATATCCTGGATGTTTTGGGTTAAGAGCTTTTTGCATTTTGCAATTTCTTTGACTGTTGTGTCCATGTTTTCTATGGTATCTTCTGCTCCTGAGATCTTCCATCTCTTGTATTCTGTTGGTGATGCTTACATCTATGACTCCTGAACTAACTCCAGGGTTGTCTCCCTTTGTGATTTCCTTATTGTTTCTATTTCTATTTTTAGTTCCTGGATAGTTTTGTTTATTTCCTTCGTCTGTGTGTTCCCCTGTAATTCTGCCCATTTGATTGTGTTTTCCTGTAATTCTATAAGGGATTTTTGTGTTTCCTTTTTAAGGGCTTCTAGTTGTTTACCTGGGTTCTCTTGTATTTAAGGGAATTATTTCTTTCTTTCTTTATATCTTCTATCATCATCATGAGATGTGATTTTAAGTCTGAGTCTTCCTTTTCTGGTGTGTTGGGGTATCCAAGGCTTGCTGTGGTGGGAGAGCTGGATTCTGATGATGCCAAGTAGCCTTGGTTTCTGTTTGTTATGTTCTTGCCCTTGCCTTTTGCCATCTGGTTATCTCTGGTGTTAGCTGGTCTTACTTTCTCTGGCTGTGGCTTGTCTTTCCTGCAAGCCTAGATGTCAGTACTCCTTGAAGACCAGTTCTCTCTGAGAGGAATTTGTGTTTGGAAAGCTGTGGTACAGAGTCAGCTCTGGGTTGCAGACAGTAACCAGAAGGATCTAGTCCCCAGCTGTCCCTTGGTTCCTGGGTCCTGATGGCTCTTGCAAGGGTCCCTCTTGATCCGGTGAATTTCAACAGAAGTGGTGGTCTTGCCTGTGCTTGAAGGTGTGTCAGCACTCCTGGGATATCAGCTCTCTCCTGGCACTATTTGAGTATGGAGCCCTGTGTCACAGGATCCACTCCCCGGCCACCGAAAGAAACTAGAAGACCACTCCTCAGTCCCTGTGTCCTGGGGATTCCAGGTGGGTCCCTCTGAACAGACAGGCTTGCCCACACTCCTGGGAGGCTAGCTTTCTCCCAGTGCTATTTGGCTATGGAGCCCTGGTGGCCTAGGCAGAGGCCTCCTGCCACAGATTGAAATCGGAAGGCTCCTGTGCATGAGTCTTTTACCTGCACATATGAATGTGCACTGCCTGTGAGCCTGGTGCAAACAGAGGTCAAAGGATGGCATTGGAGCCTCCAGAATCAAAGTTACAAATGGTTGTGAGCCAGCAATTGAATGCTGGGAACTGAACTGCTGCTCTTTTGCAAGAGCTTCAAGTACTGTATTTTTTCTTAACATTTAGTATAATTTAAATATACAGATATTGTGTGTATGTGTGTGTATTTTAACCCCTCCATTTCTGTCTCTGCAATTGCCCATGGCCTTTCCACTCTTACTCCCTAGGATACATGCTTTATGTTGGGGGTTCTTGGCAGTGTTTTTGTTTGTTTGTTTTTTAGGTTTTTAGAGACAGGGTTTCTCTGTGTAGCCCTGGCTGTCCTGGAACTCACTCTGTAGACCAGGCTGGCCTCGAACTCAGAAATCCACTTGCCTCTGCCTCCCATGTGCTGGGATTAAAGGCGAGCACCACCACTGTCCGGCTTTGGTAGTGTTTTATTTTCTTCTTTTCCTGTTTTTTTTTTTTTTAATGAAAAATAGGTTTTTATTGTCTCAGAACTTGTTATGTAGATCAAGCTTTCCTTGAACTCGGAGAACTGTTTCCTGCTTTCCAAGTACTAGAACTAAAAGGCATGCTACAGCATACCTGGCCCAACAATGTTTTCTGTAATTAGTGAATTCCTCCTGGTCCCCAGAATAGCACCTGGCATGTAGTTAAGAGTTGACTACATCTGAGTAAACTATAGGTGCATGTGAAAGGCATTTGAGGGAGCTCTGATGTGTACCCAGCTAGCTGCTTAGTACTCTTGGAGTTTAAAGAAGAAAAGGCATCTCTGTTGTTCTACTTAAGGGGCTGTAGTTATAGAAAACTCAGGGCCATGCTCCTCATTCCTCTCATCCCACAAACGGACACGAGGGGGGAGAAATCCACAGGATTTGTGGCTTTCCAAATAAGCTGAGCACTGATGCACCCAAAAGTACACCAAAGAGAGCGAAGTACAAACACAGGCCCCTGAATTCCTGCAAGTTCAGGAGAAAACAGACAATATGAAGAGTTACTAGCACATGGACAAGGAGAGTCAGAAAAATGACTGAAACCACCACCATATTCCTTGATATATTATGGTTAAATTTAACCTACTGTAGCTATAAAACACTATAAATTTAATATATTTTAATGTGAGAAAAACAGAGCAGTTAAGCATCGAAAAAAACTGCCTAAGATTTCATATGATTCTAGTAAAGGTGACAGAAAAAAAAAAAAATCACATCTGAATGACACCTGAATGACTGTTAAGTCATTATTCTATGTACTTTTATACAACATAATACCTACTTTCCCAAAACGTTCATTTAGAAATAGGTATCACAGAATCTTATCTTTTCAAAAAATGAGATTACTATACTAAATTCTATGATTTACAGTGAGATTTCCTTTTATATAAACTATATAAACACAACAGTGTCTACATCTTAGTAGCTACAGGGATGTGTAAAATAAGAACCCCTGGGAACTAAGCCTAGAGTGTGGCACACAAGACAGCTGAAGTAAGTTTCCAGAATCCCACTTACTAAGAAAGGATAAAGTATCATAACAATAAAATAAATGTTACATTTCACTAACAAGCCCTGGCAAATGATGACTTAACCTGTTTTCAAGGTGCTTCTTCCTAAAGTCAAAGTTTTATTCTTGTACGTGCTGTTCATTAGAAATACAAGAGTGAAAATAGGATATGAAAATGAAAAAAAAAGAAAGGAAAAACAAGTGAGAGCTAAATGTGACTCTTCCAGGGATGTGCAGCCTGTGAGGTATGCGAGGAACCCACCTTAAACATGGCGTAGGCTGTCAGCGCGTTCCCACTTTGGGAGTTTTTCAGGATGTCTACTACACTGTCAGGTAACCCAATGAGCTCTAGAAAGGGAATGACATTCACTCCTCTGCAAAAGAAACACAAATTAAGTCATGACTAAGCAAACCTTTACGGAGAGTATTTTCAGAAGATTATCTAAAACCATAAACTACAAATTTGGATAATGTATATTACATTTTATTTGCTCAGGAGGCCTAAGGTTGAGGCCTAATGGGAGGCCAGCCTGGGCTACATATCTCAAAAAACAAAACAGCAGCAACAAAACTAAACAAACCCAAACCAAACTACCACTACCACCACCACAACAAAACAAAAAACCCAAACCAAACCCAAAGCCTAGTGCTGGTTCTGCAGAAGGCGTTGCCTTCCCTGCCCTGCATGTGTTCAGGTAGTTCTGCCGCCTTTCTCTCCTGTGGCCCAGTTAGTGTATTCAGCCCAGAGATGTGTGTCAGAGTTAAAGCAATGGCTTTAAGTCAACGAGGAGAGCACGGTTAGAACTGTTTACTTGACCTTCATTTCCTCACCCAAACACCGTTTTCCTTAGAATATGCTAATTCACATTTCAGGATCTTAAATTTTACCTTTCACTGATATCTTTTCTGTACTATACAAAGAATGAGTGATTCTGTGAGTTTAACATAATCGACAAGTATGCCTTTATGCTTATTATCAGATTAAAAGGAAGGTAAGGAATTACAACAAATTGCACCAGATTCTCAGAGGAAGAGAAGGCAGAGAAAGCCCCTGACTTCTGTAATTTTAGTTTCCTCATTTTGTTATACCTGGTTGTCCTAATCTTTCCTGATTACAACTGTAGATAATCTGTAGCAGGACAAGGAATCATCCACATGAACTTAAAATGATCACATTCTGGAAATGTAATGCAAAAAAGTATGCTACTGTGAAATCTGTAATTGAAGGGACTGCCTCAGAACGCCACCGCCTCTTTCCTTTCTTCTTTCGAGTCTCTTCCTCTGGAGAGATATGCCTTTCAGAACCTTGGATGGTGAAGAAGGCAGACATGGGTGTTTTAGATGTCCAGGAGAGCAGGGACTCAATTTGAGATTGGGGTTTTGTTCTCTTGAGGAAATCCATGTTGCATATTCTCCCTCAGGGAAAGTTGAGCTATGTCTCGTTTAGCATGACTGCAAGGGTGCACAACATGCCTCTGTCTTCCTTGTCCTGTCCCTGGCACTTAGAAGTGTGCCTTTTAACTATAGCAGAGTCCTCAGGTTGCTCTAATATAACCAACTCTTCCCCTAGTCAGTAAGAAAGGGAACTGCCGGGATATACTATTGGGGTAGTTATATACTTTTAATTTATTTTTAATATAAAAACAGTTAGTTTAAGTGCGGGAAAAGGTGATTTCACTATGACACTAAGCCACTTGGGAGGACTTTTAGTACAGTATAGTGGCTACTGCTAATCATTACCCAGGATGTCTAGCTAGCATCAAAAATATGAGTAAATAAGAGCAGCAGAAAGAACTATTTTAAAACGGATTTCAAGATCAGGATCTAATATAACACCATTTATTTGCATATTCATTTTTTTTAGATAACAATAAAATCTTATTATAGTAAGACTTGATATTAAACTTGGCCTTTTAATGGATATTCTTAAGTCTTTAAAGTGGCATCCTATCATTTAACACCAATGATAAGACAAAATTTGACCAAATATAAGAGCTAGTAATAAAGAGAAGGCATTTATCATAAAGATAAGACAATAACACTCAGCTGGTGCCACAAGAATCTGAATCAAGCTAGAAGATCCGCTGTTTGCCACTTTCTGGCCTGGCACGTGTGCTCACTGTCAGTTTATGGATGGTTCAACAGTCTAAAGAAGGCTGTCTAGAGGAAGTACAGTAACACCAGCAGAGCTGTAGCTGACAGTGCGTCCGTCCCAGGGTCTTGGTTAGGAATCTGAATCTCTGGATACAAAGCATCAAGACACAGGGACAACACAGTTGCTACTGAGCCATATGTGATTATAGAGAACATTTATTTTCAAAGAACACAGCTCTCTGCCACCTTTTGCCACCCAGCAGTAGTCAGGAAACTCAGTGTGTAAAACACCTGTTAGTGTAATTTAGCTCTGACTGAAATAAATACATTAAGAGCTTTAGAACATTGCCACTTAGTTTAATATACAATGGTATTTTGCTTTCAGGTTGGAGGAGTACCTGAGACAAACAGGTCAGTAATACAACATCGATAAGAAAACAGTATTTTCTTATTTTAATAGTAAGTAGGTAACCAACAAGGAAGGAGTGTTTTCCAGTTAGGACAAAATGAAAAGAACTATGTTGGGGATTGACTCTAATGTTTTGTCTTAATTCAGCTCCCCAAATCACATGGGAATCTATGCGTCCAGATGCTGAGGGTTCCTGTCAACAACTGGTTTTTGATTGGTCAATAAAGTTACTAAGAGCCAATGGTGGCCCAATCCTTGGGCAGGGAGAAGGAGGTGGGAATTTTAGATTTCCTAGACAAGGGATATAAGTTAGAAGGAGGAGCAGAATCTTCATGATGGGGAAGCAGAGAGATCAGATTTAAGAGTTGCAGAATGAAATCATCCAGCCATGTAAGTGGCCCCCAGGGGCCACTCCCCTGATTGGGTCTGGGGTAGCAGAGATGAAATACAGATTTAACAAATATTAACTCAGGAATATTGGAGGGGAAAGTGGGTTAGCCACCTGGAGTTAGGGAGAAGCCCAGCCCTTGTGCTGTTAGGACATATTAACATCTGCATTTGTGTCTTTCATTTCAGGGATCCAGAGAACTCTGGCAGATGAAGAAACGTGATCATGTGCTGGGAGTTCAGTGTGATTTAACAGATTACCATTACAGATTGCGCCCAATGTGGGGCAAGAACTCACTTTTAAAAATTAACTGGAGATTCCCTAATGGAATACACAGGCATCATGATGTAAGATTAGGAAGTGGGGAGAATTTGGTTTCTCAGTGAGCCGAGCCCCTGCTGTGCAAAGAGACAGGCTGCTCAAAAGTCAGGCAGAGACAAACAATAAAAGTTGCCTGACTCCTACAACCAGATAAAGAAATAGAGACAAATAAAATTTGATTTAATTGTTTTTAAGAACAGAAAAGAAGTATAATGATAATTGTTTAAATGTTTTTAAGTATACATGGAATAAAGAAATCTAGGCCTTTGATAGCAAATGTAGGAAATCAAAGGCACAGAGATATTAATCCCAGTAGAATAGAATGAATGAGAAAAATGCATTAAAAGAAAATTGAAAAAGTCTTACCAGGACAATACTTGGGATCTTTGAACATGGTCTACATGGGATTTCTGGGATTGCTTAGCCTGGTTTGACAAATGTAGAGCCTAGAAATAGGCTTATACAGTAAGTAGAAGGGAATTTAATTGAAGTATGCATAGATGAATAAATAATTGAGGCTTATCTTAAATTGTAGGTCAAAGAGCAGGAGATAAGTAGAAAAACCTTATCTCAGACAGATAGTAGAAACTATGCCAATTCAACTTATATAAAGAGAAAGGAGACATATGTACCCACAGAGATATTAATCTCCATAGAAGAGAGGACTTAAGTATACATAAATGAATAAATAATTGAGACTTTTGGTCTTAAATTGTAGGTCAAAGAGCAGGGGATAATGGAAAAACCTTATCTCAGACAGATAGAAGAAACATAATTCAAGTTATATAAAGAGAAAGGGATACACACACACACACACACACACACACACACACACACACCCATGAGATATTAAGCTCCACAGAAGGGCAAATTTAAATATGCATAGATGAAAAATAGAGGCTTTTGATCTTAAATTGCAGGTCATAAGCAGGGGATAGGGACCCTAACATCTCAGACAGATAGTAAAAACTTAGGCCTTGGTCTCTCTATTCAAAATTATGTCATGTAATAACAAGACAGGGAATAGTAAAAGAATACTGTCTCAACAGATAATAGTTACTTAGATTACTTTGAATTGTTTATCAAGATGTGTGTGGTTGTAAGTCTGGTGGTTATGATATTAAAAATCCTCTGGGAGAGAGGCCAAGCTATTAAATTAATTTGATCTATACCTTTAATAATTTGGGTTACTGGACCAAGGACATGCTATTTTGGGAGAGAGCTCTGGTTTTGTGTTGACAGGAAAGGAGAAAAGGTTTTAGACTCCTTCCAAAGTGATATGGATCAGATATGACAGGGGAAGACCCCCTAAACATCTTGAATACGGAAAAGAAATATTAAAAAAAACATCAAACAGGACAGGTAACTTGATTTGCTGATTCCTCGACATGAGAACAGCCCTATAACTGGCTTAGACGTAAGAATGTCTCTCGCCAAACTTCAACTAAAATTAGCCAATAAATCTTGTTGGTTACAAAATCCTTAAAATTCATCATGTCATCCTTCACATGGCATGAATAAAGACTTATTACAATTGGTTATTGATCAAATTAACTTATAAAAGGATAGTTATCTTTTACCTGCTAAAATAAACAAAATTTTATCCTTAACTGATCTGTGCACCTTGTGTAATCCATATAAATATCTTAATAGTACTAAAATTTTGGTTGTAAGATTCATATATTACAGAATTTATAGTTCTGACAAGATTCATCCATGAGGATGCTGAAATGACCTGTTACTCCAGCCCCCTGTTCCTAATGCTGTCCAGAAACTTGCTTCCAGAACAACTTCAGAAATTGCTGATGGTTCCTGATGGACTTGGTTCATCCAGCCTTTCACACAGATCCCAAAACTTCACTCAAACCCTATTAACAGATACTAAATCTAGCCTTCTTAAGTCTAACCAAATATTTCTAATTTTCCTATCAGTCCCCATCTCTTTAAAAATTTTTTGTCACCCCCTTTCAACAAGACAAAGTTGTGGAGAGTCGTCATCCCTTAGGTTTGGGTGTCTGGTATGGCAATTTTATAAATTATAGATAGGTTGTCATTTTAGGGGATAATTTGGAAATGGTCATAATTTTGAACGGGGGGGAAATAGATGGGATAGATTACTAAATTTCTTCTTCTTCTTCTTCTTTTTTTTCAAGACCTTAATTTATCCTTAAACAAAACATTACATAGCCATATTCTTACACTGATAAAAAAAATCTATGTAATTGGTACAAAATTAAAATTATCATTTCTTAAATTGGTACAGAATTTATACATTGTTATAGATTTAAGGTTTTATTGGTATAAATCTTTATATATTAATACAAACTTTGAAATTAATATTGTCACTTTTAGATAGCCATTGTGCCTATGCAACTCATTTAAGAATACAAGGCTTAGGCCCAGTCCTTCTAATAGCTGCTATTACAAACTGTTTAGGATGATTAAGTAAAGCAAGTTAAAAACCAGATAGTAAACTCATGGTTATATTAGATTCTGATCTAATTATATTAAGGTGCCTTCTACAATATTTAAATAGAAATAGCTAAGAGCAGTCAAGGTTTAACAGTTCAGATATACTTTATATAGATTGATAGTCTTCAAAAACATCAGAAATCCGCAGAATATGACATTTAATCATTTCATTATTATTAAAATTTTGACTAGAGACATGTCTGCTCCTGACAGTAACTCCTCCACCTCCTTCACGGTTCAAAGAAGAAACCAAGCATCAAAACCTCCATATAGACTTGCTCCAGTTATGGCAAGATAGCCACTGGACAAAAATTGCCCTAATTCATCTACGGACAAAATACTGTCCAGGAAAGGACACACATTGAGGGATAGTTGACAGCTTGGCATTGCCAAGACAGAGTAAGATAGTCCTTTATAGTTCCTGCCTCATACAAGGTCTGTCAGATGGTTCTGGGCCAGAAGACTGAAGACAGATGCTCCAACATTTTGAGGAATAGAGGACTGTCCAGGTAGTCTCTACAATTAAGTTTTGAAAGCTAAACTTTGTCTTTGTGCTTCCTATGTATTCAGGTAATATTTAATTTTTCTTGGATTTCTGATGGGATTAAAGACTAGTTATACTCTCATGATCAACCTATAGTTGTTTGACATTGAGGATGATGATATACATTTGAAAGGATGGTTTTCAGATGGTAATACAAGTTAAAATCAAAACATAATTCAGGTTTAGAATTGTAAACTCTTTAAGTTAGGATAGATGGTACTTTATCTAATTGACAAATATGATAGACTAGATATTAATTGTATATCATGCTTTGTAATTTACATAATTGTTATGGTTGTGCTCAATTTATGTCTGAGAGAAGAGCCTTTATTGGACACAAAGGGTGAGATGTTGGGGATTGGCTCTGATGGTTTGTCTTAATTTGGCTCCCAAAATCACATGGGAATCTATGTGCTCAGACACTGACGGTCCCTTTCCCCAATTGGTTAATAAAGTTACTAACAGCCAATAGTTGAGCAGGGAGACAGAGGTGAGACTTTTAGATTTTCTGGACAAGGGACATAAGGTAGAAGTAGTAGCAGAATCTTCATGATGGGAAGCAGAGAGATCAGATTTAAGAGTTGCAGAGAGAAATCATCCAGCCATTTAAGAGTCAGGGAATTGGCCCCAGGGGCCACTTCCTGAATTGGGTCTGGAGTAGCAGAGATGAAATACAGATTTTAAAAAATATTAACTCAGGAATATTGGAGGGGAAAGTGGATTGGTCACCTGGAGTTAGGGAGAAGCCCAGCTGTGTGCTGTTGGGACATATTAAATTTAATGCCTGTGCTTGTGTCTTTCCTTTCGGGGATCCAGAGAACTCGAGAGGGTCGAGAGAAGTGTGATCACCCACTGGAAGCTCTGTGTGGCCTAGCAGATTACCACTACAGAACTACAATGTTTTTGTTAGCTGGATGAAAAACTGGAGGTTAATACATACAACTTGAACTGGACAGTAAACCATTCCCATTGGAACATGTGTTAAATCGTTTTCTTCTGTAGACAAAAGTATTTTCTAAGTATTACTTGTGATTAAATCTTCCACTAAAATAAGTGAACTTTTGCATCATGTATAGTCTGCACCCATTAGGACAGGCTATGATGCTGGGCAGTAGGTGGTAGTTCTGGCTGGCAGAGTCCCATGTTCACCAACAGACCCAGAGCAAGTTGTGATGCCCAAGTTGTGTGATTTTAAATCGGGAAATCTCACATCTATATTTTGACCCAGCATCTTACAGAAAAAGAGTTAAGATAACACTAAAATATGTATTTTACAGGGGTGACAAAAATGACTGCCTTAGGTGAACTAAAAAAATAGGAAATATCACTATCTCCAAATTATTTTGGGTCTGTCTTTTCCAATAACATAATTTGTTTGTCAACGAAAGCACAAAGTAAAAGGAGGCAGTTCATGTAATAGGCCAAACAGGAACCTTATAAAGATATAGGATTTTCCCCCAAGACCAGAAATTGGGAGAAGACATAATCTTAACAGTATTGAATGACAAGAATCCCCAAGCGCAAAAGAGAAAGAAAGAAAGAAAGAAAGAAAGAAAGAAAGAAGGCAAGCCAGCCAGCCAGCCACATATCAGACAGCAGGACTACTTGGCCTTAGGAACCAAATACCTTCTGTCAAAAATAGTGCAGTTCTGAGAACTTCTACAAATATTAAACAGGTATAGAAAATGTCTTTAATAAAGACTATAATGCAAAGAAACAAACAGAACAGCATCAATTACATAAAGAAAACCCGTTCTTCTAGAACCATGGTGAAGAACAGTCAAACCCTCTGCCCCTCCATCTTGAGACTGGCTGGCTATGGCCACCCCTGCAGAAGGGAAGACACTCTAAAGAGAGACAACTGTGCTCCCACACTCAGCTATCAGCCTGGGGAGACAGTGATCCCCAAGGACTGAAACTGCCTCAGTCACTGGCTCAAAGAAAATAGTAGAGCCCTGGGGCCAGTCAAAGGACCAGTTGAAGGACAGATGGAAGCCATGATGACAGTGGTCAATGCGGAGCCTACACTTCAACCAGGACTGCTTTCCTCTTATCTTCTATTTAAACCTAAACCTCCTATCAGTACCACAGAGACAGACAGGTTTCTGTGTGTGTTGGAGAGGACCTCTCCGTTCCTCTTCTACATGTTGCTCATACTCAATAAATTAGCTTTCTCTGCTTTCCATTATCAGCTGTCTTTTGGTGCATTTAAGGGCCTAAGCCTAGGCAGACTTTGATCCTATCAACCCCAGGACCTATTTTACATTCAGCAGGCTCACCAGCTTTTCTGCCACTGGGTGAACTCCATAATCACAACTGTTATATTTTGTTAATACCTTAACACCAAGCCATTAAACATAACCAGACATTAAAATCAATGGACTCTGTAAAGTATAACATTATTCTAAACTGATTAGAAGAGTTAACAAGTGGTTTCTCATGCCCAGGCCACTCCTCAGGCATGTGGCCCATGAGCGCAGAACTGTAAGTTTCCCTGCTTTCCAGCAGGATGATGAATACAACTTACCTTAAAAGACAGGAACTGACACAAAAAATGCATTTAGAAATTGTATATTAAACACCCTGAGGGTAGGCTAACCAGTCTCACTTCTGATTAGAACAAAATGCCTAACCTATGCCATGAATCCAAGTGAATACTCATCTCAGCCTGTGGTGAGTTCATGTTAGCTAGGCTTTGGCAAAAGATATCCTGTGAATTTTCCACCAATAACATGTACCTAGCAAAGAGTCTCTTTTCACATGTAGAAACAGCATAGAAGTATAAGTACGGAACTCATGGGGCTGGTTAAGATGGCTCAGTGCATAAAGGTGCTTACTGCTAAGCCTGAAAACCTGAGTTCGTCGTTACTAGGACCCATATGATGGAAGGAGATTAGTGATTCCAGCAAGTTATCTTCTGAAGTCCACATGCATGGGCCCACCCATTCACTCATCTATCCAACAACAAATAAATGTAATAAAACAACAATGACCTTACTTCTGAGTCCTCCTAAACATGTAACACTGTCAGCAACGAGACCAGGAGATGGCTCAAACAAAGACCAAGCAAACCTATTCAGTTTCAGTGTATGCTCCACCCCTTACCAGCTGAATTAGTTTATTTCCCTTTGCCCAAACCTCTTCCACATTCATAAGTGGGAAGAACTGCATTACTTACTGTATTTGGTTGGTGGAGGAGTAAACGAGATGGCAGTTAAAAACTGTACCCATAAATAAATGCTAGGAATTCATAATAAAATGTGAAAACAGCTATAGAAAGTAGTTTTCCTCTATCAATCAAGGCACTGGGGGCTGGGGAGAGGAGATATGGAGAGAGAGATCAGTGGTTAAGTGTGTATGCTGTTCTTGCACAGGACTAGAGTTTGGTTTCCAGCACCTATTTAGGGCAGCTTACAACCACCTATAGCACCATCTCTACGGGGATCAGACGCCTCTGGCCTCTGTGGGCATCTGCAGTCACATGCACATACCCCAACACAGAATACATGCATATTAGAAATAGTATAAATCTTAAAAAAAATTAAGGGCCAGTGAGACGGTTTGGTGAGTAGAGGTGCTTGCCTGCAAGCTTGACATGAGCTCAACCCTGGGCACACAAGGCAGAAGGAGAGAACTAACTCCTGCAAGTTGTCCTTTGACCTCCACATGCTTGCCCACATACATATATAAGTACAGGTAATAAAACAAAGCTATTTAAGGCTATCAGTATAAACAAGAAGACTAACATCGTGATAAAACGTGGGAGATGGCCAACCAAGCAAAAACTTACTTTATAGTTGCATAGTAAAATGTTCCAAACCAAATACCAGAAGTTATTAGATGCACAGGAATTAAAACTTTTCCATATTGTCTAAATGTTTTCTTAAATCGTTGATATAGACTAATAGATTTGTCTTGTAAAGGATCTGGTTCTTCCTTTTTTTCTGATGGAGTTTCCTGGGATGTGGAACTGGAAGATAAAACCCTCTTGGATAAAATATCCTGCTCCCATCGTTCCTGGTGAAGGGCCCCCAGCTGAGGTGGCTGAGCATCTAACAGATTCCTTTGCTTTGCAAGGCACTGAACAGCAGATAAATGTAGCCACTGCTTTCGAAGGTGTGGTGTCCAAACCACTCTGTATTCACCTCTGTGTACAAGTAAGGGTCCTTTTGTGCTCCGATGGTGATCAAATAGCCTGGCTTTCTGTGCTTCCAAGAATGTCCTGAGTGCCAGCCGAGACATAGTCCGTGGTACATTCCATTGCATTTTGAAGGACAGGGATGGGTTTCAGCTTCTACAGAGACTAGATTTAGAAAAAAAAATTCTATTATACACAGCTTTCCATTTTAAGTCAAACTACTTAAAAGTTAACTATTGTCCATTAGAAATAAAAGGACAAACTGGTACTTAACCTGCAGGAAAAATGGTAAGGTATATAGTTTTAAGGTGCTGGGATTTTAACATTTCATAAAACACATTCTTTAAACAGAAGCTTAGCAGACATCTCAGAGGGTAACATTAACAAGCACTTTCATAACTACAAACGGGATGTTAGTAACAACTCTTCTATTATACAAAGAATCAGTGGAGCACAGATCTGAGTTCAGATGTTTTGGGGACATAATTCCATGTACTTTGCTCTCAGATTCCAAGCCCAAGTTAAATGATGACTACTTTAACAGGGTTCTTACACATCCATGTGCTACTCCTGATCTAAAGCTGTAAGTAAGTTACTTTCGTAAGTGTTAAGGTTTGAATAGTTGTGATCAGTACCAACTATTTTATAACTGCCTTTAAACAAGTAATAATAAAGTTATAAACCACATAAATTATTGATGATAAGAAACAGCCCCCCCAATGTCAAGAGAAGAGAAAGGGGGAAAAAAGATGTCTCATGACTTGACTTGGAATTAGTGTTGAATTCAGAAATGACAAGGTACTTGGGAAGCAGGAGGATCACAGGATAGGGGCCAGGCTGGGATACGAAGGGTCATCTTGTCTAAAGAATTCAAGGGACTGGAGAGATGGATCAGCAGACAGGAGTACTTGCTGTTCTTCCAGAGGACCTAGGTTCGGTTCCCAGCACCTACACCTGCAGCTTACACAACACAATAATGAAAAGAGAACTAACCTCCCTCCACTCTACTGAAAGGTAAGATAAAATTTTAAAAGAATACAGACTTCAGAAAAAGAAAGTCCTTAACTTACTAGTATTTTTGAACGAATTAGCGTCTTCAAGTGCATGTTTCTCATTAGGAGATGGGATTATAAGAACTACTAAGATAGTCCTTACTTCATCCCAGCAACTTCTAACATTTTGAAAGCAGATGATCTTATATTTTAAGTTGCATTACTACTAAGAGTCAGTAAGACTTCTATAATAACCCAGTAGTTCATGATACCTACTTTTACATGAAGATTCATTATCTAGAGTAGATAGTTGACAGAGAAGCAAAATCTGTCATTGTATAAAAGCTTTTATGATCAACCGTATTTCCTCTCTAATAATTACCATCACTCCCTACCAGGTTATCACAGATCACTCTACATCAAGTATTATGTGGTAAGTGAAAATTCCACCATACATCCCTTCATCAAGAAGTACTGCAGCAGCATCCTATAGCACCAATACCCTAATTGTAAAGGCTGCTGCTTTTGCTGTGGCTAAAGCTAAGCCTGACCCTGTAGAAATGTCAAACATTGGTACTGCATATTTTTTTGTGAGCACTGGTTTTGCACTGGTTCTGTAGTCTATCTACATAATAAAGTTAGAAGTATCTGGCCTGTATGTATTTGTTAGAATTCTAAATTTGCACTTTTCCAGGAGTTTTATGTTCTTCATATCTCCATATTGTCCTTCATATCTCATGCTATGTGACTTTCTGGTTTCTACCTATCTTCCACTTAATTTTTTAAAGACTTATTTGTATTTCAATATGTATGTGCAGATACCTTTGGAATTCAGAAAACTGTCAGATCTCCTGGAGCAGAAGTTGCAGGCAGTTTTAAGTCATTCAACATGAGCGCTGGAAACTTGTGTCTTCTTAGAAGATTGGCAAGTGCTTTTAGTGACGGAGCTATCTCTCCAGACCGTTTTCTACTTATACATTCCAGGGGTGCCTCATGTCCTTTAAATACATAGCAGCTCCAGTGGAGTATTTTACTATGTGGGTCTTTACTGTCCATTCTTCCCTTATTTCCTATCCCTTCCCTTGAGAATTGCCGGTGTGCCCTGTTCTCTCTTTGTAAACATCATGGGTAGAAACATGCTTGTAGTAATGCTGTCCTAACTAACTTCGGGTATTTTGCCTTCTATGTGTATGCTCTTGTTAGTACTTTTATCTGTGTTATACTCAGTTGAGGTTTCCTGTAATCCCTTTCAGTACAGGCATGGCCAAAAGTCTCTGTCATTTATTTCATACTAATTTTTGTGTTCACTTGTGGAACCACAGGGCTAAACCACTTGTCATTGTTCCTGAGTCTGTGCATTTGTAAATTTTGGTTTGGTTCTCAAGTATGGGTTGTCTGGCTGGAGGTACTAACTACTGTGGTACTTTCTGCACCCTGCAAGGCAATGAAGTGCTGTTCAATGTCCCAGGACCATACTACTCTGGGGTCTGGGGGCCACAACTTTTCATTTCATTTTTCCTTGAGCTTTCGTGCCCAGCAGGAGTGTTATCTAATCAGGTAGGACTCTATTCTGATGTTGGGATGGTATGATCTGCCCTTGGAATGTATTCTGGCAAGTCTGTCTCTGTCTTGTGTATCCCTTCTATGTGGAGCCCTGACCTGAAGCCAATATGCCTGCTTTGGAAGCACTATTTCTGGGGAACATGTTTCTGGCTGATTTGGATACCTGCCAATTTTTTTGGACTCAATTTTACCCAGTAGAGCAACAGTACCATATACCTGATTGACAGTCTGTATCCTTCAAAACCTCCTAAGTTAGCTAAATATTTTTTCCAAAAAATATTATTTATTTGATGTTATAGGAATTTAGTTTTCCAGAATCTTATTGGAATAAAATTGTGTTGTGTATGTTATGGATTGTCTGGTTTTTTTTATTTTTTATTTTTTATTTTATTGTTTGTTATTCCTTGATCCAAAATAGCCATGTGCTATAATGACTTATAACCTTAATTGTGCCCTAGGTGTTGTGTATTAAGTTTTATAAGGTACAAATAATCTTTTAATGTCTGAGTCTGTTGTTCATCTCCCCAATAAAATTCTGTGACCTTCTGTGGTTTTAGGATGATGTTTACATAAGGGTAAGTATTGCTTCCAGTAACCAAACAGACCTTGACAGACTTGGTGCGGTCCCTTTAGATACAGGCATCCCATTGCCCTAATTTTGTTTTCTCTTGTTTTGATATGCACCTACCATTTGATGACCATGTAAGGCCTAACACTTAGGAGGTGTCTGGTCTTAGTTTTTCTCATCAGTTCAACCCGTCCCCCCATCACCTAGTCAAGGGAGCATTCAAGCCTGATTTTCTTTAAGTTATGCTAAAGAGATGGGATGAATAATTATCCCTTCAATGAGTAATTCTTTTCCTTCCCAGAATACCTACTCTCTGTGCATTTGCTATAGAACCACCATCAAGGTTTACTAGCCTGCCCTCCTTTCTGCGGTGTAACTTTCCCTTTCTTCTCTTCCATGTCTCTCTCAGATACTGGTTTTCTCTCGTTTGGGCTCCTTCCACTCTTTTTTTGAAGCCTTCCTCTACTTCATGGAGCTGCTCACACATTGCATACTTTTCTTTCCTCTTCTTCTGGGCAGCTACCAAGATTTGAGGTTTTCCTTTTTTACCTTATTATCTATTTGTGTGTGTACACACATGTCCCTGCAAGCATGATGATGCCATGTGGGTGGGTACCTGCAGAGGGCAAAAGAGGGCACCAGAACCCTTGGGGCAGGACTTATAGGCAGTAAGTCTCCAAGTATATGTGCTGAGGCCCTGAGGCCTGAACTTGGGTCCTTTGTATGAGCAGTAAGGGCTCTTTACTACTGAGCCATCATTCCAGCCCCATGGGGGCGTGTGTATGTGTGTATGTGTTCTTTTAACTCCTAAAATTGTCCTTGAAATTTTCTGACTCTGTTTTTAAATTACACTTAAATTCTGTTTTTATCAAGACTAACAACCTCGAGGACTTCTCAAATTTCCAATAGTATAGAGAAGGAAACCCTGATTTACCAGTAACAGTTGCAGGTCCAGAGTTTAACTACAATTTATCTTGAACTAATTTTAGTCTTCTTAATCACTCCTTGCCTATCTATGTGACCTAATAAACTATGCCTATCAGATAGAAACCAGTCAGAAGGCTAAGAATGTCCTCAGATAGTATTTGAGGCCAACAGCAGAGACTTCCTGCTTTGTTGTACCTCATTTACAGGGCATTTCTACCAATGCATTTGAAAAGTGTCTTGACTTACAATTCCCTGTGTTCTGTTAATAAGAAACCATTACTTTACTGGAACATGTAATCTGGAGTAACCTACATCTGTGTCCCCATGACATCATCACTCTTAGTTGGATCCATAGTAAACACTTATCTCCTTTGGGGTAATGAATGGTTTTTTTGAGTCAATGCACTTTGGCAGGTATCATTCTGATGACAACCTGAACTTTCCATGAGAAATAATCAAGCTCTAGGCCTTTGCTAGTTTTTATCCTCTTCCTTAAAATGTAGCTACTAGTATTTTTGTCATAGTAATTATTATGATGATTAAAGTATATTACTATACATTGTAGCTTCCCTTCGTCATCTTCTCATCCTGAGTTGCTCGAAACCATGGCTACTTTCTTCACTGACCCATCCTAGTGTAAAGAGCAGGGGTAACATTCTAAAATCACCATTCCCCCTTTCCTTACTTTCATAATCAACACTCTGTGACCAAATATGTGCACCCCTTTCTTCTTACACACACACACACACACACACCCCAACAAACCAACAACCATACAATTCCTCAGAGGATAGCAACTAGATATCTTCTATTTCAAGGTGTTTTGGACACTATACTCCAACTAAAGTTAGATTTCATTGTACAAGGTTAATATTACTCCTGACACTAAAACCAGACAAGGACACAACTAGTATAATTGGTGAACAAAGAACATTGAAATCTCCAACAAAATACTGGCAAATCAATTCTAACTACAAAGTCAAAAAAATGTATACAACATAATAAGTAAGATTTACTACTGTGGTGCAATAATGGTTCAATATATGAAAATTTAAAAGACCCAACAACAAAATTAATTAAATTTATTATCTTTATAGACATCTTTATATAAAAGTATGTATTCAATAAATACCCCAAACAGATCATGTATGGAAGAATCAGTATTCAACACAACTTCTACATATAACAAATCTAAAGCCAAGTCACACTAAAATGAGTCACACTAAAACACTAAAAAGTGTTTCTTCTAATATCTGAACACAAGGATATTTACTTTTCGATATAGCACTTTAGCCAGAGCAATTATGAAAGGAAAGGATAAAAGGCATAGATATATGAAGAGAAGTAAAATTATCTTTGTTTGCAAATGATATGATCAATAAAAAGAGCTAGATAGTCTACAAAAAGATTTGCAGAGTTGACAAATTTAATAAGCTGTATGATACAAAAGTTAACATATAAAGTCTATTATTTTTATTAATTAAAAACATGTATTCTTTGAGAATTGCACCTAACCTTGGGGTAGATCCAGCTTTCTCCTTCCAGTGGATTTTCCCTTCTAGCCCATTCCCATTCCATTATGTTAGAAGCCTCAGATACCAAGACACACTATCTACCTGTAACCCCCAGTGGTCATACCAAGTTGGGACTAAGGTTAACAATTCACATTATCCTTCCTGTCCTCTATTATGATCTCCATTCTCTCCCTCAGCTCTGTAATAACCCCTCCGCCTACCTCAAGATAAGACCAAATATCAACACCTAGAATCACTTTAGTTATCATAACTCCAGATGCCTAGAAAATAGCACAAAACCCAGAAGTATTAATAGCCAAAACAATATGCTTCCACTAGAAACCATTAACTCTACTAACTAGGCCATGAGAAAGGTAATATAAATGAAACATAAGACAAGGACTTCAAAATAGCAATTATAAATATGTTCAGGGACATTAAAGAGAAAATGAATAAATAGCATAATAAAGTCTGTGAAATGAGAAACAGTGGAACAAAATAATGAAAACTATTCATGACATAAAAGAATCTAACAAAGAAATAGAATCAATAAAGAAAACCCAAACTGAGAGAAAACGGAAACGAAAAATTGACAAAGAAAATTCTCAGAGATAAGCTCCACCAGCAGAGTACAAGACATGAAAAAAATTATAGGTGTTGAAGACCAAGCAGAAGAAATAGATGTCTCAGTCAAGCAAAATGTTAAATCGAAACAAAGCCAACCAACCAAACAACAGCAACAAAAACCACAAAACAGATAAAACATAAAGGAAATTTAGGACACCATGAAAAGACCAGATCCTCAAATGATAGGAACAGAAGTTATTTTCAACAAAACCACAGAGGAAAATTTCCCCAAACCTAAAGAAGGAGGTGTCTTATCAAGTTATACGATGCACATGGAATACCATATAGACAAGACCAGAAAAGAAATTCCCCACAACACATAAAACAGTGCAGAACAAAGAAAGAACTTTAAAAACTGAAAAGGAAAAAGACTAAGTAACATATAAAGGTAGTCCCTTTAGAATAACATATGACTTTTCAATGGAGATTCTAAAAGCCAGAAGGGCCTGGACAAATGTACTACAAACTTTAAGAGACCACAGATGCCAGAGTAGACTATCCATCACAAATGATGGAGGAAAAAATACTATGATAAGACCAAATTTAAGCGACATTTATCTTAAAATCCAGCTCTACAGAAGGCACTAGAAGGAAAACTTCAGTCTGAAGAGGTTAAACATATCCAAGAAAATACAAGGGATAAGTAATCAAAGACCAGTAAATCAAAGAGGGGGAACCCATACCAAAACAAAAGAACAGAAAATCAATAAACCTAGTTTATTGATAGCTTTCAACATTAATGCTCTCAATTCCCCCAATAAAAAGGCACAGACGAATAGACTGGTTTAGAAAACAGAATTCATCTTTTTGTTGCATCCAAGAAACACACCATAACATCAAGGAAAGACATCAACTCAGGGTAAAAAGATGAAAAAAGATATTTTAAGCTAAAGGACACAAGAAGTAAGCAGGTATATCCATTTTCATAAATGACAAAATAAGACTTCTAAACTAATTAGAAGAGCTAGGGGAAGACATCACATACTTATTAAAGGAAAAATCCACCAAGAGGATGTTGCAATTCTAAACATTAAGGCATCAAATACACAGGCATCCAAGTTCATAAAAGAAATGCTTCTAAAGCTAAAATCACATACTAATCTTCACCCAGGATAGTGGATAACTTAAATATCCACTGTCAACAATATATAAGTCCTTCAGTTAAAAACTAAACAGAGAAATTTAGTTTAGCTGGGGTTAAATAACATCATAAATCAAATAGGCTGAAGCAGATATTTACAAGACATTTTACCCAAACACCAAACACCTTCTTCTGAGCAGCCCATGGAACTTTCTCCAAAACTGACCATATCCCTAGGCACAATGCAAGTTTTAACAGATACAAGAAATATGAAATACCCTGCAATCTTTCTGATGACCATGGATTTAAAACAATAGAAAGTATAGAAATTCATGGAAACTGAACAGTTCACTACTTAATGTAAAATGAATCAAGACAGAAATAAAACAATTAACATCTTTCTAGAATAGAATGAAAATGAATATACAACACACCCAAATCTATGGAACACAATGAAGGTTGTCCGAGGAGGCAAGTTCTAGCACTAGGTGCTGACATAAAAAAATGGAGATCTCATATTAAGAACTTAATGTCACACATGAAAACTCTAGAATAAAAAGAAACAACACCCCCAAAGAATAGACAGCAAGAGATATTCAAACAGCTGAAATAAAAAAATAGAAACAAATATAAAGAATCAATGAAAGGAAGAGTTGGTTCTTTGAGAAAAATCAGTAATACTAATAAACCATTAGCCAAATTAACTAAAAGATGAAGAGAGAAGACCCAAATAAGTAAATTAGAGATATAAAGGGGAACATCACAAAAGAAACTGGGGGGAATCCAGAGATCTTAAGAATATGATTAAAAAAAAAAAATCTGTACTTAACCAATCTGGAAAACCTAAACTACATGAATACATTTCTTGTCATATAAGACCTATCAAAGGTAAATTAAAATCAGATAAGCAAATTAAACAGACTTATAACCCTTGGTGAAGTAGCTGTAATTAGGAGTCTCACAACTAAAGAAAGTCTAGGACTAGATGGAGTCAGCTAGAATTCTACCACACCTTCAAAGAATAATTAACACCAATACTACTCAAATTATCCCCTAAAATAGAAACTGAAGGAACACTGCCTAATTCTTTTTACAAGGCCACAATTGCCATGATAATTGAACCAAAGAAAGACTTAATAAAGAAAGAAAACTATAGAACAATATCCCTTATAAAAACAGATGCTAAATAGATGAAGTATTTGTTAACAGAATCTAAGAACATATCAAAATGATTATCTACAATGACCAAGTAGTTTTCACTCTAGAGGCGCACAAATAGTTCAACACATGTAAATCAATAAATATAATCTACACAAATAGACTGAAAGATAAAAACCTTGGACCAACTTGTTAGAAGCAGAAAAGGCTTGACAAAATCCTATTGTAATTACTTAATCTCAAGGGTTTTCTCCCTTACCTTTTATCTTTCAGTTGCCAGATAAAATATATACAACCTTAGTATTTATAATAAGCCTTAATCAGCTCTAGAGCTGGGCAGATATCTACCCTCTGAGCTATTAGAACCTACTTCCCCATCAATAACCCTCAATCCAGGCAGCTCTTAACTCCAACTGGCCAGCCCTCATAGCCATGTTTTCATAACTCACCTACCCCATGGTCTCTCTCCTTTCTTCACCTCTCTCTCCTTCTTTGTGGTCTCCTCAGACTCCAAGCCTGGGAATCCAAACCCCACCTATCTCTGTTCTGGTCAGCTATTGGCTATAGGCATCTTTATACACCAATTAAGGATATCTTGGGTTGGGGGGGGGGGAAGGTTACATAGCACCACTTGTGTATGTGCAAATTCTCTCATCCCTGGGGGCAACCAGGCTATGGGGGCCAGTGTTCGGCTTTATAGTGCATAGCAAAAGACCAAATCTCAATAAAATTCAACATCTTTTTATGATAAAAGTCTTGGAAAAGACAATGGCTACAAGCAAGCCCACAGCCAATATCAACCTAAACAGACAGAAAATCAAAGCAATTCAATTAAGATCAGGAACAAGACAGGGTTGTCCACTCTCTTCATACCTACTCAATATAGTACTTGAAACCTTAGCTAGAGCAATCAGAAAACTAAAGGAAATCAAGGGATACAAATAGGAAAGAAAGAAGTCAAAGTATCTTTATTTGTACATGAAATGATGTATACATAAATGACCCTAAAAACTCTACCAGAAGACTTCTGCAGCTAAGAAACATTTTTCAGCAAAGTAGCAGGATAAAAAACTCGCACACAAAATCATTAGCCTTCTTATATAAAAATGTCAGACTGAGAAAGAAATGGGAAACAATACCTTTCACAATAACCTCAAACAAAACAAGCAGCAAACAACAACACTCAGGGATAACTCTAATCAAGCAACTGAAAGATTTGTATATTAAAAACTTTGAGATAATATAGAAAGAAATTGAAGAAGACATGAGAAGATGGAAACAATCTCCCAGGCTCATGGATTGGTACAATTAATATAAAGAGAGTAGCCATCTTACCAAAAGTCGACCTACAGATTCAATGTAATCCTTCTCAAAATTCCAAGACAATTCTTCACATAAAATGAAAGAACAATTTTCAGCCCCATATGAAAACTCAAAACACTCAGGATAGTGAAAACAATCCTGAATAACAAAAGAACCGTTGGGGTATTAACATTACAGATTCCAAATTATGCCACAGAGCTATAGTAATGAAAACAGAATGTTACTGGCACAAAAACCACACTGATCAATGGAGTTGAACTGAAGACCTAGCCCTAAGTTCACAAAGCCATGGTTACCTGATTTTTGACAAACAAGCCAAAAATACATACTGTAACAAAGCATCTTCAACAATTGACGCTGGTCAAATTGAACAGCTATACAAAGAAAAATCCAAATAGATTTATTACCTTGCACAAAACTCAACTCCAAATAGATTAAGGGCCTCAACATAAAGCCAAATATGAAAAATATGACAGAAAAGAAAGTTGGAATGGTCTTAAATCATTGGCATAGTTAAAGATTTTCTCTAAGATCAACAATAATAATGGGACCTCATCAAAATGAAAGTCTGCCATATGACAAAGGACACCATCATTAGGACAAAGCGGCAGACTAGAAAATAGGAAAAGACATTTACCAAATTACACATCTGATAGAGGATTAATACCTAAAATATATAAAGAATTAAAAAAAGAAAACTGGACATCAAGAAAACAAATAACCCAATTAAAAATGAGGTACAGAACTAAACAGAATTCTTAAAAGATCAAAACACAAATGGCTGAGAAACACGTTCTCATCCTTAGTCATCAGGGAAGTATAGTTCAAAACCGTTTGGAGACGTCATCTTACACTGGTCAGCATGGCTAAGATCAATAAAACAAATGACAGCTTGACTTGGTAAGGATGTGGGGTAAGAGGGAGAACACTTACAGATTGCTGCTGATGGGAGTGAAAACTTGTACAGCCACTATGGAAATCCGTGTGGCAGTTTCTCAGGAAGGTGGAAATCAATTCACCTCATGATCCAGCTGTACTACTCTTGGATATATACCTAAAAGACTCTATATTTTACTACAGAGATCCTTGCTCATCCTTGTTCATTGCTGCCAGAAACTGGCCAATAGTAGCATATGAAAGAGTTTCCCTATGGTAGACAGGGCATGGAGACCAGGCACAACCTTCAAAGTCCTTCTCACAAAGGCCTACTTTTACTAGAAAGTGTCCACTACGTTCCCAAAACAGCACCACCTACTGGACACCAAGCACTCAGCGCCCTAGGGGACATTTTATACTCAATCATAACAAAGGGCCGTGAGAGTTAGAGCTGGCATTGCCATTCATAATTGTAATCTACTTTAAGAATTACAAGAGACTAAGAACTTGTAAGGAACAAGCTGAAATTATGAATACTGTGTTAAAAGCAATATTCAGATAAAAACATAGCAGAATGGGGAAAGTGAACTTGGTGGTTCCTGAGACTAGATTTTATTTGTAGAGATCTATCTTAAACAATTATCTAAACACTCAGTCTTTGCCCTTTGAGTTTTGTACACAGGAACCTGCTGACAACAAAACAGAATGACTTGAATTTTGAATTCGGGGTTACTGTTTTCTGTATTGCATGATATGGCATATTATTTACCATTAGTCTGTTTATGTATAAAAAGTTACTCAAATAGGAATTCATTTTGAAAACCCAGAACTGATTTAGTCATTTACTTACTCTTATAAACGTAAGTTTCCAATTTTAATGCATAATAAACAGCATTCTATTACATAAAATTTGCTCACCTATAGAAATCTTTAAGAAGTATACATAAGCAGAATTACAGTGAGTACGGCACTTCATACTCAGGTATGCAGTTCTAACTCATTGTGAACAGAGCTTCCGAGGACGTCACCAGATGACACAAGCACATGGGAGTGTTTAAGGAAAGCAAGGTGTGAGGGCCATCACAACGGCTCGCTCTACACCCTACAAAGTCACACACTCTAACAGCTCTACCTCAGACTTCAAGGGCCAATACCAAAGGGTTATTATCTGCAAGTACTGGATAAGAAAAACAGTTTTGTACTCTTTCGGTGGAAGGGGGGCCTTAAAAAGCCCAGTTAATTTTAAAAGCTAACTATTATCTCATGAATAACCTATACCTCTCAAATGGGATCAATTCCTGGTCATATAGTCACTAATAAAACCCAGTTCAAGAGTTGGGTGTTTTGTTAGTTTGTTTTGTCTTGGTGTGTGTGTGTGTCCCTCTGAGGCTAATATTTGGACAGAAGCTTCCCATGAAGAACTCTGAGCAGCTCTGTGTAGTAGTTTCCCTGTAACAATGGCAATGGCACACATTCATTATGTTCAAAAAGACTGGAGATATTCACAGGCAGGCTACTCAACACTTGGTCTGACTAGTGTCACTAAAGTACCAAACATTTCAGCTTTACTGAAAAACAAAAACATCAAAACAAAACAAGTTGCAGATTCCTGAAGCTATTATAAGCAGCAAAACTTCAGAGAGTAACTAAAACCTAAAACAGGTAACTATGTTAACTGAGCTACCTGGCTAGTCAACGAAACTGACCGTTGGCTGCCAACTCGAACACCTTTTACTTTTAGAAGCCCCTTTTTATTTACTTCCCCAGCGTCGATATTGGGATCTAATTAAAGCTCCACATGGGGATGGGGGACCTGCAAGATGAATCCTAAGGGCCAAACCCGACGATCCAGTTTGATCTCTGGAGCTGATATAGTTCAGGGAAAGAGCCTTGCAAATTACTATTTGACTTCCATATTTGGAATTCAGTGGTGTGTGTGTGTGTGTGTGTGAGACTGTACTCTGAAGCTCTGTCCAAGTAGAGTCAGAACTGCATACATCACTGTGGATTACCATGGGATGACTGTTACTGGGTCAGAATGAGTGGACTTGTGAGAGGGACAGTTGACTGGAATTTGCAGGGCCTTATTACCCAACCAAACACAAAGAACAAAGACTACAGAAACGACAACTTTTCAATGTCCTGACTTGGAGCCAACCTAGCATGGGTAAGGCAGAGCTGGCACTCTAGAACACAACTGTTTCCTTGCCTTTTCAACTCTTTGTTACTGTTTCCTTTCCTGTTAGAGCCAACTTAAGTCTATCTCACTGCCTGAAGCAGAAAGGAATTCACTGGTAAAGCCAGGTGTGTGAAAAGCTATCACCTACTCTGAGGTGCTCCAAAATACACAAAATTTCCATCTGTTTCTTTTTTCCTATTCATGTTGCTGGACTCTTTAAGCAACATTTATGATATGAAGTCTTTTACATACAAGTTGACTAAAGATTATTTTTGAATATTAATTCCACCTATTGCCTGAATTTTGACTTTCACCAGTGCTTATAGAATATTGGTTTTAAACCTAGTCAGACTATGTTGTAGACACAACGTGAAGAAAAAGGAAAGAGTGTTTAGAAATCTACCATCCAAAGTGTTTTAAAAAAGGGTGTGGAGGTCAGACAAAAGTATATTTTGAATTAGACTACAGAGCAAAAATCCAAAAGCCAAAACCAACAAAACAAACATAAAAAAGCATATACCAGAGAGTCTTTTGATAATACAAAGATTAACCAATGTGCATGAAAATGAGCAGGGGTCAATGCATTAGAATATCATGTTTCAAAAATTATTTGGTATGTTCAAGAAAGAAAACATAAGAGTTCTCTAAAGTAGGAATGATACTTTTAGAAGCTAAAACAAATAAACACCAGAGATCCTTACTTTATAATTCATGTTAAGAACTATTTTGAGGCCGGGCAGTGGTGGCGCATGCCTCTAATCCCAGCAATTGGGAGGCAGAGGCAGGCGGATTTCTGAGTTCGAGGCCAGCCTGGTCTACAGAGTGAGTTCCAGGACAGCTAGGGCTACGCGGGGAAACCCTGTCTTGAAAAACGGAAAAAAAAAAAACTATTTTGAAAAAAGGATCAGGATTGAAGATTCTATTTTCGTCCCCAAATACTCTGGTGCATCAGTTTCTTGACTTCTTATCTTTAACAATATCACCCTATGATACACCTCAGCCACCTCACTTTATAAACACTTCGTACATTTCCACAGGCATTATCAATAGCTATATTCCACCGTGAACTCCTTCATGGCCATGGCTGGTATACTGGCTGGTTTTGTGTGTCAACTTGACACAGCTGGAGTTATCACAGAGAAAGGAAATGCCTCCATGAGAAGCAGCTATGGGGCATTTTCTCAATTAGTGATCAAGGGGGGAGGGCCCCTTGTGGGTGGTACCATCCGTGGGCTGGTAGTCCTAGGTTCTATAAGAAAGCAAGCTGAGCAAGCCAGGGGATGCAAGCTAGTAAGTAACATCCCTCCATATCCTCCACGTCAGCTCCTTCCTGACCTGCTTGAGTTCCAGTCCTGACTTTCTTTAGTGATGAATAGCAATGTGGAAGTGTAAGCTCAATAAACCCTTTCCTCCCCAACTCGCTTCCTAGTCATGATGTTTTGTGCAGGAATACAAACCCTGACTAAGACAGGTAGTTAACAAGGTTTCAACAAATACATCTTTAAAGGCTAGAGTTATGAAAGAAAGATGCTTCCTGCTTTTGTGGGGAAATCCTCCCCTTCCCCTCTTTCCCCTCCCACATACACACACCGACCTCACCTGTCATCCAGATCTTGAGGCTGGAAGACACAGGTTTCTGACCTGAATCTTGGCATGGAGATCTTGATGCATAGTGGGCACGAAAAGCTTAGGCCCAGGCAAAGTAGTACATGCCTTTAATCCCAGGAGACTGAGGCAAGGAGATCTTTGAATTCAAGGTCAATCTGGGACAAAGCAAGTTCCAGATCCAGGTGTGGTGGTACGCACCTTTAATCTGCGCCACACCTTCTGCTGGAGACCTACATAAGGACATTGGAAGAAGGAAGATTCGATCTTCTTTGCCTGTGTGCCCTATAGGACTGAGCAACTGCTAGATCCTTGGACTTCCATTCTGCTGCTGACCATTGTTGGGGAGTTGGATTACAGACTGTGAGTCATCAACAATTTCCCTTACTATATAGAGACTACCCATAAGTTTTGTGACTCTAGAGAACCCTGACTAATACAATTGGCTACACCTCTATCACTTCTTCTAGACCATCATCACTGCAAAGGCTTCTCCATCATGGAGTCCTACCTTCAGTTAGCTTTCTAAGGATAGAAAGCCAGGGAATTACAGTGACAAGGAGGAAAATCCTGGGGGAGGGAGGAGGCTACACTCCTGGGATCTTATCTGACTACTGAGAAAGGCAGGAAAAGAGAATGATAAATGCATGCTGCTGGTTAGTTTCCTTTCTCCATTACATAGTCAAGGATCCCAGCAAGAGAATGGTACACAGTGGACCAGTCTTCCCAACTCAATTAATGAAGTTAATAAGCTACTGCATACCCAGAGGCCCATCTCCCCAGGATTGTCCATCCTGTAAATGAAGGGAGGCTACAGATGGAAGGAGGAGATAAAGCAGTTCCAACTAAAGGTAGACTGAGAAAGGGAGTATGAATCCAGCCAGACAAGCTATCCTGCCTTCCAAATCAGCTCAGCCAGTGCAGAAAAACAAAAACAAAAACTATCACATTGATTTAGTGATACCACTCCGGGCAATACCTACACATACACACAGCTCATACACAAGATACTTCCACATTCGTGTTTGCTGCATCACTAGTTACAGCAGCCAACCTTGGACTCAGCCTAAGTGTACATGAACAGATCAGTGGATTCGGGAAATGTGGCACATACACAAAATAACTTTATTTAGCCATATAGAATGAAACTATGGTCTGGAAAGACTGCGCAGTGGCTAAAGTGTTTTGCCTGCATTTGTGATGACCTGAATTAGACTTGCCAGAACTCATGCAAAAGCTGATCCCCTCCATGCCCACCTTGAAGCTCAGTGACCCTACAATGAGATGGGAGAACACAGGACAATCCCCAAACACTCAAGCCACTGGTATAACAAAGAGACCATGTCTCCAGCAAGGTGGAGAGCAAGGGCTGACAGCCAAGGTTGTATTCTGACTTCATACTCCTTCCTGCACTCATATATGCACACATGTGTGTGCGCGCACACACACACACAAAGTAGGAAATACTGTCATTTGCCAGGAAGTGGATACAACTGGAGATCACTATGTTACATGAACTAAGCCTGACTAAGCAAGACAAAGAATGCTGTGTTTTTGCTCATGTGGATCCTAGATTTTATAAATAAAAGCATCTATATATGTAAACAAGAGTATGACATCAAAGTCAAAGTGGGAGTATCTTAGAAAAAGAAAGGGGACAGGTGGGAGGGGGACAGGTAGAGGATATAAAGACAGCATATGGTCAAACATACTGAAGTTTAAAAAAGCGTCTATAGAATTCGTCATAATGACAATGACTTTACATCAATAAAAAATATTTTTAAGTGTCACATCTGGAAACAGTACAAAATCTGTATAGTCAGGTTTTTCCAGCAATAGAAAACCAGCAGGAACGTTAGACACAAGACTAAAACATTTCTAACTATATCTAAGTTAAGATAGAAGTGGTTATTGACAGTAATCAACTTGAAAGTCAACAGGTAACTATACCTTCAAAATACCCTAACAAACCCTGAGATTAGTATTTGATTAAATATTAGGTACTATAGCCTGAATTGACATATATAGTCACCACACATAGATTACTCAATCCAATATCCCTTGCAACTCTAGAAAAAAGCAATTTTAAAAGAATCTTTTTCTCCTCTAAAGATCATTCTTAAGCTCAGGCATCTTATCGACATCTTAGAAACAATATCCTGTTTCAAAAACTACACTCATTTAAAAACAAAAAACACACTTTAAAAGTGCACCCATGGGACTGGAGAGATGGTTCAGAGGTTAAGAACATTGACTGCTCTTCCAGAGGTCCTGAGTTCAACTCCCTGCAACCACGTGGTGATGTACAACCATCTGCAATGGGATCTGGAGCCCTCTTCTGGTATGCAAGCATACATGCAGACAGAGCATTGTATATATAATAAATCAATCTTTGAAAGTGTTCCTCTGAGAAACATATTCACTTTCTTATAAGTTGTTTCAAAAAAATTCTGTTACATTTTTTTTTTAAAAAAAAAATATGAATTAAATGGTCTCCCACCTCCTTAGAGATTCAGTCATTCACTAGGTAGATACTATGTAGCACTTGTTTAATGAACCTGAGGAAAATGATGGTTACAGTCTGGATGGAACTCATATACTGGCAAAGTAACACCCTTAACCAGCTATTTTTCTCTCAACATGATAACTGGAACTTTAAGAATTCTGAAAATATTTTTGAAAATTTACATGGTGGGTGACTTTCAGTTCTGAGTGACCTTCTAGACCCTGTTTGATTATTAACTTAGAGGTCCAGGGACCAAAGCCTGGGTCCACTATTTACCAGATTGACTTTGGCAAACAAATTTCATCCTCTTTTAAAAAACAAAAACAATCCTAACATCTACTAGATTACATTAAGAAAATGGGTAAGGGGTGTGTGAAACACTTAGCTTGGTACTAAGAAATATGAAAGTATTAGCTATTTTAACTCAATTTCTGGAAAGTCAGACAGCACTCAGACAAAGATACAAAGTTTGAATATCTTTACTCTGATATGTAAAGTTTGAACTCAGAACATCAATACATTGTGAAAATCGTATAAACATGTAGTCAAGAAGATTTAAAGCCATTAAGAGAAAGATTTAAGGCAGGTGTGGTTGGTGTCTGCCCGTAACCCCTGCAACAGGGAGGGCTGATCCTGAGGTAGGAAGATCCTGAGTTTAAATCCAACTGGCGCTACATGATGAAATTCTGTCCTTAAAGTTTTTTAAAATTCAAAATCAGGTTTATTTTCTCTAAGATGACAACAGCAACTATCTTGGGGGGGATCCAACACCCCCCCACAACCCGAAAAACCCTCAATCATTGGATACAACAAACTCCAATGTTTCAATATGCAACAGAGCTTTGGGGCTCTAGGACCGATTCCTTGGCATTTGAACGGAAATTAACTCTCAAACTGGATAATGGCATATAATAAATACACAATCCCAGTTATCTAACCGATTTGTCATACTTGTTAAAAGGAAGCCGTTTACTTCAAGGTTTATAAAGGGGTCAACGACCTCAGAAGGGCTAATCTCCACAATTTGCAAGCGATCACACTGTGCTGCAAATATATCTTCCCCAAGACCATGTTAATAAAATTGCCTACGAACAAATAGGTGGACTAGCAAAACTTCTTTTCAAAGCGGCTTTGGACGGACCAAATTTGCTGAAGAATAACTCAGGATACATTGCAAATCTGATGGTGGTTTTGCACAACTTTGAAGGGGAGAGAGGCAAGTTAAATAAAATGTTGGTGCGTAAACTATCTTAATCCACAGGTGGATTCTACGTCCTGACCCTCATCTTGGTGTGAAAGCCTGTAACGGTATGCCTCCCATGAGAGTACCACACGACTAAAAGCAAGGCGATCAGAAGTGGCCCGCCAGTCCCAAAGGAGAAAACTGTTAGTATTTTCCAAAGGACACTCCAACTAGCAAAGACGGAAGAGCAGGGCATTAAGGGTCATAACGCGAGAGGGTGTAAAACGGTACTAGGAAGAAAAGATGTTTGCCAGGACTACAGATGGACCCGGGACAGGGGTGACCTCTTTCGATTGCCCCCAGCGGAGTGTCCGGAGTGCTGATGACTCCCGCCCGTCGGGAGGGAGGCCGCGACAGCTCGTCAGCGGCGCGCTCCGCTGCCGTCAGACACACGCCCGCGGTGAAGGTGCCCTCTGGCCCCCTCCAGAAGCCCCATAGCAAACATAAACCCAGGGTACCTCTCAAGATGTGGTGACGTCTCCACGGATTCCCGCCGCACGGGCCGTTAGGAGCTGCCACAGCAGGGCGACCCGGCCAAGCGTAGGGCTGGGTGCCGAACCGCAGGACTCGAGCAAACGCTAGGCCTCCACCGCCCAGGCCAGCCGCGCCCACTAGCAACGTGCTCCGACCCTCCGTGCCCGCTCTCAGGGCAAGAGGCACGCCGCCGCGCGAGGAATCATGGGACTCGTAGTTCCGACGCGGAGGAAGCCGCGCTCTAAGTCTGGCCTTCGAATTACTAGCCCGGGCGCACTCCCCGGAAGTGACGTAACAAGGCGCGCGTGGCTCCGGCCGGCGTTTCCGCAAACAGAATCGTGGATGACTGTGTGGGTGAGTGTGGCGTTCGGCGTTCTGGCCTTTCCTTGCTTCTTTGTCTTTAATCTTGTGTGCTAAAAGCAAACATGGGTCGAACGCCGGGACTCCTGGCCGGGCTTGTTTCCCGTTATCCTCCTGCCTCCGGTCCTTGCTTGGTGGGATTTATTGTGCCCGTAGCCGGAAGCAGTGTGGGTATTGCTTGTCTTGAGTCGGTGGGTGCTGTTGCTCCTCCAGAGCACACTAGCCCAGGGAGGACAAGCTCTTTCTGCTCGGGCCGAAGGGCTGTGATGAGGGATGAGCCGGAGACGTGTTGGGAGCCAAAGAGGGTTTGTTCTGTCTGGAGCACTCACTGCCTTAGGATCTTGAGCCAGACAGAGATTGAGTAAAAAGCTGGGCAGGGGGGGGGGAGGGAGCAGATGAACTTAGTTGTAGAGCTGCTTTCCCCTTTCTGTTTCATTGTCTTGCACCCAGCTGTAGACAGTCAAGGTGTTCCGTCGAGGTCATGCTTGACTATTAGCTAGCAGGCACAAACTGAGATGAGCAAGAAAATGATTTACTTTAGAGTCGTTACTGAACTTATGGAGGGTTCCTGGCCTGTGCATGCCCCAACAAGCACACTTCCGCCGCTCCAGTCAGCCAGTTAAAAGAGCCGAGTTAATAATGAAAAGCAGAAAAGGGAGATTTCACTCTGTGTGACATTGGGAGGTGGCACAGAGATATTCATCCAATAATCTCTGCATCTTTGTGGGTCTTGAAATGAGGATGAGGTGTAAATAGAAGACAAGAAAAATGCAACCTGGCCAAAGTGTGGTTCTACAATTAGCCTTTTTTGCCTGGGCTTCCGTCGCTACTTGTAAGTTGGTCTTACTCCTTTTGGCTTGCTCCTTTCCCGCCTCTCAGCATAAGGTTCCTAGGGGAATATTCATTTCCCTGCCCCCCACCTCCTCCATCCCTCTCTTCGCTCTCTCCCTCCTCCTCCTCCTCCTCCTCCTTTTTTGGGGGGGGGTCGTCTGAGACAGGGTTTCTCTGTGTAGCCCTGGCTTTCCTGGAACTCACTCTGTAGACCAGGCTGACCTCCAACTCAGAAATCCGCCTGCCTCTGCTTCCCAAGTGCTGGGATTAAAGGCGTGCTCCACCACTGCCCGGCCTCTCTTCCTCTTCTTTATCTTGGTGTTCATTGTTTCAACAAATTGACAGCTCAAGAGATCTAGGTATCCCTTTAGAATATCTTGATTACTGTGATGTAAGTTACAGTGTGATTGCAGGTAAAAATGTCGAACTCCCTGTCAGTCTACTTTTAACTATAAATTTCCTTCTGCATTGTTCTATCAGGCATTGTTCTATCAGGATATCTCTCTCTTAAGTATTTTCATTACCATTGTTGATAGTTTCATTATTGTAGTTGTTGATGCAAACCTAGGGATCAGGCCCAGAGCCTAGAGTGTGCCCTTGTGAACAAGAATTCCTGGAAAGAAGCTTTGACTACCGAGCTGTTAATTGAATTTTAGAATCTTGGTGGTGTTTAGAACTTGAGTGATTTAGTAATATGGAACGTTGCAAGTCCAGATCCTAATTACTTTGGTCCATCTTTAGTCCCTTTACTTGTCATATATTTTGCTCTGTATGTGACCTGACACTTGTGAGCATTAGGTAAATCCTTTAGAATGTACAAACAGACCCCTGGTTCTGACAACTAAAAGGCTAAGGATTCTGTCAGGTAGCATCTGATTCATGTAGCTGAGATTTACTTAACCTTTCTGTGACTCACCTACCTGATGTTTCCACCAATATATTTGAGAAGTGTCTGGATTTATGATTTCTTCTGCTACTATATAACTTACTGGAACAGTTACTATGTTAGAACCTGGAATTTTAGTAACCTGAATCTAAGTCCCTTAGTCATTGTCACAAATTTGGCTCCAGAATAAACTATCTCCTATCTCCTTTGAGGTAAGAGCCATTGCTTTCCTGTGTACCAAGTAAAGTGCTCCATCATGGAGCACTTGACAGAGGATTCTAGACTTTTTTTTTTTTTTTTTAAAGATTTATTTGTTTTATTTATATGGGTAAACTGTAGCTGTCTTCAGACACACCAGAAGAGGCCATCAGATCCTATTACAGATGGTTTTGAGCCACCATATGGTTGCTGGTAATTGAACTCAGGACCTCTGGAAGAACAGTCAGTGCTGTTAACTGCTGAGCCATCTCACCAGCCCCGATTCTAGACATTCTTAACCATTTTGTAGTATTGAATGCTTTTTATGACAGCTAATCTGTGGAAGTATAGACTTCATACGGAATAAAATTCACTCTTAAATACCAGTACTAATTTTAGGCAATAGTTACAGCTAAGAATAATATTTCACATGGTTTTATGATTGTAAAACTAAGATTTTTCTAGGCATTAAATGGCAGAAGGAAAGTAAGAATTTTTATAACTCTGTAGCCAGTTTTCCTTGATACTGATCTATAGTAGTTACTCTGTAAGTTATTTTCCTAGTTAATTGTTTTTCCTTTGTTCTTTGACTCAGTTATTCCTGTTGTGACACATTTTGGGTTTTTTGTTCTTGTTGGTTTGGTTTGTTTGTTTTTGTTTTTGCTTTGAGTATTGGTTAGTGAAAGCTAATGTCCCCAAAATCCTTACCAGTTTCCAGTGACTTGTTTTTAATTTGTTCATACAAATAATTTCATCTTTTCTTTATGCAAAAGGTCTTTAAAAGTAATTTAACCTCTTGTCCTAGTTACATTTCTATTACTGTGATAAGACACCATGGCCAAGGCAACTTTTAAAAGATTTTATCTGTGGATTTCAGAGGGTTAGAGGCCATGAGTATCAATGTCAGGGAACATGGTGGCAGGTAGGCAGGCGGGCGGCATGGTTCTGGAGCAGTAGCTGAGAGTATGTCTTGATTTACAGGCACAAGACAGAGTGCTATCTGTGAATAAACTGGCCTTTAGAAACCTTCAAACCCTACCCATGTGACATACCTCCTCTACCCAGGCTATGCCTCTAATCCTTCCCAAAGTGTAGCACCAATTGAGATCAAATATTCAAATATATTAGCCTATGGGGCTTATTCTCATTCAAACCACCACATATCTTCATTACTTTTAGGACCTGAAATTTCAGGGTCTCTTATTGTTTTGGCTTTTGATTTCCATTTACCATTTATTTCAGTAACACAGCTTGTTATTTTTGTAGAACTATTTAAGTTGTAAATTTAGTGGAGATAGTTTACATGCATTTCTTTGCAGTAGTAGGATAGCAAATTAATTGAATTACTGAATACATTGGCCATAACAATTCCTTTCTTATAGATTACTTCTTTTTCTTCACAATTTACACATGTGCCCCAGAACATATTTGAAAGAGATTTAAAGGTAAGTCTTCAAGTTGTTATAGAGCTATTTCCACTCATTACTTTCAGTGTAATTACAGGGTTCATTATGAAATAAGGATTTCAACATCTTGACTTCCTGTATTATTTTTGTGTAGTCAAAATACCTAAGGGGGCAGCTTATAGAAAAGCATAACTTATAATTTAGGAGATTTCAAGCCATGCTACTTGGTTTTGGTGATTTGGGTCCTATAATAAGGCAGAATATCATTCTGGGCTCTTGGTAAAGCAAGGCGTTATGCTAGTGAGAGTATGTAAAGGAGGAGACAGTTTACATTAAGGTAGTCAAGAAGGAATTACTGGCAACCTTGAATACTTTATATTCTTCCTCCAAATAGCCTTTACCTCAGGTCTCTGGAACCTTCCAAAATAGTGCTACAAGCTGAAAACCAACCAAGCACTCACTACAAATCTGTGGGGAGCTTCCCACACAGTAACACTTTGCTCCAGCCTTAAAAGTTTGTGACCATTTGATAATCAAATGCATGGAGCCTGCTTTCAGTCCTCAGAGTTAGCAGTTTAGTGCTGTTCACAAGTCTTACGTTAACATTTCCTGATACTCGAGGCAGGCCCTTTGGCCATGAGACCCTGAAGGTAAAAAGAAAATTACATGGTAATTCTGGTGGGAACTTGAAATATTAGAATGTCAACAGGAGTGCAGTCAGTAAGGTCAGGCTTAAGAGGTCTCAGGTGGGAACAAGGATGCTTTGGAGAATTGAACTACAGGCCATTCATATTATACTCTGGTAAAGAATGTAAAGATTTATCTCTGTGGTGAAACTTTGTAACAGGCTGAGTTGAAAGCTAGCAGACTAGTTAATCTAGTAGAAGAAATATCTACATTCAAGCTGTTGTTTGTTGGTTTGGCTTTTTGAGATGGGTTCTTACTGGGCAGCTTTAGTTGGCCTGGAGTACTGTCAACCTGGCTCCAACTTAACAGAGATCCCTTGATCTTGGCCAGCCAAGTACTGGGATTAAAGGCACCTGTGTCCGTGCTCAGACTGTAATATGGTTATCAGTATCCACATCTTACCAGCTTTACAGTGAGACTCAAGAGCAGAAACATGAAGTGTGACCGTATTACTGTGTCACAACATACTAGCCTACATACATACATTGTTTCAGAATCATTCCTCCGGTCAGTCCCAAACATATCTGTACAACACTGTCAGGTAGTCAGTCACAGCGTGGCAAACCACCTCTCTGCTGCTAGTCTTACTTTTGCATCACTTTCACCAGATGCCAGAAAAAGCAATTTAAAGGATGAAGGACTGCTCTGGCTTGGGCTTTTTGAGGTTTCATATTGTGATTGTTTGGCTCCTTACCCTTGGGCAGAATATCATGACAACAGTAGTGTGTGACTCAGGAGGTTTGTTTCCTAGGGATGGACAGGAAGCAGAAGGGAAGTTACCAAGCATGGGCATAACCTTCAGTGGTATCTCTTCAGTGACCTACTTGCTCCACACACTAGTCTTCATGTTCTCAGATTTCCAGACTCTCCCAAAATAACACTACGAGGTGGGGACCATGCATTTGACACCCAAGCCTGTAAGGGAATAATTTCATATTCAAATATTTTCCAAACCAAAACAATGCCTCAATGGTTCTATTAATTAAATAATTTTGTCCCAATCATCTAATAAGTATATCCTAACAAATTTATGTCTGTGTAAAAATTAATACCTATAATGTAGAAGGAATACTACCTGTGTTTAATTCTTGATTGAGCAAAGCTGCTTGGTAATGGAGTATATATTTGATGGCTACTCCAAGAATTTTAGATCTTAGATGCCAAACCTGTATTTGTGTATCTTAGGTTCATTTGTCTTTTAAATGTACATACTGACTTTATAAATAAAACTGTAGATGTTTGGAGGCATTCTAATTAATACTACTATATATTTATAGCTTCATATCTAATGCATATGTAGACATTGTTTTAGTCCTGGAATATACAACCTTTTGACATTATGAAACAATGTCATTACAGAGCTCCTGCTTGAGAACTGTACTGTTCAGTTGATGACCTTTGTGTTGGGCCACATTCCTATATATAGGGAATGGCTGTAAGTGTCCTGGGTTGTAGATTAGATGTGTTTGCATGACTGAGATTATTTTTAGAGTCTGAGCATTAGTATGTGTAAATAATACTTTATTTTTTTATTTTTTGACTATTCCAGTATTGATTCATGAGGTTTTGCTGTCAGTTCAAGTAACCAGAAATGGAAAGTTCTGCAAAAGCATCTGTAGATTCTGAAACAGAATCTCCTCCAAGTGTTAATGAAACCGCTACTGCATCTGGGCAGAGGTTTCCTGAAAAGACTCCTGCATGCCAGCAAGTAGATCAACCAAAAATGCAGAAAGAGTTTGAAGATGATCTTGTAGAGCAAAATTCGAGTTATGTGCAAGATTCTCCATCCAAGAAAAGAAAACTCGATGTCGAAATCATCTTAGAGGAAAAACACTCTGAGGATGATGGAAGTGCTTCAAAGAGAAGCAAACTGGAGAGGGATGATGTGTCGGAAGACGAGCCTTCCCCTGGAGGGCTTACCCAGAGAACAAGAAAACTGCAACCTCAGGACTCTGGGGAAACTCGGAAAGTACGCTGCCCCTCCCGGTATTTTTTTTTAAATTCAGTGTGCTAACTATGAGTACGGAGCAGCTGTGGAGAAATTAGAGATATATTTAAACAAACAGTTTAGGAATGTTTTGCTTTTAAATAAGTATAATCTTGAAATACAATAGACTCTTAACTCTTAAAATTTTATTAAGGTGAACCTTGTGCTGGGATAATTTTCATATTATTTTGAAATTGACCAGAATCCTGAAAGCTAGTTTCCATAGTTTGCTTTTTACTAACTTTTTTTTTTTAAATTTATTTATTTTAAATGAATACACCGTAGCTATCTTCAGACACACCAGAAGAGGGCATTGGATCCCTTTACAGAGATAGTTGTGAACCACCCTGTGGTTGCTGGAAATTGAACTGAGGACTCTGGAGGAGCAGTCAGTGCTCTTAATTGCCGAGCCATTCTCCAGCCCCAACTAATTTTGTGGCCCAGCTGATTTACTGTTTGCCCTTTTTAATTGGGTGTTTCAAGTAACCAGATGATCACTTAAAGTAATAAATGTCAAACTTGTGCCCAGCTTTATTTTCCTTTATTGATGCGTTAAAGTATAAATTTGTCCAGCTTCTAGTCTTGTTTACATAGTTATTTATCACAATTTTGGTTAAGTTGATGCAAAAGACTGTGGAGCAAGGCATAACAAACATTTGCCATATTGCAAAGGATACTGAGGCTGAATCTGGGACTGGAAAGAATACTTTGCAAATTAGTAACATTTTGTTATCAGGCCTGAAAGAGAAAGTAGCAGTGTCTTTGCAAAAAGGTAATCTTATATGTTAAACTTGAGTTTTTAAACTTATACTGGAAGATTGTTTTTTTTCCAAGAAAAAAATTGACCCTTAAATTTGCTATATAAAATAAAGAACTGGATGCTTTGAAAAAGATGGCAGAGGCTGAAGGCCTTTTCCTACTATGGAATTTTTAGAGAAGGCTTAGGATTTTACTAAATGCAGATTGAAAATTGCTTCATTAGATTAATAATGTTTAATGAAAGTCACTAATATTGAGTATACTACTAAATGCTAACTCCCCTATATATGCATTATGTAATCATAACTGTAATTCCCTACTGATATTAAAGTGTAATAGCTTATTTCTTTCACTCCCTTTTAGGAAGTTCATCCACTGACTAATATATTAAGTTGAATAAATCAAAACTCTGAAGCACAGTAGTTTTCTTAAAACATTTAGTCTTAATTATATAGGTGAGGGTCACAGTCAAGACCTTAAACTGGGGATTCTTTTTATAAAGAATCAGGGCAATCCTTAGGGGTGGTGGTAATTGTCATTATTTCTGTGGGTCCAGCCGTTGCTTTGTGAAGCTTGCTTGAGTTGTGCATTGCGCTTGAGTTGTGTGTGCTTGGTCTGTAATGTATGTAAGTCATGGGATCTGAGGCTTTTCCTTCCTTTCCAGATTTTCCTCTAATCCGTAATTCTGTTGCCTTCAGTTTCAGAAGCTGGAGGAAGGACACAGCTCAGCCGTGGCTGCCCACTATAATGAGCTTCAGGAAGTTGGCTTGGTGAAGCGGAGTCAAAGTCGCATTTTTTACCTAAGAAACTTTAATAATTGGATCAAAAGTATTCTTATTGGTATGATCGTTTTTTGCCCTTTAGTTGGGAGATACAAATTTTTATTGGGGTACATTGCTTTTCACTGAACCTAAGGGTGCACACATTGAAAGTGCTGTGCAACTAAGTTGTAGTTACAGCCCATCTCCCTGCTTTGGGACTTCCCTCATGGTTTTAATCATATATCAAGCTTTGAAGGCCATCATTTACTCTTCCCTTTGTGGTCACACTTTGGTTTTAAAAAGCTAGAGAGCCAGAAGTAGGCCCTTGGGAGAAATTATTTTACTATTTGTTTTAGGTCATTGTATGGGACATTCATAATGTTTAGTTGATATTACTAACATTCATAATGTTTAGTTGATATTATTATCAAGCTTTTACTTGGCAGTGAAATACCTTTATGCATTTAGTCAGTGTTACTCAAGGCTATCACATAGTTGTCTTACTCTAATAGCTTTAGTGCCGCACATGTTGGGTAGAAGGTTGAGTTTTTATTAGGTCAAGAAAAGGACAGCGTTAGGACAGCATTAGGACTCTACCTGAGCCTTTACTGAGTTGGTGTCAGTTATAGAGCTTGTCTGTCTTACATGATTTCTTCAGGAAAATGTTTACCTTGATGACTGATAAAGACATACAGCTTTGGAATTAATATTTTCTCTATGGAAACTCTCCTTTACAATTAAAATGGAAATGGTAGAGAAAATATGTCTTAGAACATAAGCATTGCTTTCTCTGTCTGGTTAAATCAGACTTGTATGTTAGTGTAGAGGTTTTTGGTTTTTGTTTTTAATAGGGAAGTGTATTTGTTTTCCCTTTTGTCTGATTTTAATTCACACAAGCAAAATTTAATGGGAATTCTGACAAGTTGACTTTGAGTGCTTCTGCATTTCACATGTTATTTTGTTTTGGTGAGTAAGTATTAAGATTCATGACAGAAACTTAAATATGGGACACCTGTGCTTCTAATGAAAGCTACTTTCATATCTATATTGAAAGGCAGAAATATTGGTAGTGAATATGTAGCCCCCCAAATAGAAGCCGTACAAATGATAAAGTATTAAACAGTAATAAGAATGGGGAAAATAAGTGTAAGACTCATCAGTGTACCAAGTTTTAGTATGTTGACTGCCTCATTGACGTCAGACTTATTAATAAGCCTTTCAAACTGGGTGAACCTTTTCCTGTTTGTGAGGTGAAAGGTGTAGTTGTCTGACTAGTTATTAAGACTGACTATGGACAGTAAGAGTCAGCTACTATTGTCATTCCATGGCTACATTAGTTTAAGTGTGTCACAGTTAAACACCGGGCTATGGAAAGTGATAGAAAATGCTGTAAGAAATGCAAGTTAGTTTTTCTCTTATCACAGATGTTACAGCTTTTTTTTTAAATTAACATATCACCTACTTAACAATTCACATTTTGAAAGAAATCATTTTAACCTTGTAAAAAGACTATTACTAGTCTTTAGTAATAAAGGATCAAGTTACTTCCTCTTAGAGTTTGGAACACCAACTTAATATCAACTGTACATTAATGTGCTGCAGTCCATATAATTTGTCAGACAGAAGTTAGTTGGTTTTAAAGAAGTTGCGGTAGTAAACATAGAAAAAAGGTGTTATGATTGATTTTTCTCTTTTAGGGGAAATTTTAGAAAAGGTGCGACAAAGGAAAAACCGTGACATCACTGTTTTGGACCTGGGATGTGGAAAAGGTGGAGATTTGCTCAAGTGGAGGAAGGGGAGAATTAGCAGGCTAGTGTGTGCTGGTAAGAGAGATACTGACAATGTAAAGAGCTGCTTTGGGGCCAGGGTAACGGCTCGGTGGGGAAAAGCACTTGTTTGCCGTGCAGGTCTACCCACCTGAGTTCAATCCCCAGAACCCACATAAAGGAGGAGGAGCAAGTGCTTGCTTGTGACTCTCCCTTGTTATCTCTCTCTCTCTCTCTCTCTCTCTCTCACACACACACACACACACACGCGCACACACACACACACACACACACACGCGCACACACACACACACACACACACACGGATATAGTGATAGTAATGATGGCTAAACAACTAAAACAACATGTCTTAAAGATCAAAATTATTTTTTTAGTCAGTTAGGTGAATGGGAGATTAAAGGGGCCTCTTTGCCAATATGATACTGAGATAGCTGAAGGGACCTTCTTCCCTGACACCATGCACATGATAGGTGTTTTGAAGAATGAGTTAAAGCTTTTCTGGTGGTTTTGTAATACAGTTAATGTTAACTTGACCTTCCCAAAGGAAAGGCCATATTGTTACTATTATATTATTGTTACTATTGGGCATGATCATCTTTCTGTTTGATGGATCACAGGGTGTACAACAGAATTGCCTCCAAAGTTCTGCCCAAATCAGTGGTTTTCTTAATTTTTCTTGTTTGATGAGCCATATATACTAAAACAGTTACTGAAGAATTGGTAATTTTATGTATGTGGCTAAAGCTGTTGATTCTTGAATGTGCTAGAAATTGGGGCTGTGATTTTTAATTCATACAGATAAAGTTTAATGGAAATTCTGGCAAGTAGACTTTGAGAAATGTCTCTACATTTACCAGGTCATTTTGTTATTTTGGTGAATAAGTGGTTGCAAATGAAAGGTGGTGTTAGCCTTTCCCAAATAATTGTGGTTCGTCTTTGGGGAGAAGTCAAGCTGCAGGCAGTTCCATAAGGGGAGTTAGGTGTGGGATCTGAAGCTGTCTGGCAAACGCTGCATCTTCTCTTACTTTCAGACCCACTGGTCTGTCGTATATTTTCAGAGTACCTGGAAAGTACTGTTTACTGAAGCTGTTTACTGAGTCTTATGACTCACCGAGAAATCACATTTTCTTCCTATTATCACCAGTCACAAAGGTAGTTGATAGAATTTTTTTGTCTCAGAATTGTGATTTTTTTTTTTTGAAAGTCAAATTTTATCTCTGGCAATAAGCACTATCCACTGTGTCCCTTGAAATTACCCTCTTTATCTTCAAAAATACATGTATGATAGAGTTCAAGAGCCATTCTTTCAAGTTAAAGTGACTGTTTTTGAACACATGACAATGTCAGCTCACAACCCGAGATGTGCTGGGTGCTGCTAGTGACAGGAAAAGATTGCTCCTTCCTTCCCTGTGGTGATGCTCAGAGTTGGGAATCAGAGCCAAGACTGAGTTTTTACTGTTTTAGGGAGGACATTCTAAGTGAAAACTGGCTTTCCCCGCTGGTGTATAATAGTGAAGAACCCAGGACACCTCTGTAGTACCATTTGGTGCCACTGCCCTGCATGTATGACTAAGGGCTGTCTTTACCCATTGTTGCTCTTCTGTCCCAAGTGTAAATCTCCCCGCAAGGAGAACAGACGCATTTCAGTATGAAAACAGTGACTTAGTATTTCACAAGATGAGCCTATAGGTGGTGTTGGCTTTGTAGTTCCAGTTGGAAACAGTTTTCTGCCTCCTGTTTTGAATGACTATTTAAAACCTGGCTAGTACATAAAAGCCCTTGCTGTCTGAACCTGGTAAGTTCTCAGAACCCATGATGGAGGTAGAGAACCAATTCCTGAAAGCTGACCTTTGACTTTCACACATACAATGATGATAAAGCTGATCAGCTAAGCCTTGCCTAGCAGAAGTACTATTAAGAAAGATTCTGTACAGGAACAGAGAAGTTGCTTATTCTGTTTGGAATGTAGTTGAACATTTACATGAACAAAAGAAACAAAGCCCTTGTTTAAAAGGAAGTGGACAGACCCATACAGCCTTTTCCTCATCTTACTCCTGGATTTCATGCCATAGTTTATCAGTTGCTATTCTATGTTGACATATACATCTTTTACCCTTCCAGATATTGCCGATATTTCTATGAAACAATGTCAACAACGTTACGAAGACATGAGGTGTCGTCGTGATAATGAGTATATTTTTAGTGCAGAATTTATAACTGCTGACTGTTCAAAGGTACAGATTTTTTGTTTTAATTTTTAGGTATATTTTTATGTATATCAGTGTTTACCTGCATATGTGTTAATGTGTACCGCATGCATGCCTGGTACTGAGGGAGACCAGATGAGGGTATTGAATCCCATCCCCTGGAACTGGAATTAAGGACATTTAGAAGCTGTCGTGGGTTCTGGGAATCCAGCCTGTGTCTTCTACAAGAGCAGCAAGTGCTCTTAGCTGCTGAGCCATCTCTCCAGCCTTGTTTTTTACAATTTGTTTTCTTTCTCTTTTTTTGTTGCTAGGATCAAATGTAGGGCCACACACATGCTGCATCTCCCATTTTTAAGATTGCTTCATTTGTTGTGATTTGAAACATTAATAATTCTAAGGCATGCATTTTCAGTTTCTATTAGAAATTCTGTTATAATAAATCCTTGGATATTTTTAGGCAAGTTTTACTTGTAATAAATGGGTATTTTGAATTCTCTTTTGCTTTTTGGTTTGGGCAAGATTTGTTTTCAAATGGTCATCCCTTAGTGTCCCTAAAGTCCCAGAGTCCACAGAAGCTCAAAGTCCCTTATATAAAATGGCCTAGTATTTGTGGAGAACTACACAGATATTGGTGTATACTTTTAAAAGCATGTTTAGATGATTTTACTACGGTACCAAGTGTAGTGAAAATGCTGTGTAACTAGTCGTTACACTGTTTAGTAAATATCAAAAAAAGAAAGTCTACGTATTGATTTAAGAAGTAAATTTTCCTCTCATCTCGAGTCTATCATTGGTTGACCTCACTGTTACAGAACCTGAGGGTGTGAAGGGCAGCTTCGTCTCCAATAGCCCTGGGCTTACGCATGTATTTTGTTCACCTTGTAGTTTATAAGGACACTTTCCTGTCATATCAGAGCCACCATGTGCTTATCACTTCCATTGTTCCTCTGAGGTCCTCAACTGATCTAATCTTCTGTGTCTTAAGTATTATATTTAAAAACCTTTAAATAGTACCTTTTCAGTCAGCTTCACAGGAGGTCAGGGGCCTCTAGCTTAGTTTTCACCTTCCACTTTGTTTGAGGGGAAAACCTTTCTTGTTTGCCCCTGTCCTATATACCCCAGGTTTGTGAGCTTCCAGAGGATTCTTCTGTGTTCACCTCATCTCACCATAAGAATGGTCAGGCTCCTGACACATCCTGCCATGGCCTGAATTACATGTATGCCAAGGCCACAGACTCAGGCTTTCAGGCTTGCAGTGTCTGACACTTTTACCTACCGAGTCATCTCTCTGGCCTGGTACATATTTTTAACATGATTTCAGAATTCCCCACTTTTTTAAAGATCATCATAAAAATTAGAATCATGTTTATTTTATATGTTTGTGCTGGGTAGGTAAGTGGGTGTTGGGTGAATCTTGGATATTGCTCCTTGTTCTTGAGATAGGGTTTCTTGAAGGGGCCTCAGGATTCTTGATTAGGATGTGCTGGCTGGCCAGTGAGCTCTGCGTACTGGCTCTGTCCCCCACTTTTACTTGTGCTATCCACTCAGACCTGTAGACTCTTTTATGTCAGGGTAAGAATACTTTTGTTAAGTGGTCCTTGCCATAATATATACATGACAAAGAATAAATCAAAGATTGATGAAAACTATTGATTACAGTTGGGGAATGTCTAAGAGCCCTAAATTCTAGTAATTTACTAAAAAACTTTTGATCTATGTTGTAGTTAGTTTAAAATACTAACCCATTTACATTTGTTACAGGAGCTTTTGGTTGAAAAATTCCGTGATCCAGAAATGTACTTTGACATCTGCAGCTGTCAGTTTGCTTGCCATTACTCCTTTGAGTCCTTGGAGCAGGCTGATACGATGCTCAGAAATGCCTGTGGAAGGCTTAACCCTGGTGGCTATTTTATTGGTACCACTCCCAATAGCTTTGAACTGATGTAAGTAGTGTGAATCGAGTTAAAATGGGTCAAGTACCTTTTAAAATTATATCATGTGCTTTTTCACATGCATGATATTGATAGGATGAAAAATATTAATCATAATTCTTTTATTTTGGTTGTGGAATAACCCAATAGAAGACGCCTTGAAGCTTCAGAAACAGAATCATTTGGAAATGAAATATACACTGTGAAATTCCAGAAGAAAGGAAATTATCCTTTATTTGGCTGCAAATATGACTTTAACTTGGAAGGTGTTGTGGATGTCCCTGAATTCTTGGTCTATTTTCCATTGCTAACTGAGTAAGAATGTCTTGATCTGTTGCTTTTCTTTCCCCTCATCCCTGCCCTAAGGGGACAGAATTAATACTGCTATTCATACTGTATTTTAAATGTAACCTCAAGAAAAAACCTTAGCTGCAGAATTGGTGCTCACTTTAAATAACTCTTTCCCAAGGGAAGGTAGCGAACTGCTTCTGCTCAAGGTAGAAGATAATGGATCCTACAGGTAGCAAACACAGCTTTGGTAATATAAAGATGAACTCATAAGGCCAAGATCTTCCTTTTGAAATTGCCTATGGAATAGCCTAGTGGGTTTTTGTTTTGTTTTTATTTCTGTTTTTCCTTATCTTTCTTCTTTTGAGACACGGTCTCCGACTGTGTGTAGCTTTGGCTGTCTTGTAACTTGCTATGTAGACCAGACTAGCCTTGGACTCACAGAGATCTACTTGCCTCTGTCTCCCTAGTGCTGGGATTAAAGGCATGCACCACCATGCCCAGCTTCCTACAGGTTGATTATAGAGTCCTGATTCCATGGTGTATTCCCCCATGCATGTTAATTCTTGAGAATTCTGGTGAGCTGCAAGCATAGGAAAAGTTAAAGGTCCTGGATGCTATCATGTGACTTCTAGACTTGTGATATATACCTTAATCTGCAGGATTTCCCTGCCAGGAGAATATAATAAAAGCCAACTTAGCTAGAGGTTGTATACAGATGACAAAATTTCGTTTCGTACCTTTTGAAAACAAACATCTTCTATTTTAAATATTAACTGAGGAAGCAGGAGGGGTTCTGCTCACCTTTATTTGGCTGGTGAGTATTTTAATCTAGACTCAGTCATCTTGTAACACCATAAACACAGGGCTATCATGAGTCAGAGCAATGTACGACCTCGTGGCAGGTGCAGTGCTCAAGAGACTCCTACAGGAGGACTACTGTGAGTTTGAGGCTATCCTGGACTACCATATAAGACTGTCTCAAAACAAGGAAAGAAAGTAGAGAGCTGGAGAAAGGGCAAGAGAAAATTAAGTAACAAGACATGACAGGACATGAACATACTATAAAGAGTTACAGATGCAAGCTGCTTACAAAATTTAAATTTTAAAATCACTGTGCTTTTTATTTTAAAATGTTTGGAAAAAGATTGCCCTTTAACTTCATAAAAGAAGAAATTAGTTCTCTTTTTTTCTTGTTTCCTATGTTAGCTTGATGTTTCTGCATAAACAGAATTAGTAGCTTTAGTAGACACCAAAATAAAAAAGAGTAATGTGAAAGACTGTTGGTCAGTGCTGAGGAGACGTAGCAGCATTTTCTATTTAAATTGCTTGAACATGATAAGCTTAGAAAGTTACAGATTCATTCTTTAACATATAATTATTTTCATATCATTAATTTTTTGAGAATTTCACATAGGAATTAGCAGTTTTGAGCAATCCTTCTCTCCCTCCCATATCCACTTCTTCACATGTTCCTCTCACATCCTCCTCACAAATTAATGTTCATTTCTGCTGTTGTTATTGTTATTATTATTTAAGTCCAGTTAGTGTTGCCCATACCCTCCTGGCTTTTTCCTATTGTGTTTTGTGTTGGGACCTAGTCATCTGGAGTTAGTTTGTTGCTTGTGTGTTTGATATGAGTTTCTTTTAGTCCACCTGTGTTGAATGGGAATCTGTTTCTCCCTTTGTTGTTAACTAAACTTGGATGACTTCAGCTTAAGTCGCAGCAGCATATAGTTCTGTTAATTAAATACTTACTTTGGTTTTTGACTGGTGAGGCTCAGGTGATTCCAGTATAGATTTTTCAATAGATTAATTATATTCACTGTGTGTGATTGCTTCAATGAGGTCCCTGGACAGGTTCAGGTATGGCTGAGGCGTCCAAACACTAATCCAAGTGTAGGCCTGTGCTGGGTGGAATTCTGGAGTTGAGGGGAGTAGAAAAGGGACCTTAATAGCAGTGTGTCACATTGAGGGGCAAGAACCAAAGAGAGCGGCTCTCATTGTGGGGAGCTGAGGTGACATACCACAAAAACCTGCTTTTGTTCTTCCTTTCTGGGGCTCAGTTAAGAGAAGGGCAATGTGGGTGGATGGGATGAGACACAATCGTTTTACCGAGAAAATGCATGGCTACAGCCTAATAAATCATTTTTTAAAACGTATTTATTTGTGTAAGCATTTGGTGACCTAAATGTTAAATCTAAAAAATGTTGAGGTTGAGATGGCTTCTTGCCATTTAATTAAGAAACAAAACAATAATGGAATTAACTTATTGAAAAGCCCATTTGAATTGCGGAAATTGGGTTCTTTTTAATTAACTTTTTTTCTTTTTTGCATATAACTTGCTTTTGTTTCTAGTGACTTGCCTTGGAGATTTATTATAATTGAGTTTTCTTGAATAAAAGAAGTACATATGTTCATACTGTCTCTCCAAGAAGGGCTAGCTCAGATAACAGTACAGTCTTAAGTGTGTCTTATGCAGTATCCCCGTGCCAGGAACCTCTGACATCCCTTCACCGTCTTCCCTCAACTGTCCCTCCTACTGAAGCCTGGTCTTGTGTGAATGTCCATTTGTTTTCCTTTACCCACTACCTGTGATTGTCTCCAGGCTACTTCATATTGCTGTGGGTCGCATAAACTTAGCAAATGCAGGAGTGCTAACAGGAGGCAGGAGAGAACTGTAAGGACAGCTTTTAAGTCGAGTGGGATGTGGATGGAGAAGACAGGAAGGCTGGCTGTTAAACTTGGGAACTGGCAAAAAGGCTGAGCTAAGAAGAGGAAGGAAATCCAGTGGGGCTGAGCCAGAGTGCAGCTGCTGAGAGAGTGCAGTATCTCCCCTGAAATGAGTAGCATGGAGCCCATGCTGAAGGCTTTGAGATTATATGCTGGAGCCCAGTGATGGGCACTAAAATGGGTAGCAATACGACCGACCGACCACCTTTATACATCTGCAAGCTGAGTCTGGCTGTCCTTGGGAAAGCTCATTGAGGGGGAGTAGGACTGGAAGCAGGGATAGCCTATTGCCGGGTTGCTGTGAATGAATACTCTAAGAAGTGGACACCTTGTGGTAAGAGAAGGAGAACTCTGATGTGTTGACCACATGGACTATAGAAGAAGGTAGATGGGTTCACCACAGTGATGAAAACGAGCAGAAACCAGTCTTGTAAGGTTCAACCTTAGGATGAGAAGTTAGAGTCTGACATATCCAGGGGTGAGAGTGAGTGAGCAGTGATCACAAAAGGTTGAATTCCAGACAGCTTCCAGCATCCCATGCAGTTGATACAGAGAAGTAAATAGATTCTGGAACAAACTTTAAAGTCTTAACATTTAGAGTTGGGAACCCTGTAAAACAGTCTGCAAAGAAGCCATCCAAGATACTCTTTTGATAAAAATATAATCTTTATCTTACCAGAGAATGCAAGAGATGAAAATACTTTAAGATGTTGCATCGTTTGCAGCTGTGGGGATACAAAGAACGTTTTCTTTATAGGAAAGTGCTCTGTGTGCCCCTTTCTTCCATGAACTGTTTGCCACACTAGAGGAAGACCTCTCTGCAAGCTCATGGATATTTAGAATGCTTCTTTCTTCATAGGCATGAGAGCTATTACTGGTCCTTATTTGTATTATTCTGTTCAACATAAGTAACTAGCTCTTTTAGTTAAATGCAGATGTCACTTCAAAAGTGTATGAGAAAGGACCAGAGAGATGGCTCAGTGGGGAAAGGCACTTGCTGCCCAGCATGATGACCCGAGTTTAATCCCTGAGATCCACATCATGGAGAACCAGTACTCTCAAGTTATGCACATAAATGTGATGAAATAATTTTTTAAAATAAATTACAAACATCTGAAAGTGTTTCCATTAATCTTTTTGGACAGAATGGCAAAGAAGTATAATATGAAGCTAATCTATAAAAAAACATTTCTGGAATTCTATGAAGAAAAGATTAAGAACAGTGAAAACAAGATGCTCTTAAAACGAATGCAGGCCCTGGAGGTAAGTATACAGACAAAGTGTAAAGATTCTAGGACATGATGACTGTGTTGGGTATTTTGGGGTGGTTTTCGGAGTTCTTCAGACATCGCATAGTTAGATGTCCTGTGCGGGGTATGGTGCTGTTGATGCTCTACCTTCTGGGACAGAGGCTGATACAGACTCTTCCCTGATGGATGGTCAGTAAATACTCAGTGTATGAATGAGTGGGACTCTAGTTCTGTTTCCTACATAGTCAGTCCTACTTTAAAACAAGGTTTCTCAACCTCAGGCTTCCTGGCATTGTAGACGGGAACGACTCCTTCCTATCTGTGCTCTGCTGCTATATTTGCAGCACTCCTGCCTCTGCCTACTAGAGGCCTACTACAGTAGCTGTGTCCTACTGTGACGGGCATGTTTCTGGGTAAAATTGAGACCGCCCTATTTACAAATAGTTCTCTTAAGACTAGGTCAGCAGTTTAGGGTCCTCCTGGCCAGAGCCTAGGGAGCAACTGCATAGACCAAGGTATAATTTTGTTCTGTAATGACTCTGGTGACACCTTAGTAATTTGTCATATACTGAGGCCAGGGCTGCCTAACTCCTTGCTTGTCCCAGTGAAGCAGTGAGGGACTACACTCATTGGTTGCTTTCCCTTTCCCTTTTATTATGCAGAATTAGAGTATCAGTGTGCTTGTAACTTGTTAGAATCATACCATGCAACATTTAAGACAGTCCATTTTATTTAGAATATCAATAATTTTTTCTTATTTTTTGCTTTTTGTTTTGTTTGTTATGAGGCAAGGTCTCATTCTGTTGTACTGGTTGGCCTGGAATTCATTATGTAGAGCAAATGGCCTTTGAACTTGAAGCAATTCTCTCTCCCCACCCCTCTTGCTGGGCTACAGGTGTGAGGTCCATCAACTTAGAATATTCTTTTAAGCCTAGCCTGTTGTGCTTATGTTCAACTGGAGAAAGAAGCAAAGCTATCACTTTTTCAGTGTTTACTCTGTCAAACTTATAAATTGCTGTGAGATCTCTTAACTAGAATGTGCACTCTTCCATAGCCATACCCTGCAAATGAGAACTCTAAACTTGCCTCTGAAAAGGTGGATGACTACGCACATGCGGCAGAGTACATGAAGAACAGCCAAGTAAGGTTACCGCTGGTAAGTTCCAGCTCTTACAGCCAGAAAAAAGGAGCACGTGCAGTGTGGAGACTGAGCTTGTTTCACTTGTTTACAGTGTTAGGGCTTCCTGGATTACGAGTTTGGCAAGTAATGATTTCCCTTAGTCGTGCTGACTTTTGATGCTGTAGAGCATAAACTGTTTATTTCAGTGAATGGCGTACAGAGCCCTATATGAGGCCACTAAGGGTGGGGAAAAGCCACAGGCTTGGTTTGCAAGATCCTTTCAGAGACAGAATGCCGAGCTCATAGTTTCATTTGTATTGACTTTTTATGCAGGCTCTGAGTTTTTAAAAAGAACCTAAGTATATCCTGATAAGACAAGTTATACTAGTCTCAGTGAAGACTGCAGACATTTCCCTTAACATCTTAGGATTTTCTTCACTCATAATTTCTTCAAATTTATATTAGGTTCTAGAACTGAAACTAGATCTTACGAGGTCAGTGTCCTGTGCAAAGCTGCACATACCTTGTAGGTTCTTTTGGTAAAACGCAGTGTTCAGTTTTTCATTTCTAAGTTACAGGTTTAAGGTAGATCCTTGTTTCCGTTCTTACCTCCCTCCTCCACTACTACTAGGCAGTGAGATTAACTTCCTATAAGGAAATTTGTGTTTTCTTAATTTTGTTCAGGAAGTTTTAATCTTACTGACTGTTCTTAGATATGTGTATCATCATGTGTGTGCAGTGTGTGTTTTACAGAGAAGTCAGGGGTTTGCTGCATTTATCTGCTATTTTGCATCTGAAGTTTTCTTTCTTCTGTATTTTAGGGAACTTTAAGTAAGTCAGAATGGGAAGCTACAAGTGAGTATATCATCCAGCTAACTGATAATTTCAGTGATTCTGTTTTAAGGGATCATTAAAATTTGAAAATGATAGAGTTTTTCTGATACATTTTGTATTTATGCTGATACACTGAAACATCACACACACATCTCCGTTTGCACATCTGGGAAGTGACAAGAGAAGATATCTGTAGATGGTTATTCAGCATACTTTCCTGAGCGTACATATTTTCACTACATGCTTGCTCCTAAGCAGCTGCTTCTCTCTTCTCCGGATTCTGTTGAATTGTTTGGCTTATGCAGTACCTCCATGGCTATTACTTAATTTGGTCATTCAGATGTTGACAGCAAAGTGTGGACATAGGACAACAATCACAGCAGAGTAAGGAGGGCTCTCATGGAGCATGTGTTTGAAAACTAGTGGTCTACAGACACATTCTGACACAAATCTGCTTTCTTCCGAGGAGAATGCGCAGTCTGGCAGATGTGCAAAGTCCTGGGCTTCTGCTGCTGGGTGATGTAGAGGACTTCAGTTTGCAGATCCTTAATGTTAATATAAAAGGATTCTAATCTTTCACATGGGTGTCTTGAGAATCTGAACACAGTTCCTGCTGTCAGAGATATACTATTTAATAAACATTGAATGCTAACTTACAAAAGAAGTTATAGGAAATGACTGGAGGATTAAAAAGCGAACAAGTCTGCCTTCTAGAGTTCAGTGGAAGAAACAAACAAATATTGCTAGAAAATTCAAATGCTGGCAGATGGAAAGTTTAAAGTTAGATCTTCAAACTAACCAAATCTGAGAAGTACTACTATCATTATTGAGTGTTCAGTAGTATCTGGACTTTCAATTATTTTGAGTTTCAAATTGTGTATCTGAAATCAGATTCTAGTGTTCTTAGTGGTATTAAATGGATGAGTAGCATTTTGTTTTTAAATATACTTAAGTGATCCTATATCTACCCCAAACCACTCAAATAACAGAACTTAGAGAATTAATGATGCTTTTCTTTCATGCTGCTGGAGAACTTTCCTCTGATATGAGTCACTGAACTCTGACTTTCTTTTTCTTCTTTAGGTATCTACTTGGTTTTTGCCTTTGAGAAGCAGCAGTGAGCACATTGCTTCAGAGCAGCACTCCATCCTTCCAGATGGAGCCGACCATCTCAGAAACATTTGACAGCTGTTTGTTTATTTTAATAGTAAGTTCTAAATGTGTAGGATGCTGCCACAAAGTCCAGTGTATACATTTGACATTTCCTGTCTGCCAGGTTAGCATAATGTGTGTACATAGGATGAGTCGTCTTTAAGGTCTATTTTTAAGTAATGTTGTAAGAATTGCTTCCCTCTACTGTTAAAAGACTAGCAAGGCATGTCAGAGCAACTGACCTCTGCAGTGCTGTGATACAGAGAATGTGTTTACAGAGCTGAATTTACAGTAACTGTAGAATTGGCAAAGGAACAAATTCTAGATTGCCACTGTGCACTCATTTCAAGTTTTGTTACAGTGCTTTTCAGGATTTAATGGATTGTGTTCTATATACTTGAATGTAAGTGTTCAATATATATTGCTAAAGTTATAAGATTAAATTTTGAGTTTAGTTTGTCATAATAGCTACCTGGCTAGATTTTGACTGTGTTTCAATAAAATAACTATTTGCTAATACACTGCAATTCTGAGACTCTATAGAAAAATTTAGATGGCAGCATAGAGTTAATGTGGAGTGGTTTGATATTCTCTTTAGAATGTCTTACCATAGCAATTAGTATCTCTAATTATTGAGGTTGTGATTATGGTGCGGTTAACTTTATTCATCAAATGGTGATTTTATGGCTAGATTTTCTTAAGGTTTTGTGAAAATGCCATGTCCTAGTTCTGTTCCATAGTGGATGTGTGCAGGTGGGACGGGAGCAGCACTATGAGATACATTTTAGATGGATGCTCACCAGTAAGAGAACTCACTTACTAATGCTGTATCCTTCCAGGGCCTAAACATGTAACTCCTGCCCGTCTCTCAGAACACTGGGACTTCATAAGGCAGACCCCACTGTCTAATTGTCTTTCAAACATTCACAGTTGAGGCATTAATGGTATAGTAGTTGGCATGGCGGCCTTCCAAAAGTTTACTTGCTGGCTCACAGCCATCATAATTGTCATTAAGTTGTCAATTATAGCGGTGACTTCTAGAACTGAAGCCACATTTAAGAAACTTGCCAGCCTTTAGCTACATCAAAAAACTTAAGAGCAAATACAATTATATATTTGTTTTAAAATCATCCACTTAATGGACAATTTACAAACATACTACTTTCTATAAAAATCTTTAAAAGTAGGCTCATGGCCAAAGAGATGGCTCAGTAGTTAAGAATGCTAGCTGCTCTTGGAGAAGACCCAGGTTTAGTTGCTAGCACCTACATGGCAGCTTACAACCATCAGTAACTCCAGTTCCAGGGGATCTGACATCATCTTTTGGTCTCCCTGGGCACCAGGCATGCACATAGTACGTAAACATAACTTGCAGGCAGAATACACACACATATAACATAAAAATAATTACTTAAAAAATTAAAAGCATAATCTAGTTTATATATAGTCACTGTTCTTAGTATTAGAGGGTAGGTTTGGTTCTGGTGCAGGGGTTGTGGGTTGTGGGGTGGGGAAGAATGTTCTTGCTCTTAGAAAGTTGGGCTCATTCCTGGGGAAGTACCAGTAAGTATTTTGATGATGTGGCATAGAGAAAGCTTCATCACAATTCATGATCTAACAGGTGATACATCATTTTTAGTGTCTTTCTGCCCTTTCCATTCCATCCCATGGGTCATTTTTAGGAGAGAAGAATTCCTCAAAGGGTGGAATAATTGATGGCTATCCCAAGCAGCAAGAAGAGAAATGTGGAGTTCCTAGGCCCTTCCCTGAGGACTCAGAGAAAACTGGCCTGGGTCTGAGATGGGCTCTAGTCATTATACCTACTGTCAAAGCCAGGAGAGTTCCCATGATGTCACCCTTCAGAAACAGTTCAAGCAGCTGCCTTTTTCCTTTTGTGTTGTTCTTATCTGTTGAACCTCCATCCCTCCACCGCTCCCTGCAGAAGTTCAGTGACTCAGGATGAGTTCTTGAGGACAAGAATGGGAAGGTGGCCTTTTCTTTCAACAAATAAGACTTTGCCCAGCATTGTTGGAACCTAAATGTTTAATTTTGTCATGACTTGTAGTGCCTGATGAGAAAGGTGTGGCTTTTCATTGCAGCATCCAGAAAGAGTCCCTTCTCTTGGGTTCAGTGATGAAAATATTTCAGATGAGCTATTCAGATACACCCAGGCCTGCCACACAGTGTATGTTCAGGTTGTTTCCAAATGAAGATCAGGGGCTGGAGACATGGCTCACAGGTTAAGAGTGCTTGCAACTTTCAGAGGACTGGAGTTTGGTTCCCAGCACACACATCAAGTGGCTTAGTACTACTTGCACCTCCAATTACAGGGACTTCAGCACTCTCCTCTAGTCTCTGCTGGCACCACACATACATGCAGGTACCTACACATAAAAATCTTTGAAATGAAGATCATGTGGGCCATTTTTTAGGAATGATACGACTTGAACTGGAGGTAGTTGGCTTGGGGACAAAGCTGCACTGCAGTAGGACCTACAATGCTGACATGGAATTGTTTTACTTGGGAATAGTCCATGTATAGTGTTGATGGAGAGAAGCTGAGGAATTGTTAGTACCTCCCCATCCTTCTGGTAATAGAACCTGTACAGAAAGCCTCAAGCCTGTCAGAGCTGGCTCTCACACCACGTCAGTACCACCCAGCACTTCAGAGACTGACTTATCAGCAAGAGAAGACTGACTGATTAGTCACTCACAAGTAGTGGACCTGTCTGATGGCTGAATGGCAGAGAGAGGATACAGATTTCTCAAGAACAGAGCCACGTTAACACTTCTACTCTGCAGTGGGCCTTAAGTCCTGTGCTTACATACTTCCAAGGGTGTAACAGATAGTCCCTGCAGCTTTGAGTGTTAATTATTGAGGCACCTTAACTTAGGTTAGGAATTAAGGTATTAATTCCTGAGTAAGGTGCTTTAATAAATAAGGTACCCTGGCAGGAATAGAAATAGATTATTCTTCATGGAGTAGAGACCTGGTCCTCTAACCGGACTTGTGGAATGTTTACACTGTAAGTGATGGTGTTCCTCCAACCTTATTGTGTGGATGTATCAGTGCAAGAGTCTCTTAAGAGAAGATGCTGTCTCAGTATAAACTAAGTAGGCAGGCCTAATTATGTAAATTTGCTTGTTTAAACTCTGTTGAAGTATTGTATCTATACAGGCAATCAGGGATTCTTCACAGACAGAACGTACATGAATACAGAAGCCTTTTGACTACTGTTTCATCCACAACCACCATCCAGTTCTAAGCAAAACCCATTTCATCTAGCTTGGAATATTATGTGAATAAAATTAAAAATACACCCTTCGGCTTTCACTTGGCAGTGTTCATGAGATTCTTATTCTCAATAGGTGTACGTTGTTCATTCTCATGATTGTACAGTATTCTGTGTATGAATAAACAACATTATACAGTGGTGGTTTGTTTCATTTCTAGCTTGGAAACTGTACTACTACAGTTACCTAGGAAATGAATTTTTGTGTAGGTACCTACATTTCCTACTAGGAATAAGATTCCAGAGTCGTAGTACATGCACCAGTTCAGATTCATTATCAGATACCCAAAAGCTTCAATTAGCCTGCATTCTTGATAATGCCAACTGGGGTTTGAATGAGCATGGAGGCTTAAATACATGTTTGAATACTTGGTTCCTAGTTAGTAGATGGGAAGGATTAGAGGTGTGGCCTTGGAGGAGGTGTCACTAAGGAAAGACCCAAATTAATAGAGGTAAAAAGAGGCATTATAAGGGGCATCAATAAAATCCAGGGGTTGTAAGAACACACATTAAAACCCATATTCTACTAAATTGGAAAGGCTTAAAGAAAAGAATGAATTTCTTAATGCACATGACCTACTAAAGTTAAACCAAGAAGAGATTTTTTTAAATTTAGATGCATCACAAGAAACAAAACTGAAACATCATTTGAGAAACCTCCCATCCAAAGCAAAACATCCACGCCCAGACTAATTTCCCACAGAACTTTACCAGAAACTCAAAGAACTAAAACCAGTGTTTCTTACACTGTCCCATGAAACAAGGAAATATCTCCAAATTCTTTTTATGAAGCTAGAATGACACTAAGCTAAAGACACATAAGAAAATTATAGAGCAAGCTAGCTCCTTCATGAGCATAGATGCAAAAATTCTGAAAAGAATGTGAACAAAATTTTAGAATACACCCACTATGATTAATCAGTTTCCTCCCAGAGATCAGGGGTGGTTCAACATATGTAAGTCAATAAATGTAATAGACTCGAAGGACATAAGTCACATGAGCATCTAAGATGCAGAAAAGACCACTGGGAAAATCTAATACTCCCTTATAAAAGTCCTGGAAAATCTAGGAATACAAGGAGCATAGCTTAATATAATAAGGCAAATATGCAACATACCACAGCAACATGCTAAATGGAGAAAAACTTGAAACATTTTTACTAAAATCAGAAACAAAAGGATATTCATATATTGTACTACTGTTCCAGATAGTACTTGAAATTGTAGTTAGAGCAATAATCCAAGAGAAGGTAATGAAAGATACAAGTAAGGGAGAAGTCAAAATTCCTTACTTGCAGATGATTCTATACATAAACTCCCAAGAGTCTACCAGAAAACTGTCGCAAAATGGTAGGATATAAAATTAACACAAAAATTACTACCCTTCCTAGATATCAATGACAAACATCAGGAAAGAAATCAAAGAATCAGTTCTATTCAAAATAGCTACTACCCCCTCCATCCTCACCCTATACTGAATAAACCTTATCACAGAAGTAGAACACCAATAGACAGTGAAAACTTAAAATGAAAGGAAAAAACATTGACGCCAGAAGATGGGAAGACTGCCTATACTCATAGATTTGTAGGATTAATATGAAAATGTCTGCCAAAAGCAATCTACAGTTACAATCCCCAACAATTGAAAAGATGATCATAAATTCCATATGACACACGAACATACACAAAAACCTCTCAACATGGCTAATCCTGAACAACTGCTGGGGGTGACACTATAGTAACAAAGACAGTGTTACTGGCAGAAAAACATACATTGAGAATAGGATAGAATAGAAGAACCAGACAAGCTCATCTTATAGGCATGTGTTTTTTTAGTTTTGAGCCCAAAAGAATACATTGGGGGAAAAGGGCAGCATGTAGCTAACAAACTGGTTAGCTACATGTAGAAGAATAAAACTAGATTGTTGTCCCTTACCCTCCACAAACCTCAGTACCAAATGGGCCAAAGATACCTTGAATCTGGAGTAGAAAATAGACAGTACATTTGCCAACTTATGGGTGCACCTAAGGACTTGCTGAATAGACCTGGCAGCATATGGAAGACTGACAGTTGACAAATGGGACCTCATAAAACTGAGATACTTGTACAGTAAAGAACTCTATCAACAGTGACTAGGCAGCCTATGGAGTGGGGGAAAATACCAGCTATCCATTTGACAGTCAATAGACTAACAAAACAACTAAAGAGTAAGAAAACACCTGTTCTCAGAAATACGTGTGGCTAGTAAGAATTTTCTTAAAATGTTTAACATCCTTAGCCAGAAAAATAAAAATTAATACTACCTTGAGATTTTAACTTACTTCAGCCAGAATTGACTAATATTAAAACAAACCAAAACAAATCCACAAACGAGAGCAGGTGCCAGTGTGGATGTGGGGTAAAGAGAATGCTCACTGTTGGGAGTGAAAATTGGTGCAGCTACTATGGACATTAGTATGGATGACTTCCCAGCACTAAGCATAGATCTATGATATGACCTAATTGTACTCTTCCTGGCTATATACACAAATGTCTATATTTTATACAGAGATGTTTCTTCTTCACTGTTTGATGCTGCTCTAAGGACAATAACCAGGAAATAAACACAGCCCCAATGTTCATCAACTAGTGAATAGAAAATAAAAATGTATTATATCAGTAGAACATTCAGCTTTAATGAAAAAATTTGCAGGTAAATGATGGAGCTGGAAGCAAGCAATCATACCGAGTGAGCTAATTCAGATCCAGAAAGAAACACTGCATGTTCTTTTTCATATGTGAATCTAACTTTCCTTCTTTAGATATGTGTCTAAATTAGAGTGCCTGTAGAAGTCAGGAGACTAGAAAGCCTTGGGATTTCAAGAGAGAGAGAGTAGAACACAGGAACATAAAGAGAGAAAGGGGAATAATGAGGCAGAAAGTGTTAAGAGGAGTGAGGGATGGGAGGGCAGGGTCAAGAAGGGCGTACAGCAAAGAATAACTCGCTCTAAAGTCCTTTGGAAAAAGCCACATGAAACCCAACAACTTTATAAACTTCTTAAAATATACATACATACATACATGTATAAAAGTTTAGATGGAGTTACCATTTATAGGGGAATAATGTCTCCACTGTGTGCCACAGGCTATCACACACACAAAAATCCAAAGCCAGGTTCATCCTACCTTTTTCTATTTGTTGGTCAATGGGGTCTCACAGACCCCACAAAACTTTAAAAGCCATTGCCATGGTTTTAATTTTCTACAGAACTTGATGGTAAGACCATTGGGTTTCCACCATCCCATACTCAAGTAATGGACCGAATGTGGGGAAAGCAAACCAGTATCCACCTGGAAGCTTCATGTCTATTGGCTAGCTTTCGCAGGGTAGTGGTGCTGTTCACCACTGCTGGTGGAGAAAAACAATCTGCATTCTTACCCAGCTGAGAATCCTGCAAGCTACGATAGCAACCAGCTTGGCAAGACATGTCCATCGGTATGATGGTGGCATGAATGGTTAGCAACTACTTTCTGATTGAACATAAAGTCTGCTCCACAAGACAGAACTCATGCTTGGTAATAATGTTAATTGGGTCAAGAGCTCATAGCCAAATAGCCAAATAGCCTATGACCTGCTACTAATATTCTACTAAATGGGCATGGTATCAAACTTCTCTCTAAATACTTTTATTTATGCCTATAAATACAAGGATGGTTCAATTAGCAATAATCGTGCCTCGGATAAACCTCATTGGCTACGATACTGCCACTGCGCAAAGCTAGGATGGTTCAATATATGTAAGTCAATGTGTACTATACTATATAAATGGACTCAAAGAAAATCACTTGGTTTTCTTAATAGTAGATGCAGAAATGGCTTTTGGGAAATCCCAATATATTTGCAGTAAAATGTCTAAAGCCACTAGGAATACAAGGAAACTATATTCACATAATAAAAGCTATACATGACAAGTTTACGGTCGGCATTATATTAAATGGGGGAAACCTCAAAGAATTTCCACTAAAATCAAGAACAAGAGTGACTACTGTTCTCCACTCCAATTTCACACAATACTTGAGGCCTCAGCTAGAACAGTAGGACAAAGACATAAAAAGGACACATTTTAAAAGGGAGAAATCAAATTATCCTGTTTGCAAATGATGTGCTTGTGTATGTAACAGATCCTAAAGAATCTAGATCCAAAAAAAACACAGCAAAGTGACAGTATATGAAATTAACCTATCAAACCCAGCAGCCTTCCTGAATAACATTTAAAAAAAGAAAAAAAATCCCATAAAGAAACCTGGGAAACAATCCCATTTGCCACAGACTAAAAAAAGTACTCCAAAATGTACCTATGCAAGGAAGTAAAAGATCTAAGCAATGAAGCATTTAAAACACTGAAGAAAGCCGGGCAGTGGTGGCGCACGCCTTTAATCCCGCACTTGGGAGGCAGAGGCAGGCAGATTTCTGAGTTCGAGGCCAGCCTAGTCTACAGAGTGAGTTCCAGGACAGCCAGGGCTATACAGAGAAACCCTGTCTCAGAAAAAAAAAAAAAAAAAAAAAACTGAAGAAAAAAGTTGAAGACACTAGAAGATGGATCAGCATATTATGAGAATGGCTATAATACCAAAATCAATCTACAGATTCATTGCAATTCCCATCAAATTTCCAATAATATGCTTCACAGAAATTAAAACAAACAAACCAACAAACATGAAAGTGCAGAAACCCTGGATATCCAAAGCAATCCTAAGCAAAAAAGAACAATTCTGGGGTATGACCATGCCTGGTTTTAAGTTATAATAACATTAAGTTATAATAACGTTAAATCCCTCAGCATCTTGAAGGAACCATTCCCTGTAGGCATGAAATATGCTGGGTAAAGTCCAGTATTCCTCAGCTAGGCTGCCAGCCTTCAAATCCCATCAGTACTCCCCAAAGTTAGAAACTTGCTCTTGTTGTTTCCTTGTTTCTCTTCCCCTCTCCTCCCCCTTCTGAAGGGGAATGACAAAAGCAGTCCTTGCTGTAGTTTAAAAAAAATAAAAAAAGATTAAGAAAAACAGTTCAGTGCAACTCCACACAGCACCTGCATATTGGACTCACAGGTCAACCCTACCACGCCCGGCGGGGCAGATAACTGGCTTTTGTGAGGATTCCACTTTCAGCACTTTATTGTGAAGCCTGCATCATTTTGCATATCCCTCTCTGATCTTGGAAATGGGGACTCAGTGGGTAATACTTAGATTGTAGGGTGTTTTCTGACAGCCAGTCTCTTTTGCACGTGCAGAGGATAAGTCTGAAGTCAGGAAACCTCTTCACAGATTTCAAAGATTGTCTCTTTTTCCATGACAGGCTGACTTCCCCTAATGCTTGTCTCTCAGTCTCTGTCTATCTCTGTCTCTCCGTCTCTGTCTGTCTCTGAGTCTCTGTCTCTGTCTCTCTGCCTGTCTCTCTGTCTCTCTCTCTCTCTCTGTGTGTGTGTGTGTGTGTGTGTGTGTCCCTGTCCTAATCTCAGTAGAGCTTCCAAGCTCTGGCTTTTCCAAAGAAGTATCACACCGGTGAGCCACTGTAGCGGAAAGACAAAGAACAGGGCAGATCAGGTCATTGAACTGGGCAGAATTTTAGTCAGTGAGTTGGAAGAAGAAGGGGCGGAGGGGGGAGACAAAGAGAATCATTGGCTGGAAAATCCATCTGTGAGCACCGGGGGGGGGGGGGGGGGGGGATTTGTTACATTGGAAGCACCTCAGAGCTAAGGGCTGTGCTTTGCAACAACCTAATGGTGAACCACTAGGTGGCACTGCAAACACGACTCCTATGCTCCCAAGCTGGTGGCTACAAGTTGCAGGAGACCTGTACTCAGAAGTCGGAGAGGCGGCGATCTGGGTGGGCGGAGGCTGTTTAAAGGCAGCGTGGTGAGGTGCTAGTTTAGGTTAGGAGGAGACTGCACCCTGGCGATGACCCTACTCTTTCGCCGAGGTCCGCCAAAGTGGACATCAGGTGCCCAGGCAGAGCGAAGCGTCCAGTGAGGGCGCCTGGCCCGGATGCCAAGACCAGAGCCCGATAAACAGATACAACTCCCAGAAACCGCCTGGAACCCGTGAGCAATCATGCTTACCTTTGCGTGGAGCAGAGCAGAATGGGTGAGCCAGCTTGTGCTGAGAGGTTTTTAAGGCAGCTGGATGGTGTGTTTAACAGTAGAATGGGTCTATCTATACCTCTGAGGTGTTGCAAATGATTACACCTGATAGTTTTATCTCATCGCTACTACGATGTTTCTCGGAATGTGTCTTGTTCGAACATTTCATAACTATTTCCTCATACCGTGCTCGTGTGGAACTTATAAAAATAGCATTCAGACTCAGTGAAATTCAAACCATTCGGAATTCACGGAAAATATTTATTGAGGGAAAGAAAAACTGTTGTTTTTCTCTACTTAACGTGTTGCAAAGTAAGCGTATCTGTATGAGACAGTAATTTTGTGTTTATGCTCACGCTAAGCGACCCCTTCGCTATAGTCCTTTATGACCCCGGAGAGTATGAATTGAGGATTTGGGGAGCATCCTGGTTAATGATAAGAACACAGATAAATCTGCCTTCCTTAATGGAAAGTTTATATGGTCTTCAGAAATCTGGGCTTACTTGAGCAAAATATTGATGCAGTAGCCCCATAATTTGAAATTCTGGAGACTGCCTGGGACTTTTTATGGAGTTTGGATAGGGATGGGGGGGGGGGGAGATGCTTTGAGAGTGAACTTAGGAACCAAAAATCGGACATGGAAAGAGAAGTTGTACTTTGCATAAAAATGGAAGCTTCGGAAAAACACTGTAAGCCAAAGGAGACAGATTGTAAAGTGTGTGGACAAGGCCTGTGAAAACTTAGGCTTGCACAGAATTCCAGGCACCAGGAGCACAAGTCAGAGTGAGGTAAAGCAGGGTCACGACCCCAGTATACCTGTGTCTATCCAGCCATTTCTGTAGGCGCGCTTGGTTTTGGTACGGTAGCACATTCTGTGCTGTGGTATATACTCTTACGTTCTTGAGATCATAATAACAACGGCAAACAAACCTGTCTTACAGTAAATTCGATGCCAAGAAGTGGGGGCAGTTTCTTCCAGCAATGAACTCCTCATCTCACCTGACTTTATTGGATCTTACCCTGAATGCCTCAGAGGACAACATTTTAGGAGAAAATGTCAAGAACAAGTCTTCAGCCTGTGAAGACATGGGCATTGCCGTGGAGGTGTTCCTGACTCTGGGTGTCGTCAGCCTCTTAGAGAACATCCTGGTCATTGGGGCCATAGTGAAGAACAAAAACCTGCACTCACCTATGTACTTCTTTGTGGGCAGCTTAGCAGTGGCCGACATGCTGGTGAGCGTGTCCAATGCCTGGGAGACCATCACCATATACTTGCTAAATAATAAACACCTGGTGATAGCAGACACCTTTGTGCGTCACATTGACAATGTGTTTGACTCCATGATCTGCATTTCTGTTGTGGCCTCCATGTGCAGTTTGTTGGCCATTGCTGTGGACAGGTACATCACTATCTTCTATGCCTTGCGTTACCACCACATCATGACAGCAAGGCGCTCCGGGGTGATCATTGCCTGCATCTGGACTTTTTGCATAAGCTGTGGTATCATTTTCATCATTTACTATGAATCCAAGTATGTTATCATTTGCCTCATCTCCATGTTTTTCACCATGCTGTTCTTCATGGTGTCTCTGTATATACACATGTTTCTCCTGGCCCTGAACCATGTCAAGCGGATAGCAGCTTCCCCCAGATACAACTCTGTGAGGCAACGGACCAGCATGAAGGGTGCTATTACCCTCACTCTGCTACTGGGGATTTTCATTGTCTGCTGGTCTCCTTTCTTCCTTCACCTTATCTTAATGATCTCATGCCCTCAGAACATCTATTGCTCTTGCTTTATGGCTTACTTCAACATGTACCTTATACTCATCATGTGCAATTCTGTGATCGATCCTCTCATCTATGCCCTCCGTAGCCAAGAGATGCAGAGAACCTTTAAGGAGATCATCTGTTGTCATGGATTCAGACAAACTTGTAGGCTCCTTGGCAGGTATTAAACACCTTCCCCTCTCTGTGGCTCTCATCTCTCAGTCAATTAGGTTCAGCCAGGGCATAAGCAAGGCCGATAAGGAAGGGTATCTAATGTATTCTTATCTCCTTTGCAGCTCAGTTTGGTTATTGTGTGTGTTCAAAGTATGCACACGTGAATTGTCTCCATGGTGAGAATGGTCTGTGACAATTGGTTTTTTTTACTCCTTGCTCACTCTCTGACCCCCATTCCATTTTTAGGAGGTTTCACTATCCTCTGCCTGACCTAGTAAGTGACCTTAGGAGATGCATAACCTCCTGGGTGAGCTGTCATTGAAAGAAACACTGTGGAGACCCATGTCACCATGAGTGGCCTTTGTGTTTGACACATGCTGCTGTCCACCTTTGCAGAATGCACCTTTTGCGTTCTTTTCGGGAATAGAGAGACATCCTGATCCTTTTCATTTGGAACTTCTATTTTATTTGTTATGGGTGTCTCTCCAGCTCCCCTGTCCTAGACTTCTGGTTTATGGCTTACATTTAGAATTGGCTGGGGACCAACCTTAACACCTATACATCTGTCCTTCATAGTTTAGGACTTACTCAGACATAAACTTCTATGCTAAACACCTTGCTTCGTGTTTTGTGAAAACCTCTATGACTCTCACTGTCTTATTTTTGACTCCATTCAGCATTTCCAAGAAATTTTGAGAGGTCATATCGGAGACTCTAGTATAAACCCACCCTCCCTCCCTCATTTAGCACATGCCCAGAGTCAAACTAGGTTGGCTTTCTCACACAGTCATTCAGCAGCTCTGGTGTCTGAAACTTCACTAGATGCTTTGCAGTACTGTCACCTGCAATCCTCAATAGCCCAGCCCACGGCAAAGACTCCATTTTCTCTAGTCTGGAGTGGAGGGAGGGATGCAAGCTTAGGCACTAACCCTGATGACCCTGGCTGTGTGTCCTTCACTCCATCCCCTCCAGGCTCCACATCTCTGCTGCCCTCTCAGGATGGCCAAAGGAACTATCTGAAAACACGGGAGAACTTCTTGTAAAATTTGAAAATCATATAGGATTTTTTTTTTTAGTTATTTAAAAGAACTGATCCACATGGGTGAGATCCCACATAGTAACATGAAGGAAGAGTACAGGTGTCAGTGGCCAGAGCAGTGTTTCAGATGCCAAGAGACTTGCTGTGCTCAACAGAGCCATGGGTCCTCTAAATCTCAGTGAAGATCACAGGGGTAGAATAAGACATTGATTGATCTTGGTGGTCATACTGCTTGTCCAGACACCTAACTGTCACTAGTCTAATTCTCTGCTCTGGGTGCTAAAATGACTCACCACAAATCTTGACCTTTATATGAAGGTAATTAATATACATGCTTGACTGCATTTTAATCTCTATGTAAACAAAATAGCCCTTGTGTTCAAATGTTGTTATGTTTGGGAAAACTTATGTGAAAAGTATCTTGTTACATTTATGCAAATAAGCCAACCTCAAAGTGAAGTCCCCTTAACAACAACAAAAAAGAATACACATGCATGTTAAACATGTGGCATTGTATGTTAGCTTTATGTCTCTGTGGGAAATATATTTGCTGTAAAATATGTGTTCAAAGAAATTGTTGGTAAAGTAGGATGATTCAGTTTATACTAATAAACATATATACTAATAAACATATATACTACTAATAAACATATATACTACTAATAAACATATATACTAATAAACATATATACTAATAAACATATATACTAATAAACATATATACTAATAAACATATATACTTAATAAAATGGATGGACTAAACTATACTTTTGAATTGGTCATTCGGCTATGTGAGATTTGGAGTGGTTTTTTTCTGTCTTTCTGGAAACTTTCTGGTAGTTATCACAAAAAGAATGTATGTGCATTGGTGAGTTTTACTTGATAGCATTTATTGCCTATAATATAGGCATTCAGAATTATATTAACCTTACAAATAAAAGAAACTTTATACTTGACTATATATTGTTGAAAAATATGTCCTAGTACGTAATTATGATGGGAATATCACTTATTATAAGCTCAGTATGGGGCAGGAAGCACTGGCAATCGGAGAAGAGCAAAGCCAAGGCAAATATTCTACCTTAGACTCCCCGGGTGTGTTGGCATTCCCAGCTGGGATTTTGTGTGTTTAACAAGCTCCCCAAAACTATTAGTCCAAGATCCCACTTTAAGAAACTCTGGTTCTCAAGTATCATCAAGGTCACATGACAACAGTTGATTGCTTGTTTTTCTATCATGCTACATGCTAAAAATAAATTAGCAAAGTCTCTTACAGCTAGCTGGCTATTCAGGGACCAGATTGCTCAAGATCTAATGCCTGGTTTACACAGGTGAGTTACTTTTCTTACTCAATTTCACTCCTAATGTCTAGGTGAGCCAGAGAAATCCTATGTGCCTGAACATTCACTATTCATGACTAGTGCCTATGGTATGTGTATCATGATGCCAGGTGTGTGACCAGAATTGTCGTTATATTTTTAAGGAGTGAAAGGCCAAGAACAATGATCGGGGTAAATGCACATAGCATGGTCCTATGTACTTAGGAGGAGGCTTTGATGCATTCCAGCACAGGAGCAGGCAGCACGGTTTCAGGGTGAGTCCAGAAGAGCTCCTAGGCAATCCGGAGATGTCTGGTTGTTTCCTCCTCTCTCATTAATAATATCTTTCACGGGTAAAAACGAGGGTATATTAGATCTAGTAAAGTGACAGGAGATGACCAGGTAAGCCCATGTAATGAATTGAGTTTAAACAGAGGAAAGGGGAGCATGGGGTGGCAAAGCCATCTGATTCCAGCCAAGATGAGAGGATAAGATTACTAAATTGTGCCAGAAATAAAAGATTAGATCTGTGGTCTATTTTCTGTCATCTTGAAACAGGCTAGAGTCATCTGAGAGGAGGGAACTCCGATTGAGAAAATGCCTCTACAATATTGGGCTGTTGGCAAGCCACAGGAAGCAAGCCAGTCAACAGAACCCATCCATGGCGTCTACATCAGCTCCTGCCTCCAGGATCCTGCCCTGTATGAGTTCCTGCCCTGATTTCTTTTGATGATGGACAGTGATGTGGAAGTGTAAGCTAAATAAATTCTTTCCTCCCCAAGTTGCTTTGGATCCTGGTGTTTCATCACAGCAATAAGAACCTTAACTAAGACAAATTGGTATCAGGATTCTGAGGTATTTTTGTGACAGATTTGACCATGTTATTGGGGGCGGGGGATTGTAGGAGGACTTTGAAACTTTGGGCTCTGAAAGTCATTGAGTGTTCGAAGTTTGGTGATCTGTTCTAAGGGAGCTTGGAAGGTAAGCATGTTGGGAGAAAGGCAGATGAGGGAGGGAAGTCTAAGAGTCACTTCAAGACTCTATCAGGGATGCTGCATAGTTTGAGTTAAGAATCTGTGGTTCTGGTCTCATAGGGCTGAAATATTGACTGTAATTAACAAGAGATCAGAACCAAAAATGAAAAAAGTTTGCTTTACTGGTACCATTGATACTGGTCAGCTGGTCACCACTAAAAATTTAGCAGCGATTAAGAAGAGACCAGCATCATTGAGAAGTCTTCTGGGAAGAGTCCTCATACACTCAGAGTCTGCATACAGTTGCTGTGTTCCAGAGGCAGCCAGACTGGTATCTCAGACTGGAAGCTTAATTTGGTAAAGAGTCACTGAGGTGGTACTGGTTTCAAAAGGGTCGTGAAAAGCAGCTGAGGCTCGATACTGGGAGAGGCTGTTGGTGAGGGTGCAGCCTGGTCGCAGCAGATACCCCAGCATTTTGGAGATGTAAGTACCATGGGATGACCACCAAAGACAGTAATAGTGGGGCGAAGCTGGCCTCAGCTGTGTGTGCAGCAGAGCACAGGGCTGGAGAAGTGACCCAAGCTTGGAAGAGCCCAGAAGATCATGACTGAATCCCAGATATTGGAAATTGAATCATTTACACTGTGGGAGTGTGGTTTTGCTTTCTTCAGATTGTGACTGTGCCCTGGTTCTTCACTCTTTTTCTTTTTAAAGATTTATTTATTTATTTATTTATTTATTTATTTATTTACTATGAGTACACTGTAACTGTCTTCAGACACACCAGAAGAGGGCATTGGATCCCATTACAGATGGTTGTGAGCCATCATGTGGTTGCTGGGATTTGAACTCAGGACCTCTGGAAGAACAGTCAGTGCTCTTAACCGCTGAGCCATCTCTTTGGCTCCCGGTTCTTTCCTCTTGAAGTAAGAAAATATTTAGCTTATTTATGATTTTATAGGAGTCCACATTAAGAGACTTTGGATTTTAATAGGGATTTTGATTTTTAAAGGAGATTTACAAGAGATTTGTAAAAGAGACAGAAAATTTAAAATATTTGAATAATAATATAGGACTTTTAAGTTTGTGACATGTTTCATATTTGTGATACTTACCAATCGGGGGTCTTGGGAATGAATCCCCCCAAGGCTATGTCTTCAAAAGTGTTGTGTGTAAAGTTGACAAGGGATCAATTGTGCTGGCTAATTTTATGTCAACTTGATTCAAGCTAGAGTCAACTGAGAGGAGAGAACGCTGACTGAGAAGATGCCTCCACAAGACTGGGCTGTGGGCAAGCCATGAGGAACGAGGCAGTAAGCAGCACCCCTCCATGGCCTCTGCCTCAGCTCCTGACTCCAGGTTTCTGCCTTGTTTGGGTTTCTGGCTTCACTTTCCTTGGTGGTGAACAGTAATATAGAAGTGTAAGCCAAATAAATCCTTTCTTCCCCAACTTGCTTTGGTCATGGAGGAGTTTCATCACAGCAATAGTGATGTTAAGCATTTTACTTTCTGTGACCAGAAACTAGGGGACACTTGGAAACCTCTCTCTCTCTCTCTCTCTCTCTCTCTCTCTCTCTCTGACTACATAATATGATTTAGAAAAACCTTACAAATTAGCTGGGAAGAAACTTTTGTTTCCACAGAGAGAATCAGGAGAAGGTGGAAAGACTCAAGGCTTGTGAGAACCAGGGCCAGGGCTGCATTATGTGGCAGGGATGGAGAGGACCGGAAGTCAGTTAAAGGTTCGATGTTTCAGTAAGATACTCACTTAATCAGGAGACCTCATAAGAGGAACTCAAGCCCAGGATGGCCAGGCCTGAGACTGTCTTCCTACATCATGTTTGTTTTCTTTTGTGCATGCAAAGTCTTCTGGTTTTGATATCTTTTACACCGGAAATTGCTGTGTGTTTTTCCCATTCTCTGTGTCCTTCCTTCCTTCCTTCCTTCCTTCCTTCCTTCCTTCCCACTAACTCTCCACCCTGCTTCCTCCCTGCTTTTCTGTGCCTCCTCCCTCCCTCCCTCTTTCTCTCTCTCTCTCCCCCCCCCCCCCCCCCGCATTGCCACTGTTACTGAAGAACAAATAAACTTTGTTAAGCCTTTAATCTTGGTTCTAAAGAAAAGACATGACCAGATGTTTATTTTTCCTATTTGCCTTCTTACATGACTTTAAGACTGTGCACAGAAGCAGGGGGAAGGTCGACATAGCCGGTAAGTGCCTCCTCCCACCTCCAACTTGACACTTGAGCATGACTTAATACCTGTTAGCACCATGTACCTAGAAACACATGAACATTGAGAAGTAGAGCTAGGGATTTTGCAACACGACTTTGGTGGTTTTTTAAAGCCCTTTAAAGCTTTGTAGAGCACTGTGCTTTTCTTTAGCACTACCTTGCCTGCTTAGTTTCTTTTATCTTTGCTACACTGCTGAGTGCTGCTCACCAACTTCGAAGTCTTCGTCTCTGAGCATCCTATCTCATTTGCAACTACTGTTTCCTTCTGAAAACTTCTTTTCCTGGCTTCTGTAATATTCCCTATCCTGATTTACGACCCCTCTTCTGTGTGCAAGTATTCCAACCTTGTCCATTTCTTTTCCATGTCCCACATTTAGGCTTGTCCTAAATGTCTCTAGCAACCTTACTGTTTTTTATATATCTAATTTTTCTCTCAGTGACCTCATACATTTTGATGATTTTGACTCAGCAAATAAACACACCCTCTGATTAACGTATATTAATTGTACACATTAATAGGGTTCAGTGAGGTATCTCCATTTGCATACAATCTACACTCAACTTACTCAACTTTCATCCACTCTCTCTGCTACACAGCCTCTAGTAATCACTCTACTATTCAGATTGGCTTATTGCTTTAACCTTTCAAGTATGAGAGAACATACGGCACTTGTTTTTCTGTGTTCAGGTTTACCTTGCTTAGCGTAGTGTTCTCATGGGTCATCCATTTTGGTACAAAGGACAGAACTTCATTCTTCTTCATGGCTGAATAATATCTCATTGTGTTATGAGGTATCACACACACACACACACACACACACACACACACTGTCCTAGTTTAGTGTCCTGTTTGTTGTGATAACATATTCTGACAAAAGCTACTAAGGGGAGAAAGGGTTTAATGGGCTTACAACCCTAGCTAACAGTGCGCCATTGTGTGGAAATCAAGATAGCAGGAACTTGAAGCAAGTCGTATGCAGAGTCAAGAGCAAAGAAAAATGGATGAATGCACGTTAGTGTTCGACTCCATTTCTCTGTTTCATTCAGTACAGCCCCAGTCTGTGAACTGGTGCTGCCCACATTCACACCAGGGTGTGTCTTCTCCACCTTGATGAACCCAATTAAAAACTCCCTCACCAAGACATGCCTATAGGCCAAACTGGTCTTGAAAGTTCCACATTGAGACAGGCTTTGTAGGTGATTCTAGAATGAGTCAAATTGATACTGTCAGTCTGCCTGCAAGCATCTCCAGCGTGGCGGTTAGTTTTCCAGCCATCCTCCACAACAATGACATTGGAGTCCTTATCCTTTAAACTCAACTTGAGTTTTTCATTTTGCAGATCTTCAGGGATCATCTTGTTTACACTCCCGTGAGTCTTTTTTTGTTCATGTGCCTTTCTGGCGGCGAATCTCCTCTGACAGCTGTAGTCTATTCTGCTATTTCAGAGAGTGGTTGTTCTTTATGAGAACGTTGGAACCTTTGTGGGAGTGATTATCAGGTAGGCCAGGTGCTTTCAGAAGTCACATAAATGGCTCGTCTTGGCTTTGTGTGTTAGAGGAGACACTACCACTTGCAGCAATTAGACATTAACAATGAGGCCAGTGTGACTGAGGACCTAGAGTTTATATTTATACTTAACCACATGTGGTTAATGACTATCACATTGGATAGAGTTAGAATTTGGTCCATTATATACACAGAAACTCTACAGCCTGGGATAGACCCAAGAGGAAAGTACACCTCTCTTTTGTAGCGAGGAAGTCTGGAGGTAAGCATTTCCTGGCTGGTGTGGACCTCAGCAGGGTGCTGTGAGGTAGTCATGCTTTTTATCATCTTAAGACTATTTCATGGCTCATGCTCTGTACCAGGATGGAATCATGGTCAGGAATGCCAGCTTTGTCATAGAAAGTATTTTGTGATGGAAATTATCTTCTCTTCTTTGGTTATTTTTATATTCTTTTTTCCAGTTCTGTGTTGGGCTGATTGCACTGCACTAACACACTCTCTCTCTCTCTCTCTCTCTCTCTCTCTCTCTCTCTCTCTTGTTTTCAGAAAGACTATGCTCTCTTTTGTCAACTGAGACTAGGTCTCACTATGTCAGTCAGACTAGTTTCAGCTTCAGCTTCTCAAGTTCTAGGATGTCAGGCATATACAATCACTTTTGTAGTGAATTTTAAACTCCAAAATCTGCTGCATTTATATGACTTTTTGTTGCTCATTGTCTCTGTTTCATAGCATGCCTCTTTTGAATGCATGGATCCGTACACAGACTACCCCACCCCCCCTAGTTAAATTCAGACTCGCTACTCTAGATGCTTTCTTTTCCAAAAGCAATGATTTTATTTATAATGCTCCTTTTTAAATACTTCTCCCATATTACATCCAGACTGCAGTTTCTGGCCCTTCCCCTCCTCCCAGCCTCCCCTCCCCTGTGTGACTCCCCTCTCCCCCAGATCCAACTCCCCTCCTCCATTCCTTAAAGAAGAGCAGGCCTCCCGGGAACATCAACCAAACACAGCGTAACAAGCTACAACAAGACCAGGCACATACCATCACATTGAAGCTGGACAAGGCAACCTAGTAGGAAGAAAAGGGTCCCACAAGTAGGCAAAAGTGTCAGGGACAGTCCCTGCTTCCACTGTTAGGATTTCCACAAGAACAACAAGCTAGTCAGCCATAACATACACGCAGAGGACTAAGATCAGACTCCTATGGCTCCCTGATCTCTGCAAGGTCCCATGAGTCCCAGTCAGCTGATTCTGTGCTCTTTCCTATGTGGATGAATCGCTTCCATCAAAAGATGGTTGAGTCTCAATTTTACAATAATGCTTGTGAGTGAACGGCTGGTGTGATTGACTATTACACGGGCTTCCTTGCAGCACTTTAGAGTGAAGCAGGAAGGTTGGGCAACATTCTGAGTGGGTGGGTACATCAACTATCAGACTTAACTCAAAGGGTGCTTAGACTGAAAACAGGCTTATAGACTGGGCTTACTCTTCTGGGCCAGCACAAAGGCATTGCTGTGGTACTCGTGGAGCTTAGCTGTCACTCATACTGGTACCTAGAGGCACGATTCTGCACTACTGTGTATATTTCATGAGACATAGTAGAGAAGGCTATGCCACATTTTGTAGATAAGCACCTGTTTTCTTCCTTTTACCCTGACTTCTAACACTTGTCACCAGCTTGTGAGTCTTGGAGTGTGGCTGTCTCGGACTAGCCTCTTCGTCAGTCCACCCTGTGACCTTCCAACTTCAGCAATTCATTCTAAGCTCTAGTTCCTTGATATCTTTTGCCTCTTCCCTCTTACAGCCCACCCACTCTGTAGGTCTAACTTACGTCCGTAGAGGTGCAGACAGATACTTGAATTTGTACACGCAATTCCTTGTATGGAAATTGGGTTTTTTTGGAGTTTGGTTTTTGGAGGTGGCTTCGATCCAGCAGGATATGGTCGGCTCCTCGAGCAAAGAGAAGGCAGGAGGCTGCCCAGGTACCGGTTCCCTTTTCACCTGGTTTCTACTTACAGACTGGTAGTCACGCCTACGGTAGGAATCTGTGCCGACGCCAAGTAGGTGGCGGAGTTTTGTCTTGCTCTGCCACCTTGCTCAGTCTTTTTTCTCGTTCCGAACCCTAAGAAGAGAATTTAAGAGAAGAGCAGAATCGAGCCAAAGTCGATGAGCCCACAGTTTGTAGTCTCGGGGGGCCGTGGCCAGAGGGATCCTTTAACTCTGCAGTAAAACATGCTTCATAAGTTAATTGTCAAACTCTTTCCCGCCAGTAGGTGGCAGTGAACAGGCTTTTTTTTTTTTTTTTTGTCTTCCACCGAGCCCTACCACCAGCTGGTAAACTCAGGTAGCCCCACGTGAGAATTCTTCTTTATCTCTCATTGCTTGAAAGGTTCTCAGAGCTGGGCAGTGGTGGCGCAGGCCTTTAATCCCAGCGCTTGGGAGGCAGAGGCAGGTGGATTTCTGAGTTCGAGGCCAGCCTGGTCTACAGAGTGAGTTCCAGGACAGCCAGGGCTACACAGAGAAACCCTGTCTCGAAAAACCAAAAAAAAAAAAAGGTTCTCAGAATGTTATGAGTATAATTTTGCAATGCCCAGTGCACTTTAGAAGGACTAACTCAATTCTCCACCCACCTTAAAAAAGTAGATAAATATTATTTACCTGGAGGTTAAGCAACTTGTTTGCAGTCATACTCCCGACATGCACTTGTCTCTGAATGAAAGCATATGAGTTTTGAAAAGTCATCACATCTTTTGTTTTAAGTCATTGCTTGTCTTTGCTGATGTTGGCTTCCGGTTGTTCCCTACATGGGGCCAGTTGGATTCTGTGTTGCCGTATCAGAATTCTGGCCTTTCTTGTGCATGTGTATATGTAAGTATAGCAGGAAAGAAACGGGTATGAGAAATTCCAGGTAAGATTTACTGGCAAAATTAAGTGTTGGTGGTGGCTGTATAATGCCTGATATAGATCATGGTTGTCCAGAATCTGTGCCAGTCCACTTAGCTCTGGACTGCCTAAGAGGGGATTCCAGTAATTACCTGTTCAGAGTCACTACTGAGTGACATGCTCACAGACAGTATACTGCCAGCCGCTGTGCTTGCCTCAGCTCCTTTGGCCAGGGATGTATTAGCACATCGACTCTAGCATCTCCCCAGTATTTATGAATGGCAGGAGAGGACACGGATTAGAGTGGGCGAGAATAGTAATGACATCAGGGGGGTTCTGAGGGCAACCGGACCATGGTAGTGACTTGAGTGTGTGATTCTGGAGGGTAACTGTGAGCAAAGGCAATAGCCTAGAATGTTTGGGGAGGTCTATGGGACCAAACTGACCACCAACTCCAAAGGACGTAACCCATTCCTGGTGTTGGAGGGTTTTTGTTTTCGTTTGTTTGTTTTTGCTCTCATGTGGTGTCTAGTCTCCCTATTGTTTCCCTGCTGTATGGTAACTTATGTAAACATTGTAAGTTAAACTTTTATATATTTATGTAGCTTATAGAGCTTCTACAATAGTACGTTTCTTTACAACTCTTTTAAAAGACATTTAGTGTTAGTTCTGCTCCCCATGTTCTCTCTGCCACCACGCCCTCCCGCATTCCATCATTTAGTCCTATCTTTCCATTGTTTCTATTCCCCCTGTTTTGGGGGAGGCCTTTAAGACAGGGTTTCTCTCTGTAGCTCTGGCTGTCCTTGAACTTGCTCTGTAAATCAGGCTGGTCTTGAACTCACAGAGGTCCGCTTCCCTTTGTCTCCTGAATGCTGAGATTAAAGGCATACATCACCACCTCCCAGCTGTTTTTCTTTTCCCTTTCTTTATATCACTGTTTTCTATTTCTCCTCCCGTGAAAGAGCCTATTCGTTCCCAATGGCCCTTACCTGTTTTCTAACAAATGAGTATTCCAAATGAAACATATATAACTTAAGAGTCAAAGTAACATCCACATATAAAGAGAAAACGTGATGTTTGTGTTTTGGGGTCTGCATTAGCTCACTCAGGTTGATTGTTTATAATTCCATCCATTTATTGACAAAGGTCATAATTTTGTTTTTTTCTTAACAGCTGAATTAAATTCCATTATGCAAATGTAGCACATGCTCATTACTCATTCATCAGTTGGTAAGTATCTAGGCTTTTTACATTTTCTGGGTATTGTGAACAGAGCAGCAATGAGCAATGAGCAAGTATCTCCATAGTAGGATATAGAGTCCTTTGGGTATGTGTCTAAGAGTGGTAAGTGAATTGTTTGGTAGATTTATTTCTAACTTTTGGAGGAAACTTCACACTGATTTCCACAGTAGCAGCAGTTTTCACCCCCACCAGCAGCGATCGTGTGTCCCCACTTCTCTATACCCATGCCAGCATTTGCTGTGATTTTTTTTTTTTTTTTGATCTTAATAATCAGACTGGGCTAAGATGAAATCTCAAAACAGTTTTAATTTGCATTGACTTGATGGCTAAGGATGAATCACATCTGGAAAATGTGTCTCAATCCTTCATTTTTCCTCTGAGAAGCCTCTATTTAACTCCATGCCCTGTTTTAAAATCAGATTGTTTAGTTTCTGGATGTTTAGTGTCTTGAGTTCATTGTCTGCTCTAGATGGTAATCCCTTGTTGGGTTTCTAGGTGATACAGATTTTTTTCCCCATTTGGTAGGCTGCCTCTTCACTTGAATGATGATGTCCTTTGCTGTACAGAAGCTTTTTAGTTTCTTATGGTCTCATTTGTCAATTGTTCTTAATGACTGCTGGGTCCTGTTCAGAAAGTCTTTTCCAGGGCTTATATGTTCAAGACTACTCCCTCCTTTATCCCCTCTCAGATTTAGAAAACTGGATCTTAGGTTGAGAGCCTTTACCTGTTTGGAATTGAGTTTTGGGCAAGGAGAGAGATGAAGATCTATTTGTATTTTTCTACAGGAAGCCAATCAGTTTGACCAGTACTATTTGTTGACTAAGCTATCTTTTCTGCAGTGTTCATTGCTGGTTTCTTTGTCAAAAAATCATGTTTCTGTGGGTGCATGGACTGTGCTCTCAATTCTTTAGGTTGATTTATTCAAAGTATTTTTTTTTTCTTTTTGAGACTATTGTGAACAGGATTGTTTCCCTGGTTTGTATGGGAAGGCTTATGATTTTTGTGTTTTACTTTTGTATCCTGCTGCCTTTGCTAAATGCATTAGTCAGCAGTAGGACTTTCTGGGGAAGGAGGGATCTTCTACGTACAGAACCATCTCATCGACAAATACTTTAGCTCCCTTCCATCTTGCATTCCCTGTACTCCATGGCTTATCTTACTGCTCTAGCTGACTTTTAATACCAAGCTGAACAAGAAGTGGGAGAGTGGACAACCTTGTAACATTGTTTTCTTGTTCAGCTCTGATCTTTACCAATTTGGGTCTTTCCCTCGCTAAAAGTCCTCTCTTTCTTGTTTTGGTTAATTTGGCTAAAGGTCTGTCAATCTTATTAATCTTTTCAATGAACTAACTCTTCAACCCTCAAATCATCGTTTTTTTCGTTATTTCATTAATGCCCGCCCCCATTTTGATTAGTTCTTCCTGTCTGCTTTTTGATGTTGTTTATTCTTGTTTTTCCAAGTCCTACTGTTATATAATTAAGTTATTAATATGAAATCTGGCAAGCCTTTTGTTCTTTTTTTTAAAATTTAGACACTTAGTGGTATACTCTTTACTTTTAGGTCTGTCTTCATTGCGTCCCATAGATTTCTGAATATTTTGTTTTCATTTGCATTTGATTCACAAACATTTTAATTTCTTTTTAAATTTTTCTCTTGACCCCATTTTCACTCATTGGTTTCTGTTTAGTTTCCATGAGTTTGTGTACTCTCTGCCATTTTCATTTTTGTTGAGCTCCAGATTTATTCTTTTGTGACCAGATAGAATGCAGAGTGTTGTTTCAATTTTACTTAATCTGTTGAAATTTGTTGTGTGGTCTAATACTTGGCCAATTCTGGAGCAAGCTCCATGAGCGCTTGAGAAGAAAGTGTATTTGTTAGTGTTAGGATGTTCTGTAGATGTCTCTTTTTGATTTATTGTGTCATTTAACTCCAGAATTTCTTTGTTTAGTTTTTGTCTGGATGCCCTGTCAATTAGTGAAAGTTGGCTACTGAAATCACTATTACTGTCTTGGGTTTAATCATTGGTTTCTGATCCAATAGTGTTTCTTTTTATGAAATTGAGTGCATTTATTTTTAGTGCATAAATGTTTAGATTGTAAAAAATTCTCTTGTTGAGTTTTACCTTTAATGAGTATGAAATGTCCTCTCCTATGTTTTCTGACAAGTTTTGTTGAAATCTGTTTTGTTCAATATTAGAATAGCTATGTCTTCTTGTTTCCCAATTCTATTCAAATAGAGTACTCCTTTTCATCTTTGTATCATAAGGTTGTACCTGTAATTGATGGTGAGATCTGGTTTTTTTGGAGGCAGCAAAAGATGTATCTTGTTTTCTAATCTAATCTGTTAGCCTGTGTCTTTTGCTGGGGGCCTGGAGACCATTAATAGTGAGAGTTATTATTGAAGGATATTTAATAATTCTTATTATTTTGTTGTTGTGGTATTTACTTCTTAGCCCTCTTTTCATCAACTGCTCTTGAGCTATTTATTCTTTGTGCCCTCCTGGGTGTGTTTAATTTCCTCTTAAGACTGAAGTACTCCTTCTAGTATCTGTAATAGATCTGACCTACTGGTCAGAAATTCTTTAAATCTATTTTTGTCACAGAATGTTTTTCTTTCAATCATGACTAATTGTCTTGCTTGTATAATGGTCTGGGATGGCATCTATGGTCTTTCAAGAATTGTGAAACATTAGTCCAGGCTTTTCTGTCATTAAAAGTTTCCATTGAAACATCATGTGTTACTGTTAAGGTAATTATGTGAATGTGGAATTTCTATTTTTTTTTTTCAAGACAGGGTTTCTCTGTGTATCCATGGCTGTCCTGGAACTCACTCTGTAGACCAGGCTGTCCTTGAACTCACACAGTCTGCCTGCTTGTGCCTCTCAGGTGCTGGGATTAAAGGCATGCACCACCACCACCTGTCTGAGTTTCTGTTCTTGTTCTGTCTTTTTTGTGTTCTTTATGCCCTGCTCACCTTAGTAGGCATCTCTTTCCTTAAATTATGGAAGTTTCTTCTATAGCTTTGTTGAAAATATTTTATGTGCCTTTGGCCTAGATTTCTTCTCCTTTTATGTTTATAACTCAGAGGTTTGATCTTGCTATAGCGTGCTACGTTCCATTCCTAGTTTTTTAAAGACTGAACAATTTCTTGGAATGGGTGATATAATTCCTCTACCTTGTCTCCAAGACTTGATGTTTCCTCTTCCATTGGACTCTCTCTCTATTGATGAGGCTTTCCTCTGAGCTTCCTCTTTGACCTCCTGAGATTTTTCATTTCAAGTTTTATTTCTGCTTGTCTTTTCTGAGATATTTTCTTCTTAAATTCTATTCCCATATCTTGAATTGTTGTCATTATTTCCTTCAGCTGTTAGTTTGTGTTTCTGTGGTCTTCTTTTCTGGAACACATGCCTGCTTTCTTCTGAGTTTGATGAACATATTTATAATTGCTGTTTTGACATCATTGTCTTTTGCGTCAGCCAAGTTGCTTTTCTTAGGAAATGATATATGATAGAAGCACTCATTTCTGGAGGAGACGCACTGCCTTGGTGACTCACATTGTCCAGGGTTTTGAAATGGGACATAGGCTTCTGCAGTTAGGTTGTTGGTGGTCTTTACTGTGGATATTTGGTCTTGTTTTTGTTGAGTGTGCACTTGTATTTGCCAAGTTGTGTTCTAGCTTCAGTCTTCAGTCCACTCTGTGCTGTCCAGTGGGCCCAATAAACACTTACACTTAGTGATATTAAAAAGGAAATGTTGGCCAGGTTGTGTGACACACCTTTAATCCCAGAACTTGACAGGCAGGGAAAAGTGGTTCTCTGTGATTTTGAAGCCATCCTGGTCTATATAGCAAGTTCCGGGACAGCCAGGGCTACATAGATAGACCCTGTCTAAAGGAAAAGGAAAAAAAAAAAAGCTTTAAGTGGAAGGGCAGTAGAGGAACATGGCTCCAGCGTTTGGGGGTCCTGGGTGAATGGACTGGAAGCACTCAGTTTCAGGGCATTCAGTCTTGATGTGTAAATGGAGTGTCAGAAGTGGTCCTAGCTCAGCTAGGGATAGGTGTATAAGTTCTGAGGCCAAGACCAGACCTTCTGTAGGGTTAGAAGGTACCCAGCACTTATCTTCTAATGTCTTGAGTTCTTCAGGTAATCCTTGGGTGACAGGAGCTTGGGTCAGAGTTGGAGTAGATGGTGCTTCTTGAAACTAAGCGGAAAAGCACAATGAAACTAGAGAGCTTACAAATCATAAACCGCTAGCTAACATTTTCTCTCTTGAGACAAGGTTCTTGCTAGATAGCTTATATTGGCCTGGAACTTATGTAGCCTAGGCCTAGGTTAGCCACCAACCTGCCACCATCTTCCCTCTGCCTTCCCAGTGCTGGAATTACAGGTATATATCCTATAATACCAGCTGCCAGCTACTTTCTAATAAGAGAATTTACCAATCAGAAATCAACTAATCCATCACCACAGACCTGCATTCTAACAAGACAATGTTTCCTCATGTTGTTTCCTTGAACATCTTATAAGGGCTTCTCTTTTCCTACCTTCCTAGTGGGATGCTCAAACACATGCAGTCAGTCATGGGCACACTTATGATATGCTGTCTGTGCAGAAAATTCTTGAAAGTTTTCATGTGCTTGTTTACATGTGTGCAGCTCTGGTGTCAGGAGTGAGGATTCCCCAGGAGATGTCTAGTAATCCAGGCAAATTGTGGAATGAAGTAAGGTGTCCATAGAACCTGGTATGTGTCCACTGCTTCCCCCATCTCCAACTCGGCATCATAGGTCAGTTCATCTTTCCTGATTTGCATTTTGAGTTCTCTGTATTTAATGTATTTATTTCTTTGTTATGTTATAGTTCCGGAGATGGAAATGTAGGCCTAGGACATATTAGGCAAGAACTCATAACTGACCTATATTCCTTAGTATGTCCTAAGTTTATTTGAGTATTTAAATCCAAATTGAGTCTGGAAGTCCGATTTGTTTTGACACTGGATTTCATCCAAAAGAAATTTGACTGGCTCCAATGAAAGGCCTCACAGACAAGATGTGGAAAAGACAGGAAATCATTGGCTCAACTAACCTGAAGAGTGAAGAACTCTAGTTAATTGTATTCACAGAAATGGACCCAGAGCATTCAATTTACTAGAGTAAGGCATGGAATGTGTCAATGACAATTTAGACACAGTGGCTCCAGTGGAGAAGTTTATTTTTATCTTGAGCCTATGGTGCACATTAGGGGGGCAAAGATAGAATCCAGAATCTCAGAGTTGATTGGAAACATCCAATTCTTCTCTCTATCATAGACTTATTGCTTATTATGAGCCTATTGATCTTCTAAAATCAGGGGCTGGTGAGATGGCCCAGTCATTAACAGTGCATACTACTCTTGTAGAGGACCTAGGTTCAGTTCCCAGCACCCACATAGTGGCAAACAACTGTCTGTAACTCCAGTTCTAGGGGATCTGATGCCCTTTTCTGACTTTTGTGAGAATGTATGCATATGCTGTACAGATATGCATGCAGGCAAAATACTTGTATACAGGAATTAAAAACATTATTTTAATTAGTTATCTCTCTATCTTAAAAATGATTTAAAAAAAGACAAATGCCTTATGATGATCAGACTATCTTTATTCTTCCTTTTTTCATTGGTCAAAATCTCAGCTCAGTACAATAGTAAAAGAGTTTTCTGAATCAAAGAGAAATACCTGGAAACTCGCAAAATAATTTTGAATCATTATTTGGAATATGGTCCCAGACTCCCTGATCATTATCAATTGGATCTTGTTTCTCAGATATTTGTGAAGAGTAGGCTGAAAATTGCTGGAAAATAGCAGAGGAGTTTTAAACATTTATCCCTAAGGTTTTAATATAAACACCAGCTCATCTGTCATAAAATATTAGAAACAAGGTGACTAATGTCAATAAAAAACACAACTCTCACCATAAAGGGAACCAGAGATAGTTCTGATGTCAAGTATGACTAATGGTGCCCTGAAAACAAGGAGTCATGATGCACCAAATGCCATGTGTAGGCATAGTAAGTCGAATGAAGTTTCTATAGTAACAGAACAGAAGAAAGTCATGAATAAAATCACTTAAAATACATCAGCAGGAATGTCATGTAGGGAAGTCAGAGCAAGTTAGAGAAATATGGGCTACACATCTTTGTTTTTAATAGATGAATTGTATAAATGTACCCCATTTTCTTTATCTACTCTTTGGTTGAGGTGACATCAGTGTTGTTTCTGGTTTCTGGTTATTACAAATAAGACTGGTATTAACATATTTGAGCAAGTATCCTTGTGGTATACTTTTGGGCATAGGCCCAAGAATAGTATAGCTGGGTCTTGAGTTAGAACTATTCCCAATTTTCTGAGAAATGGCCAAATTGATTTCCAAAGTGGTTGTACAAGTTTGTTCTCCCACCAGCAATAGAGGAGTGTTCCCCTTGCTCAACATCCTCTCCAGCATGTACTGTCACTTGAGTTTTTGAATTTAGCCATTCTGACTGATATAAGATGGAATCTCAAAGTCATTTTGATTTGCATTTCCCCGATGACTAAGGATGTTGAACATTTCTTTAAGTGTTTCCCAGCCATTCGATATTCCTCTGTTGAGAATTCTCTGTTTAGATCTGTACCTCATTTTTAATTGGATTGTTTGGTTTGTTGGTGTCTAATTTTTTGAGTTCTTTATATATTTTGGATAATAGTCCTCTGTCAGATCTAGGGTTGATGAAGATTTTTTCCCCCCATTCTGTAGGCTACTGTTTTGTCTTATTGATGGTATTCTTTACCTTACAAAAGCTTTTCAGTTCCATTTATTGTTTGTGGTGGTTTGAATATGCTTAGCCCAGGGAGTGGCACTATTAGGAGGTGTGGCCTTGTTGGAGTGGGTGTGGCTTTGTTGGAGGAAGTGTGTCATTGTGGGGGTGGGCCACGAGACCCTCTTCCTCCTAACCATATAAGAGCCAGTATTCTCCTGTTTGCTTACGGAACAAGATGGAGAACTTTCAGCTCCTCTTGCCCCATGCCTGCCTGGAGGCTGCCATGCTCCCACCTTGATAATAATGGATTGAACCTCTGAACCTGTAAGCCAGCTCCAATTAAATGTTGTCTGTATAAGAGTTGCCTTGGTCATGTTGTCTGTTCACAGCAGCAAAACCCTAAGACATTGTTGTTCTTAGTACCTGAGCTATTTGTGTTCTGTTCAGGAAGTCGTATCCTATGCCAATGTGTTCAAGGCAGTTACTCACTTTTTCTTTAATTAGATTTAGTGTGTCTGGTTTTATGTTGAGGTCTTTGATCTTGAGTTTTGTGCAGGGTAATAAATATAGATCTATTTGCATTCTTCTACATGCAGCAGACATCCAGTTAGACCAGCACCATTTGTTGAAGATGCTTTCTTTTTTCCCATTGTATGGTTTTGTCTTCTTTGTAAATGATCAAGTGTTGTTAGGTATGTAAGTTTATTTCTGAGTCATCAATTCTATTCCATTTATCAACCTATCTGTTTTTATGCCAATACCATGTCTTTAAAAAAAAAATAACTATTGCTCTGTAGTACAGCCTGAGATCAGGGATGGTGATACCTCCAGGAATTCTTTTATTGTACAGGATTGTTTTAGTTATCCTGAGTTTTTTGTTTTTCCACATGAAGTTGAGAATTGTTCTTTCTAGGTCTATAAAATTTATGTTGGAATTTTGATGAGAATTGGATTGTATCTGGAGATTGCTTTTGGTAAGACAGCCAATTTTACTATCATAATCTTACTGATTCATGAGCTTGGAAGAGCTTTCCATTTTCTGGTATCTTCTCCAATTTCTTTCTTTAGAGACTTGAAGTTCTTTTCATACAGGTTTCTCACTTGCTTGACTAGAGCTACCTCATGTTGTTTTTTATATTATTTGTAGCTATTGTAAAGGATATTGTTTCCCTAATTTCTTTCTCAGCCTTTTTATCATTTGTACAAAGGAGGGCTGGGTATTTTGAGTTAATTTTGTATCCAGCCAATTTGCTGAAGGTGTTTTTCAGCTCTAGGAATTCTCTTACAGAATTTTTGGGATCACTTATGTATACTATAATATTGTCTGTGAATAGCGATACTTTGTCTTCTTCCTTTCTAATTCGTATCCCCTTGATCTCCTTTAGTTGTCTTATTGCTCTAGCTAGAACTTCAAGTACTATGTTGAAATAGATAGGGAGGGTGTGGGCAGTGTCTTGTCCCTGATTTTAGTGGAACTGCTTTAAGTTTCTCTCCATTCAATTTGATATTGGCTATTGGCTTTCTGCATATTGCCTTTGTTGTGTTTAGGTATGCACCTTGTATTTCTGATGTCTCTAAAATTTTTAACATGAAGGGGAGTTAAATTTTGTCAAAGGTTTTCCAGCATCTAATGAGATGATCCTGTGGTTTTTTTCTTTCAGTTTGTTTACATAGTAGATTACAATGGTGGATTTTCGTATTTTGAACCATTCCTGCATCCCCGGAATGGAGCCAACTTGATCATGGTAGATGATGTTTTTAATGTGTTCTTGAAGTCGGTTTGTGATTATTGAGTATTTTTGCATCAATGTGCATAAGGGAAGTTGGTCTGAATTCTCTTTCTTTGTTGATTCTTTGTGTGATTTAGATATTAAGTTGACTGTAACCACATGGGATATGTTTGGTGATGAGCCTTCTTTTCTATTTTGTGGAAGAGTTTGAAGAATATTGGTATTAGCTTTTCTTTGAAAGTCTGGTAGATTTCTGCCACTAAAATCATGTGGTTTTGGGCTCTTGTGGTGGGAGACTTTTAATAACTGCTTCTATTTTCTTAGGAGTTATAGATCTATTTAAATTGTTTACTTGATCATAATTTAACTTTGGTAAGTGGTATCTATCAAGAAAATCATCCATTTCATTTAGATTTTCCAATTTTGTGGAGTACTTTTGAAATAGGACCTAGTGATTCTTTGGATTTTCTAAGTGTCTGTTCTTATATCCTCCTTTTCGTTTCTGATTTTGTTGATTTGAATACTGACTCTGTTCCTTTTAGTTAGTTTGGCTAAAGGTTTGTCCATCTTGGTGATTTTTCTCAAAGATTCAACATTCCTCATTGATTCTTTGTATTGATCTCTTTGTTTATGATGTATTAAGTTAAGCCCTGAGTTTGATTATTTCCTGCCATCTACTACTCTTGAATGCTTTCTTCTTTTTTCCTAGAGCTTTCATGTGTGCTTTTAAGTTGCTAGTATGAGATCTCTTTTATTTCTTTATGAAGGCACTTAATGCTATAAATTTTCCTCTTAGTCACTGTGTCCCATAAGTTTGGGTATATTGTACTTTTCTTTTTATTGAATTCTAGAAAGTCTTTAATTTCTTTATTTTTTTTCCCAACCCAGTGATCACTCAGTAAAGGGTTGCTCAGTTTCTGTGAGATTGTAGGCTTTCTGTTGTTTCTGTTATTGTTGAATTTCAGCTTTAATCCATAGTAGACTGATAAGATACAAGAGGTTGTTGTTTCTGTTGAGGCTTGCTTTGTGACTGATTATATGGTTAATTCTGGAGAAGGCTCCATGAGGTGTTGAGAAGAAGGTATATTCTTTTGTGTTTTGATGAAATTTTGTGTCCATATCTGTTAGATCCATTTGAGGTATAGCATCTATATGCTTCATTATTTCTCTGTTTAGTTTCTGTCTTGATGACGTGTCCATTGGTGAGAATGGGGTGTTGAAGTTCCCCACTATTAATGTGTGGGGTTTGATGTGTGATTTAAGCTTTAGTGATGTTTCTTTTATGAATGTCGGTGCTCTTGCATATGTGTTCAGAATTGAAACATATTCTCAGTGGATTTTTCCTTTGTTGTGTATGAAATGCCCTTCTCATCTCTTTTGATTAATTTTGGTTGGAAGCATATTTTATTAGATATTAGAATGGCCACTTCAGCCTGCTTCTTGGGTCTGTTTGCTTGGAAAATCTTTTTACAGCCCTTCACTCTGAGGTAATGTCTGTCTTTCTTGCTTAAGTGTGTTTCTTGTATGCAGTGGAATGATGGGTCCTGTTTTCATATCCATTCTGTTACCCTGTGTCTTTTTACTGGGGAATTGAGTTCATTGATATTGAGAGATATTAATGACCAGCAATTGTTAATTTATGTTCTTTTGATGTTGCTATTGGTGTGTGTGTGTGTGTGTGTGTGTGTGTGTGTGTGTTTCTCTTACTTTGGTTTGATGGTGTGAGGTTATTTATTCTCTGTGTTTTCTTGGGTATAGTTAGCCTCCTTGGGTTGGATTTTTTCTTCTAGTACCTTCTGTAGGGATGGATTTGTGGATAGACATTGTATAATATGTTTTCTCCATTTATTGATTGAAAGTTTTGCTGGGGATAGTAATCTGAGCTGGCATCTGTCATTTCTTAGAGTCTGAAAGACATCTCTCTAGGTCCTTTTGGCTTTTAGAGACTCTTGAGAAGTCATATGTAATTCTGATATGCTTGCCTTTTTATGTTATTTGGCCTTTTTCTCTTGTTGCTTTTAATATTCTTTCTTTGTTCTGTAAATTTAGTGTTTTGATTATTATGCAGTGTGAGGATTTTCTTTTCTGGTCCAATCTATTTGGTGTTCCATAAGCTTCTTGTATGTTTATAGGCATATTTTTCTTCAGGTTGGGAAAATTTTCTTCTATTATTTTGTTGAAAATATTTTCTGAGTCTTATAGCTGGGAATCTTCTCCTTCTTCTCTTCATATTAATTTTAGGTTTGGACTTTACATAGTGTCTTAAATTTCTTATATGATTTGTGTCATGAACTTTTTAGATTTGGTATTTTCTTTGAGCAATGTATTGGTTTCTTCAACTATATCTTCTATGCCTGAGATTCTTTCTTCTATCTCTTGTATTCTGTTGGCAATGCTTGCATCTGTAGTTCATATTCTCTTTCTTAGGTGTCTTAGGGTTCATTATAGTCACAGAACTTATGGAATATCTCTTTATATTGAATGAGTTTATTGTGATGACTTACAATCTGTAGTACAAATAACCCAAAATGGGCAGCTGTAGATGGGAAGTCCAAGAATCCAGTAGTTGCTCGTTCCCATGAGGCTAGTTATTTAAGCTGGTCTTCTGTAGAAGTAGGTTCCAACAGATGTGCTGGCAAATAAGTGCAAGTAGTCGAAGAAGAATGAATCTTCCTTCTTCCAATGTCCTTATGTAGGCCCCCAAGCAGAAGATGTGGCCCAGATTAAAGGTGTGTACCACCAAGCTTGGATCTGGGACTTACTTTGTCCCAGGATGGCCTTGAACTCAGATATCTCCTTGCCTCAGTCTCCTGAGATTAAAGGCATGTACTACCCTCCCTGAGCCTAAGCTTTTCATGGCCACTATCCCTCAAGTTCTCCATGCCAAGATCCAGGTCAGAAACTTGGGTCTTCCAGCCTTAAGATTTGGATCACAGGTATGCTCTCCAATGGATTGTAGTTCACTCCAGATATAGTCAAGTTGTCAACCAGGAATAGCCATTAGACTAAGGTTTCCATATCCAGGATTCTCTCAGTTTTTGTTTTACTTATTGCTTCTCTCTCTATTTTCAGGTCTTGAATAGCTTTATTAATTTTCTTCACATTTTTGATTGTATTTTCTTGTATTTCTTTAAAGAATGTACTCATTTCCTCTTAAAACCCTCTATTATCATTATAAGATTGAATTTAAAGTCATCTTGTGCTTTGACTGTGTTAGGATATCCAGGGCTTGCTGTAGCAGGATAGCTGGGATTTGGTGGTTCTTTATTGCTGGTTTTTGTTGATTGTGTTCCTACATTGTTCTTTAGCCATCTGTTTTTTTTTTTTTTTTTCCCTAGTGTTGGCTAGATGTGCCTGATGCCAGGAGGACTCTTCAGGCAGAAAGGAAGAGCCATGGGCCTGACAATGGATCTCAGGGAAGAGTATGTTGCTCACCTCTGCTGGCTGTGGATCCAATAGATAGGGAATTGGTGGGGGAGAAGTCTATCCTGGATGTTCCTGGGGCCCCACTGGTCTCCTTGAGAAGGCAGAGAGAGCCATGAGCCAGATGATACCCTGTAGAAGTTTTAATCTTGGGTGGTGTGTGTATGTGTGTGTGTGTGTGTGTGTGTGTGTGTGTGTGTGGTGTATATACCATTGCATGCACATGAATGCAGCACAGCTTGTAGGAGTCAGTTCTCTCTTACTTCCAGGTAGGTTCTGGGAATTAAATTCAGGATATCAGCCTGGGCAGCAAGCACATTTATCCACCAAGCCATCTCATCAGCTCTTATTCATACCTTTTCCCTCGTACACATTCTAAGCAAACACTAAGAATCCCACGCCATCTCATCAGCTCTTATTCATACCTTTTCCCTCGTACACATTCTAAGCAAACACTAAGAATTCCAAACCAAAGCTCTCCATCCTATCACAATATCTGCTCTTATTATCAATACTCAAATATTGAAAAAAATTATCTACTTTTAAAAATTGCATTTATTGTTTTAAGCATTTCATATATGTGTATTGTGTTTGTATCACTTTCTCCCCTTTTCCTAGTTCAATTTTCTTCCATGTCTCCTCTCCTCAGCCACTTCTCAAATTCATGGCTTCTTTTTCTTTAATAATTGTTGCTACATATATGTGTGTATGTGTGTCTAAATGAATAATACATAAATACTACCTGCTGGGTCCACTTTGTGTAGATTATATACACACACACACACACACACATACATACATACATATATGTATACACACACATACATCCACAAATATATGTGAATGTATATATACATATACACACAAACACACACACACAAACACACACTGATCACTTGGTTTCAGATTGTGCCTACTTACCCTGGTACAGATAGTTTCTTACTGGAAAACCTTCCCAAGATCTGTCCCCCAGGAAGAGGCTCAATATTGGTATTGCTCTGATAGATTATCGGTGAAACTGCCTCTTATCATACATTTAAATGAAGAAGATTAAGATTAATGGAGACTACAGAACTGGAAGATATAGGGTCATTGTATCTGTTTAAGCCCTCTCATCATATATAAACAAAGACATTTCTGTCGTGATAGGTTAAAATCAGTCAAAAATGCTTCTATGTCTAAATCTATCACTAGTCAGTTAGATAATTTTCAGTCTTTCATAACATGTCTTCTTAGGAGGGCGTCCTGCACAGACCTAAAGAGGTCAGATAATGTCTGTTCAGAAAAAGAGAGAATTTTAGAATATCTCAGCTCTTCTGAGCCTTCCTTGTTCTGTCCATCATATACAGAGTTGGTAACTCACTGACTTTACTCCTGAACTGACAGGGAAAATTTTAAAATACACTGAAATTATGAATATCTCCCCAAGTTATAATATAATTAATAGCTATAATATATGAATTCAAAATCAAAAGGGGATGAGGAGGCACAGGAGGAGTTGGAAGAGAGTAAAGATAAAAGAAACAACCTAATACATTACTCATGTATGAATTTCTCAAAGTTTTAAATTTTAAAAATATCCAAATATTTTGGGACCCACTCTAAGGTGTTTTATAAATTATCGAATTGCCTGTGAGAGCTAGGGCTGTTCAGGGACTCTTGCCAGTTGTAGTGAGCTTAACAAAGATTTTCAAGTTTTGTTCTAATTCTTATAATACTCCTACCCTAAAAGGTAAAAAGAAAAATAGTAGATAAAGATGGAGTTGATGATTGGCGACTAGTGCTAGACATTTGTGAAGTAAATAAGACATTGACACCAAAGATACTAGTGGTAATACTTTCTTTTCTAGTGTATCCCCAATTCAACTAACTGAGCTGTCTCCCTCAGCCTCCTCCTTGTGTTTGGCATGTGATCTGTGAACAAAATGTACACCAGCAGTTCCCAGTGGTACAGTTCTACTTAGCTTTGATTAGTTGTTTTAGACAGTCAGTATCTTGAAAAGTCAACAACATGCTTCAACTCTAATGGCAGAGAGGTTTACTAAAGTTCTATTTTTTTCCCACCCTAGATTTTGGCCAAGGCACAATTCCTTAGGAATCCTGTTCTTGTTCAATATGTAAATAATGGACTGTTTTGCTCTCCTATGGCAAATTCCAGGAATAGATTAGAGTTACTTTATACAGCCCTTAGCTTGCAAAAGATTTCATGGGAAATCTCCAAGTCGCCAGAGAAGAGATCTATTATCCAGAATAAGATATGACAGTGGCCACGATTTCTCTGTAAGTTGAAAGAATAAGATCATTTGCAATTTTTCCATTTCCATTCCTAAAAAGCAATTGCTCAAATTTTAGACTCACAGAGTCTGATAGGTCTTACAATGATTCTTTGCTGGCAACTTCCTTGAATGACTTCCAACGGCCTTTTTTTTTTTTTTTTTTTGGTTTTTCCAGACAGGGTTTCTCTGTGTAGCCCTGGATGTCCTGGAACTCACTCTGTAGACCAGGCTGGCCTCGAACTCAGAAATCCGCCTGCCTCTCTGAAAGGATACCACGAACAGGCCTTTGGCCATCAAAAACTGGCTCCCAAACTGGATGTAGCCTCAGGGCTTTCAGGTTACTCAACCTTTCACCATTTTTTCCTGGATGTGAGTTCTTACCTGTAAATGTAGGAAACACTGCTTACTATAGTCTGCAATTAGTTCCAGTGACTAAAAGCACACCAGTTGCCTAAAAGTAGTCACGGTGGCGGCCAAGTTGTTAGAAATTTCACCTGAACTAATATTAGTAAATGAGTTGTATTGGTCGGTCCCACATGCTGTTTGAAAGCTTCTTCAATTCTGATCAGAGCCAACACTTTTCTGGTGAGCAGACTAATGTCTTTTGAAACCCATCTCCTATCACTGACTAATCTTTAGCTCAGGTGTTGTAATCTGCACAGTGCTGCTACTTGTTGCTCTTGCCTGACAACAACCAGAAGGAACCCTGGAAGTGTGCAACATGTAGTTTTGACCCTCATTGACTTAAAAAATGCAAGACAATCTTGAGCTAATCCTTTTTGTTCCCAGATGGTATGCCAAACACACGGAAGGATGGGGCTGAGGGAGATGGCTCGGTTAGTCTGTAACACACCTGTTGTATATGAACGAGGACCTGGGTTTGAGTCCCTGGCACATCAGGGTCACAAGCCTCTAGAACCCTAGTGCATGGGATGGTGCAGAGACAAGTGGATTCCTGGATCTCACCAGTCATCTTATTTGTGAGTGATAGGTTTGGTGAGATACCCTGTCTCAAAAGATACGGTGGAGGGTGAGTGAGAAAGACACTCGATGTCAATCTTTGGCTTTTACATGTACATGATACATGCTTGTACATATATGCACATATATGCACATGTGCTCTCATCCGTATAAACACAACTGCCAAACACAGAAAGAAACCCCTCTTCCAGATCTTTCATTTATTTGCTGTTATCTGCTTTAGTTTGTGGGGGTCTCCATTAAAGAGTACATCTAGTTTCTGGGAACTGATATTTCCTTTTAAGTTTTTTTCCCCCTCCTCTCAAGAATCTTTGGTTTAGCCATGTATGGCCACACGGTACTACTACAAAAGAAAAGACTTTTTCTTCAAAGACCTCCATGTTGTGACTTAGTGAAAACCACACCATGAACAAGATGTCTCAGCCAAGCAAGTGACAGAGGATGGTATCCATGCTTCAATTTTGGTTAATCTCTCAAAAATAAGAGGTGGCTCAAGGGAGGCTGCAGATGGAGACAAGGCATCAGTAGCCCTGCCCAACTGTGAACCCTCCAAGCTGTAAGACAAATTGTGCCCATTTGTACAATAATGGCACAATTAGTATGGAGGGCAACCAACTGCTCTCTGATTAGATTTGAGGCCTACTCTATAGGAGGGAATCTGTGCCTGCTATTATAAATCTGGTCTGGCAGAGGAGGTCTGAATACTGTCATATAGCTAAATGGACATAGCTTCAAACTGATTTCTAAATATTTTGCATATTTATAGTCATAGGCAAATGTTACTCTTGGCTTTAATAAGAAATGCCTCATTTTAGTAAGTGGAGATAAACGGAGAGACTCATGCATGCAAAAGGTGCTAAGAGGAAGTGACAAATAATTGCTAAACTTCAAACAATAAAGCTATATCATCCCCCTTAAGGCTCAGGAAACCTTGAAGATAGACAGGAATAATGTAAGACATGGAAGATAGTTGTGCTGACTAGTTTTATGTCAACTTGCTACAAGCTAGAGTCATTTTGGAAGAGAAAACCTCAATTGAGAAAATGCCCCCAACAAGAAGAGGTCCCTGTGCAAGTCCGTGGTGCATTTTCTTGATTGGTGATTGATGGTTGTTCAGACAGCTCTCTTCCTGCCACTGTGGGTGAGTTCTATAAGAAAGCTGGATGAGCAAGTCTTTAGGACAAGCCAGTAAACAGCACTCCTCCATGGCCTCTGTATCAGTTCCCAACCCCTAGGTTCCTGCCTTGAGTTCTTGCTCTAATGATGGACTTATAAAGTACAATGTGAAGTAAACCTTCTCCCTTCCAAGTTGTTTTTATATCTGGTGTTTTGCAATAGCAATAGAAACCTTAACTAAGACAACAGGGGTAAGGGCCTCCAAATGCATCTTCTGAGAAAGATATAGCCATTACTATCATGATCTCATAGCGCTGTGTCTGCCCGTAATTTATCTGTCAACAGGAGGGCATAGCTAGAGGAGGGGTTCAGAGGGTAGGGCCTATTGGCCTATTTAATACTAGTAAGTTTAGGGATCAGAGGACTCATTGCTTTTAATTATATACCCACTGGTGACCACACCAGACTCCAGTGGGTGGTTCCAGTGGTCACACAGATGGCTTTTGTTAAACCAAATGATTCACAAAACAGAAGCAATCTTGGAAAGAATTAATAGGGAGGAGGGAGATTTGATGAAGATGAGAGGGAGAAAACAGAAAGTAGGGGAGAGCAATTAGATTAGAATGAATTATATATGTATAGAATATAAAAAACTGTAAAATGAATGAAAAATTTATTGCAACAATAAACTTTTATTCTAAATATTAAACTGGAATAAGGGAAGTTTAAGCTGAAAAAGATACCATATTATTCTCATACTAAATATATTTTAATTTGTTAAAATACTATTAAAAGGGGAACATAATTAGAAATGACTTCTTAGGACACAGGATGTCATGAGGCTGATAGAAATATTGTAAGGACCATTGAAAGCATAGAGGGTCTTTAGGCTGGGAAATTTGATGCCAGCTTTGTCTTGCACCTGTAGAGGCCATAAACAGTTTCTGTTCCAATTTGTCTTTTTGTTTTGTTTTTTTGATTTCACTTCATGGCCGACTGTATTTAAGGGCTATTGGCATGGCCATGGGTGCGATGCTACTCACTGGATCCTGGAACTCTCTAGTGGTTATATCACTGGCAACAGTGGCTTCCTTTCTCACAGCAGCCCTTGCCTACCACTTGCTCTCCAGGGTCCCATCTATGACTGAGTATTTAGGAGCTCAGTTTTGTGAAGGTGCTATGATTCATTGACAGTTGCTGTGAGTTCAAAATGCCATTGCCGTAACATCCCATAAGCGTGCTTACTGTTCCCTCCCCCATCATCAGCTCTTAACATTCTTTCTACCTCCTCTTTCTCATTGTTCTCTGAGCCATGGAGGGGGTAATGTAGGCAGCCCATTTAAGATGGAACACTCAGTAAACATCCCCCCCTCCCCCAGTATCTTGGCAGCCAGAAACCTTCTCATTAACTACTGTTTATTACGAAAACAAGTTCTTTTGATTAAGGATGTGGGCAACACTAGTCTATGAGTATAAACATAAATATTTAGGAGTCAGTTTAACAACAGGTTCATTAAGCAAAGTAAAAGCAGTAGGTCCAACCCTAGTGCTTATGACTTCCTGACTCATGGGCTTTAACCAGGTCCACACTTTATATACACTCTTCATGCTTAGTCTTAGTTAACCCTCACCTTGAACCCCAGCCACATATTCTATCCTTGTTTAAACCTTGCCAACTGCTCTCTGTCTCTGTCTCTGTCTGTCTGTCTGTCTGTCTGTCTCTCCCTTTCTCTCTCCCTCTCTCTTCCCCTTTCTCTCTTGTGTTTTTCCAGACAGGATTTCTCTGTATAGCCCTGGCTGTCCTGGAACACACTCTGTAGACCAGGCTAACCTTGAACTCAGAAATCTGCCTGCCTCTGCCTCCCAAGTGCTGGGATTAAAGGCGTGCGCCACCACTGCCCAGCTTCCCTCCATGTATTTTCATGCTACATGCATATGGGCATTTTTTCTCCTCATAAGACTTCTCCTTTCTTCCACCACAGATGATTCTGTTACTTGTAGCTTTCAATAGGAATTCTCAGTTAAACAAATCAAAGCATTCAAACTTATGATCTGCATCTGAGAATGAGCACACAGTGTCAGAATTTCTGGGTCTGCATTACCTAACATAGTATGATTTTTTTCCAGTTCCATCTATTTTCCTGTGTATTTTTAATAGCTGAATAAAATTTCATTGTGTATATGTGCCATATTTTCATCGTCTGTTCATCAACTGACGGAAGCTGAGAATGATTCCTTTCTTTTTAAAAAAGGTTTTATTATTTATTCATGTATTTATTTTGTTACTTAAAATTTTTATACAATATATTTTAATTATGTTTTTCTTCTCCCCCAGGTTCTTCCAGGTCTTCCTCACTTCCTTGTCCATCCAAATTCACTAACTTAATGTTATTTCTCAGTTTCTCTCTCTCTCTCCCCATGCCCAAAATTCTAAACAAAAACACAGCAAGACAAAAAAAAATAAACAAAGCAAAACAAAATGAAACAAAATCCCCCTCCCAACCACATTTTGTGTTGTCCAATTACTTCTGGATGTGGGTCCTACCCTGGAGTGTGGTTGCTACATTCATTGACACTTTATTGGAGAAAACTGATTTTCCCTTTCCCAGCAGGTATCTACTGCAAATAGTTTCTTGGTTAGGGTAGGTCTTTGTGTCTAATTCCCTTTCTCCGTGTGGGATTTTGTCTGGTTTGAACCTACACACATCTTGTTTGTGGTGTCACAATTCTCCATAAATTCGTGTGTGTATCAGCTCTGTTGAGTTTGGCGATGCTGTTTCACTGAAATAATCCACCAGCTCTGGCTCTTACAAATTTTTTGACTTCCCTTCTGCATAGATCCTTGAGGTTTAGAAGGAGGGTGTGATAAACACATCATTTTAGAATGGAGTGGTCCCAGATGATTCCCTTTCTTAGCTACTGTGAAAAAGAGAGTAGTGTAGAACATGTCTGTCTGTCTATCTATCTATCTATCTATCTATCTATCTATCTATCTATCTATCATGGTTGCATGTGTTGTAAACCTGTGTATGGATTATGAGTTTGTGTGTGTGTGTGTGTGTGTGTGTGTATGTGTTTGTATGTCTGTGTGTGTGTGTGTATGTTTATGTGTTTGTATGTCTCTGTGTGTGTGTGTGTGTGTGTGTGTGTTCGTATGTCTGTGTGTACTTGTCCATGCATTTCGAGGCCAGAGGACATAAGGTGGCTTCCTTTATCACCCACTAGACTGTGATCCCTTGAAACAGGGTCTCTTGCTGAACTTGGAGCCAGCAAGTTTCAACATTCTTCTTTATACACACCCCCATCCCCACCCCTGCCACCACCAACACTGGGGATACAGATATACATGTCCATGCCTTGAATTTTACATGGCTACTGAGGATCCAAATGCAGGTCTTTGTGCTTACACAGCAAATGCTTTTACCCACTGAGCCATCTTTCCAGTCCATATACGTTATACTTCTGTTTAGTTACTTGTTTTGTTCTGACACTGAAGAATGAAAGACAAGGAAGAAATAGAATGTTTGCTTTTTATTTTGAGGCATGTACAATATAGTACAATAGTAAGGTGCGTGAGGCTGACCTGGAAGTCCTAGGTTAAAGCAATTCTCTTGCTTCACCCTTCCCAGATCACAGATGTACATCACTGCACCTGGCTAAGATGATATCTTAGAGAAAGAGAATGAAACCTAACATTTTAATGTGTACATGTGTGTGCATGTATGAACATGGTATGCATGTGGCGATCAGGGGCAATGTCATGTGTTATTCCTCAGGTATTATCCACTTTTTTTTAATGTTCATAGCAGCTTTATTTATTTTTATTTTATTTATTTATTTATTTGTTTTTATTTTCATATTATGTTTACATTTCAAATGTTTCCCCCTTTCCAGATCTCCCCTTTGGAACCTCTCCATTCCCTCCGCCCTCCCCCTGCCACTATGGGGATATTCTCCATCACACCCCCCCACCCCACCCCTCACCCACTCTCATCTTCCCTCCTTGACATTCTCCTATACTGGGGGATATAACACCCTCAGGCCCAAGGGCCTCTCCTCCCCCTGATGGTAACAAGTCCCTCCTCTGCAGTCTTTGTGGCCAGCACCATGGGTCCCTCCATGTGTATTCTTTAGTTGGTGGATCAGTCTCCAGAAGTAGGGGGGTCAGGCCAGTTGCCAGTGTTGCTACCTCCCTGGGGCTGCACACTCCCTCAGCTCCTTCAGTCCTTTCTCCAAGCCCTCCATCTGGGACCTCGTACTCAGTACTACTGTTCCTGTGAAGTGACTCTTGGGTATTTCAAACTTTTAGGCTAATAACCACTTAACAGTGAGTACATACCATGTTCATTCTTTTGTGACTGTGTTACCTGGATCAGAATGATGTTTTCAAGATCCATCCATTTGTCTACGAATTTCATGAAGTCATTGTTTTTAATAGCTGAGTAGTATTCCATTGTGTAAATGTACCACATTTTCTGTATCCATTCCTCTGTGGAGGGACATCTGGGTTCTTTCCAGCTTCTGGCTATTATAAATATGGCTGCTATGAACATAGTAGAACATGTGTTTTTATTACATGTTGGAGCATCTTCTGGGTATATGCCCAGGAGTGGAATAGCTGGGTCCTCAGGTAGTATTATGTCCAATTTTCTGAGGGTCCATCAAACTGTTTTCCAGAGAGGTTGTATCAACTTGCATTCCCACCAGCAATGGAGGAGTGCTCCTCTTTCTCCACATCCTCCCCAACATCTGCTGTCACCTGAGTTTTTGATCTTAGCCATTCTGACTGGTGTGAGGTGGAATCTCAGGGTTGTTTTGATTTGCATTTCCTTGATGACTAAGGATGTTGAACATTTCTTTAGGTGCTTCTCGGCCATTCGAGTTTCCTCAGTTGAGAATTCTCTGTTTAGCTCACTTCCCCATTTTTTGATAGGGTTATTTGTATCTCTGGAGTCTAGCTTCTTGAGTTCTTTGTATACATTGGATATTAGCCCTCTATCAGATGTAGGATTGGTAAAGATCTTTTCCCAATCTGTAGGTTGCCGTTTTGCCCTAATTACAGTGTCCTTTGCCTTACAGACGCTTTGTAATTTTATGAGGTCCCATCTGTCAATTCTTGACCTTAGAGCACAAGCCATTGGTGTTCTGTTCAAGAACATTTCCCCTGTGCCCAAGTGTTCGAGACTTTTCCCCACTTTCTCTTCTATTAGATTCAGTGTATCTGGTTTTATGTGAAGGTCCTTGATCCACTTGGACTTGAGCTTTGTATAGGGAGATAGGAATGGATCAATTCACAATCTTCTACATGTAGACTGCCAGTTGATCCAGCACCATTTGTTGAAGATGCTGTCTTTTTTCCACTGTATGGTTTTAGCTCCTTTGTCGAAGATCAAGTGACCATATGTGTGTGAATTCATTTCTGGGTCTTCGATTCTATTCCATTGATCAACCTGCCTGTCACTGTACCAATACCATGCAGTTTTTATCACTACTGCTCTGTAGTATAGCTTGAGGTTGGGAGGCTGATTCCCCCAGAAGACCTTTTATTGTTGAGGATAGTTTTTGCTATCCTGGGTTTTTTGTTATTCCATATGAATTTGAGAATTGCTCTTTCTAGGTCTACAAAGAATTGAGTTGGGATTTTGATGGGGATAGCATTGAATCTGTATATTGCTTTCGGCAGGATGGCCATTTTAACTATGTTAATCTTGCCGATCTATGAGCATGGGAGATCTTTCCATCTTCTGAGGTCTTCTTCGATTTCTCTCTTCAGAGACTTGAAGTTCTTGTCATACAGATCTTTCACTTGTTTGGTTAGAGTCACACCAAGATATTTTATATTGTTTGTGACTATTGTGTGAAGGGTGTCATTTCCTTAATTTCTTTCTCAGCCTGTTTATCCTTCGAGTATAGGAAGGCTACTGATTTGCTTGAGTTAATTTTGTATCCAGCCACTTTGCTGAAGTTGTTTATCAGCTGAAGCAGATCTCTGGTGGAGTTTTTCAGGTCACTTAAGTATACCATCATATCATCTGCAAATAGTGATATTTTGATTTCTTCCTTTCCAATTTGTATCCCTTTGATTTCCTTTTGTTGCCTGATTGCTCTAGCTAGAACTTCAAGTACTATGTTGAATAGATAGGGAGAGAGAGGGCAGCCTTGTCTAGTCCCTGATGTTAGTGGGATTGCTTCGAGTTTCTCTCCATTTAGTTTGATGTTGGCCACTGGTTTGCTGTATATTGCTTTTACTAAGTTTAGGTATGCTCCTTGAATTCCTGATCTTTCCAAGACTTTTATCATGAAGGGATGTTGAATTTTGTCAAATGCTTTTTCAGCATCTAACGAGATGACCATGTGGTTTTTTTCTTTGAGTTTGTTTATGTAGTGGATTACATTAATGGATTTCTGGATATTAAACCATCCCTGCATCCCTGGGATGAAGCCTACTTGATCATGGAGAATGATTGTCTTGATGTGTTCTTGGATTCGGTTTGCAAGAATTTTATTGAGTATTTTTGCATCGATATTCATAAGGGAAATTGGTCTGAAGTTTTCTTTTATTATTGGGTCTTTGTGGGACTTTGGTATCAGTGTAACTGTGGCCTCATAGAATGAATTGGGTAGTGTTCCTTCTGTTTCTATTTTATGGAATAGCTTGAAGAGTATTGGTATTAGGTCTTCTTTGAAGGTCTGATAGAATTCTGCACTGAACCCATCTGGTCCTGGGCTTTTTTTGGTTGGGAGACTTTTAATGACTGCTTCTATTTCTTTAGGAGTTATGGGACTGTTTAGATGGTTTATCTGATCCTGATTTAACTTTGGTAATTGGTATCTGTCTAGAAACTTGTCCATTTCCTCCAGATTTTCCAATTTTGTTGAGTATAGGCTTTTGTAGTAGGATCTGATGATTTTTTAAATTTCCTCAGAATCTGTTGTTATATCTCCGTTTTCATTTCTAATTTTGTTAATTTGGATACTGTCTCTGTGCCCTCTGGTTAGTCTGGCTAAGGGTTTATCTATCTTGTTGATTTTCTCAAAGAACCAGCTCTTGGTTTTGTTGATTCTTTGTATAGTTCTTTTAGTTTCCACTTGGTTGATTTCAGCCCTTAATTTGATTATTTCTTGCCTGGTTGATTTCAGCCCTTAATTTGATTATTTCTTGCCTTCTACTTCTCTTGGGTGTATTAGCTTCTTTTTGTTCTAGAACTTTCAGATGTGCTGTTAAGCTGTTAGTGTATGCTCTCTCCAGTTTCTTTTTGGAGGCATTCAGAGCTATGAATTTTCCTCTTAACACTGCTTTCGTTGTATCCCATAGGTTTGGGTAAGTTGTACTTTCATTTTCATTGAATTCTAGGAAGTCTTTAATTTCCTTCTTTATTGCTTCCTTGACCAACTTATCATTAAGCAGTGCATTGTTCAGCTTCCATGTGTATGTGGGCTTTCTGTTGTTGTTGTTGCCATTGAAGACCAACCTTAATCCATAGTGATCTGATAGGAGGCATGGGATTATTTCAATCTTCTTATATCTGTTGAGGTTTGTTTTGTGAACAATTATATGATCAGTTTTGGAGAAGGTACCATGAGGTGCTGAGAAGAAAGTATATTCTTTTGATGCAGGATGAAATGTTCTATAGATATCTGTTAAACCCATTTGGTTCATAGTATCTGTTAGTTTCACTGTGTCTCTGTTTAGTTTATGTTTCCAACATCAGTCCATGGTTGATAGTGGGGTGTTGAAGTCTCCCACTATTATTGTGTGAGGTGCAATGTGTGCTTTGAGCTTTAGTAGAGTTTTTTTTTTTATAAAAGTGGGAGCTCTTGCATTCGGGGCATAGATGTTCAGAATTGAGAGTTCTTCTTGGTAGATTTTTCCTTTGATGAGTAAGAAGTGTCCTTCCTCATCCTTTTTGATGAATTTTGGTTGCAAGTCAATTTTATCCGATATTAGAATGGCTACTCCAGCCTGTTTCTTGGGGCCATTTGCTTGGAAAATTGTTTTCCAGCCCTTTACTCTGAGGTAGTGTTTGTCTTTAATACGGAGGTGCGTTTCCTGGATGCAGCAAAATGCTGGGTCCTGTTTATGGATCCAGTCTGTCAGTCTATGTCTTTTTATTGGGGAGTTGAGACCATTGATGTTACGAGATATTAAAGAATAGTGATTGTTATTTCCTGTTATTTTTGATGTTGTTTATATTGTTTGTGTGGCTATCTTCTTTTGAGTTTGTTGAAAGATTACTTTCTTTCTTTTTCTTGAGTGTAGTTTCCCTCTTTGCGTTGGCATTTCCCATGTATTATTCTTTGTAGGGCTGGGTTTGTGGAAACATACTGTGCAACTTTGGATTTGTTGTAGAATATTTTGGTTTCACCCTCTATGATTATTGAGAGTTTTGCTGGGTATGCAGCCTGAACTGGCATTTGTGTTCTTTTAGAGTCTGTATGAGCTCTTCCCAGGATCTTCTAGCTTTCATAGTCTCTAGTGAGAAGTCTGGTGTAATTCTGATAGGTCTGCCTTTATATGTTACTTGCCCCTTTTCCCTTACTGCTTTTATATTCTTTCCTTGTTTTGTGTATTTGGTGTTTTGACTATAATGTGACGGGAGGAATATCTTTTCTGGTCCAGTCTATTTGGAGTTCTGTAGGCTTCTTGTATATTTATGTTCATCTCTTTCTTTAGGTTAAGGAAGTTTTCTTCTATAATTTTGTTGAAGATATTTACTGGTCCTTTAAGTTGGGAGTCTTCACTCTCTTCCATACCTATTATCCTCAGGTTCTGTCTTCTCGTTGCATCCTGGATATCTTGGATGTTTTGGTTTAGGAGGTTTTTGGATTTTGTGTTTTCTTTGACTGTTGTGTCCATGTTTTCTATGGTATCTTCTGCACCTGAGATTCTCTCTTCCATCTCTTGTATTCTGTTGCTGATGCTTGCATCTATGACTCCTGATTTCTTTCCTATGATCTCTAATTCCAGGGTTGTCTCCCTTTGTGATTTCTTTATTGTTTCTATTTCTGTTTTTAATTCCTGAATGGTTTTGTTCATTTGTTTGATTGTGTTTTCCTGTAATTCTTCAAGGGATTTTTGTGTGTCCTCTTTAAGGGCTTCCAGTTGTTTACCTGTGTTCTCTTGTATTTCTTTAAGGGAGTTATTTATTTCCTTCTTAAAATCTTCTATCATCCTCTTGATAAGTGATTTTAAGTCTGAGTCTTCCTTTTCTGGTGTGTTGGGGTATCCAGGGCTGGCTGTGGTGGGAGAGCTGGGTTCAGCCAAAGCCAAGTAGTCTTGATTTCTGTTTCTTGTGTTCTTGCCCTTGCCTTTCGCCATCTGGCTATCTCTGGAGTTAGCTGGTCTTTTTCTCTCTGACTGTAGCTTGTCTTTCCTTCAAGCTCAGATGTCAATATTCCTGGGAGACCAGTTCTCTCTTCCAGCTGTTCTTCAGACCCTGTGTCTGGAGTCCTCCTGTTGCTGGCTCCTCAGCACAAGTGGTAGCTTTCTCTATGAGCTACTTGTATATGGAGAGGCCTGTTGGCCCAAGCGGGGTTTCTGGCTACAGGTGGAAGCAGGCAGGCTCTTACCTCCCGGCTTTTCCTCAGTCTATCCACTTTTTTTTTTTTTTTTTTTTTTGGTTTTTCAAGACAGGGTTTCTCTGTATAGCCCTGGCTGTCCTGGAACTCACTCTGTAGACCAGGCTGGCTTTGAACTCAGAAATCCACCTGCCTCTGCCTCCCAAGTGCTGGGATTAAAGGCGTGTACCACCACTGCCTGGCTTTGTCTTCATTTTTTGAGACAGAGACTCTCACTGACCTGAAAAAGTGGGCTAAGCTGGCTGGCCCCAGTGACCTACTTGTTTCCCATATTAGTGGTTGGATTACAAAAGAATACTATTACACCCAGCTCTTTTATGTGAGTTGTGGGAATTGAACTTCTGTCTTCATGCTTGCAAAGAGAGTATTTTACAAACAGAGCCATCTCTCCATCCCAGAATCTAGATAAAATATTTTATGAAAAACTCTATTGTTTTTTTATATCTGCAAGTATACCCATCCACATTTCCACACTCCTAATGACCTTCAAGCCTTCAAGGGTATGCATTCCCCTCATACCCTTACCTGTTACTTACACTCATTGCATGCATCTCATGCATCGCCACATCCATATCCGTATCTTTATATATGTTTATGTAACAAAACTGCTTTCTTTCCTTTTGGGGCTCGCTGGTTTTTCAGTTTCTTTGTGTTTGTATGCAAACACAAGATGGCTGATAACATCTGACTGTAGATTTTAAAGCCTTGGATGTACTTCTCATTTACTATGTGCTGGCGAACCTAGGAAGCCCCCTAAATCCAGGGAGTGAGGGAGCCTGTGGAAACAGGAGGAACACTAAGAGGAGAGCATCTTTCTGTTCTTCTGCCTTCCAGAAACAAGTGTGGCACAAGATAGAAACAAAGCATTGTGTCATGCTATGTAATTATTGGCTTAGGAGTGGCTTTTCTGTTAGGCTATCTTTACTAATATATATGTCAATTGGAAAACAGCATAATATTTGTTTATATAGGTATTGTGGAGTTGTAAGTGACTTATTTTCTGATGAATGATAACAGCTTTTTAAATTGGCAGTAAATTAGTTTCTTTTGTAAGAAAACACTTGTATTGTGTTATTAAAATTGTTTATTTCAAAGTCAAAACTGACATTGATCTTGATTTAATTATGTGTTTACTTACAATCCAAGGAAAATTCAACATCTCACCATTGCGTCTGCATCCTCACCAGCTCTGTGAATGGGAAACACCTGATTTTGGAGTTAGGCTCGTCTGCAGTGGGAGGTGTTACCTGGGAATTGGGGAAACTGTAGGGAGAGGTGTGGGCTGAGGCAGAGTGGTCATGGTGCCTTCTTATCTGTTTTTAAACTTAATTTGTTTTTATTAGTTCTTTGAGAAGTTTATATCATTCATTTTGATTATACTTATTTTCCTTCACTAACTCCATCTAGATCCATGCTCTCTTCTGTACCCAGCCAACGTTGTGTTTTCTTTTCTTTATTAAAAACAATGAAGTTCAATTTGTGCTACTCTTGTACCCTTGGGCCATCAACTGCAGAAATGCTGTCTTACCAGGCTTACACCCCTAATGAAAACTCTCTCTTTCTCTCTCTCTCTCCCACAAGCTTTCAATTGCTATTAACTCTTCATGTATGCTAATAACTCTTCCTAGCTACATCCCCTCACCATGCTGGGATTTTGTTGGACATGAGCTTGTGCAGGTAATATGCAAGCAGTCACAACTATTGTGAATTCACAGGTTCTACTGTCAAGTTGTATTTGGAAAATATCATTTGCTTGTAGTCATCCACCACCCTGCCTCTTATAGTCTTTCCATACTTCTGCAATGATCTCTGAGCCTTAGTAAATGAAGAATATGATGTATAGCCCTTGCTTTATAGCTGAAAATTCCAGTCTCTTATTCTCTGGTCTTGACCAATATGGTTCAACATGTTAATCACCATTTGCTTCGGGAAAAAACCAAAACTTTCATTGACAAGTGTTGAAAGATGAACTAATCTATGGGTATAGGTTTTATGGCGTCTTTTTCAAAAGGTCTTCCATGTCAGCTACCTCCTCCCCATATTCTCTTCTCCACTCTGTCCTCCCCTCTCACTATCCCACAATTATCTATTACTTCGTTGTACCACTACGTCCTATCTTCCTTCTCTTGAGAGCTTCACCTCCCATGGCCCTTTACTAATTCTCTGACTTCTATGGGTGTTCCAAATGAAGCACACATGTCTGAAGAGTAAAATCTACAAGCGAGCATTTGTCTTTCTGCCTCAGAGTTACTTCCTTTACTCAGGATTGTTTTTAGTTCTATCCATTTACCTGCTAATATCAGTGTTTTAACATCTGCGTAAGATTCCACTGTGTAAGTGTACCACACTTTCAGGCACCTCTGTTGGGGAATTTAGAACATTAGGGAATATGCACAAGAGTGGTAGAGCTGGATTGTGTGGAAGGTCTAGTTTTGGCTTACTGAGGAACCTCCACACTAATGGTCAGAGTGGGTATACCAGTTGGTGTTCCCACAAACAGAGAGTAAATGTTCCCTGTTCCTCACATCCATGCCAGCATTTGTTTTCTTTCTTTTTAAAATCTTAGCCAAACTGACTAGGATAGATAAAATCTCATAGTAGGTGTAATTTGCATTTCTCTAATGACTAAGGAAGCTGAACTTTTAAGGGGTTGTTTCTCAGATATCTTTAGTTCATCTTTTGATTACTCCCTGTCTAGGTCATTATCACAGTTTAAATTAGGTTGTTTGTTTCCTTGATGTTTAGTGTTTTGAGTTCTTTGTATATTCTGGTTATGAATCCTCTGTCAGATATATAGTTGGTAAGTGATTTCCTCCATTCTGTAGGCTGCATCTTCAATTGAGAGACGATGTTCTCTGCCATACAAAAGATTTTTAGTTTTTGTGGTCCCATTTCTTAATTGTTGGTCTTAGTTACTGCTGGAGCCTGTTCAAAAAGTCTTTTATAATGTGTATAAGTTCAAGGATAGTCCCTACTTTCTCTTTTCTTAGATTTAGAGTATGGGCTCTTACGTTGAGCTCCCTTACCTGTTTCAAGTTGAGTTTTGTGCAGGATTAAAGATAAAGATCTATTTGTATTCTTCTACATAGGGCCATCCAGGTTTTGATCAATACTGTTTGTTGAAGAAACTGTCTTTTGTCCAGTGTATATTTTTTGGCTTCTTTGTCAAAAATCAAGTGGACTGAATTCTCAATTCTATTTCATTGGTCAATGTGTCTGCCTATATGCCAGAGATACACTGTTTTTATCACTATATCTTCTGTAGTAAAACTTGAAATTTAGGGGTGGTGATATCCCACACAGTGTTTTTATTGTTCTGGGTTGTTTTGGCTGTTCTGAGTCATTAGTGTGTCTGTGAACAACTTAACCTTTTGTTGTTGTTGTTTGTTTATTTTCTGTGAAGAACTGTGTTGGAGTTTTGATGGAGATTTCATTGAGTATGTAGATTGGATTTTGTAGGATGGCCATTTTCACAATATTACTCATACAATTCCATGAGCATAGGAAGTCTTTCTATCTTCTGATATATTCTTTAATATCTTCAAGTTTTTATTATGCAAGTCTTTTACTTCCTTAGATAGATTTATTCAAAAAATTTTGGAAGCTATTGTGAATGGGACTGTTTCTCTGATTTATTTTTCAGCCTGTCATTTGTATTTAATAAAGCTACTGATTTTTGTGTGTTAATTTTGTTTCCTGTTACTTCACTGAAGGTGTTTATCAGCTGTAGAAGTTTTCAGGTGGAGTTTTTATGTTCATTTTTGCATAAAATTATATCATTTGCAAATAAATACACTTCTACTTCTTCCTTTCCTCTTTGTATTTTCTTAATCTCTTTTAGTTGGTTTTTTGCTCTAGCTAAGATTTCAAGTACTATATTGAATAGGTACAAAGAGAATGGAAACCTTATCTTGTTCCTGATTTTAGTGGAAATCCTTTAAATTCCTGTCTGTTTAGGTTGATGTTAGCTATATTATGGTAACATCACCATATGATTTTGCTGTAAATCACCTCTATTAGGTGGATGTATTTCCTTTATCACTAGTCTCGGCAGGACTGTTTTTTTTAAACATCCCAACCGCAGTTCCCTTTCCTCCTCTCCTCCCAGTCTCTCACCCCACACTTCTCCTCTGCCCTCCCCCATCCACTCCTTAGTTTCTTTTCAGAAAAGTGTAGGCTTCCATTGGCTATCGACCAACCATGGCATATCAAGTTACAAGTTACAGCAAGACTAGACACCTCCCTTCTATTAAGGCTGGACAAAGTAACCCAGTATGAGGATAAGGGTCCCAAAAGCAGGCAAAGGAATCAGAAACAGCTCTGATCCCACTGTTAGGAGTCCCCCAAGAAGACCAAGCTACACAACTGTAACAAATATGCAGAGGTCTAGGTCAGTCCCATGAAGGCTCCCTGATTGTTAGTTCAGTCTCTGTGAGCCCCTATGAACCCAGGTTAGTTGATTCTGGTGTCTTTGACTCCTCTGGCTCCTACAATCCTTTCTCTCCCTCTTTCACAGGATTCACTGAGCTCCACCTAATATTTGATGTGGGTCTTTGTGTCTGTTTTTGTCACTTGCTGGGTGAAACCTCTCTGATGACAATTGGGCTAGATACTAATCTAGCATCTAAGGCCCTTCTGCATCTAATGGTGATCATGTGGTATTTTTCTTTCAGTTTGTTTATATGGTAGATTACACTGACAGATTTTCATATGTTGAACCATACCTGCATCTCTGGGATGAAGCCTACTTGATCATAGTGGATAATGTTTTTGATGTGTGTTTTGGATTCAGTTTGCTAGTATTGAATAGTTTTGCATCAATGTTCATGAGGATAATTGATGTATTTTTCTTTGTCAAGTCGTTGTGTGGTTTGGATATCAGGGTGACTGGAGTCTCATAAAATGAGTCTGTCAAAGTTCCTTTTGTTCCTATTTTGTAGAATAGTTTGAGGAGTATTGGTATTTGCTCTTCTTTGAAATTCTGGTAGAATTCTCCTCTAAAACCATTGGCCCTGGGCTTATTTCTTAACTGGGAAACTTTTAATGAGTGCTTCTATTTCCTTAGGTGTTAGGTCTAAATTGTTTATCCGATTTTGATTTAACTTTGGTAAGTGGTATCTATCAAAAATTTGTCCATTTCTTTTGGAGTTTTCCAATTTGTGGAGTACACGTTTTTGAAGCATGACCTGATGATTCATTAACTTTTCTTTGTATCTGTTATGTCCCTCTTTCATTTGTGATTTTGTCAATTTGGATATTCTCTTTCTGCCTTTTAATTAGTTTGGATTAGGGTTTGTCTATCTTGTTGATTTTCTCAAAATACCAGATCTTGGTTTCGTTGATTTTTTTTTTTTTGTATTATTCTCTTTGTTTCCATTTTATTGATTTCAGCCCTGTATTTATTTTTTGCTGACTGATCCTTTTGAATGTGTTTGCTTCTTTTTGTTCTAGAGCTTTCAGGTATGCTGTTAAATTGTTAGTATGAAATCTCTCTACTTTCTTTATGAAGACACTTAGTGCTATGAATTTTTCTCTTAGACTACTTTCATTGTGTCCCACATGTTTGGGTATGTTGTGAATTCATTTTATTGGATTCTAGGAAGCCTTTCATCTCTTTCCTTATTTCAGCCTTGACCTAGTGGTCATTAAGTAGAGAGTTGTCCAGTTTCTGAGAGTTTGTAGGTTTTCTGTTGTTTCTGTTGGTGAAATCCCGCTTGAATCCACAATGGTTTGATAAGATACAGGGGGTTATTTCAATTTTCTTGTATCTGTTAAGACTTTCTTTGTGACCAAGTATGTGTTCAATTTTGGAGAAGGTTTCATGAGGTGCTGAGAAGAAGGTATATTCTTTTGTGTTTAGGTGAAATGTTCTATAGATATCTGCTAGGTCTATTTGATTCATTATTTTTCTGTTTTGTTTCTGTTTTGATGATCTGCCCATTGGTGAGAGTGGGGTGTTGAAGTCTTCTATTTTTAACATGTAGAATTCAATGTGGAGTTAGGCTTTAATGATGTTTCTTTTACAAATATGGGTGCCTTTGCATTGGGGACAAATGTTCAGATTGAGATGTTATCTTGTTGGATTTTTCCTTTTACAAGTATGAAGTATCTCTTTTGATTAATTTCAGTTAGAAGTCTATTTTGTTAGATATTAGAATGGTTATAATAGTTTGCTTCTTGGGACCATTCACTTGAAAACTCTTTTTCCAACCTTTTATTCTGAGGCCTATTTTTGATGTTGAGGTGTGTTTATGTATGCCACAGAAGGATGGGTCCTGTTTTCATTTCCTTTCAGTCAGCCTGTTTTTTTTGTTTTTGTTTTTGTTTTTTGTTTTTTGTTTTTTGTTTTTTGGTTTTTTTTCCCTAAATTGGGGAATTGAGTTCATTGACATTGAGAGATAGTAATGACCAATGATTGTTGATTCCTATTATGTTGTTGTTGTTGGTAGTGTATATGTATATGAATGTGTGTGTTTTCTTCTTTTGAATTTTCTGTTGTGGAAATTATTTTTTGTATTTTCTTGGGTGTAGTTAACCTCCTTGTGTTGAAGTTTCCTTCTGGTACCTTCTATAGGGCTGGATTTGTGGATAAACATTGTACAAATTTGACTTTGTTGTGTAATTTTTTTCCATTTATTGATTGGAAGTTTTGCTGGGTATAGTAGTCTGAGCTGGCATCTGTCATCTCTTAGAGTCTGAAAGACATCTGTCCAGAACCTTCTGGCTTTTAGAGTCTCTGTTGTGAAGCTGTGTGTAATTCTGATAGATCTGCCTTCATATGGTGTTTATCTCTTGCAGCTTTTAACATTCTTTGTTTACTCTGTATGGTTAGCATTTTCATTATTATGTGCTGAGGGGACTTTCTTTTCTGGTCCAATCTTTTTGGTGTTCTGTAAGCTTCTTGTGCCTTTATAGGCATCTCTTTTTTTTAGGTTGAGAATCTTTTTCTATAATTCAGTTGAAAATATTTTCTGGGCCTTTGATCTGGGAATCTTCTCCTTCTATTCATATTATTTTTAGGTTTGGTATTTTCATAGTGTCCTAGATTTCCTGGATATTTTGTGTCAGGAAGTTTTTAGACTTGACATTTTCTTTGACCAATATATTGATTCCTTCTATTGTACCTTTTTGCATCTAAGATTCTCTCTTTCTATTCTTAATATTCTGTTGGTGATGCTTGAATCTGTAGTTCCTGTTTGCTCACCTAGATTTTCAGTATTCAGGATTATGTTTTCTTTCTTTCTTTCTTTTTTTTTTTTTGCTTCTATTTCCATTTTCAGGTCTTGAACCTGAAGGTTTTATTTATTTTCTTCACTCGTTTATTTGTGTTTTCCTGAATTTCTTAAAGGGATTTATTCATTTCTTCAAGAGCCTCTATTGTCTTCATAAAGTTGGACTTAAGGTAATTTTCTTGTGCTTCAACTGTGTTAGAATATACAATTCTTTCTGGAATAGGATAGCTAGGCTCTGGTGGTTCCATATTGTCCTGGCTACTGTTGACTGTGTTCTTATGCTCTCCTTTGATCATCTGTGCTTGGGGGTTTTATAGGTTATTCTTCTGGCTTCTTATTTTATCTTTGTTGGACAGATGTTTTCCTTTTGGTTTATCTTTCCTTTGGGTCTTCTGGCCTGAGTGTCCTGTGGTTCTGATGATCAGAGAGTCTCCAGTTCCAATAAGGTATCTCCATTTAAGTTTTGTTCACCTGGGTGGCATCTGGGGTTTTGGGCGCCTGTGATGCCTGCGAGGTTCTGGGGTTCTAGGAACTGGCCTCTGGGGCTCTGGATACTGGTGTGACCTCTGGAGTCCCACGTACCTGTGTGGCCTCTGTGGTTTGGGGTACTAGCTTGGTCTCTGGGGTTCCTACTATTGGCTTGTTCTCCGGCAGTGCAGGAGTCTTCTGATGGACTTGTGCACCAAGATATGTAGCTTAGGGGAGGGGATGCTGTTTGGGATAACTGGCTGGGATCTAAGGATTGTTAGGGGGCAGTAGGCGATTTCTTACCTGGCCTTCATAGTACTGGCATGGCTTCTGGTAGAACAGGAGTCTTCTGCCAGCATTGTAGGCCAGGATCTGGCCAGGACTTTATCATAAAGGAGTGTTGGAATTTGTCAAAGGCCTTCTCTGAATCTAATGAGATGATCATGTTTTTCAGCCTGTTTATATTGTGGATTACATTTGCTTCTCTGGGATAAAGCCTAGTTGATCATAATACATGATATTTTTGATGCATTGTTGCATTTGATTTGTATTTTATTGAGGATTTTTTTGCATCCATGTTTAGCAAAGAACTTGACCTATATTTTTCTATTTTTCTTGGGTCTTTGTCTACTTCCAGCATCAAGGTAATACTGGCTTTGCAAAAAAAGATTTTGGAGGTTTTTTTCCTTTCCTATTTTATGAGAAATTTTGAGCAATTTTGTGTTTCTTCTTCTTGGAAAGTCTGGTAAAAATTCTGTGCTGAATCTATCTGTTACTTAGCTTTTCTTAGTTGGGAAATATTTAATGTCACTTCTTTGCCTGTTATGAGTATATTTAAATCATTTCAACTTGAATTAACTGGCAAATCATAAACATCTATAAATTCATGCATTTCTTTTGGGTCTTCCAGTTTGACGAGACATGGATTTTAAATTATGTGATTATAATTCTCTGAATTTTACTGGTAACTGTTGTAATGTTCCTGTATTCAACCATAATTTGCTTAATCTGTATTATCTTTTCTTTTGATTAATTAGACTACAAGTTCATTAGTTTTGTCAATCTTTTCTAAAAATATTTTTTATTTCAGTATTCTTAGAAATTTTGGTTTTTATTCCATTAATTTCAGCCTTCATTTTGATTAATTCTTACCATCTACTTTATGGGTGTCATATCCTTGTGTTTTTAAGCCTTTCAAGTGCATCATTAAGTTCTTAATTTGAGATCTCTCAAATTTTTTATATGGCCACTTATTGATAGAAACATTTTTTCTTTAAAAAAAAAGACTGCTCTAATTGTTTCTCATAGATTTTTAAAAATTCAATTCTAAGACTTAATTTTTTTGATTTCTTTATTAATAAAAATTAGTAATGTGTTATTTATTTCCCATGAGTTTGTGTAATTTTTGTAGTTTCTATTAATATTGACGTCCTCCTAGATGTCCTTTTTATTGGTGAGAATGGGTACTGAAGTCACCTATTGTCACTGTGTCATGATTAATCTGTGATTTTAGATCTAATAGTATTTCTTTTGTGAAAATGCGGTGCCCTGTACAATATCCTGTTGATAGACTATTTCTCCTTAATGAGTATGAAATAGTCTTCTTTATCTCTTCTAACTAGTTTTTGTTTTAAATCTATTTTGTCAGATACTATAATATCTTTGTTTCTTTGTTTGTTTATGCTTGTTTCTTTGTTCTGTTTTCTTGGAATACCTTTTTAAATTCTTTTACCCCAAGGTGGTTGGTATCTATCACTGATGATGAAGTAAGTTTCTGGAAAGTAGCAAAAAGACAAATCCTGCTTTTTGATCCTATCTGCTATTTCTTGACACTTTTTTTGGAGAATTGAGACCATTAATATTTAGAATTAATATTGAAAGACTTATATTAATTCCTATCATTTTGTTGGTTTGTGGTGTTTTCTCGAACACCATCAAATACCAGTCCTGACATTGTTGGTTTGTTCCCTGTAACCTCTTGTGTGTGTTGATCATTCTCTTCAGATTGAAGTATTCCTTCTAATATGCTTTGCAGTATTGGCTTAGTAGTAATGAATTCATTTAATCCTTTTTATCATGGAAAGCTTCTATTTCTCTTCCAATTTTAATAAATTTTTTGGGTATAATAGTCTGGGTTGATGGTTAAGTTCTTCCAGAACTTGGAATACATCTTTTTGGATGTGCTTTCCTTGCTTTCAAGGTTTCTGTCACACAATCAGATATTGTTCTAGAGTAACTGCCTCTATAAATTACTTGGTCTTTTTCTCTTGAAACTTTTAATACTGTTTTTTTGTTCTGCATTTTTAATGTTTTAATTATAATATATTGTGGCTATTTTTTTTCTGGTACTGTCCATTTGGTGTTTGTCTTAGGGTTTCTATTCCTGCACAAAACATCATGACCAAGAAGTAAGTTGGGGAGGAAAGGGTTTATTTAGCTTATTCTTCCACAGCTGTTCATCACCAAAGGAAGTCAGTACTGGAAATGAAGCAGGTCAGGAAGCAGGAGATGATACAGAGGCCATAGAGGGATGTTACTGGCTTCCTTTCCTTGGCTTGCTCAGTTTGCTTTCTTACAGAACCCAGGACTACCAGCCCAGGGACGGCACCACCCACAATGAACCTCTCCACCCTTGACTGCTAATAGGGAAAATACTTTACAGCTGTATCTCATGGAGGCATTTCCTCAAGGGAAGCTCCTGTCTCTGTGATAACTCCAGCTGTGTCAAATTGATACACAAAACCAGCCAGTACAGTGTTCTACAGGGTTTTATAACTAGATGGGGATCTCTTTTTTTTAGCTTTTGGAGATTTTCCTGGCAATATTATCTATGCCATTGCTATGGCAGTCTTATTTTTTTATGCCCATAATTCCATAGTTAGATCTTATTATGCCCTAAAACTGTCAGATGTTCCATTTTTCCTTTTTTGTAAGTTTCTCTTTGGGTAATTGAATTAATTTCCTTTCTTTCTTTCTTTCTTTCTTTCTTTGTCTTCTATCCTTGACTCTTTGCTTTCAGCATGATTCAATTTTTTTTGTGTGTGAACCTTTCCATTGAGGTATTGAGGTTTTTAAATTGGCTTATTGAGATTTTCATGTATAGCAACATTTCAGTTTGGGAATATTTTAGAAATCCAAACTGGTTTCTTTTTTTGATTGATTTCCTTAATTTATTTATTTTTGTCATCTTCAAGATGTTTGACCAAAGTTAAAATCATTCTTTTGAGTTGTGTTTTTTTTCTGGACATTCTTTTAGGTCATTTCATCAGGGGCCATTACTATGGGATCTGTGTTTTTTGGAACTATACTTGTTATTTTAGGTTTTTGTGTTGTTTTTCATTTCTGCATTAGGATGTGCACATCTGAGATTAGTTCTTTTTGGTTCAAGTCACTTTTTTTCTTTCAGCACGAATTTTTACAATGTTCAGTAGGAGACTAATTCATAGTAGGCTTAGAGTGTCAATTTCCTCTATTTAGTATCTAAGGCTAAATCCTTTGCTTGTCAGTTATTGTCTGGTGCATGCAGCTGTTTGGTCAAGGAGCTTGGAAAAAATTTCTCCTGGCAGTGTGCCTTAGTTTTAAGACCAGATGGGGAAGCTGGATAGCCTCAGTTAGGCAGTGAACGGGCTTTGGTGAGTTGAGAAGGGAGGGGTCTCTGTCTCCCAGCCATGTCAGAGGGGGTGGCAGTCCCTGGCAAGCAGCTTTGGAGCTCTTGGGGTACTTTAATGGAGGGATCCCAGGAAGGAGGATGCAACTAGTAAATGTGGGTGTCCATACTATGTGGGATGCCTGGAGAGTAACTGGTGGGAAGTGGGCTGAAATCCATTACATTCCAAAGGAAGGAGATGGGCAAGGGAAGGTGATGGTTCCCTGGAAAGCACTCGAGGAACTTGGGGACAACCTGAATTGAGGAGTATGAAGGAGGCTCAGTGAGTCACTTGGGGTGGCTGTAAAGTCCCTGGTGGTGAATAAGCTGGGATTTGTGAGCCTAAGAGGAAATATGGGTTAGAAGAAATGGTGGAGCCTGGCAAGAAGCTATAGAGTTTTGAGGTAACCTTCACCTTAATCTCTTATTCACTTTTGGACACAATGTGAAAAGGCAAAGAAACTCACTAATTACTGTGATTTAAAAACTTCTAGCTGAGTAAGCCAGTTTTTGCATTAGAGGATTCTTAGCTTTCAGAGGTCCCAGCTAAATCCATAGAGAATTTCCTATTGTAGCATTGCTGAATTAAGAATTATTCGGTTCTCTGTGATCCATGAACCAGCTATACAGGAGAGAGGAAAGGAAAGGAGAAAGAGGGAGACAGCGAGAGAGAGAGAGAGAGAGAGAGAGAGAGAGAGAGAGAGAGAGAGAG
>JADRCH010000015.1:7224676-7376047 GCA_019843965.1 Rhynchomys soricoides | reverse complement strand
AGGATTATTCATAGGCAACCTTCAAAAAGTAGTTCAATATTAGGCTTTGCAGGAAATGAAATCAAAAACATTGATTAATATGAAAAACATCCATCACTCATAGTTATTTACTTCTCAGCTTTCCTAAACTGTTAAAAATTGTAGGCAGTCTTTACTATGTGATGTGTGTGGGATTAAATGAACAAGGCAGATTAAAGAGAAGGATTCTTGTTGAAATGAAGAAGAACCTTGAGCTCCTTAGTTCAGGTGAGCTGACCATCTATACAGACTCTGTGATAAAATACTCAACAGAATGCAAGGAAGAAAGGGTTTAGTTTGACTCCCAGTTTGAGGGTAGAGTCCATTAGTCCATCGTTGTGAGGAAGATTTGGTGACAGGAGCATGAGGCAGCTGGTCAGGAAGCATCCATAATGAAGAAGCAGAGCAAGTTGAATGTCGGTAGGTATGTTTGTTTTCCCATTTTTGTTAAGTCCAGGACCTTAGCCCAAGGAATAGTACAGGTATTTAGGGTCGGTCTTCCATTCCAATTAATCTAGAAGATCCCTCCCCCCAAACATGCCCAGAAGTTACCTCTTAGGTGGTTTTGGATCTTGCCATGTTGACGATATTAATCATCACAAGTTCTTTCCTTGTCCATATGAGACCCTCAAGACATAATCTTCCACTGTTTGCCCTCATGTTTGTGGCCATCTTATAATGCAAAATGTATTTAGTCTAACTTCAAAAGTGCCTACGGTCTTTAGCTTCTAAGGCTGTTCAAAATGTATGCTCAATCTTGAGCATCCTCTCAACTGTGAGCCTCTATAACATCCCAATCAATTTACATGCTTTCCCTGTATACTAACATAGGATAAATAGTCCTGATACAGAAGGGAGGGATTGGGACATAGCAAGGAAATATTAGACCAAAGTAAGACTGGAACCTGAAAGGCAAAACAGTAAATCCTGTAAGTCCATAGTGGATATCTGGAGCTTTGTGATAGAATCTCTGAGATCCAGAGGGGTTTGGACCACACTAGCCAACTCTGATGACGTGGAAGATGCATCTTATTTTTTGAGACAGCATCTGGCTGTGTATCTCAGGCTGGCCTTGAAGTCACTATGTAGCCCAGGCTGACTTCACACTGACAGTGGTTTTCCTGCCTCAACTTCCCAAGTGCTTAGATTACAGACATGCATGACCACGCCCAGCTTATTGTTTCTTCTTTATTAGATCCCCACTAAGAGATATATACAAATATTCTAGTTATTCTCTCCCACCTGGTCATCTTTTTATGGAAAATTAATCTCAGCTTTTAGTCTATCTATAGCTTTTTCATCTAAAACCTCTACCACGTCTATGAGCCAACATGTAAACCTCACTCAAAATTCCTTCTAGCTCAAAATGATGGTGTGTAGTATATAGTATTCCTATAAGATTTCATATATTATGTACATACTTGAAAAACACATCTGAAATTGAAGATTGTAGTGGCTGCGTGAAGTTCGTTTAGCTCATAGTGACAATGAAGATGAGTTGCCAGGGGTCTCATTAAATGCTTGTTTGTTGTGCTGCGCTATATCCGGTGATGAAATCCTGTCAGCTCTGTCTGTTGCCCCTTTTCTCTCTCACCCCTTTCTAACAGTGAAGCTGCTTTATTTTCTTCAGAAGTATTTTGTTTTTTATTTTATGTGTACAGATGTTTCTCCATCTATTCCTGTGTGTCACATGTATGCAGTATCCTTGCTAGAAGTGCCCAGGCTAGAAGAAGGGATTCCATCCATAGGCTTTGGAATTACAAGTGAGATCTCACGTGAGTGCAGGGAATCAAACCCTGGTCCTCTAGAAGGGCATCCAGTGCTCTTAAATGTTGAACTATTTCTCCAGTCCTGGAGATGTGATTTCTGGACCATCTGTTGCAGCAAAATTGAAACAAAAAACCCTCAGTAGAAGACTGAGAATAAAATATAGAAGATATAATTGTTGCTGTTTCTATAAAGAAAATATCACCTAAACTCATCAGAAGTGACAGCCACAGGATCTCTTAGAACAGTCTGTTGGTCCATTCACACTTTCTTGCAGGTCTCCTTAAAGATAAACAAGAACATGCTATAGTTATAAGACCAATGCTCTTCTTTTTCATAATTAAGAATGCTGGTTTCATTACCTGAATCTTAGAAGATTTAGTCCTTTCCCACCTTTAGTGAGTATGAGCTCTAGACATCTTGTGCAAACATTATGTGTTTGAACCATATGGTTGTTAGAAGTTTAAGGATATATTGTTTATCTATTAACAGGCTAGCAAACTCTTTACAAGGTGTACTTTGAAGGCAAATGGTTTCAGTGTATCAACCATATGGTAGGGCTTCTCAGGAAATCTATTAGTTCAAGTGTGGCAAAGCACTGTGAAGAGGAATGTTGCAGCTTACACAATCTGTTCCTTGAAGAAGTGCAGTGGATCTCCAGAATTGAGACTGACAGGCAATGCCATTACCCATCCTTAAAGAGCTTCTGGATTATGGCTTCTTAGTGTAATTTAATAATTTAACTAATGGTTTCATATTTTGGCTTTGGTCTATTCAAACTTACTGTAAATGTGTAAAAGGGGATTTTTGAAGATATGTTTAAAGTATACCATGCACTCTAACATTGGATAAAATTATACTATTTGAGTAATATTGAGGTTTTTAACTGTTGTAAGGGAGATTTGAGCTTCTGGTGGGTTTCTTTTCACAGAATGTCAGACCTGCATTCATGACCAGCCTGTGCTTCAGTGTATAACTGAACTTCTCTTAGCCTCAATGCTTTGCCTCTAAATAGGTAAATACTTCTAATGTGCTTGATCTCAATAAAATAATAGGAGTCCTTATTTAGCACATTGTTTGACAGATGGTCCTAATTAACAAATCATTTTTACTGTGATACCTTCGAGTAAACATAAGAAGTGTTGATTTGCAGATCTGTACAGAAGCATGATCTATTTTTTTCCCCAGCATTTATTACAAAAATTACTTCTAATAACCAGCAGCATGAGATCATGTCTTACATTGGAACCATTACAACAAGTTCCCACTAGCTAGGACTTCTGAGGTTTTTCTAGACTGTAAAAGGTTGATGGTAAGTACAATGGTAGGGAAATATATTGTTTCCTTTCTGTTTTACAAACTGAAAATTATTTGACAAGTATATTCTAATCACAGTTTCCCCCTCAACCAACTCCATGTCTTTTTTTCTCTTTTTCTTTAGGAAATAAATGGGCCAGTTAAAAAATAAACACATAATAAAACAAAGCAAACAGGGAAAGAAAGCACCCCCCCCAAGAAATAGAATAAGTACAAGAAACATACATACATACAGAGACATAATACATATGCACACACAAAATCCATAAAAACACAAAACTGGAAACCACGATGTATAAGCAAAACAACAACAATAACAACAACAACAAAAGTAAAGTAAAAACAAAACAAAACAAAACAAAAATGCAGAGACAAAACATTTCCCCAAAATACCATTAGGTTCATTTTGTGTTGACCATCTACTGTTGGATATGAGGTCTACCCTTAAGTGTGGTTAATATTATACCCAGTGATTCTCCATTAGAGAAAACTAATCTTTCCTTTGTGAGTGGTTTTCAATTGGAAATAGCTTCTGAGTTAGGAACGGAAACTCATGTCCACTTCCCCTCCCATCTCTAGGACCCTGTCTGTCTTGAACTTGTCCAGACCCTGTGCGTGCTGCCACAGTCTCTGTGAGTTTATATGTGCATTGGTTCTGTTGTGTCTGGATTCCCTGCTGTCTTCCATGCCCCTGGCACTTCCATCTCTCTGATGTGAGAGAAGAGTTTGCTGAGAGCATTCCATTCAAGACTGAGTTTTCCATGATCTCTCATCTTCGCACATTGTCTGGCTGCGGGTCTCTGTTAGTTCTCATCTCCTGCAGGAGGAAGCTTCTTGGATTCTGGCTGAGTGAGACCCTGATCTATGGTCATAGCAGCATGTTGTTAGGAGTCATTTGATTGCTATGCTTCTTTAGTTAGAACCAGTATTTGGGTTTCCACTACTTCCATGGACTGTCTAGTCTCATCCTTGACCATTCAAGCCATCCAGGCATGGGTTCCATCTCCTGGAGTGGTCCTTAAATACAGTCAGAGACAGTTTGGTTACTCCCACCATGTATATGCCACTATTGCACCAGCATATCATGCAAGCAGACCACTGTTGTAGATAACAAAGATTGTTTCTAGGTTGGTGGTTGCCTGTCTCCTCTAGTAGCATGCAGAACACTTTCCAGTTAACCAGGCTCATTAGTCAATAGGAATGAAGGCTCTATTTAGGTTCCAGATCAATGTCTTCATGTCCAAAAAAATAGTAAGTATTGTCTTTGGTAATAGGGCCTTACTGTCAGTTTGTGGGGGAGAGACCAATACCCTTGGTGATAGCCCGAGTTATTTGGATGTTTTCATGGAGCCCCTTTGGGTGACAATTTAAATGTAACCCATTCCTGGAACTGGAGGTCTCACACAGGGGCAAGACAGGTCTAGTTGGAGCTTTCTCTCCCCTGATACTTGGTGGCTCTATTTAAATTTCTTTCATATATGTACACATATTTAGAAGCATATATAGTAATATGTTTCCATCTAAGTCCTCAAACATTCCTTACTGTTACCGGTCCCTCCCTAAATCTATCTCCCTCCCCTTTATTTACTTACTTATTCTGTTCCAGTCTCCCCAAACCCTGTATCTACATATATATTCTGTTCCTCTATCTAAGGGGTTTCTTCACTTCCTCTGAGTCTCTTACTTTATACCTAACCCCTGTGGTTGTGTAGATACTAGAATACCTATCGAAGAGCCTTAAAATGTAACATCCACATATAAGAGAATGCACCCCATATTTGTCTTTTTGGGTCTCTGTTACTTTATTCAGGATGATTCTAGTTCCACCCACTTACCTGAAAATTTCATGATTTTGCTTTTTTTAAGTAGCTGAGTAATGTTCCATTGTGTAAATGTACCACATTTTCATTATCTATCTATCTATCTATCTATCTATCTATCTATCTATCTATCTATATTTGTGGTTAGATATGACCAGCAGGGCTCCATTGTATGTACAGCAACGCTGTCTAACTGGCTGTAAATGGACAGAAAGCATGAGCCTCATCAACCTAGATACATACTAAGGTCTAGATATGGAGCTCTTCCTCAAGCCTGTAGCAGATGGTTAGGATGTTACAGATGTCTTGCCAGGTTGGCTCAAAGGCCTCCTAATGTCATTAATGAAGATAGATAGATTCTGGGTAAATGACTCTAGCTTGAATTATATTGGGGACAGGTCAGACACAGGGAAGTGGACAGATATCCTGATAAAGTTCCCATGGCTACCCTGTGAAAAAGAAGGGTAGAGTACTCTCTGAAGGAGAGAAGCTTTTGTTTCCTGAGTTCCCTGTATGAAGTTACAGAGCAAGTGAGGGGAAGAGTGGGTTAAAGCAGAAATCTGAGAGAGCTCTGCAGGTAGAAAAGAAGAAGGGGGAGAAGGGAAAAATACAGAGGTGGGTAGGATCAGAGTTGCCAGGTGAGGGATGGCTAGTGGTTGAGAAAGCTGATGGTTGAGAATGGGCTTGAGTGTGCAGAAAAGGAGACTCATCAAAGACCTCATCTGTGGCTGAGTGTGGGAAGGATGGGCACATCCTTGTAGGGGAATGCAAGATGGCGCACAGCATATCTTTCTCAGAGTTTAGGGTCTGTGACAGGGCTGTGAAGACTTGGATATAAGAAATATCAGAGTCTGTTCCTACATGACAAGAAACAGTATCTAATTAGGGGATATAGTTAAAGCTCAGTGAGCCACATGGTGCAAGCACTGGTGACACCATAGTGTGTATCAGGGCCAATATTCATTGTAAATTTTTTGTGTTTTCTTTTTGAAAGTCTATGGATCAAAACCACCAGTTTTTGAAAATACATCTTTCAGGTCAGTTAGAGGGAATAGGGACATAAAACCTATTTTGTGGTTCCTACTGGAGGAGCAATGTTTACCCAGATGGCCTCTATTGAAGTCAAAAGACCTCTCTGCTATCAACCATGAGTCCTGGGCTCTATGTACTGACTCATCTGAAGTCTGCTGTGAATTGTGACCACCCTGAAAAGAATTATTCTCCAAGCTCATGGAGGTGAAAACTAGTTTCACTCTAGTGCCAAATCCATTTGTTTGGTCAGATCAGACGCTCCTAAAATAGAAAATTTTGCAAATTGAAACTCACCAGGAATCAGTCATGAGGGAAATGGAGAATCCACTGCTCTGAAGAAAGTGAAAGTCTGGCTACCTGTAGATTTCTTGGATCAGACTGAGAGAGGAAACCGTGGGTACAAACACCATCAGCCACAGGCTCTGTTCCCTCCTACGCTGGAGAGCAGTAGCAAATGCCAAGAAGAAGAAAAGATCTAACTAGAAGGGAGAAGGACCATGGAGAATGTGTGTGAATTCTACCCTAGATAAGCTACCATTGCTAACCACATCACCTATTAAAATTTAGAGTCCCACCAGAAAGGGCAAAGTGGAGCTTACCTTGAGGGACTATTGGGAACCATACTTTTTATATTGCCATTGAATTCTACCAAAGATAGGCCTGGCCAGAGCCCTTCAGTTGTATACAGAAGGTAAGGGGGGTTGGTTTCTCAGTAGACTGAAAGGCACCCCTTAGCTTTCATTCTAAAGGATGACATAGTCTGGCATCCAACCCAGGAGGCCTTCAGCTCTCTTTGGAGAGCAGTTTCAGCCAGAGACCTTCAACTGTCTTCAGGCCAATCATCCAACTACCACAAACATCAGGAGAAAAAGGAGCACAGCCAATGGAGACAAGGAGAACCGTCTTCACACGAACCATCAAATGTCACCACGGCAGCAATGCTGGCTATCTAAATACCTTGTGGTAAAAGTGTTTACCAGACTAGAACAGCTAGAAAAATGTTTTTATATAAATATTCTGGAGGAGGGATTTAATGACGAAAATACTCTGTGGGAACGGTGGGTAAATTCTGAGGGAGAAGAATCACTTCCGGGAATAGAATGGGAGACCTTTCATACAGCTAAAGGAAGTTACTTGGTCTTATGGGTCAACTGCATGTGGTTGTATTTATATGAATAAGTGAGCATCACTCTATCTTAAGTTACTTAGCAAAATGCATAGCACTACGTGTCTCTCTTGAGATTGGCCGCCGGGATAAGGATCCATGAGTCACTAGGAGTGGGGTTGTAGATGTTTGCAAGTGATGTCACAAGTCATGGGGGTCAGGTTCCAGGTGGACAGGGCCATATTGTGAAAGTATAGGAACTTCTACCTTTATTTTTGTCTGTTTTCTCTACACGAATTGTTCTCAGCCTTCCTAATGCTGGGACCCTTTAATACAGTTCCTCATGTTGTGGTGACTCCCAGCCAGAAAACTACTTTGTTGCTACTTCATAACTGTAATTGTGCTAGTGTTATAAATCATAATGTAGATATCTGATACATAGGAGATCTGATATGTGACCCCTGAAGGGGTTAACTCTTATCACTGTATTTTCCCAAGTTCTATTACCATCTGTAAGAGGAAGCTCTTGCTTCTTCTGCTAGACATAATCAAGTTATTTAGTCATCTTAGCCATGGGGATAATCTTTTTCATGGTGTCCCAACTCTCTCCGGGTTAGTTATCACCAAAGAGGCAGAAGACAGCAGCTTTTGGGAGAGGCTACAACTTAAGCCTTTATCTCTGCTTAAGAAATACCACACTGCTAAATTGTCTAGAAAATTGAAGGATAAATTAGGGGCAGATAAAAATGAAGACTCTTAACAGGCTCTATACAGGTGCTTAGAGTGTATTACTTCAAGATGTGGTACAGCTGCTGCCAAAATAAAGCTCTCCTAAAAAACGAAATTATCCCTTTTTTTGTAGCACATGCCCATTTCCTGATAAAGGATATAAACTGGTTTTCTAGTTATAACTGTCATTCATTTTTCATTTCTTATTATATGTGTAAGTGTGTGTGTGTATAAATGTGTAGACTCTAGTGTGAAACTTCAAAGTTTCTGTTTCAAGTGGCTATTCTAAATGTTCAGACTTTTATTAATTTTTTAAATTAATTAATTTTTAATTGAACTTTTTATTTAATTTTAATTAATTATTTATTTTTAATTAAGTATTTTTAATAATATTTAATACTAAATAATTTTAATTAATTATGGATTATTTTTAAAAGGCTTTTGTTAATTTTGGTGTGTGTGTTTTTTCAAGTAATTCATAATAAAGTTTATAAACTTAAAAACGAAGTAAATTAGGTAAGTTTGTCAATAACTAAAAGAAAACAAAACAAAAGCAACACTGTTCCTGAAGGTACTTTTGAGTTTTAAAAAGGTTGTTTGCACCCAGTTTTCCTTGTTTCTACAGACTTTTGAGGAACGTGGTTGAAACTGAATCTGAGCTTTCAGAGAGTGTGAAAAAAGATGTACTTCAGGGTGCCAGGGATTGCTGTTCCGTGGACGTCCACTCTCAAATACAAGTTGAGCTTTCTCCTGTCTCCCTTGACAAAGTTTTAAATCTTACACTACACTAAAGGGCTCGAGCCTGAGGTCAGAGATACGAACTTTTTAGATTCTAGTATTTAGAGACATCGCTTTGACTGCCTCACTGGGCTTCCTGCCTTCCTGCTGAGAGATTGCCTCTGACTTAAAGTGACCCGCAGCGCATTCCCCTCTTCGATGTTAGCTGCCATGCTGCTCTGGATCTGCCTATACTTCTAGAACCTCTCAACATTAACGCTCTTTAACTTTCACATCAATATTGTGTTGCATAATCCTTGCTGGCACTCCGATGCCAGAGATCTAGGTGCCCCGAGGAGACCTGGGCAGGTGAAGTCCCTTCTGGGACTCTTGTCTGTTCCTTTTGTGGCTGCTGGAAATGGTAGTTACCTGCCAAACGGATACAGAAATTTGCTGAGTTACATTCAAAACAAAAAAAGTGTGTAGATGTTTTGGACTTTAGAAGGTCCAACAAACTATGAAAGTTTTAGTTATCATACAAACATGTACTTGTATTCGTAAATGAAATTTTGCTGATTTTTTCCCCCTCATTTGTTGGCAATATAGTTGTTTGTTAGTCTTTAATGGCCAGAAGGCAGATAAGCAGTGGTTGACTCCTCCAGAGTAAAGGTCTCTCACTGATATGGGACATTGTCAAGTAGATGAAAATCCTTTCGTCAACTACAGGTTAAGATGCAGCCATATTAACAAAGCAAATAGCTGCTTTTTCTTTATTATATATTTACATATATTATAAATATATACATATATATTAATATATATATTTATATATATATACTCATATATATTTAAAACTTCATTTGTGGAAAGAGTAGTTCTCAAATTTCATCCATGTTTTAATCTAAATTTTATTTTTTCTGAGAATTTCATACATGAGCACTGCACTGACATTTCCCCTACTTCCTCTACAGCTACTCCCATGTTCTTCACAGTCGCCTTCAAATTCACGACCTCTTCTTCCATAATTATTGTTTTTCTACTGTTTTCTCTCTCATACAATTCATCATCTTCCATTTAAAATATTTACTAAGTCATATAAGTGTAAAATCTTTTGAAAATATAAAAGTATGATTCTGAATACATCTTGTCAAATGACATGTTAGTTTTATTCATAATCGCTGTAATATCACGCTATTTTTGGTTTGTTTTTGATCAATTTTTAAAAATCCTATTAATGTGTAATTACACAAATGATCAGCTATTGCTGAAAATGCATTAAAATTGATGTGCACTTATGATAAAAGCACCGTTAAGAAATTATGTGGGGAACAATATCTTCAGTTTGAAACTTTCAAAATGATAAGAGCCTCATATTGGAAAAAATTAAATGTATTTCTACTTAAAATTGTGAAAAGCATGAAGAATTCCTCAGTCTTTGTTTCTTTTCAACACTGTATTGTGGACTCAAGCCAGGGGAAAGGAGAAAAATAATAAAGGCTCTATTTGCAAATATCTATCTGTGTTCACCCTGGAATCTCCAAGACAGACCAACGAAGCTCATGAGCAAGATTTTATGAAACACCAACAGTGAGCACAGTTTATTCAGTCTCTCTCACGAGTACTTGAAGATGGGTATCAGATATCTGTTGATTACCAAGACTTTGAGGGCAGAATGAGTTAGTGAAGATATAGGCACATTGGAATCTTTTCGCACCCTAGGGTGAGAATGATAATTGGCCTGATCATTTTGGAAAACAGTTTCCAATTCTCTAGGTAAATTTAGGTGTGTCTATTGAATGAAGATATTCTGGAGAAATTCTTTTGCATGTTCACACGTAGGAATGTTCATAGAAGCATCACTAGTGTGATCAGCAGTTTGGGTAAACCTAAATAGCACACAATAACAAATCAACAAATTATGCATTTATACAAGGAATTGACATGTTATCAGTGAAGAACAGACATTTTTCAATACTAATAGGAATGTTAGGTAGGTCAATCATTGTGGAAATATGTCCCATATTTTTCTATCTAGGCATGTAAATCCTTTCCCCTCTCCTGAGTATGAGTTTCTTTTATTTTGCTGACTCCCAGCACATCCCTAAGTCCCCAGTAAATCATACTATTGTACCTCACATCTTTCTCGTTGGTTTCTTCAGAACTTCTTATATGATAGGATTTGGAGACAGAAGGTAAGATGCTGTGAATCCTGAGAGACCAGAGGAGCCCTGTGCTCTCTTGGCTCCTTTATCACAGGTGCCTTTCTCCAGTTTGGCAAGGACTTGCCAGTGCAACCTATTGCCTATTAAGCCTCCTCTTTAACTATGGTGTTAATAGGCAAACTTATAAGTTTGTTTCTTTCACCACTACTTAGGATGCCACTTTTCAGTATTGGACATCTTTCTATTACTACATGTAGAGCATACTTTTCAGTGATTTAATGTACCTACCTTTTGGACTTTATGACGAAGAAACATTTCCTCATACTATTGGCTTGGGTCTCTCGTAACAGCATGTTTGAACATGTTTGAAATGCTTTGGTCCTGGTTTTCTGACTCTGATTTTTTTCTCTCTCCTCTCCTCTCCTCTCCTCTCCTCTCCTCTCCTCTCCTCTCCTCTCCTCTCCTCTCCTCTCCAGCATCCCTTCTCGCTCTCCTTTCCTCCCTTTTTAAAACCTCCATACACTCTTTCCTCTCTCTCATCTTTTGCTATGAAATACATTTTGGGGGCATCACTTAGGCATTTGGACAAAAAAACCAAGTTTGGCTGTGCCTTCTAATACAGTGCTCATTATATATTCCTGAAGAGGATCCAAACAGGTTAAAATTTGATTTCATTATTTTGCTTCTAAACAATGAGAAAACAGAAGTATGAAGAGATTTTAAGACTAAATGGGGTCCTGACTGAGGAAAGAAGACTTGTAGTGAAGATTCATTTCTTTTTGGGAACTCAAAGCTGGCTACAGGAGAGATGGGTTATTTAGTTGTGGCAACTAATTAGCATCGTTGTCTTACAAGTACATTACAGTTTCTATACTGAATCATTTTTGTGGTTTAAGAAGTGATCCCTCCATCTTAAAGACTTGGTCTTTAGTTTGCTGATACCAGAAAGTGGCCTTTAAGTGACAGGGTCTAGTGAGAAATCTTAGTTCATTGAGGTTTTACCATCAAAGAAGACTATAGGACACCTGTCTTTTTTTTTAACCATGGGTTTCTGGCTACCATGAGTCATTTTACTACATGGTCCCATCATGCACTGTTTCACCATAGCCCAAAGCAACAGCCGAGTACCATGAACCAAAACCTCAACAATCTACACTCAACAATCAAAGTTGATTGACTGCATGTATTTGCCACATAAATAGAAATCTGACTAGCACATAGGTAGTTAGTTAGATGTTTAAAAAGTACTTTAACTTCTAGAGAATTGGTTACCATGGCTTCCTGCTTGGAAAGGCCTCCCTTGACAGTTTTGCCAGGTATCCACAGAAGAACAAATATTTGCTTAGCCCAAAGTCCTCACATTTGTATTGCTATGCATACTTTGTAAACTGTCCTTTTTTAGCACATCATTTCATCTCTCTAGATACAATATAAAGTTTGCTGGTACAATAAGACCGTTAATAAGAAAGGCAGCTATGGTAAACTCTAGTCAGTGGGATTATCCCCATCTGTTAAAGAAGGAAAGGCTGGTCAGAAGGAGCATCAGTATGTGTCAGACTGTTGTGTTATTTGGTCCCTTTACAACACTCAAAGCAGGGATCAAAAATTCTACTAATACTTGTTGCAGAGAAGCATCTTTTTGAATGCATCTCTGAGCTCTGGGCTTCGAAAGGCATATATAAAGGGGTCAATGACTGCATTGCACATGATCAACATGCCATTGACCTGGAAGAGGGACATGTAGCAAACACAGTAAGGGTTATTTGGGCAGAAGGTCATTAAGAGAATATGGAGCACAAAGGGGGCCCAACAGAAGATGAAGACTCCAAGAAGGATGGTCAGGGTCATGGCACCCTTCATGTTGGCTCTAGGAAGGGTAGAGATCTTCCTAGCATGGGAGCGGGCAAGTAAGAACATGTGAATGTAGAGGCACAGGATAAAAAACAGCATCAATGGGAACAGCGATGTGAAGGTGAGCACTGTGGGGATGTGGTGGGAGAAGATCACCATGGTGATGCCGCTCCCTGTACAGAACATCCAGATAACCGTTAAGGTGATTTTGGTGCGGCGCATGGTCACAATGCTGTGGTATTGCAGAGCATGGAAGATGGTGATGTAGCGGTCAGCTGCAATCACAGACAGGCTGAAGATAGAGCCCAGCAAAGAGAGGATGAACATGCAGTCAATGATGTCATCTGCTGTGCTCTCAAAACTGCCACGAGGCTTGAGATAACCCATGTTTCGGAACATGATCAGGATGTTTTCCAAGATCTTATACAGACTGCCCAACATGTCAGAAATGGCCAAACTGCAGATGAAAAAATACATGGGGGACTGGAGATTTTTATTTTTGATCACAGCCAGGAGGACGATGAGATTCTCCAAAACACCAATGATGGAGATTGTGAAAAATATCTCTTCTGGCAAAACTACATCGGGACAATCAGTGTTATTTCTTGCTGTGTCATTGGTGTGTTCGTATGAACTGATAATATGCTTCATTTTTCTTGCTTAAGGTTAAGACGGGGATGGTGCTTGCAGTTGACCTACAGAAATCCTGATTTATTCTTTGTGTGGACGAATCTGAGGTTAAACAGAACACATAAGAACACATATTGTAGAATGACTAAAAAAATAAAAGCAAGCTGCATTATCTTTAAGAAAACTATATTCCTTCCAAAAACTATTACAGTATGGTAATTTAAATAAAACATTTTAGTAAACCCTCGTATTAACCAGCTCGTGAGTAATGTGGAATTTTGAGCCATGAGATGACAGTGAAACCATACCCTTTGCTCTCTGTCTCCCTCCATTCTCTCTCACCCTTATGAATGAGTTGTGTGTAATAGATTAGAGTGAATGCCAGTGAGCCCTTGGATGAGAGAATAATAAAAAGAGAGGAAAACACACCATCTTCTTCAACTTGAAGGTCATGATGGGGTCTGGGAACTGATGAGAACTTAAGGCTCTTTCTTTGTCCTCACTTTACCATTCTGAGCCATAATTCTGTATAGTCTGGGATAATGACATTAATAACAGGAGTTTTAATGAGCCATTCTAAAAGACGACCAGAGAGTACATGTTATTAATTCAATTTCTAAAACTCTTAGGACCTGAGCTGAGTGATGTGCACCTGTAGTCCCAACTACTCAGGAACCCAAAGTGGGAAGATCTCTTGAACTTAGGATTTCGACAGCAACTTGAGCAACGTAAAGAGAAGGCGCTTCAAAGCAAAAGCAAGACCCAGAGACCAAGCAACAGGAAAAAGGTAGAACCTCTTGGGGTGATTGGAATCTCTATAAATGTCTAATAATTTTCATAATACCTTGAGCTGTCCCCCAAACTAGATTTGGTGCTTTTCAGGCTCCTTTGAATCTTTCCAAAGACAAGTCAGCCAAGGTGTGAAGCAATTCTTCTGTGACCTAGAGGTTGTTTTATCGCTCTTCTGGAGACCTACTGGATTTCCTTGTACTGAGTGGCTGTTCGAGTTTTATCAGGCATTCGGATTCTGACTGCTGACAATTGTGCCCCCTCCCATCTTAATGTGCCAGTGTAGGCTGCTAAGAGCAGAACTGAAGAGGCTTGTGTAGGCTAGCAAATATGCCAGGCTAAGCTGACCATTAGGAGTGGGATGGGTTTTTTTTTTTTTTTGAAATTACCTTTGAGTGAACTAGGGATTCTCTTGGCATCTCAGATCTCAACTAACTTCTCTTTTCATTTTTGCGTTTAGTTGGTTAGACATGAAACCCCTGACAGCTTTGAGTGAAGTTGTGAAAGCTACTGCCTGACTTCACTTCTCATTCTTTTTACTTCAAAACTTTTTGACTGATAGGGGACCCTAAATGAGGGCATGCACTGCTCTCTATTGTGGTGAGTGGGGTAAACAAGTTGATAAGTAGGGAGGGATGCCTAGTGCTGGTGTGATTTTCTACCATTGTGGGTTTTGCCATAATAAAGTGTTGAGCGATTTCCTGACTTGAAGCTTCACGATTTATTTAGTTTACAGTCCTCATTACTATTTATATTGAACAGCTGATTTGCATACCTGACTTAGAAGGGCCTTGGAGGCACCAGAATCAGGTATGTTGCTGAGAACTCTTCCAATAATGCTCCTCTCCTGTGCTTTGTCACCAAAGCTTGACAGGCAGGCTTGCTGGCTAAGGAAACATTTTAAAATTATAAATGATGTAGAAAATTTTAACATTTTTGTTGAAATTGTTGTTCTCTTTCTCATTTTAAAATGAGATCTTTGAATTTTGATCATATGCAATCCCATTCCCCAGCCCCTCCCAGATTCTTCCTTTCTTTTAGACCCACCCAACTTTGGGTCTTCTTCTTGAATAAAATCAAACCAAACCAACCAACCCCAACCAACCCAAAATAACCAAACCACAGCAAACCAGTTAGTACAATTTGTGCTTCTCAGGTACTCTTGGATATGTGGCCCTCCTCTCTCTCTCTCTCTCTCTCTCTCTGCCTCTGTCCCTTCTTCCTTTTCCCTCCCCCTTCTCTCTCTCTGTATTGAACTGTTCTTTGTGGGTCTTTTTCTGCTCTCTCTCGTCAGAACTACCCAGTCTGGTTGAGTGTAGTTTTCTCATGTCTTAAAGTAGTGTACTGTCAATCTTCTGACTACATTTTTCCTTTTTAGTGTTATGTTAGCTATTCTAGGTGCTATGCTTTCTTTGTATAAATTCTAAAGTAAACCAATATTTACAACAGTGGTTCTCAACCTTCCTACTGATGAGATCCTTTAATACAGTTCCTCATGTTGTGGTGACCCCCATCCATAAAATTATTTTTGTTGCTACTTCTTAACTGTAATTTTGATGCAGTTATGAATAGTAATGTAAATATTGGTGTCTTCTGACGATCTTAGGTGACCCCTATGAAAGGATCATTCAGTCCCCAAATGGGTTGTGATCTACAGGTTAAGAACCACAGGTCTACAAAATAACCTAATTATAACTGCATTGACAATCTTGATCAAGTTGTAAACATTAAACATGTGTCTTTTACTAAGTTAAATTTGTTGTTCAAGACATATAGTTAGCCCTATAGTTGGCTTTGTATATGTAGATTTAGCCACACTTTGGTTGAAGATGTTTTAAAATATTGACAGCTAGTGAAATGGCTTGGTAGGAAAAGATGCTTGTGGCCAAACCTAATTAATTTGATTCCTAGGGCCCAAATGGTGGAAAAAGAGAATTCCTGCAACTTGTTCTCTGGTTTCTACACCTATGCCATGGCATATGTGCTCTTTCTCTCTCTCTCTCTCTCTCTCTCTCTCTCTCTCTCTCTCTCTCACACACACACACACACACACACACAGAGAGAGAGAGAGAGAGAGAGAGAGAGGGAGAGGGAGAGAGAGAGAGATGCGTGTGGTAAAAATTTTAAATGTAACTTTAAATAAGAAACTCTAAAAATTTTATATCTGTTGCGCATATACAGACTTTTCTTGTCAACATTCCTCAAACACGAGTTTAGCAACCACTTAAATGACATTTCCATTACCTTAGCAATCACAAGTAATCTAGACAGGATTTACGTGTATAATAAGATACATGTGGATTAAATGACGCCATTTTCTATGTTTAGCTGTGCAGAAGATGTTCCCTTCAGCTCTCAGGGAACTGGTGTCTGCTGGGCAGGCAAAGAGGCAGTTGGTAGTTTTTCAAGCCATCTTTCCTCACACCATCAGTGTTCGTCCTAAACTGCACCCACCTGAGTGTTTTGAGTTTGAATGAAACACACCATATATCTCTTCCTTAAAACTGACACCAACCTGCCAACTCCCATCACAGCCTTCTCTTTAGAGAAAGTTTGTCTCCAGAAAGACCTTTTCCTTCATCCTTGAGGCAATGTTGACAGGAGTTTACTTAATCTTACTATGTATGGTTTATGGTATTAAGTAGTTAAACTAACACTGTACTATAACTTTCTAATGGGATTGGATTTGTTTTTCTTTTGAGACAGGGTCCTGATATGTGGCCCAATTCCATCTACAATTTAGCTCTCCTACCTTGATCTTCTGAATGACAGGATCATAGGCATGTGCCACCAAGCCTAGCTAGATGTGTAGATATTACTAATCAAAACTCTGTTAAATGAAGAAGCTCCAAGGAAGGATGCCATTCTAACAGGCTTGTGGTTTCTTTAGCTAGGTGCAGGATTCCTGTGAGAAGCCCATGCCTACTCTCCCTGGTTTTACAGAAAAGCCCTTATAACTCTAAGGGGTGGCTGCATGCTCCAAAGCCAGTGTACACCCATTGAATTCTGCAGGGAATCCCCTACTACAGGCTTTAGAGAGAGTCTCTATCTCTACATGGTCGGAAGAATGTAAATTCCAGCATTCGATCACACTGGGTAAAGCACAGCAACTTAGTGAGCAGAAAGACCAGGAAAATGAGACAGTAGTGAGAGATCAGAGTGTCTGGCCAGCCAAGCTTTCTCTTTCTACTGCTATATGAACAAAGAGCCCAGGTACTTCTGGGGTCTGGAGAACTTCTGGGAGGAGGGCCACTGAAGGGACATTCTATCCTCTTTCTGCATTGGCTGACCTTAACTTTGGCCAGCTAGAATCTCCCCACTCCTGCCAACCTTATTTTCTTGACTGGAGTTAAGCACTTCTCCCTTCTGGGCTTAAAGGCTTCATAAACCTTAATCAGCTCAGCTCTACCACTTGTGTAGTACAATACTGTTTAAGTTTCAGTTGTTTGCTATGTTCCTTCACCCCACCACGTTGGATTCCATGTCATTCACCTATTGCTAGTACTTTGTGCTGAACACTTATTTTAAAACCAATCTTCCACAATGAAATAGCCTGGCTCCTCGAAAACAGAACAAAAGATGCCACTACAACTGCCCATCATTGTGCCCCACCTTCAAACTGCCCAGTTCTTAGGTCCCTCTGGCTCTCAGAGGATCTTGCTTTTGTGCCTCTCTGTACCTTGTACTAGGGCAAGAATTCTGAGCACACAGTCCTTCAGCTACCTTCAGGTGGAGCTAGTTTAGACTTCTGCAAATTGCCAGCTCTATCAAATGTTCCGAGATAAGACCTGCCCTGCTAGTCTTAAGCCCAGACAGCACAAAGCAGAAAAACCAAAACCAAAACCAAACCAAACCAAAACCAAAAACAGCAGCAACAACAACAACAACAACCACCACCACCAAAGAAACTTAAAAGGAATGCTATGTAACATTGCTTAGATGTCTTTAAAAGTCAGTTACATTTCTGGATGTAAAACAGACCTAGGTCTATTAACGAGATGCCTCAGTGGGTTCTAAAAACAACAACAACAACAACAACAAACCCAAAACTGTTTTAAGTTGTTGCAATTGCTGCAAGACCACAGAAAGCAAACCTCTTGCTGTGATAGGAGGGGCACAAATGCCACTGGGAGGCAAGAGTCTTTTGAAGTTACTCACCCAATTTCTGCCCTCCCTTGTCCTGCCCCTGGTTGGAGGGGATCCCACCAAAAAGGTTTGTGGCTTTGTGCAATCGCACGGACTTCATTCTTTGCCGGAGCTGCTGTGAGGCTTCGTTTCAGCAACATAATGTTCTTGTTCTGGGGGCTCCCCTGGGCCCCACTCCGACTTCAACTTGAAACTAGGCCAGTACATAGGAATCCAGTAAACAGTGTTGCTCAATGCATGAATGAGCGAGCAAGAGCCTTTCACTCCTCCTGGGAGTACAGAGGAGGGCTCTTCTTTCCAGCCTTGCTCAAGGCCCTTCTCTAAGCTCCTCTGAGTACCCTTCCCATTCCCATCTCCTTTGGACTCTGTATATTCCATGACATCCAGTCAAGCAAAGTCACGAGTGTACTGAGTCTTCACTGAATGCATATTCCAACTGTTACTCACTTTGGGGAGCATAAGATCATGAATAGGCTTAACTTAGTTATTCTATGCCCCAAATTGCTGCAGTCATAGACCTGTGTGCTAGCGATAGAGTTGCTCAGAGTAGCAGGGAGCCATCATGTGGCAACTCCCCTGGTCTTTGGGCAGAAAACAATCCCATTTTAAAAGGCAGAAAGGTTCACCAGGTAAAAAAGGATGATTCAGGAAGAGGTTAAAGGAAATGATCTTAATTTCAACCCTAGTTCCATTAGCAAATCCTGCTGTAATTCTTGAGTAGAGTATATAATAATTTAAGACTTTATAATTTAATAGACTATAGTAAAGACAGAGAAATTAAAAATTTCATTAGTAGAGAAGAAAGTTTCAGTTAGACAAAGAAGTAATAGATTTTATTGTCATACTTGAATTACGAAATAATATACTTCCTTAGGACCGATGGACCACAATTAAGAGGATTTGGAAGCACAGAGATGTACTTTCTTCTTAGGTAGGTCCCTGGCTTTTCTATTCAGGGTCCAGAGCACTTGAGAAGCTGAGAAATTTGTACAAAACATGCTTACCTTCAGCTCTGAAGTAGGATCCTTCTGGTCAAAATGACTGAGGGGAAATAAGTTTCGAAGAAGAGCAAGAAAGTGATCCTTGGAGCAGGCCAGGCCGGAACATATATATCAACTGGGAGACAGTTACTTGTTATCATAACCTTGAGTCACTGGAAATGAACTGCATGCTTCTGGTAACACAGAGTTAGAGAGGCCAAAGGGAAGGAAGAATCTGATGAAGACAGTAGCCATGGATCTACATAGATAAGATTATTTTGAACATTTCTGACTATGTCCATAGCAGATTGTGAAAGCGTAGGGTTTTTCTTTTTAAATGTCATTTTAGAATTGCACTTGTTTTTTCAGGGAAGGCATTAATCTGTTGGAATTTTGAGGAAATTATTCTGGAAGAAATTGTTTTAAAGTTACCAGTAGACCTCTCAAGACATCTTGTGAACATTTGGCTCATTAGCCTCGTTAAGAATCAGGAAATAACCCTGTTATTCATGGTTTATAAGGCAAACAATGGAGCAGGGGGATTTGTGTGCTTCAGGGTACATTGTGGGGCTTGGATCAAGAGAAAAAGAAAATCCAAATCTTCACATTTTGCCTTTCTTCTCTGCCTAAAACTGTCGTGAAAACCATTATTAATAGTTGCATCATTCGAAGCAAAAATGTTCAGTTCTGGGGACTGCCATGTTAATTTCTGTTTGGCAAGGTCTTCAGCAAAGAGCTGCTTTTGATATCACATCATCAACTTGAAGCAAATGCATGGCACGAACTATGCCCAGAGTCACATACCCAGCCCAAACCTGAATTTTCAATTTGGACTGAGTCAAGTTCTGGGTGGATCTGGAGCCTTGAGTTTTAGGTGCTGAGGCCAGACAAGTGGCTTTTTTTTTTTTTTCCAAGGCAGGGTTTCTCTGTGTAGTCCTGGCTATCCTGGAACTCACTCTGTAGACCAGGCTGGCCTCGAACTCAGAAATCCACCTGCCTCTGCCTCCAAGTGCTGGGATTAAAGGCATGCACCACCACTGCCTGGCCAAGTGGCTATTTTTAAAACTACCAACAAAAGGATGTTTTAACCTCTAATTAAAAGATGTTCATCTATGAACGGTCTGGAAAGGATGTAGAGCTGAGTTTAATTTGTTAGACGAGTAAATACACTTTCATACAGTGACTTTCTCTGGACTCTTGTAGAATTATGCTCTGCACAGTGGTCCCTAGGCCTCTTATGCACAGTGATCCATAGGCATCTTCTGCATTTCCCTTAGCAGAGCCACATAATAGTGACATTATACAAAAGGGAGACATTGTTGTTAAACGGAGTCATGTTGCAATGTAGGACAATGCAGTTTAACTTTCTTACTTGCAGTATCTGAAGGAATTCTGTCCTTGGTCTGTGGATTCAATGAAGTGGTTTGGAAAACGAGGCAGGCTTGGGAAGACAGGCATCAAGTAGGATAGTAGATGGTGGACCTTGGAGAAGGCCAGCTCAAGAGTTCCCTCTGTGTGGAGCTATGAGTGGCCCTGTGTAGTGCTCTGACAGAGATATCAGGTGGCTAAGCTAGCTTAAGGGTTGACTGAAAGGCTAACTTTTATTATTTCACCTTGTCTTTTCTTTCTCCTTCATTTCCCTCTAATATTTTAAGTAAAGGGAACAAATATATTTTGGAAGAAACAGAGCAGAAATAATGTAAAACAAAGCCAGAAAATGTATGTCAGAGTAATAGTTTAGGGACAGGGTAGGGATGGGCATGCTCTGAGTATTTGTAGGGATCAGATTTGTAAAACCACTTAGGAAACTATGAAATCATGTAAAGACTCATGGTTCTTATAAACTGGTCCCCAAGGGGTCATGCAAAAAGAGATGCCTTAACTGTGAGCACAGAAGGGAAGATTTATAGACTGAGATGTTGACAGGTAGGTTCTGTGACCGTCATACTTAAAATTCATCCCCTTCCCCTCTCAAGATGTGATGGAACAAGAGAAAGCAGGAAGCACACCAGGAGTTCCTGCTTATTGATTTATTTCCACCATCCTACTCAAAGTTAATGTCTTCCCCCATGGGAAAGGAAAAGAAAGGAGAAGGAGATGGAGATAGGCTAGAGCAGAGACCAGGGGGGACAAAGAAAGAGGAACAAGATGAGATGGAGCCACGCCATTTCAACAGCATAAAGAATCTGGCGATCAGAAGCTGATATGTGTTGTTGAAGCAGCAACAATTTATATATTGTTTCTATGTTCTAACGACCATTATCCTAAGGGTTTTGCATATGTGGACATTTCACCTCCACAACATGAGGGCTGGTGGTGAGACTCAGTGATATTTGCCCAGCATTTACAAGTCTTGGAATTTTATCCCCCGTGCCACATTTTTAAATTTTCCAAATTGGATCTCCAGTTTCAGATCTTTAAATGTTTTGCAACACGTGTGAGGCAAACGTTGGTAACCATTTTAATGAGGCAGAATCCATGATAAGCATTTCTGATTTTATTCTAAGGGTGAGAAGAAGCCACTGGGCTTTCAAAAGTGGGTGATTCAACTTCAGTTTAAAAAGATTTTCTTTGGCTACTTGTGGGGGACACACTCTAGGAATAAAAAAATTGAGGTGCACAGCAGCAGAGGCAGAATCCTCGTGGGGCGCGCTGCAGGAGAGAATGGGAAATGGGAAAGTGAAATCGCGCACAACTTTTCACAATTCAGCTTAAATTTCTTTTAAAGATTTATTTATTGTATTTGTGTGAGTACAATGCAGCTATCTTCAGACACACGAGAAGAGGGCATCAGATCCCTTACAGATGGTTCCGACCCACCATATGGTTGCTGAGAATTGAACTCAGGATCTCTGGGAGAGCAGTCAGTGCTCTTAACCTCAGAGCCATCTCTCCAGCCCTCACCTTTATTTTTAAAATAGGGCTGGAGGTGCAGCTTAGTGGTTATGAGTGTACACTGCTCTTACAGAGTTACAGGTTAGAATTCCAACATCAAAGACAGGCAGTTCACAATCTATAATAATTCCAGTACCAGGGGATCTGGTTTTGTTTTCTGGCCTCTACAGGCATGTGTGTACATATATCCATACAGATACACAATTAAAAATAAAAACAAATGCTTAAAATAAAAATTCTAAGTGTTAAAATTCTCAATGTATTTTTTCTTATGTGTTTATTTATTTTTTGAGAATTTCATACTGTTAATTTTTATTCTGTTCTTTCCGATACACACCCAATCCTTCCTGCTCCCTACAAACCCATGTTCTTCCTCTTCTAGAAAACAAACATTGTTTCCTCTCTTAAAGAAAGAAAGAAAGAAAGGAAGGAAGGAAGGAAGGAAGGAAGGAAGAAAGTAAGTAAAAACCCTGTCTCTGGTTTTTGCTTTGAAAAATTCTGGAAAATACAAATCTGTGTCACTGTTTGCTCCAATGTGCAATCCAGCACTCTGTCCTTGAGGCAAAAAAGCCTTTAATAGATATTTGGGACCAGATCAAAGTAAATGGAAGGCATACGATGTGACCTGTCTTGTGAAGTCCTTCCTACTCAGGGTCCCAGATAGAGGCATTAATAGATCAAGGAAAAGATGACAAGCTTCTTTCAAATGGACAGTTACTCCATGATAACTTCATAGCCACCTGCATAGAAAAGCATATCCATGTTGTTGTGAGCCGCAGAAGCGTTAAGTGCACAGCCACCACATCATCACAATTTTTTATTATTGACCACATCAGGCATCTGTGAAATATCTGAATGCAAGAGAGGCTTCAAGACAAGAGAATCACGTCAGGATTAATAAAACTAAAATAAACAGATTTTCTAGGGGGAGGATGGGGGAGGGGGAGGGGGAGGGGGAAGGGGAGGTCTGATTTGTGTTGGCTAATTACTCTTGAGTGTGGGGTCTTCCCTGGAGCTTGTTGACAATCCAGTGGCACTCTGTTTAAGGTGACATATCCAGTGGCACTCTGTTTAAGGTGACACATCCAGTGGCACTCTGTTTAAGGTGACACATCCAGTGGCACTCTGTTTAAGATGACACATCCAGTGGCACTCTGTTTAAGGTGACATATCCAGTGGCACTGTTTAAGGTGACACATCCAGTGGCACTGTTTAGGAGACTTATTTTCCCTCTCCCAGCAACGATCAATTGTGAGACTTTGCACTCACATCCCCCCCTCCATGCTGTGTCTGGCGTGAGCTTCTTTAGGTTGTGTGCACGCTGTCCTAGTCTCTATGAGCTCATACGTGCATCTTGCTGCAAATGAAAAAAACTACTGTTTCCTTAATGTAACTTACTACCTCTGGCTCTTAGCATCTTTTGGCTCCTTCTTCCACATTGATCCCTGAGCCTTGAGCTGAGGAGTGTGGTAAAGATATCTTATTCAGGGCTGGGTCCTCCACGGTCTCTCAGTCTCTGCGTGTTGTTCAATTGTGGATCTCTGTGTTAATTACCCTGTACTACAAGAAGCAGCTTCTCTGATGAAGGTTGAGGGATGCACTAATATATGAATGTAGCAATCTGCCATTAGTACTTGTTGTATTGCTATGTCTATTTAGCAGAATAATAGTAGTTTGTTTTCCACTAGGAAAACTTGGTGTCCAGTCTTGGGTTCTTAGCCTCATTCACAATATCAGGTATGCAGTCCTTTTCATGGAATGGGCCTTAAAAAATTCCATTTAAAAGGTAGTTAGTTGCCAGTGGGGAGAGGGAACTTGTAGAATCCACCTCAAGTAGAGAGATGAGGTTGCCATCCAACAGTCAAAAACTCTGAAGGAACTGCAGGGACCAAACTAGAGAAGAGATGGAGGGAAAGGAGGTCCAGTGACCAGCCCAAATTGGGACCCATCTCAAGGGAAGGCTCCAAGGCCTGACACTATTTCTGATGCTATGGTGTGCTTACAGACGGGAGCCTAGGTTGCCCTCCAAGAGGCCCAACAAACAGCTGACTGAGACAGATGCAGATACTTACACCCAACCAATAGACAGAAGCTTGGGACCACTGTGGTTGAATTAGGGGAAGGCTGGAAGAAGCTGAGGAGGAGTGCTACTGCATAGGAAGACCAGCAGTCTCAACTAACTTGGACCCCCAATATCTCTCAGACACTGAGCCATCATACAGGCAGCATACACTTGCTGGTAGGAGGCCTCTGACACATATACAGCCTGGTCTGGCCTCAGTGAGAGAAGATGTACCTAACCCTAGAGAGACTTGAGGCCCCAGAAAATGGGGAGGTTTGGTGGGGTGGGGGTGGGGACATCCTCTCCGAGACTGGGAGGGGGGAGGAGGAATGGGATGAGGTGTTGTCAGAGGGCAGACTGGGAGGGGTATAATGACTGGACTGTAAAGAAAAAGACTAAGGCAATAATAATAATAATGATAATGATGATAATAATAATAATAATAATAATAAAATAATGATGATGATGATGAGTGGTTGGTTGCTCTTTTAACACTGTGCCATGAGTGGGCATTTGCTGTTGTGGCTCAAAGTGTTCATAACTGGATGGCCCTGATTATTACTTTTCTCCTCCTGTGTTGTGGATAGCCCTGGGGCTTTTTGTATTCTAATTCTGCCCTTCTGTGAGGGGCTTCAGACAAGGAGTGAGTTACACTTGTGACTTCTTGTGAACCAATCCCCTAATGAATAAAAGAGCCAATCACTGGGCACAGAGGGGGGACTTGAAGGTCTAAGAGAGGAAGCAGGAGAGAGAGAGGGTCTTTTTGGAACGGGGACAGCATGTAGGTAAGATGTAGCTACGAGAGTCTCCTGGCATGGTGGATCCACAAGGATTTGCCACCAGAGGAATCAGACTTTGATAAGGTTTATAAGATTAGGTTTTAGTTGTTGTGCCCAGAGATTGAGTTACCATTGTTTCTGAGCTAAGTTTGTGGTGTGTTTTCCTTCACATGGCGGCTCGTCTGGGTTCCAGAGAGAAAGGTACAGCAGCAAAGTGTAGGTTTGCCTGATGTGCATCACAGAGGCTGTGGGGGTATTGAAGCACTGGTTGGCGTGGTAGTGACTCGTCAGTGGGAACCTAGTGAGCTGAGGGGAGAGATCGTGGAGCTCAGACTCAGAGCTCCATGAGACAAAAGCAGGTTGGCCATTGCTTGCCAGTGCATGGCAGGCCAGCCTGACGGGGATGAGAACCAGAGCATAGTGTGGGAACATGACATAGATTCCTTTCCTTTTTAATTTCTCCCACAACACTATTGCAGCATGTAGGGATTATTTCAACATTAAGAATCCTAGCCAGGAGGGGTAAAGTTTCCAGGTGAGTATGGCTGAATTTCTCTATGTTCTAGGCCATATGGATGTAGTGTTTCCAGTAATAGGATCTTCTTACTTTCAAGTTGTGGACAGTAGAAAATAAAATTGAGAATCCCTTTAGCCAATGACTCAGAAAGCTATAACCCATTCCGGGTATTGTAAAGGGAGGGGTTATTTAACAGCATGTGATGCTCCCTATTATATTAACATAATGTTTATACACACACACACACACACACACACGATGAACTGGTTATAATAGAAAGCAATCAAGTTATTCTTCATCTTATGCAGTCACGTTTTCTTCTCTGTGGTGGGAACTTTACTTTTACTAGTAAAGCTGTTTTAAAACTATTTTTAATTTTTTAACATTGCATTTGGCATCTATCTATTAACTTATTCATAATTTTCCTTTTTATTGAAAATAGATTTTTTACCTCAATTAATGTACACTGATTAATTATGGTTTCTCCTCCCTTTACTCTTCTCAGTTCCTACCCACCTCCCCTCCATCCAGAGCCACCCTCTTTCTGTCTCTCATTAGAAAAGAATAGGCTTCTAAGGGACAGTAAAATAATAATAATAATAATAATAATAATAATAATAATAATAATAAAACAGAATACAATAAGATAAAACAAAACAAACACATTGGAATAGGACACTACCTCCCCACCCCCCATACACACAGAAGAAAAGGAGCCTAAGAGACCCACTCACTCTCACACTCAGGAACCTAGAAACTAAACTAGAAGCTGTAATATATATTCGAAGGACCTGTAAGGTAAAAGGAGAGATAACATAAAATAAAAATATAATCTAAGATAAAATTTTTTAAAAAGCTGAGACAAGTCTCTCTCTCCTCTCTCTCTCTCTCTCTCTCTCTCTCTCTCTCTCTCTCTCTCTCACACACACACACACACACACACACACACACTAAAATAAAGTGAGATAACCTCTAAAGATGCTGTTGAGTTCATTTCCTGCTGGCACTCTACCGTCATGCTTGGAGCCTACACTTAAGAATATGTTGTTTCACCAGTGAGGATCTACATCGGAGAAAACTAGATTTTCATTTGCAAATTGTTATCAGATGGAGATAGCTTCTGAGTTAGAGATAGGGGGCATGTGTCTACTTCTCTCAGTTCTAGGATCCCTAAGAGTGCAGACCTGTGCATGTCCCGTGCATACTGCCTCAGTCTCTCTGAGCTTATCTGTGTCATTCCTGTTCTGTCTAGAAGGCCTTTACTCCTTGGTGTTCTCCATGGCCTCTGGCTCTCACACCCTTTCCACAACCCCTGTTGGAGTGTTGTTTAAAAAAAATTATTAATTTTATTTATATGAGTACACTGTAGCTGTCTTCAGACACACCAGAAGAGAGCATCAGATCCCATTTAAGATGGTTGTGAGCCACCATGTGGTTGCTGGGAAGTGAACATGAGAAGAGCAGTCAGTGCTCTTAACCGCTGAGCCATCTCTCCAGCCTGGGTTCTGTGAGTCTTAAGAGGAGGAATTTGATAGAGGCATCCCATTTTGACTGCGTGTTACAAGGATTCTCAATCTCTCCACATTGTCTGGTTATGGGTCTCTGTATTTGTTCCCATCGGCTGCAGGAGGAAACTTCTTTGGTAATGGCTGAGCAAGACACTGATCTATCAGTGTAGGAGAATGTCATTAGGCATCATTTTATTGCTACAATCTTTTTAGTAGAACATTAGTATTAGGTTTTCCTCTAGGTCCCTGGGCTGTCTAGCCTCAGGTTCTTGATCACCCAAACAGTGTCCGGTATAGGTTCCATCGGATGGAATGGGAGTCAAATCAGACATTGATTGGTTATGCCCACAAGCTTCTTGCCTGCCACCATTGCCCTAGCACAGCAGTTCTCAGCCTCCGAGTAGTAACCCCTTTGGGGGATGAACAATCCTTTCACAGGGCTCAACTAAGACTATTGGAAAGCATAGAGATTTACATTATGATCCATAGCAGTAGCAAAATTACAGTTATGAGGCAGCCACAAAAATAATTTTATGGCTGGGGGTCACCACAACATGAGGACCTGTATTAAAGGGTCACAGTGTTAGAAAGGTTGAGGACTAACTGCCCGAGCATATTTTGTAGGTGCCACAGATTGTAGATCAAAGGGTTATTTTAGGTTGGATTGGTGTTTATCTTTCCTAACAAGATCTGTTTGTTTCCCCTAGTCTCTTATGCTATTCTTAACTTCTGTGGTTCTACAGATTATAGCTTGATTATCATGAATTTAATATCAAATATCCACATAAAAGTTAACACATACCATATTTGTCTTACTGGACTGGGTTACCTCATTCAGATTATTTTTTTTCTAATTCCATTCATTTACCTGAAAATTTCATTCTTTTTAATGCCTGGATAATATTCCATTGTGTAAATGTGCCACATTTTCTTTATCCATGTATCTGCTGAGGGACATCCAGGTTCTTTCCTAGTTCTGGCTATTATGAATAGAACAACAATGAATATGGTTGAGCAAGTGTCCTTGTGGTTGAATAGAGCATCTTTTGTGTATATACCCCAAAATGGTATAGCTGGCTCTTGAGGTAGCTTGATTTCCAATTTTGTGAGGAGCCACCAAAATGATTTCCAAAGGGGCTGTATGAGGTTTCAGTTCCACCAGCAATGGGTGAATGTTCCCCTTACTCCACATCCTCATCAGCATGAGCCATAATTTTATTGATCTTAGCCATTCGGATGGGAGTGAGATGAAATCTCAAAGTAGTTTTGACTTGCATTTCACTGATGACTGATGATGTTATGTGTGTCTCAACCATTTGAATGTCCTTTTGGGAGAATTCTGTTCATATCTTCACTCCATTTTTAATTGGGTTATTTGTTTTCTTGATATCTAGTTTCTTGAGTTCTTTATATATTTTGGATATTATCTCACTATCCAATGTGGAGTTGGTAAAAAAAATATTTCCAATTCTGTAGGTTGCTGCTTTGCCTAATTGACTGTGTCCTTTGCCTTATTAGAAGCTTTTCAGTTTCATGAAGTGCCATTTATTAAGTATTGATCTTAGTATCTGTGCTCAGAGTCTTTTGTGCAGAAAATCTTTTGTCATGCCAATGAATTCAAGGCTATCCCCCCACTTTCTTTTCTATCAGATTCACTATGCATGGTTTTATGCTGAGATCTTTGATCCATCTGGAGTTGAGTTTTGTGCAGGGTGATAAGAATGGATGTATGGATCTATGTCTATATTCTACATGTGGCCATTTAGCTTGACTAGCACCATTTGTTGAAGATGCTCTTTTTCCCAGTGTGTCTCTGTAGGTTTTTTAAAATCAAAATTAGATGCCCATAGGTGTGTGGATTTATTTCTGGATCTTAAATTTGATTTTATTGATCAGCATGTCTGATTTTATGCCAATACCATGCTGCTTTTATTACTATAGATCTGTAGTACAAACTGAAATCATGAATGGTGAGACCTCTAGCAGTTCTTTCATTGTTGGTTGAAGTAGCTTCTCTGTTTTCTTTCTATTATTTATTTATTTTTGTGTGAAGTTGAGACCTGAGTTTTCAAGATCTGTGAGGAATTGTGTTGGACTTTTGATGGAGATTGCTTTGAGTCTGTAGATGCTTTTGGTAGGACAGCCATTTTTACTATGCTAATCCTATCGATCCATGAGCATGAGAAATCTTTGCATCTTCTGGTATTATCTTCAATTCCTTCTTTCACAGACTTGAAGTTTTATTATACAAGTCTTTCATTTTCTTGGTGTACTGGCTGGTTTTGTGTGTCAACTTGACATAAGCAGGAGTTATTACAGAGAAAGGAGCCTCTCTTGAGGAAATGCCTCTATGAGATCCAGCTGTAAGGCATTTTCTCAATTAGTGATCAAGGGAGAAGAGCCCCGCCCATTGTGGGTGGTACCATCCCTAGGCTGGTGGTCCTAGGTTCTATAACAAAGCAAGCTGAGCAAGCCAAGGGAAAGCATTCCATGGTACCCCTTCATGGCCTCTGCATCAGCTCCTGGCTACAAGTTCCTGCCCTGACTTTCTTTGGTGATGAACAGCAATGTGGAGGTGTAAGCTGAATAAGCCCTTTTCTCCCCAACTTGCTACTTGGTCATGATGTTTGTGCAGGAATAGAAACCCTGCCTAAGACAATTGGTTAGTTACTCAAAGATATTTCATACTATTTGAGGCTACTGTAAATGGTGTTGTTTTCCTGATTTCTTTTTTCAGTCTGTCTTTTGTATATAAGAAGGATGCTGATTTTTTGTTAGTTAATTTTGTGCCCAGGTACTTCACTGAAAATTTTTATAAGCTGTAGGAGTTTTCTAGTGGAAATTTTAGGGTAACTTACAAATACAATCATATAATCTTGAAAAAATACACTGACTTCTTCCTTGATCTTCTTCAGTTGCCTTATTTCTCTAGCTAAGACTTTAAGTGCTACATTGAATAGGTATGGAGAGAACAGACAGCCTTGTCTTATTTGATGTATTCCTTGATTCAGTTTGCAAGTATTTTATTGAGAATTTATGCATCTGTATTCATGAGGGAAATTGGTCTCTAATTCTCTTTCTCTGTTGAATCTTTATGTAGTTTTGGATCAGGGTCATTGTGGCCTCATAGAATGAACTTGGCATTGTTACTTCTGTTTCTATTTTGTGGAATAATTTGAGGAGTATTGGTGTTAACTCTTCTTTGAAAGTTTGATAGAGTTCTGTGCTAAAACCATCTGGCCTGGGCTTTTTTGGTTGGGAGACTTTTAATGACTGCTTTTATTTCACTAGGGTTTAAACTGCTTATCTGATCTTTATTTAACTTTTGGTAAGTTAAACAAATTTTGTTTAACAAACAACAAAATTGGTGTTTGTTGAGAGAATTATACTTTTCTTTTGGATTTTCCAATTTTGTGGAGTACATGTTTTTGAAGTATTTTCTAATGATTCATTGGATTTTCTCAGGGTCTGTTGTCATGTCCCCATTTTGCTTCTGATTTTGTTAACTTGGATTTTTTCTCTCCACCTTTCAGCTAATTTGGATAAGGCTTTGCCTATCTTGCTCCTTTTCTCAAGGAACCTATTCTTTCTATTCTTTGTTTTGTTGGCTGTATTGTTCTAATTGTTTCTTTTTACTGATTTTAGCCTTAGTTTGATTATTTCTTGCCCTCTGCTCCTCTTGGGTATGATTTCTTTCTTTCTTTCTTTCTTTCTTTCTTTCTTTCTTTCTTTTTTTTTGTTCTAGAGCTTTCAGGTGTGCTGTTAAGTTGCTAGTATGGGATCTCACCAGTTCTTTTATGTAGGCACTTAGCACTACAAATTTGCTTCTTATAACTGCTTTCATTGTGTCCCATAATTTTCGGTATTCATTTTCACTCAATTTTAGGAAACCTTTAATTAGAAAGAAATTATTTCTGTCTTGACCTGTTTTTCATTCAGTAGACAGCTTATTCAGTTTCCATGAATTTGTAAGCTTTCTGTTGTTGTTGATATCCAGCTTTAATCTGTGCTGGTCTGATAGGATGAAGGGAGTTATTTCTATTTTCTTGTATCTATTTAGACTTGCTTTGTGTCTGAATATGTGGTCAATTTGGAGGTGAGAGGAAAGTAAATTCTATTGTATTTGGGCGAAATGTTCTGTTAGGTCCATTTGGCTCATAATATCTATTAACACTAGCATTTCTCTGCTTAATTTTTTTTTTGTCTGGATGACCTGTCTATTGGTGAAAGTAGGGTATTCATGTCTCCCACTATCAGGGTGTGAGAGTCAATGTGTAATTAAGCTATTGTTATTCTTTTACAAACATGAGAGCTCTTGCATTTGGCACATAGATGTTAAGAATTAAAATGTCATCTTGGTGGATTTTTCCTTTGATGAGTATGTGGTGTCCTTCCATATGTATTCTGGTTAGTTTTGCTTTGAAGTAAATTTTGTTAGATATGAAAATGTGTACCCTAGCTTGCTTTTTAGAACCATTTTTTGGAACAGCCTTTCTCTACCCTTTACCCTGAGGTAATGTCTATCCTTTATGTTGAGATGTGTTTCTTAGATTCTGTAGAAGGATGGATCCTATTTTCAACTCCATTCTGTTAATCTGTGTCTTTTTATTGAGAAGTTGGGATCATAGATATTGAGAGGTATCACTAATTAATGACTGTTGATTCTTGTTATTTTGTAGTTGTTATTATTGTTGATGGTGATGGTAGTGGTCTGTTTCCCTTCTTTTGATTTTGCTTGTCTGAGATTATATTTTCCTGTGTTTTCATGGTTGTAGTTAACCTCTTTATGTTAGAGTTTTCCTTCTATTACCTTCTGTAGGGTTGGATTTGTAGATATGTATTGTTTAAAATTGGTTTCTTGGGTTTGGCTAACCTCTTTAGATTGAAATGTCTTTTTGGTTCCTTCTGTAGGCTAGATTTGTGGATATATCCTGCTTAAGTTTGGTTTTATCATGGAGTATCTTATTTTTTTCCATAAATGGTGATTGAAAAGTTTTGCTGGGTATAGTAGTCTGGGCTGGCATCTGTCATCTCTTAGAGTCTGCAAGACATCTATCCAGGTCCTTCTGGCTTTTAGATTCTTCATTGAGAAGTCTGTGTAATTCTAATAAGTCTGACTTTATATGTTACTTGGCTACTTTTCTTTTCAGCTTTTAATATTCTTTCTTAGTTGTATGTTTAGTGTCTGATTATTTATGTGCTGAGGAGATTTTTTTCTGGTCCTATTTGTTTGGTATTCTGTATGTTTCTTATACTTTTATAAGAATCTCATTTTTTAGGTTAGGACATTTTCTTCTAAGATTTTGTTGAAATAATTTCTGGGCCTTCGAGCTGAGTTTTTGTTTGTTTGGGTTTTTTGTTTGTTTGTTTTGTTTTTGGATTTTGCTTTTTTCATAGTGTCCCAGATTTCTTGGATGTTTTATGTGGGGACTTTTTTAGATTTAACATTTTCTTTGACCAGCATATCTATTTCTTCCATCCTGTCTTCTATGCCCAAGAGTCTTTTTTCCATCTCTTGTATTCTGTTGGTCAAGGTTGCCTTTTTAGTTTCCGTTTGCATTTCTAAATTTTTCATTGTCAAAATTCCCTCAGTTTGATTTTATTTATTCATTCTATTTCCATTTTCAAGCCTTGAATAGTTTTATTCTTTTCCTTCCACTGTTTGTGTTTTCCTGGATTTTTTGAAGGGATTTATCCATTTACTTTTACTGTTTTTGTTCTCCTGGATTTATTTAATAGAATTATTAATTTTCTTTTTAAGGATCCCTATCTTCTTCACACAGGTGGTGTAAGATCTTTTCCTGGTGCTTCGGGTACATTGGAAACTTGGTTACTGCTGTGGTAGTGTTGTTGGGCTCTAGTAGAAATGTTTTCTTGGTTGTTATTGATTGTGTGTGAATGTTGTTGTTGCTGCTGTTTTGCTTTGTGTTTTAATGCTGGCTTCTAGGCATCTGGGTTTGGACTGATTATAATTCTAGGTGCTGATATCTAGTCTTGTCTTGGTTGAGTGAATGGTTTTGTTCTTTGGTTTCTGTTTCCTCTGTTTCCCTGCCCTGCTCAACTGCTGTTTGCTGCAGCAATGTCTGCTAGTGTCAGAGACTGGAATAATGAGATGAGTTGGGGTAAAGAAAATCTTAAGAGATCTTTGTGATCCCTTGGGGATGTGGTCAGAGAGGAATAAGAGACTGTAGCAGGTGTTTTGCTACAGGGCTGGGGATGAGACTGGGAGGATTGGGATTGAGGGACAGGTGAAGATCTTCAATCAGCCTATGTGCTTCTCTGGAGGAGTGGCCTTTGGTTTAGCTGGGAGTTGAAGCTAGGGGCTAGGAAAAAGCAACAAGTTGTGGGAGGGAGGTTAGGAAGGGAAGATCTGTGGGACCCACAGGGGTTGGGGACAGACTGGTAGGAAAGGCTGCAGCATGTATTCTGTTGCAGAGGTGGGGGTGAGACTGAGGTACTGGATCTGGAGGAACAGAGGGAGAGATGAACTGGTCAGCCGAACTGGTTCCCTGGAAGGACTCAAAGTTCTTGAATTTTGTGCCCAGATTTCTTTAGATTTAACATTTTCTTTGACCAAGGTGTCTCTTTTTTCTATCTTGTCACCAATGCCTGAGATTCTCTCTTCCATCTCTTGTATTCTGTTGGTGAGGTTTGGCTTTGAGGTTCCTATTTGAGTTTTCATTTTCAAATTTCCCTTAGTTTGGGTTTTCTTTATTGGTCCTATTTTAACTTTCATACACTGGACTGTTTTAGTCATTGCCTTTCACCATTTGCTTGTGTTTTATAGAGGTTTTTTTTAAAAAAGAGATTTATTCATTTCCTCTTTAAGGACCTCTAATATATCCATAAGGCCTCTTTTAAGGTCTTTGTCTTGTGCTTCAGCTACATGACATTTCTCAGGGCCTATTGTGGTAAGATTGCTGGGCTCTAGTGAAGACATGTTGTCCCAGCTGTTATTGATCGTGTTTTTACATTGGCATCTAGGCATCTGGGTGTGGGTTAAATGTGATTCTAGATGCTGATCTCTGGTCTTGTCTTTGTTGAATGGGTGTTTCATTCCTTGTTTTCTGTTGCCCTCTCTGGTTCTTGGGGGTGTGTGTGTGTGTGTCTGGTGATTGTGTTTTGCTTAGTAGGGAATTCTTCTGGAATCCTAGCAGGTGTAGTCACCAGGGATTCTGAGTACAATGTGTTTCTGGATATTAGGAGATGACATATAGGAATGGAGATGCTTTGGGAGTGCTCAAGGGATCCAGGATCTGTTTAATCCCTTAGTAATGGGGCAGAGAGTGAGGAAAGGCCTCAGCAGGAACTCTGCTACAGAGCTGTGGATGAGACTGCAGGATTGGATTCAGAGGACAGGAGGGACAGAGGAGATCGAAAGATCTTCTACCTATTGGGTTGGCCTACTTGCTTCTCTGACAGACCTGGATAGCTGGTTCCCAGGGAAAGCCTGCTGGGGTTAGGGGCTGGAATAACAGGATGAGTAGGGAAGAAGGTTGGAGAGGAAGATAGAAACTGAGAGGAGAAGTAGGTAGTCTGCTACAGAGTTGAAGGTGAGACAGGGGAATTGGACTTTAGTGAAGAGGAGAGAAGATCTGCAGCTGGATTTCCTGCTCATCTGACCAGAGTGACCTGCAGGCTTCCAGAGAATGCCTGTTGGAGTTGTAGGTTAGGATAATGTGAGTCTGGGGTGTAAGGTATGGGAAGGGGAAATTTGGAGGAATAGGTCTCTGGAATCCACTGGGGGTAGGCACAGCAAGGTAGGGAAGCCCCAGCAGGTAGTCAGCTACAGAGCTAGGAATGAGACTGGGGATCAGATTTGGAGAATAGGTGGGAGAGATGCAGATCAGTAGGCAGCCTACCAGCTTTCCTGACTGAGGTGTCCTGAGGCTTCCTAGAAAATACCTGCTGATGTTGCGGGTTGGAATATCGTGGTGAGTTTGTTTTGTTTTGGTCAGGAAATTTCAAGTGTATAGTATAATAGTATGAAGTCTAGTGCTGTATATTATGTTCCCAGAGATTATTCATGAATAATTGAAAGCTTCTGGATATAGTCTTTTTCTACGGACCTCCTACTATCTTCAGCCTCTGAATTAGATTTTAAAGGTATTCTATAGAAAAAAAGTGAACAAACCACAGAGGACTCTGTCAAAAGGATTTCATTCATAAATTGATATGTTAGAACAGTCTGCAGAGAGAAGACCCTGCAAGCCAGTGATAGTTGAGAAGACTGGGAAGGATGAATCTGAGCACTGTGAAAAGGAATGAGACACTAATGCAAGTCGTGTTAAAGCATCTCTCTCTCTCTCTCTCTCTCTCTCTCTCTCTCTCTCTCTCTCTCTCTGTGTGTGTGTGTGTGTGTATCTGTATGTATGTATCTGTTTCCCTCTTGGTAGAAGTTGAAGGCTTGCCTGCTCAATTGTCCATCTTTTCACAGAAGTACAGGCAATGATATGTTGTTAGTCTGATCTCCAAACATCTGAACTATACCATTGAATTAGATAAATGTGTTAAGACATATCACCCAGATTGAAAATTAGCTTCTGCTTACAAAACCAGAAGTGTAATTGTTAACTGTTAGATTTATTTTGATCTTACTTTCAGAATTAAAGAAAATACAAAAAGAAATGTGTGGACATCCATGCTTACACAAATAGCCCAGCAGTACTGACTGGCACACAGTGGGAATCAACCAGACCCTTGATCTATTCCTTACTTCCTTTCAGCTGTACTGTTGATAAACATTTTCATCTTACATTAGAGTCTTTGATCCTTTATTTAATTCCCATTTAATGTGTATAAACCATATCTTGACAGTGTGCCAGGTTCTGGGAACTGAGATTTGCAGAACACAATCTCAAACATAGAAAAGTTCAGTATGAAGTTGAGGAGGAGGACCACCTATGACTAAACGTTCAGCACAGTTGATAAGTGCCCGTGCTTGCTAGATTTTGTCAAGTTGACACCAGCTAGAGTCACTTGAGAAGAAGGAGCCTCAGGAAATGCTTCCATTAGTTTGGCCTGTAGCATGTCTCTGAGGCATTTTCGTGATTGATGTCTGGTTTGAGTAGGTCCAGCCCACTGTGGATGATGCCAACCCTGGGCAGAAAGTTGTGGGCTGTTTAAGAAAGCATACTGAGCAAGCCACAGGGAGCAAGCCAGCAAGTAGCATTGCTCCACAGTCTCTGCTTTTTATTTCTGACTCTAGATTCCTATCTTGAGTTCCTACTTTGGCTTCCACCAATGATAGACTGTAATCTCTAAGCTGACATCAGCCCTTACCTCCAGAAGTTACTTTGGGTCAGTGTTTTATCAAAGCAGCATGGAAACAAACTAAGCTGGTGCTACATCTGAATTATATATATTTGAGGGAATGTAGAAGTTAAAGTACCTACTCTTCCATCCGGTTCGTGGAAGGATGTCTTCCTATATTGCTTAAGTTATGTTATGAAGGGTATAGTATTCTGTTTAAGATATAAAATTGACAAAAGGAGATAATCCATGAAAAGAAGGATTATCTTCTGGTGAAAGCACATTTTTGGAGAGGACAAAGGGAACAGGGTAACCTATCACAGAGACTGACCAAACATTCTATGGAGGCCTACTATGTGCGTGTGAATCACAGACACAAACGGGGGTAACTGTGCCATCTCGATGCACATACTCAACCTTACCAACCCTTTGTTTTGTTTTCCTTCTTCTCTAAAAGCACACACACACTGCCTGTCTGTTGCAGAGACACTGTGCTCATCAACTACCAGACTCCTTTTCTAAGCTCCATTTTCATGTTATACATAAAACAATGTATTTGATCATAGCAACCCTTCCTTACACCTCCAGCTCCTCCCAGACTACCTCACATCTCATCCTCTCCAAATACCATGTTCTTTTTTTGTTCCATTCATATTCCACTGAGTATAATCAAAGTTTTTGATTTTTCTTGTATAATCAGGTTAAATACTATTGATGTAACTAGTTTAGGCCAGCATACTGTATATAGTGACAAGTGTCAGTTCTGAGCTGAACTTGTCAAGTGTGACTCCCCTCTCCTTTTTTTTTTTCCTTGCACAGGGTTCTGATAACTGTATACTTTATACAATAAGCAAGAAAAGCCTCTGAAAGGCTGGGTTCCTGAGTGACAAGGTGGAACAGTGCCCTCTCTGATCTATGCTGTATTTTTGAGGAGCGCATCCTGGAGTATTGAGACACTTAATATTTTGTTAATGTGCTACTGCAACTTGGCTTCGCATTTCAAACTAATTCACAGCCAGTTAGTGATACAATAAGGATCCTTTGGCTTGACAGTGTGTGGTAGAACCGTATAACGCCTGGTATATAGTGAGTGCTTTTGTAACAGTTTGGGAAACTAAATACAATGACACAGGATGGGCAATGGTCACAGTGGCAACTTAACTAGCATGGTTTAGATTGGAAAGAGACTTACACAGCTTAAGGAAATTCAGGTTTTTAAATTATGTGTATGAGTGTTTTTCCTGCAGATATGTAAGTATATTACATGTGTGCCTGGTATCCAAAAGACCAGAAGAGGGCATGGGATCCTCTGGTACTAGAGTCATTCAGAAGAGTAGCTAGGACTTTTAATCATTGAGTCACCTCTCTAGCACAGAAACTCAGTTCTTAAAATTAAAAAGTAAAAGCCTTTACTTTTATTCTACTTTATTATCTATGATATTAAAATAATCAGAATATACTAAAATATAATTAACATCCAATTAATGTACAAGTAAATGGTAATGATACAGTTTCTGAATTTGTGCATCCATAGACAGCTGTACAGTTCCAATCCTGATCAAAATATTGGGTGTTGACATATTCTAGATAGATCGGGCATCTTTCAATTGTTTTCTTTTTCATTTTAAAATATTTCTTTGAGAGCTTCATATACTATATTTTGATTATATTCACCCTTCTCCCCCAACTTCTCTTAGATATAATACAACTTTTCCAACCCATGAAAGTTTGTGTTGTTTTTAACTTATCAGGTCCAGTTCGTGCTGCCCTGACACTCTTAGGTGTGTGGTTTTACAGTATAGCATGATTGTCATTCCAGGGGCCACATCCTCGGTCATGGGAAAACCCACTCTTCCTCTCTCCATAGTCATCAGCTTCTCAGCTAAAAGTGGGACCTCATGCCAACTTTCTGTGTTCAGTGCTTGGATTTTGTCTGGTTTGAGCTCGTGCAGGTCTTGTGAATCCTGTTACAAATATTGTGGATTCATATATACCACTGCCATGCTGTTTCTGGGAAATAGCGTCTCCTTGGAGTCCACTATCTATGGCTCTTACAATTTCTCTACCCCCTTTCCTGCAATGATCCCCGAGCCTTGGGAGAACAGGTTGTGATATAGATGACCTATTTAGGGATGAGTGTTCCTCTGCTTCTTATCTTCTGCACCTTAACCAGTTGCGGATCTTTGTGTTCATTGCTAAGTCCTGCAAAACACAACTTCTCTGATGAGAGTGGAGGGATTCGCTAATTTATGGGTATAATAGGAAGTCATTAGGAATCCATTTAGTACTATGCTCTTTTAGCAGAATAATCGTGGTTGGTTCTTCCCTAGAGTCTGGAACTTGTCTTGTTCCTGATATTAATGCCAGGTATGAATTCCATCCTGAGCAGTGGACCTTAAATCTAATTAGCAGGTAGTTGGTTATTCCCATGATACTTGAGTCGTCATTGCACCAGGGGGCATGTTTTACCAAAGTAGTCATTATTGTGTTCACAGGATTCACAGCTAGTCACACTGATCATGTTTTTTCCCTCAGTAGCATGCATAGCCCCTTATAGCACTGTGATAGTAATAAGGATGAAACTTCCCATGAGTACTGGCTTGAGTTCTCCATGTTCTGTGATTCAAGTATGTAATTTCTTCAGCAGTGGGTCTTATTGTCAAGTTCCGTCAGAGCACTGACAATATTCTGTAATGTCTGTGGGTCTATGGGAGCTTACTGGCCAACAATTTTTCTGAACAGGACCCCAATAGTGCAGGCACTATGACAAGCAGTTTGTGAATGGGCCACACAAAGTTCAAAAGCTTCTGTGTAGTAAAGGACACCAAAATTTGAGTGAAGAGACAATCTAAAGACTGGAAAAAATATTTACTAGATATAAATCGAGTAGAGGGTTAGTATCTAATAATATACAAAGAACCAAAGAAACTTAACAATAAGAAAACAATTTAATTAAAAATGAGGCATGGATCTGCTATACTCTTCTGTCCTCTGCACATGCGCAGTCACATGCATTGTGCACAGATGTACATGCAGACAAAACACACAAACACATGCAGTAGTAACATTTTTTTAAAAAAATGGGGCCACGGAACTAAACAGAGAGTTTTAAAGGAGGAAATACAAATGGAAATACAATATATATATATATTTCAGTTTTAAATGTCCTTAGCCACCAAGAAAGGACAAATTAACTTACTTTGAAATTTCATTTTACCCAGGTCAGGGTGGGTATGATAAATATAAGGTGAAAATGCTGGCGGGGGAGGAAGGAGAATGTGCCTTCATTGCTGGCGGGAGTGCAAACTGGTGCAGCCACTATGAAAACCAATGTGGCAGTTCCTCGGAAAGCTGGAATAGGCCTAACACATGACTTAGCTATAGCATCCTTAAGCATACACCCAAAGGACTCTATATTCTACTGTAGAGATAACTGCTAAGCCACGTTCATTGCTGCTCTGTTACAACGCCAGATACGCACCCACTGGTGAGTGGATGATGAAACTATTGTACATTTACACAAAGGAATATTATTCATGTGTTAAGAAAAATGACATTCCGAGAATTGCAGGTAAGTGGATAGAGTTGGAAACGATCGTTCTCAGAGAGGTAACTGAGACCCAGAAAGACAGATGTCACATGGTTTCTGTTATTTGTGGATGTTAGCTTTGAACCTTCTGATGCATGTATTTTATTTGGGACAGGTGTAGAAGTCAGGAAATTGTTAAGGAACTGTGGGGCAAGATTTCAAGGGAAGGCAGGTAGAACATTGTGGTATAAAGGGTTAAAAAGGGAAAAATGGAACAAGTTGTATTAAATGGGGCGAGGGGTTGGGGAGCAGGGTAGAAGAAGGGACACAGAAAAGGTTACCTAGCATCAAAGACTTTTCAAAAGTTCCTGTAAAATACATGCCTATACGCATACCAGGATAGTTTAAATGGAATAACTATAAACAGGGCGGCAATGACTATAGGTACAGGATAGGCCAACAAATAAAAATCCCAGTGCCAGGAACGGGATAAAGCTTTTGGAAATCCAATTTTTAAAAAGCAGGATACATTGAAAGTAGGTAAAGTTGTCACTGTGGGCAGAATAAAGGAAGTGCCTAGGGCACTGTGGATGTCCAGCTACCAATGCTTTTGTTGTTTTATTGGTGTATTGTAACCACAGAAGCTCTGGGCAGAGAGGAATGTGAATGACTCCAAGAGCCTTTGGTGGGAGTGGGATGCCAGTCACTCTCACTAGTGCAAAGACTTCTATAAACATCGGTTAGAGATTGAGGGTGGCAAGAATCTCTGAAATAATAGTTTGTATCTTAGCCCCATTGTGTAGAATGCTGCCATCAAGGCCAGTGGAGCTAATGCCAGAGACAGAGTATGGTTAGGAGCTGGCTGAGGTTGGAGGTGGACTTACTGATTCTCCATCTGTGGGCTCTTTCTATTCATTGGCAAAGAAGCTACTGAAGGCTAATCACTAAGGCCAAAGATTCTTCTGTAAGGGAAGGGAATGAGCGTGGCCCCTCCTCTTTAACAGTGCTTCTTAGTAGACCTCAAAATGTGCTTGTATAACTTGTTTCTTTTTCTGGAATACTCTTTTCAACCATATCTGCTAAGTGAAGTCTTCTTTACTGTTTGTATGTAACTTAGTCAACATAGGAAGGCAGCATGCCTCATGGAGGAGTTGGGATTTTGACATCTGAATGTCCTCTATATTTCCCCATCTCTTCTCCACCAACCAGCTGTCCATTTCACACGATCAGCTGTCTACTTTTACTTTCTTGAGATTTTCTAGTATTCTCATGTGTTTCACAAATGGGAGCTTCTGTAAATATAGTAACAGCCGGAATCCTGGAATAGAAAGCTCATTCAGTCTGGATTATTTGAGAAGAGTTGAAACAAAAGGACTCTTTATGAGGACTCGGGCAGAGCCTGGGGCAGCTGCGCCTACTGGCTGTCTTGGATCTAAGGGCACATTAGCAGGCAGTGAGATAATACATTCTACTCTCTTCAGCCAGAGACCTGAAAGCAGAGTAGTTGCTGACACATTCAAGTTGCCCAGCCTCCTGGACCATGGAGCTGAAGGAAACAATATACAGGAGACCTGGGGCAAGGGGGAAGAGGGCGGAAAGGTGAGAGGTTGCTGAATTGCTTGGTGAAATACCCAGAAATTCACTTCTTTGCCTAAGTTATTTGTGAATGTTAGCTTTGAATCTTCTGATACAGGTATTTATTTGGAATAGGCATAGAAGTCAGGACATTGTTAAGAAACCATGGGGCAAGATTTCAATGAGCATTGGGACCCAACAGACTGGATCTGATCAGGATGGAGTTTTTTGGTTGGTCAATGTGCCATTTAACTACACTGAACTTAAAAATGAACCAGTTTTCCAAACCCCAGGAGAGCTGTGGGCAATTGGTCCTATTTTCACAATACAAGTCTCTTCTTCTTTAATCCCACAAGGATATGATCTTCAGCTGTGTACCTAACCAGTGTGAAGCATGCTGTGCTGGCTCTCTTATTACATAGTGACAGGACAGCTCTGTGACAAAAGCATGCTGTGCAGTCCTTAGGGCTTACTCTTGTGAGTGGTGCTTGAATGGGTGTCAGTGGAGAGAGGGTGTTCTATGCTCCTGGGAGAGAGATGTGGAGGACTGCTTTCATACCTCATACAGCATCTTAGAGTATTCCTCTTGCACCTGGCACCTCATCTTTGTTTTCAACCAAATGCCTAAACTACATCTCTTGGCACTAACTGTCTTCACTAAGGCAACGTTTTATTGGTCACAAAATAGCTGAATTCTGTTAATCCAAATGGAAAAAGAAAAAGAACTAGGTTCCAGGAATTTTAGAAGCTGAAGGAACTATTAATAATTCTCTGGGTTGCGATCAATTTGCCACCAATTTTGTTTGGCTTTTGAGTTTTTCCTCACGATTGGAGATATTGTCTCAGGCAGCCCATACGCACAGGGCCTATCACTATTTTATCCAGAGGGAAACCTCTGGCAAATCTTAGGCTCCTGGGATTAGAAGGACACTTGGGGCCCATGGAATTAGAAAGTTTGACTTATATAGAGACATGGAGTCAATGGACTGAAACGACCCCCACAGTGTTGCTGGCTGAGGTGTGATTTTCACACCAGACATTTCATCCAAGTTCAACTGTCTCTTCTCTTTGATATGAACTTGTTTGAATCCTGCTTCTGTGATTGTCTGGAAGCCTACCCAACTGCTGAGGATTTTGTAACTGGTTTGTCTTGGCTGCTCTAGCCTCTGAGTGCTGGAGCTACTGTCCCTGGCACCTCACCTTTGTCCTGGAACACTGGTCTTGCCTGGAGGCTGAGTGACCTTTCCCACACTGCTTTGCCCCACTCATGTTTGGAGATGTTCCTTCAGACCCTGGCAATGCAAGGGAGCATGTGGTACCAAGCAAGGGTTTGTGAAAGAGAAAACACCCTGGCAGCACAGAAGCTCAGCTTGCTGCCAGACAGCAGTTTATTCATTTGGCCTCTACTGGCAGTTTACTGGGGCTCTGGCAGTACTATGGGTGTATTAACACTTCACAGAGCACACTGTTCTTAGGCATTATTGGCCTTGTTTTGTTTTGTTCTCCCCTCTAAGGCACTTTATTCTCTGTTTTCCAATTGGCTGACCCAATCTGACTGGGTCAGACTAGATAGATTCTTTTCTATTTTATCTTCTGCAGCTTGAGTCATTCATTTTATTCTCAGTGGGAGAGGGAAGCCAGAAGGTCTCTCAGGTTGGTTGGAGGAAAGTGAGACCTCTCCACTTGATCTTGTTGAGTGCTGTTTTTCAAAAGACTGGTTTCCAATATTACCCAAAAAAGATGAGACAGGATGGTGCTCTAGCCACCTGTATGGTTATTTTTTTTTAATTTAAATTTTGTTTCGCTTTGAGAATTCTATTAACGAATACCCTGTCGACATAATTTTCATCTCTTCCTCCTACCAACTCCTCCCATGTCCCTCCCTCTCCCGCTCAAATTCATGACCTCTTCTTAATATGTATATGCATATATATCTTACTGAGCCCACTTAGTGTTCATGTGCACATGTGTAAAAGGGAGCTTGTCTCTGGATAATGCAAACTGGTTTTCCCTCTCTCAGCAGTCATTAATTATCTATAGCTCTTCATCTAGGAATGGCACCTTGTGAAATAACCCCTACCCATGTTGGCATGTCAACCGATAGTGTCATTATACAGGTCTCATTTAGGCAACCTTGTTGAGATTTCATGGGCGCAACTTTCCTGTCATGTCTAGAAGGCGTAGCTTAACAGCAAGCATCCTGGTCCTCTGGCCCTTACAGTCTTTCAGCATCTCTTCTACAATGGTCCATAAGCCTTCAGTGTAGGGCTTGTTGTACTCATTTAGATGTATGAGTTTGGGCTGGGCAACCTATAGTCACCCTGCATTTTGGTCAGCTATGAATCCTGTAATAGTATATATATTCGTAAAAGGGAAGTTTTGTTGATGAGGGGTGATGAGAGCTTATTTGTGGGTATAAGGATAAGTACTTAAAATACAGCTTGAAATTATATGAGTTTAGGAAAATGACAGCAGTATGGTCTCTGCTAGGGTCCATGACTTATCCAGCCATGGATCGTTGGGTAAATTTTCACACAAATTCCTCCTTACTGAGCAGACCTCGAGTCTAATTAGACAGCTGTCGGTTAGCCTCAAGATAAAGTATCACTGTTACACCACTGGGTATATCTTGCCTGGCTAGAGAAAAAGTTAAACAGTAGTAGCTACTAGTGTACCACTTTGTGATTTCGTCTTACCCCAGTTAGAATGCCCAAGATCATTAAAACAAAACAACAAACTGGCAACAAGTTCTGATAAGATTTTATGGGAAAGGGAATCTTCTATTGGTAGGATTGCAAACTGATACAGTCATTATGGAAATCAGTGTGGCTAATTCTAAAAAGCTGTATATATAGCAACATGCCCTGGCCATACCAATCTTTGGGACATACCCAATGGACCCAATGTAGGGATACTTGTTCAGTTGTATTCATTACTGCTCAATTCACTGTAGCTAGGGAATAGAAACAACCTAAATGTTCTTCAATTGATTGAGAATGACATTTTGGTACATTGACACAACGTAATTCTATTCTAATGTAAAGGAAATTAAGTCATGAAATTAGCACTTAAATGGATTGAACTAGAAAATGTTATACTGAGATAACCTGGACCCAAAAAGGTGAATACAACGTTCTCTCTTATTTGAGGATTCTAACTTCACATCCTTAGATTTGAGTTTAGAATCTAAAGTAAACACAGAAGCCAGGAAAGAAGAAAGGGACTCTAGAAAAAGGGGCAGTAAGAGAGAATTGATATGAAGGGGAGTGGGAAGAAATGAGGAGACTTTAGCCAGGCAGTGGGGAAGGTGGATAATAAAGAGGGAGACAGGAGAGGAGAGATGAATCATATTAAAATGTTTGAAAAAACTCTAGGGAAGCAATTTTTAATTATATCTATATCTATAGATATATATATATATGAAACATACATATGTATGTAACATATATGAAACATATATATAATATAAATTACACATATATGCATATATCTATATCTATGTATAAATAACACATATATGTATATGAAGAATCAATCCAGGAAACACTATTCTTTTGGTTTCTGCTACAAGGCCTTAGCTTCCTTTGATGATGGACTGTGAGCTATAAGATTAAATAAACCCATTTTCCCCAGGTTCTTATCAGAACAATAGAGAAGTAAACAAGAACATTTACTTTTTGCATTAAATCACAAAATCCTAGAAATGGAATTGATGCTTCCCTGAGGTAGAGACTTCTGGGGTCTGAGGAGGGGTGAGCGCAGTTTGTATGTGGGACGAACATGGGTTGTTCAGGCTAGGAGACAAATCACAGAAGCTGGAGTCTAAAAAAAAGAATCTGACAAGCAAAACAAAACAAAACAAACCCTTTTCGTTCACAAAGTTTCTGCAAGCAGGAACTTTTGTCTCTTGCTCTTATTTCTAGGATGACTGATTCAGGCAATAAAAATATAGAAGTGAGTTAGAGTTCAAGAGTAGCAACAGCTGGGTTTTCTCTCTTAAGAAGCATATCAGATATTTACATTATGATTCATAACAGTAGCCAGATTACAGTTAGGAACTAGTGACAAATATAATTTTATGGTTGGGGGGGCACCCCAGCATGAGGAACTGTATTAAAGGGTCGCAGCAGTAGGAAGGTTGAGGACTACTATTCTAGAGGAATACACTACTCTTTGCTGTACAAAGCTGCCAGCAATGTCAATGAGCCATCTCAGAAGTGGCCTTCAAGAGCTCTGGTTGGGACACCCTAACTGGTGCCAGGCAAACAGAAAGCAAAGGCAGGCCTGCATGCAACTCTCCAGACTGTAACATGGCAGGCAGAGAAAAGACTGCTTCACCAGATGTGACTATGCAGTGTGCATCAAACTAACTCAGCATCCTCTCAAATGACAGGATTTTTTTCTTTTGTAGAAACATCACATGCCTCTACAGATATGTACAATTGTGTTAATTAAAAATAAAAGTCAGCTGGGTGGTTGTGATAACACCTTTAATCCCAGTACTCAGGAGGTGGAAGCAGGTGGATTTCTGTGAGTTTGAGGCTAGCCTGGTCTACAGAGTGAATTCCAGGACAGCTAGAAATAGACAGAGAAACTCTGTCAGAAAAAAAAAAAAAAAGATAAAATAAAATAAAAGTCAACCAGCACGTGGAAGATTGTAGAAGTTTTGAGCATATTTTAGGAACTGAATAATTTTGTTTTAAAAAAGTTTTAAAAAATTATAGAACTTGATTTTGATTAATTTGAAACTTGTGTTTCTACAAATGGAAAATATTGTTACTTGAAAGAAAAAAAACCATACAGAATGTGACGTAGGAACAACAAACCTACAGAATAAGGGACCAATTGGGTTAGATTTCAATACTGAAAATGAGCACCATGTCCCATTTGCATTCGTTATGGATCTTTAATGGTGGAAATGTGGATTGGATCAAGCAAAATGGTGGAAAAATTAACCCGAGCAAGCAGAAGCTGTTGTTCACTTGGCTATAAACACCGATTTGTGCCAGAGCGCATCACTGAAGTACTAAATCATGTGGCATGAGCGTGTCTAAAATGTTATATGTTAAGTGCTTACCAGTGTCCCTGTGAAAAATGATTAATTTTACAGGGATTCATGTTCTTCAGTGGCTTAACCCATGGCCAGAAAAATAGGATCATTTTGTCAGAAAACTAATGTGTTGTGTTGGCAAGATGACCCAGCAGATAAAGGCACTTGCCTGGCAAGTCTGGCGACTTCAATTCAATCCCAAGAACCCTAACAAAGATGGAAGGAGAGAACCTACCACACAAAATCATCTTCTGATCCCTACTCATGTGTACCCCTCCCACATGAATTTGAAAGGGAAAGCTATTGATCCAAGTAGGTGTGTCCAAACTAAAAGGGGGGTAGGAAAAGTGGAGTCGGGTGTGTGATGTGTTCATTTGCACTGGCATGATCTTGATTTAATTCATTGCTGGTTCCCCTTCCACTCACTTCTATGTCTTCGTTCCCAATGCCTTTCCTTGCTTTGCAGGAATGAAACTCTTCAGAAGATGAAATAATACACTTGATCTTAGCCAAAAGGCCGAGAAGCGATAGAAGATGAAATAATAGAAAGTCCTGTTTCTTCTTTGTCCCTTTTCTCTTCAACATCTCTAACAATGGAAAGTCATTTGAATTTTCCAATTCCATGTAATTCAGAACAGTTAGGAACCATTGCTTTCTTTGAATGCAGGCCAACCTGCCCAGTCACAGGGAACAAGTGGTTGGTGTCTGTTGTGGAGCTGCCAACTATCTGTCCCCACCAGTTATGACAACCTCTCCAAGTGTCCCTATTGGAACTTTCTGCCCTTTTGTAGGATGTTTATTTTGCCAAGAACTGTGTTTTATTCATATTGTTTACCTCAAGGTCTTACAGTTATGAATTGCGAATTGATTTTTATGAAAATGAAGGAAGGGATCACAAATAAATTGAGGATTTCTGTAAATCCTAAATACCAATTCTAATCAACTAACAGGTTGATCAATTAAGACTGGGGAGAATTTTGATCTTTCAAAACAGATCTAGGGGTCAGTAATTATGACAACAGTTTATTAACTTTTATGTATATGAGCATACTGTCACTGTCTTCATTCACACCAGAAGATGGTTGTGAGCCACCCTGTGGTTGCTGGGAATTGAAATCAGGACCTCTGAAAGAGCAGTCAGTGCTCTTAACCACTGAGCCAGAAATTTCTTTTGAAAGTGATATTATCCAGGTCAGCTGAGAACCTGGACATTCTGAATCTTGAGAATGAAAAAGTTGCTGTGAAATTTTACTTATATTCTGTCACATGAAGAACATTGTTAAAGGAATAGTTATCTATTGAATGCACAGTAGATATCTATTTACCAGGTGATATGTTTGGTATATAATTGAGACTTCTCTTCCACATTATCTGATGAATTTCATAAGCCTTTCCATATGTATCAACAGTGATATTTAAAAGTGTATACTTGGGGTGGAGTTAATAGCTCAGTGGTCAAGTGGCTACTGTTCCTGAGGACAGAACTCAATCTCCAACACCCCTATGGTGGTTCACAACCATCTGCAACTCTTCCAGGGGATCCGATGCCATCTTTTGACTCTATAAAGCCATATTTACCCATGGTGCATAGACATACATACAAGTAAACCCCCCCCCAAAGCAATCAAATGATTTTTAAAATTAAAAGTATACATATATTTGGTAAGGCATAAATGAATAATCTCAGTCATTATCTGGATATCATTTTAGAGCCTGGGAAGTATAATATCCAATTGTTCATGAATTACCTTTTCTTATCATATCTCCCTCTAGCTATGTATAAATTAACTTTTTCCCCAACTTCTCCATTTCCTTGTGCTGCTTAGTTTGGGCCAAGTTGATGCAAACTAGGATCACATGTGGAGAAGGAACTTCAGCTGAGGATTTGCCTTCATCAAATTGATCTGTGGGCATGACTGTGGAGCATTTTATTGACTAATGATTGATATGGAAAGACCTAGCCCACTATTGATGGTGCCACCCCTGGTGCCACCAATGGTCTTGGATTGCATAAGAAAGCAGGCTGATCCAGCTATGAAAGCAAGCCAGTAAACATTATTCCTCCATGGCCTCTGCTTTGGTTGCTGCTTCCAGGTTCCCACCCTAGCTTCCCTTAGCCCAGGACACTTGTAAGTTTAAAGAAACTCTTTCCTTCCCAAGTTGCTTTGGGTCACTGTGTTTTATCATACTAAAAGAGAATGAAGTAGAACAGAAATTGGTCCCTGAGGGTGAGATGTTGCCGTGGTGGACTGGACAATGTTGTTTTAGGGAGGATCGAGGAAGCATTTGCAACTTTGGGCTTGGAAAAGCTATTGAGTTCTCTGAGTTTGCTGAAATACTACAGACACTTGGAAGTAAATGCAGAGAGAAATGTGAAAATATAGCTTCAGCTTGTGAAATCTCAGAAGGAAGTTTGAGAGCCCATTAAAGACTCTATCTGGGCCATTTGTTTGATTTTTAAAAAGGATTTACTTCTAAAGATTTTACTCATCTTATTTCATGTGTATTTTGTCTGCATGTATGTTTGTGCATCACAGGTATGCTTGGTGTTCATGGGTATTAGAAGAAAGCACTGGATCTGCAGGAACTAGAGTTATGGGTGGCTGTGGGTCCTGGGAATTGAACTTGAGTCCTTTCCAAGAGCAACAAATACTCTTGATCACAGAACCATTTCTCCAGCCCTTATGCGATTTTTTTTGAATTAAGAATTTGTGGGGTTCTCTCAACTGTAGCTAAAGAATCATCTGTGATTAATAAGAGACCAGGCCCACCGAGGTGAAAAATTTGTTTACTGAGACAATTGATGGTAGTTTGTTGTGGCTAAAACATCAGCTACCATTAATTAGAGACAAGCATCATTCAAATGAAATATTCTGGGAAGTATTTCCTCTGAGTCATCACCCAGAAGCTGTAGTTTAAGGGGTCCAAGGCTGTATCTCAAGTTGATGGCTGTACTTGGTAATGTGTAAGAGCTTCCCACATGCTACTATGTTTTGAGGCACAAAAGCTGAAACACTGAAGGGTCATGGCAAGAGTCTGAAACTTGGTGCCGTGAGAGGACAGGAGAGGCCATTGGTGATTATGCCTACATCTCAGTTGGAGTGGAGACTCCAAAATATTGGAGATGCCGGGACTATGAGACATCTGCCAAGGACAGTAGCAAGTATGGAGTGGAGCAAGCCTGAGTCTACAAGACAATATGGCAAAAGCTTCTCAAGTGTTTTAGAGCCCAGAAGATCATACATGAGTCCAAGATGTCAGACACTGAGCTATAAGGTTTGGAGCTACACTGCCAGACTTTGGTTTTGCTTATGTGATGTGATGTGGTGTGGTGTGTGTGTGAAGTGTATGTATATTTATATATTTTTCCTGGTTTATCTTTTTTTAAAAAGATTTATCTATTTCATTTATATGAGTACACTGTAGCTGTCTTCAGACACACCAGAAGAGGGCATTGGATCCCATGGCATATGGTTGTGAGCCACAATGTGGTTACTGGGAATTGAACTCAGGACCTCTGGAAGAGCAAGCAGCCAGTGCTCTTAACTACTGAGCTATCCCTCCAGCCCTTGGTTTACCTTTTTGTGGAGTAAGAAAGTACACAAATTAATTTTGATTGTACAACATTCCAAAGTTAATGAAACTTTGGATATCTACAGAGAACTTGAATATGAGCAGTTGGAATTAAAAGATGGTGGGGGTCTCAAAAGTTAGACTGTGCTTTATACTGTGGAATCAACATGAGATTTGGTTTATAATAAGCAATGCAGGCATTTTATGGTTTAATAGAATGTGTTTACATGTCAAAGTGACAAGGAGTCATCCATTGTGCTGGTTTGTTAATTTTGTCAACACAACCAGTGTCACCTGAGAAGAGTGCACCTTAGTTAAAGAATTGCCTTTATCAGACTGGCTTGTAGACATGACAGTCAGGGATTCTCTTACGTAATGATTGATGTGAAAGGATCCAGCCTACCGTAGGTTGTGCCAATCCTGGGTTGTATAAAAATGCAGCCTGAGCAAGCCAAGAAAAGCAAGGTGGTAAGCATTGCTCCTCCATGGTCTCTGCTCCAGTAGTTACCCTAGCTTCCCTTGGTGCTGGGAACCCTTTCCTCCCCAAGTAGGGTTTTGGTTAGTGCTCCATCACAGCAACAGAAAGCAATTAGAATACTTTTCCATGTGACAAATAGCTGGCAAACAAGGCATTCAGACACAAGTGACTGTGTCTTAATCAGACATTCCGCAGCTTTGTGTGCCCTTTTCAGGGACCCATTTCAGGCCCTTTGTAGTATACACTCCCAAATCTCCTGAGGCATGTTCTTATGTAAGAATCTAAGTTACTCAGTACTACTCTGTTTCAAAATTAAATGAAATGATGTGTCTAAGTAATAGTACTCTGTGCACCACAAACCCTTGTGTTCTTAACCAGTTCTCTGTGTGCCCTTTTTAAAAAAATTATTTATTTTTATTTTATGTGCATTGGTGCCTTTTGCCTGTATTGTGTGTCTATGTGTGTGTGTCCCCTGAAACTGGAGTTACAGATGGTTGTGAGCTGTCATGTGGGTGCTGGGCATTGACCTCTTGTCCTCTGGAAGTATACCCAGTGCTCTTAACCACAGAGCCATCTCCCTAGCTCCCTCTTTGCGAGCCTTTTTAATTTGATTCTTATAACAAGCATGGGAGGCAGTAATCATTGATGTCTTTATACTACAGATAAGAAAACTGAAGTCTAACCAGGTCCAGTATTCTCCTAAAGTAGCACAGTTGTCAGATCATAGATGTTAAATTCAAATTGTCTTATCCCAGAGGATATAACCCATGGTTATCTGGTTGAGTGACCTCTTGTAGACTTTTGAGTATTGTATCCTGCTAATGCCTTGTGAGCTTTTAATAGATGGTAGATCTGTTATCCCGAGATGATATTTAAGTCCATGAATATGAGACTGGGAATCTGGATGTCGTGTTCTCTTAAATGCTTGTGATAGATAACTGGTCCTCACACAGAATTCAGGTAACATCCTGGAGTTTACCAATTGGTTTTGTCTTGTTGTCAAGGAGACATCCCTGCCTCCTACCTGCTGAAAAACATTATAGTGTGTCCTGTGTTGGTGTTTACTACATTTGTGCATCAAGACTAGATAGATGATGGAGTCACTGAATCTCAGTGGTATCCATTGTCATTCTCTTGTGGTAGTCATAGTTAAGGTGATCTCTATCAATTGTGTCTCTATGTATCATAAGGAAATACCTTTATGGATTTTGTTGTTTTGTTGTTTTATGCTCGGGTCATCTAGATTTTCCAAACACTTTGTTCTACTTATGTATGAAGCAAGCACCGTGTCTGTGTAGCTCTCCCTTCTGGAACCAGTCGTGCTCTTTGCCCTCTCTCACTTCAGCATCTTTTCCAAGATAGCCTTAGAAATCTGTCATGGGACAAAGAGAAAGAATCTACATGCTGCAGTTTGTATGTTAGTATATAGAAATACAAATTAGGCATATGTGTTTCAGCTAATTATATTAACTATTGTGTAAAAGAAATGTGGTCTTTTTTTTCTTCCATTTTCCTCTCAAAAACTATTATGGGAATAAATTTCCAGAACTCTTTTTCTAAAGTGGCCAAGATGGGGCCCATGTTGTATAATACAATGAAACACCAGCTAAGAAAAGAGAAAACAAGCTAATTTTAGGGAATTTGCTAGTTTGAAGTGGATATTTGTAAAACATCATTAAGTATACAGGGAAGGCTAATTGAATTAAAGTGTCATCAATACAAATCAAAACTAAGAACATGTATTATTTAATGTACGCTCTGAAAAGCAAGGAGTTCTCCCGATAAACGGCCGGAGGATAAGAAATTTCGGGGTAGGGTTATTATCAAAGGCTTAGCAAGGGTTGGTAATGGGTAAGGTCACAGAGGGCAGAAGGGAGAAAGGATAGTATTTTAGAGCTATGGAGAGGCCTGGTCAAAAGTGGTGTGGAAAACTGTACCTTCCTAGTGATCGACCGTTCTTAGAGTATAGGTTATACTCTGGGACTCTGTAAGTTTCTATGGTGATTCTGGATACCTTTCAAGGAGTTTGCATTGAGCCAACAGAACTTATGAAACATTTCTGTGGGAGGGGAGATCTGTCTTAGTTTGCTTTTTATTGGTATGATAAAGCACCTTGACCAAAAGCAACTTAGAATGAAAAGGTTTATGTCAACTACAATACCCCATCCCCTGTCACAATCCATCACTGAGGGATGCCAGGGCAGGACTTTGAGCAGGAGCCAGGAGGCAAGAACTGAAGCAAAGATCTTGGAGTGGAGGAACATCGCTTCCAGGCTTGCTCCCCAGGGTTTGCTCAGCTTACTTTCTTACACAATCTGGGACTGCCTGCCTGGGGTGGAGCGATGCCCAGAGTGATAGGGGCCCGCCCATAGCAATCGGCAAACAAGAAAAATGTCCCATAGACTTGCCCATGGACCAGCCTGATGGAAGCATTTTCTCAACTGAGGTTACCTCTTCCTAGGCAACTTTAGCCTGTGTCAAACTGACAAAAGAATGAACTAGCACCCGTCTTTTTATGCTATCTGATTACGCAGGATCGTTCTGTGTCTCAAGAACATTCAGAATTACTATTCTAAAAATTTCTGGTAATGTTCACAGATGTCTATTAACAGCTCTATTATTTATCAACAATAAAGAATAAAATATTCTTGTCTTGTATCATTTTCCTTTTTCCTGCTCTCTGCTACCATTGGTCAAAGGTTAATTTGTGGTACTTTGTTCATCTTTTTCATAGCTGAAGTCTTTTTTATTTTTATTTTTATTTAATACTTTATTTACATTTCAAAAGTTTTCCCCTTTCCAGGTCTCCCCTTTGGAAACCCCCTATCCCATCCCCCTCCCCTGCCTCTATGAGGGTATTCCTTCATCCACCCACCCACTTCTGTCTTCCTTTCCTGGCATTCCCCTCTACTGGGGCATCTAATGCTCTCAGGTCCAAGGGCCTCTTCTCCGACTAATGGTCAACAAGGCCCTCCTTAGCCACATACGTGGCCAGCACCATGGGCCCCTCCATATGCATTCTTTGGTTGTTCTGGGAGCACTGGGGGACCTGACCAGTCGACATGGTTGCTCCCTCCCCCATGGGACTGCAACCTCCCTCAGCCCTTCAGTCCCTTCTCCAACTCCTCCATCTGGGACCCCATGCTCAGTCCAACAGTTGCTGTGAATTGAATCATGGGTGTTACAAACTTTTGGGCTAATATCCGCTTATCAGTGAGTACATGCCATGTTCGTTCTTTTGTGACTGAGTTACCTCACTCAGGATGATATTTTCAAGTTCCATCCATTTGCCTGTGAATTTCATGAAGTCACTGTTTTTGAAATAGCTGAGTAGTATTCCATTGTGTAAATGTACCAGATTTTCTGTATCCATTCCTCTGTGGAGGGACATCTGGGTTGTTTCCAGCTTCTGGCTATTATAAATATGGCTGCTATAAACATAGTGGAACATGTGTTTTTATTACATATTGGAGCATCTTCTGGGTATATGCCCAGGAGTGGTACAGCTGGGTCCTCAGGAAGTATTATGTCCAATTTTCTGAGGGTCTGCCAAACTGATTTCCAGAGTGGTTGTACCAGCTTACAATCCCACCAGCAATGGAGGAGTGTTCCTCTTTTTCTACATCCTCGCCAGCATCTGCTGTCACCTGAGTTTTTGATCTTAACCATTCTGACTGGTGTGAGGTGGAATCTCAGAGTTGTTTTGATTTGCTTTTCCCTGATAACTAAGGATGTTGAATATTTCTTTAGGTGCTTCTCAGCCCTTTGAGTTTCCTCAGTTGAGAATTCTCAGTTTAGCACTGTTCCCCATTTTTTGATAGGGTTATTTGGTTCTCTGTAGTCTAACTTCTTGAGTTCTTTGTGTATATTGGATATTAGCCCTCTATTGAATGTAGGATTGGTAAAGATTTTTTCCCAAACTGTTGGTTGCCGTTTTGTCCTATTGACAGTGTCCTTTGCCTTACAGAAGCTTTGCAATTTTATGAGGTCCCATTTGTTGCTTCTTGATCTTAGAGCATAAACCACTGGTGTTCTGTTCAGGAACTTTTCCCCTGTGCCCATGTGTTTGAGACTTTCCCCCACTTTCTCTTCTATTAGATTCAGTATATCTGGTTTTATGTGGAGGTCCTTGATCCACTTGGACTTGAGTTTTGTACAGGGAGATAGGAATGGATCAATTTACATTCTTCTACAAGTTGAACTCCAGTTGAGCCAGCACCATTTGTTGAAAATGCTATCTTTTTCCCACTGGATAGTTTTAGCTCCTTTGTCAAACATCAAGTGACCATAAGTGTGTGGGTTCATTTCTGGGTCTTCAATTCTATTCCATCGATCTACCTGCCTGTCACTGTACCAATACCATGCAGTTTTTATCACTACTGCTCTGTAGTACAGCTTGAGGTCAGGGATGCTGATTCCCCCAGAAGTCCTTTTATTGTTGAGAATAGTTTTTGCTATCCTGGGTTTTTTTGTTATTCCAAATTAATTTGAGAATTGCTCTCTCTAAGTCTATGAAGAATTGAGTTGGAATTTTGATGGGGATTGCATTGAATCTGTAGATTGCTTTCGGCAGGATGGCCATTTTAACTATATTAATCCTGCTAATCCATGGGCATGGGAGGTCTTTCTATCTTTTGAGGTCTTCTTTGAATTCTTTCTTCAGAGACTTGAAGTTCTTGTCATACAGATCTTTTACTTGTTTGGTTAGAGTCACACCAAGATACTTTATACTGTTTGTGACTCTTGTGAAGGGTGTCATTTCCCTAATTTCTTTCTCAGCCTGTTTATTCTTCGAGTATAGGAGGGCTACTGATTTGTCTGAGTTAATTTTATATTCGGCCACTTTGCTGAAGTTGTTTATCAGCTGTAGCAGATCTATGGTGGAGTTTTTCAGGTCACTTAAGTATACAATCATATCATCTGCAAATAGTGATATTTTGATTTCTTCCTTTCCAATTTGTATCCCTTTGATTTCCTTTTGTTGTCTGATTGTTCTAGCTAGAACTTCAAGTACTATATTGAATAGATAGGGAGAGAGAGGGCAGCCTGTCTAGTCCCTGATTTTAGTGGGATTACTTCAAGATTTTTTCCATTTAGTTTGATGTTGGCTACTGGTTTGCTGTATATTGCTTTTACTATGTTTAGGTATGGGCCTTGAATTCCTGATCTTTCTAAGACTTTTATCATGAAGGGATGTTGAATTTTGACTAATGCTTTTTCAGCATCTAATGAAATGACCATGTGGTTTTATTCTTTGAGTTTGTTTATGTAGTGGATTACATTGATGGATTTCTGGGTATTGAACCATCCCTGCATCCCTGGGATGAAGCCTACTTGATCATGATGAATGATCGTTTGGATATGTTCTTGGACTTGGTTTCTGAGAATTTTATTGAGTATTTTTTTGCATCGATATTCATAAGGGAAATTGGTCTGTAGTTTTCTTTCTTTGTTGGGTCTTTGTGAGGTTTTGGTATCAGTGTAACTGTAGCCTCATAGAATGAATTAGGTAGAGTTCCTTCTGTTTCTATTTTGTGGAATAGTTTGAAGATTATTGGTATTAGGTCTTCTTTGAAGGTCTGATAGAATTTGGCACTAAACTCATCTGGTCCTGGGCCTTTTTTGGTTGGGAGACTTTTAATGACTGCTTCTATTTCTTTAAAGGTTATGGGACTCTTTAGATGGTTTATCTGATCCTGATTTAACTTTGGTATTTGGTATCTGTCTAGAAACTTGTCCATTGCATCTAGATTTTCCAATTTTGTTGAGTATAGGCTTTTGTAGTAGGATCTGATGATTTTTTGAATTTCCTCAATCTATTGTTACATCTTCTTTTTCATTTCTGATTTTGTTAATTTGGATACTGTCTCTGTGCCCTCTGGTTAGTCTGGCTAAGGGTTTATTTATCTTGTTGATTTTCTCAAAGAACCAGCTCCTGGTTTTGTTGATTCTTTGTATACTTCTTTTTGTTTCTACTTGGTGATTTCAGCCCTAAATTTGATTATTTTTTTTGCCTTCTACTCCTCTTGGGTGTATTAGCTTCTTTTTCTTTTACAGCTTTCAAGTGTGCTGTTAAGCTGCTAGTGTATGCTCTCTCCAGTTTCTTTTTGGAGGCACCCAGAGCTATGAGTCTTCCTCTTAACACTGCTTTCATTGTGTCCCATAGGTTTGGGTATGTTGTCCTTTCATTTTCATTAAATTCTAGGAAGTCTTTGATTTCTTTCTTTATTTCTTCCTTGACCAAGTTATCATTGAGTAGAGCATTGTTCAGCTTCCATGTGTATGTGGGATTTCTGTTGTTTTTGTTGCTATTGAAGACCAGCCTTAATCCGTAATGATCTGATAGGAGGCATGGGATTATTTCAATCTTCTTATATCTGTTGAGACTTGTTTTATGACCAAATATATGGTCAGTTTTGGAGAAAGTACCATGAGGTGATGAGAAGAAGGTATATTCTTTTGATATAGGATGAAATGTTCTATAGATATCTGTTAAATCCATTTGGTCCATAACTTCTGTTAGTTTCACTGTGTCTCTGTTTAGTTTGTGTTTCCAAGATCTGTCCATTGGTGAGAGTGGGGTGTTGAAGTCTCCCACTATTATTGTGTGAGGTGCAATGTGTGCTTTGAGCTTTAGTAAAGTTTCTTTTATGAATGGGGTGCCCTTGCATTTGGAGCATAGATGTTCAGAATTGAGAGTTCTTCTTGGTAGATTTTTCCTGTGGTGAGGATGAAGTGTCCTTCCTTATCTTTTTTGATGACTTCTGGTTGAAAGTTGATTTTATCCGATATAGAATGGCTATTCCTGCCTGTTTCTTGGGACCATTTGCCTGGAAAATTGTTTTCCAGCCCTTTACTCTGAGGTAGTGTTTGTCTTTAACAGGGAGGTGCATTTCCTGGATGTAGCAAAATGCTGGGTCCTGTTTATGTATCCAGTCTGTTAGTCTATGTCTTTTTACTGGGGAATTGAATCCATTGATGTTAAGAGATGTTAAGGAATAGTGATTGTTGCTTCCTGTTTTTTCAATGTTATTTTTATGTTTGTGTGGCTATCTTCTTTTGAGTTTGTTTAAAGATTACTTTCTTGCTTTTCCTAGGGTGTAGTTTCCCTCCTTGTGTTGGTGTTTTCCATCTATTATCCTTTGTAAGGCTGGGTTTGTGGAAAGATATTGGGTAAATTTGGTTTCATCATGGAATATCTTGGTTTTACCATCTATGGTAATTGAGAGTTTTGCTGGGTATAGCAGCCTGGGCTGGTACTTGTGTTCTCTTAGGGTCTGTATGAGATTATGGTCTGTCCAGGATTTTCTAGCTTTTATAGTCTCTGGTGAGAAGTCTGGTGTAATTCTGATAGGTCTACCTTTATATGTTACTTGACTTTTTTCCCTTACTGCTTTTAATATTCTTTCTTGTTTTGTGCATTTGGTGTTTAGACTATTATGTGATGGGAGAAATTTCTTTTCTGGTTCAATCTATTTGCAGATCTGTAGACTTCTTGAATGTTTATGTTCATCTCTTTCTTTACGTTAGGGAAGTTTTCTTTTATGATTTTTTAAAAGATACTTACTGGCCCTTTAAGTTGGTTATCTTTACTCTCTTCCATACCTATTATCCTTAGGTTTGGTCTTCTCATTGTGTTGTGGGTTTCCTGGATGTTTTAGGTTAGGAGCTTTTTGCATTTTGCATTTTCTTTGACTGTTGTGTCAATGTTTTCTATGGTATCATCTGCACCTGTGATTCTCTCTTCTGTCTCTTATATTCTGTTGGTGATGCTTCTATCTACAACTCCTGAACTCTTTCCTAGGGTTTCTAAGTCCAAGGTTCTCTCCCTTTGTGATTCTTTATTGTTTCTATTTCTGTTTTTAGATCCTGGATGTTTTTGTTTATTTCCTTTGCCTGTTTGATTGTGTTTTCCTGTATTTCCTCTTTAAGGGCTTCTAGTTGTTTACCTGTGTTCTCTTATATTTCTTTAAAGGAGTTATTTATTTCCTTCTTAAAGTCTTCTATCATCATCATGAGAAGTGATTTTAAATCTGAGTCTTCCTTTTCTGGTGTGTTGGGGTATCCAGGGCTCGCTGTGGTGGGAGAGCTGGGTTCTGATGATGCCAAGTTGCCTTGGTTTCTGTTCCTTATATTCTTACCCTTGCCTTTCGACATCTGGTTATCTCTGGGGTTAGCTGGTCTTGCTTTCTCTGGCTGTGGCTTGTCCCTCCTGCAAGCCTTTTCGTCAGTACTCCTTGGAGACCAGCTCTCTCTGAGAGGAATTTGGGTTTGGAGACCTGTGGTACAGGTTCAGCTCTGGGGTGCAGACAGAAACCAGAAGGATCCTGTCCCCAGCTGTTCCTTGGTTCCTGTGTCCTGATGGTTCTGCGAGGGTCCCTCTTGATTGAGGATTTGAACGGAAGTGGTGGTCTTCCTGTGCTCAAAGGTGTGTCACCACTCCTGAGAGACCAGCTCTCTCCTGGCACTGAGTATGGGGAACAGCTCCCCGGCCTCAGAAGGAAACCAGAAGGCCACTCCTCAGTCCCTATGTCCTGAGGGTTCTGGGTGAGTCTCTCTGAGCAGAGGTCCTGACCTTACCCGTGATCATAGGCTTGTCCACACTCCTGGGAGGGTAGCTCTTTCCCTGTGCTATTTGGGTATGGAGCCGCATGGCACAGACCTCAGGCATAAACCGGAAGGCTCCTGTCCCAGGCTGTTCCCAAGTCTTTTAAAAAAGAGGATAGCTGAAGTCTTTCAGGGCCATTCTTGAGGATTTTCCACTGTGTGTGTTCAGTTTCTATTCATTTATATGATCTGAATGCCATCAGCATTAGTAGACACAAGCCAGAGTTAACAAGATAGTGTACTCCAGGCCAATATCTTATCAGATAGCTTTATCATTAATCTTCCAGTGATTTCCATGCAACCTTTAACCTGTCAATACCTATTCAACCCATAAATGAGTTTTACCTTTTTTTCTTTTAGAATACATTGTTTTCATACCTAAATGCCTATCCTTCTCTCTTATCAGACATAGCTAGGCTGCAGATTACTCTCAAGAGGCATGACAAGCTTTTCCCTCACCAGTTCTGTACAGGTTACAGGTCTAAAAACTGCTCAGCTTAAGGCCTCACAACACAGTATAGGTCTCAAACCCCACAGGCCGATGCCGATGCCTAACAAATTCTCTGTGTGTACGACAGTGAGAGGTGAAGCAGAGCATGTGACCATAGCCTGGACTCTAGAGGCCTTTTAGATAATGCCCTTCATCTTTACATCTGACCCGTTAGAGTTCCCAAAGGTTCATGGAGCTGCCCTGGACTCTACGAGCACCTGCATCTCAACAATCTGTATTATTTAAGTAATTTGACAGTGTAGTGCAGGTGTTCTTTTCTGACAGATGACCCTTAAATTCTTTTTTACCTTGGGCGCAGTACTGCTGACAACTCCTTTGGTCAGTGTTGGAGAGCGACTGAGCATCAATCTCAAAGCAGCATCAAATGGTCAGATATTCTGGAAGCTAGACAGAGAGTCTCAGCACACTCTTTAGTCTTTTCCTTCTTTCACCATTTGCTCTCTTCTCCCCATTGGCATTAGCATTGCCCCAAACTCTGCCTATCACTGAGATGATTTCAGTAGACTCTTACCTGGCTTCTCTCCCGTAGCCTTTGCTCTTCTTAATTTATCTTTATACCACAAATTACTTGGGTTGCTTCATTTTCTATTGCTATAACAATGCACCTGAGGGTGGATACTTTATAAATAGGTTTTTTGGCTTACAGTTATGGTAAATCCAGTTATGGAAGATCCAAACAAACTGGCATTCTAGGAAGGGCTCCTTGAATCTATCATAACTTGGTGGGGACTGGAAAGGGTATTACTATCCATGTGCATTAGGGGTCATATTCATGGAGTGGTCTTCCTTTGTAACACAGTCGTGTGTGTGTGTGTGTGTGTGTGTGTGTGTGTGTGTGTGTGGCCATGTGTCCTGGTGTGTATGTGTAGGCCAGAAGGCCAGGCAATATTAGAGTCTGTTCATCACATGTGATTATCCTTTTAAAATTTCATCGTATTTTATTGTTTTGAGATAGGGTCTCTCACTGACCCTGTACTTGCCAAGTAGGCCAGGCTGGCTGGCCAGTGAGCACCGAGATCATCCTGTCTCCATTTCCTCAGTTCTGGGCTCATAAAAGTATAACCGTTCACCCATCCTTTATAGAATATTGAGGCTCATCCCAGGGAAGACCATTCCTTCCACTCTCAGCTTCCCCAGTTGCCCAAGGTTCATGGTTTGGGTTGAGACCACAAGGCTTTCATTCCTCTCTTTCATGTTAGTATATCCATTGCTGTTAGCATTGTTTTCATCTAGTTTAAGCAGCCATATTGATGAGACTTTATGGATAGGGTCTCTCTGACATTTCTAGGAGAAAGAATCTCATAGCATCCACCCCCACCCTGATTGGTTATCCAGTAATAAATATTCATCTCTGAGATCATATACAGACAGGTAACATTAAAGAGGCTGAAAAGGTTGTATTTATGTATTTAGGAATATACACACATATATATGTAACAACAAAGAAAGAAAAAGAGGCTATGAACTTGGGAGAGCACAGTGGGTCACATGGAAAAGGTTAGATGGAGGGGAGATGAGGAGAAATGATGTGATTACATTATAATTTCAAAATAGCAAAAATATATAAAATGTGAATCAGACTCTGGGTATTAAACTTAGGCCCTTGCTCTTGCAAAGCAACCATTTTACTCTCCTCAGTTCATAGATAATCTACCTCTTGAGAACTGATTCTGTGAGATTAGACAGAGATCCGAGTCTCAGCCAGTTTGCACCAGACACCACCTCTTAGTATTTCTACACAGGGTTCTTGTGCTCACAGATATGCACTGGGGATACAAGAATGTTCCAGATGTGGGATTGTGTCTTCAAAGCAAGAGATCTGTTTTCTGCCTAGAAGGCTGGGGATGGATGTGATTGATAACATGGTAACCTCTGTCTTACCTGTATGGCCTCCCCCAGACTCTCATGCTTATCTTGGTCAGCCTCCTCAGACGCAGTCAATCTACAGAGACAACCGTTATAGAAGAGGTCACCAGTACTTTACATAGAGTTTCAATGTAATCATGTGTTCAGCTTTGTTGTACACAAATGGTACTCTTCCAAATGGTGCTCTGCTTAAATATCTCTGAAATTAACTACCTGGCATCAGACTCTTGAAGTTTGAACCAACACTGGCTACTGAATTGTGCTGAGCAGGACTTCCTTCTTACCTGGCGTGGATCAATGCTCTGCTGGCTGTGGAATTGACAGAGACGCCCGTCCCCCACTACCCCCTGACACTAACTTGTCGATGTTGCCTCAAACTGGATTTTTACTCCAGCACGGGAAAACAAAACAAAACAAAACAAAAATCCATTGGCAGATACACTCAAGCAATGCTAGATCAAACTGTAGCATTCCTCATACACCCACCTAAGTTATTTTTGTCCTTTATGCAATGTCAGGAATGAACTTAAGGCTTTTTGCATGGTAGAAAAATGAAATAAATACTCTACTGATGGAATAATCCTTCCTTCTTCTTTTTTTTGTCATTTTGCTTTGCTACCCAAGGACCTCATGGTTAACAATACCATTCTAACTTTACAGAAAAGTTTGTCATTTTGATGCCTTTCTGTTCTTTCCCTGTCATCTGATAAAGTTAAGATGTTAAATTCTGCATACATCTCCAGGATGCAAAGACTACTCAAACAGAAGAAGGCAGTATTGCCATTCTTTTTTTTTTTTTTTTTTTAAAAAAAAAAAAAAAAAAAGAACCCTATTTGAGGCATTTTTATGTCCAACATAATAATGGGCTTGTCCAGATAAAGATTTTTTAAAAAATAATCCTTTAAGCTCCTATTGTGCTAGTACTTTTCAGAGTGAGGGGCTTGGCAATGTCCAATGCCTTGAACAAATGCTTTGGTGGATTTTTCAAAGAACGTAAGACACAGACCCAGGAGCATTGTGTGAGTTAAGAACTGAGCATTAAGCAATGGGGTATGTGAGTTTGTGAGTGAGAGCACATGGCTAGGGACATAGGAAGGGATTTGAAGCCTCTGCCAAGCCTGTTCCCTCAACAGGCTATAATATTGATGGGCTCCGAGGTAGCACACGGGAGACAGGTTCTAGGGAAAATGTTGTAAATAAAGACTCCTGATCTATGGAAGTTTGGGGAAGTACATTTTAATTTTGTGAATTACTAACATAGGTGAATTTTTATAATGTCTTTCCAAGTGTAAGCTTTGACTACAGATCAAATGCAAGCAGAAAGGCAGAGTCACACAGCTGCTGCTGAAGACAGCAACCGGAGAGATACAGCTGTGGCCCTGTGGCACCAGGAGCCTCTAGAATCTGAGAGTCATGAAAGGCTTCTCCCCAAGCCCCAGGAGAAGAGATGCCCTGCCAACGTCTGGATTCAGAACCCTCAGATTGGAAGGAAAGGAATTTCTATTGATTGAAGACACTCACTTGGTGATACTTTTCAGTAAACCTAGGAAACTCTATGCAAGCTGGTTAACCTTGGCCAGAGGTTATTCCTACCTGTAAACTCTCCAACATTATTTTGGCACCGCCTTTTGATTTCTTTAAAAGTTGCTTTAAATGTCAGGATTTGGTCCTTTATATTCTTGAGGATGAACTCCTATTTAGAGGTTCTAGAAAAGAAGCATTGCTTTGAGATGTTCTTCCCTTTCCAAGTCATAGGTAGTTTACTGGAAAAGTTAGAGAACTCTGATGTACTTTTCTGATGGAAGGTCGACTCATTTATCTGTGCATGGAATTTCAAGTCTTGTTCAGGGGTGATAAAGTTTAATTCCATTTCAACCCAGTCCCCAACTGTATACCTATGCATTCCCTATAAATGAACACATTCCCTATGAATGAATGGACACATTCCTTATGAATGGATGAATACCTTGCTCTGACCTGTTTACACAAAGAGTTCAACATTAGTGACTACAATTTCTGTTGTAATTAAACACAAAAGTGCGAAAAAGTCACTCAAGAGGGTAATTACAAAATGTCACATACAGCTTTATACCTTCTCAATGCTTTATCGCTACAAAAAACCAAACCAAAACAAAACAAAAACAAAAACAAAAAACAACAATAAAAAAAAAAAAACAAAACCAAAAACCCTCACTGAGATCAGAAAGACGCTATCCCTTTTCAAGCATGAATCATTTCCTACAAACACATCCACAGCCACAGTTGTTCTAGGTCCCCTTTGTCACTAAAAGTGATCTACCAAGTTGATGCCACAGAAATTCAATAGCCACGAGATTCCAAAAGAGACCAGGGAGAAGAATCTCTCAGAGGGGAGCGCTGTTGAGTCTGCTGCTGCAAGCTGTGGGCATTACAGAAAAACCTGGAAGGTGGAATTTACCCCTCTTCTTCCGCTGCTTTCTTGGTGCCCTTCAGCTTTACCTGCACCCGTGTTTGATCTCTTTTGTGTTCTGGTGGGTTACTGTTGGAGCTTGGATTGTCACTTACACTCAGCGACTGGCGTCTGTGGAGGTACATAATGGTGGAGGCTGAGAACAGGCAAGATTTGGTTGCTGATATGCTAAGAAAATGCTCAGGTCAGGAGAGCACTGCTAGGAAATTAGGCTAGTTGTTTTGGGCTTCCCATGGCATTGCCTCCGAGTCTTCTCGGCCTTTCTTAAACATGTTCAACAAGCAGGACATTGTTCAATCTCTTCCACTGTCAGCGTGTTGGACCTGGACTTCTCTTTCTCCAGACCACCTTCCTGCGGCACACATAGCCATTTCTGTTAGTGGTTATTCAAGGCATTGTAGGAAGCCAGTGGCTACCCAGGAAAGGCGGAGCAGAGCTGACAGTTGTTCGGTTAGTTTGGCTGGTGGAGATAGGCACACAGGAAGTGTCCTAGACCACAGTTTCCAGGCAACACAGTAGGTTCTTGGTGGCCTCCGTTTGTGTGTGTTCACAATAAGACCAGCACTGTGGGGAAACAGTGGCAATTTAATACTCTGTGAGCCCCCATGTGGAGGGCTCTGGGCCCAAGCATTTCAATAAGTCTCTGCTCCTCTTCCACCATCCACATAGGGAGCCAAAAGCAACAAACTGGCAAACACCAAGACTGAAGAGACTCTGGCAGCCTGCAGCTACCCGAGTCATGCTTGGCCATGGACTTCCCCAAGGACAGCGGGTTCTGATGAGAATCAGATGTGGCAATCCGAATTTCCCCAGCAGCTCTCTGTTCCCTGCCTAGCAACTGCCACTCTTTCTGGAAGCAGGCAGGACATGTTTGTGATGCTATACTGAATGGTTTGTTAGTGTGTGTGAGTTCTGCAGGTCTGGAATGCTCGCTTTTTATCACCACTGGATGTAATAGAGTTCAAGGCCAGAAAATAACACCAAGTGATGTCTTCACTCCTTTGCCTTAGTCACTGTTTAGATGCCACCTTTCAATTAGATTAAGTCTTTTCATGGTCTAATGTAAATTTTGTATGTTTTCTTCGAGGCCCAGGCCAGGTTTTGTTGTCTTTGTAAGCTCCTTAAATGACTGGAAGAATTAGTTTATTAACAAGGTACGTCATCAGTTTGTCGGGCTCCTGGTCAATTTTTATTACTTCTGTAACTTTTACCAGAATTCAGCTTATTAAAATTAGATGTGAGGAGGGATCCAATTTATTAAACACTTAGGTATAATGTTACTTTTGCTTCATAAATTCCAATGGAGTGAGGGTCGTTCTGTGATTTCCAGGCGGTGGAGGGACATCTCTGGTCATCCTGGCTGCTGTCTGTTGCTGGGGGTGAGGGTAAAAAGTGTTCCTCTTTAGGCTCTGGTCACCAGGTCAACGAAGGGTTAACCTGAATGTCCATCACAGGGTTTTGCCATTATGTTAGACCTAGTGCAAATATAGTTTTAAAGATAATATTTTTAGTTATTCTTAGATAACTTCATACATTTACACAGTGTGTTTTGATTGGATCCACCAAGTCCCCATCCAATTCTAGCCAAAGGCCCCCCAATATGTTCCCCTCTCACCTGTATGCCCTCTCCTTAAAAAAAAAAAAAAACAAAAAACCAGAACCCAGTGAGTCTAATTAATGTATCTCCTGGTGTGCTTCTGATGAACTGTTTCATTAACCAAAGTGAATGCCTGGATCTTTTCTCACGTGTTTTGGTTTGAAGACTGTTTTGTGAAATGCTAGGACAGTGGCTTCCGATCCAGGTGCTCAGAGCATCCTTCCCCACCTGTTTCCCCCGAGGTGATATCTGTCCTCCCTCCATGAGACACACGTTTCTTGGAAACAGCAAATAGATGATTCTTACTTTTTGATCCAATCTGCTAGTCTGCGCCTTGTGACTGAGGAATGGAGGCTGTCACTGTTCAGTTACTATTGAAACATTTGTTTTGATTCCTGTCACTTTGTAGCCGGTAGTGCCTCCTCCTCCTTCCCTCTCTTGCTTAACTGTTATCTTAGTGTGCTTTGTTCTCTCCTGTGACCTCGTGGATTATTTGGTTTTTCTCTTTAATCTGCTGGATTTTTCCCCCAAGTATTTTCTGTAGCAATGGCTCAGTGCTCACAAATTCCTTTAGCTTATTTTGATTTTTCCTTCCATCATCACACAGACAGCTTTGCTGGGTTCAAAAGTCTGGGCTGGCGGTTGTTATCTTCCTGAATTAGAAATACACCTATCCAGACCCTCCTGGAGTTTGAAGTTTCTGTTGCCTAACCTGTTGTTATTCTGCTAGGTCTCTCTTTATATGTGATTTTGTGTTTCTCTCTTACCACTCTCAATGTACCTTCTTTGTTCTGTATAGTGAGTGCTTTAATTTTAATTTTGACGTGGGGTGGTTCTTCTATGATCTGGTTACTTTAAGTATTTCCCATGTTCATGTGGGGCCTGGAAGTGATACAATGTGTGGTTCAGAAAATCCTCAGAGCAGAAACTCAGGGTGCTGGGCTCAAACTCTCTAGTTTCTCTGAGTAGAATACTAACTTTGAGAGGAACCATAGTTGCTGGATATCACCACTGTGCAAATGGTTTACTAGTTGACCAATAACAGTGGCCCCTTTGATTTCAGTAGCTGTTGGAGAACAAACAACCCCAAACACTGTGATGTATGTTCAGATTTTAATTAATAAGATTAGAGGTAGGGTGTCCATAGGGAAGGATTAAATATTGGATTGAAAGTGAAGAAAATGAGGAGGAGGAAGTTGAGATTTTCCTAGCATCGCCAGGTTTTAGAGATTCTTTTACTCATGGAATGTTATCACTGAGAGTAGAAAGGAGAAGAGGGTGAGAATGGAAGAGAGAAAAACTCGGGAGCAGTTTGGGGGAGGCTGAGGTGAGCTTTAGAACAAACCGGATCGCAAACAATGGCCCTACACCCCAACTGAACGGCATACAAACAAAACCCAAACCACCATGAGACATATAAGCAAGAATTGAAATTAAATGCTGAAAGACATAAAATAAAGACATGTGTGCATCGACTTGAAAAGTGGAGCGCTTAGGTTTCTATGCTGCCTCGGGCTCCCTGTGGTGTATGAGGGCAGGGGGCTTGTGCATGACTGGGGGTTTTGGTCTCTGAAGCCTCAGTACGTTTGGGTTCTGGCATGTGTGGGAGGGGGGTTGAAAGTCTTTTCTGGTGTTTCCTGTGGACCTTAAAACGTGCTGTGACCTCTTCTGGTCCTGAAATAAGTGTGTGTGTGTGTGTGTGTGTGTGTGTGTGTGTGTGTGTGTGTATGTGAAGCAGTGCTTCTCGCAGTTTCTGCTACTCTTTCCTGGGCAGACTGATTTGGAAGGGAAGTGGACTGGTGTGGAAGGGACCGTGATTCTCAGCTTTTGTGCTGTCTTTTCTGCAGAGATCTCCACTGGGTTAGTAAGTTCATTATAAACCTTATCTCTTGCAGGATAAGAGCTGTGTGGATTGTCTTTGCTGTTTCCTATCATTAGGTACCAGTGATGAGGCTTCTGGTCAATCCTTTCACCCAGAAGACCCAGAGCACCTCTGTATCCCTCACAGGTCTCTCTAATTGAACTTAAGGCCCAATCAACAAAAGGGAAATCATTCCTAGAACTGGAAATCTAGCCAACCACCCAGGGCTACTAAAGCAATAGATTTGGGGGAAAGACCTACAACTAACACTTACCTAACTACCTTTTCTACTTTGGCCTCTATATCCACAGGTAAGTGTAATCTTCACCCTTCATCAAAGAAACTTCTCTTAGCAACAGATGGAGACCATCACAGAAAACCACAACCAATCAAAACGTAGAGTTGTGGAGTCCAGTCCCAATGAATATATCTGCAAAACAGTTCTTACAGCCACGGGAACATTGTGGCGGGGTGGGAGAAAGTGTTAAGAGCCAGAGGACTGGGGGGTTTTCTGTGAGGTAGGGTCTCCTAGGAATGTTAGAAGCTATTCCCATTAAGTCTTACCCCTATGACTGCCTAAGAAGAGCCAAAGGAGGACAGCAATAGACGTGCTAACAAGGACAGTGGGAAGACCTTCAGGCCTTAGCTCTACACCAAGAACTCCAGGCAACTAAAGAATGCCGAGAGTTGGAAAAATAGTCTTCCCCAGGGAAAAGCACACCAATTGGTTATCCAACACCAAATAGTCAGGCCTGCACACATACATGTAAGTAATCTTATACAGAATGAGCTGGTTGTGTGTGTATATGTATATATACACACACATATATATATATATACATATATATATTATACATATATGCACACACACATATATGCAGGTAACAACAATTAATGAAAAAAAATACTATAAGTTTGAAAGAGCAAGTAGGACTATATGGGAAGGTTTAGAGCAGTGTCCTCAACCTTCCCGATGCTGCGGAGACCCTTTCATACAGTTCCTCATGGTGTAGTGACCCCCATCATAAAATTATTTTTGTTGTACTTTGTAACTATAACTCCGTCACTTTGTAATTGTAATGTAATTACCCCTGCTTTCTGATGGTGTTAGGCAACCCCTGTGAAAGGGTCGTTTGGTCCCCAAAGGAGTCAAGACCCACAGGCTGAGAATCAGTGGTTTAGAGGCTAAAGAGGGTGGGAAAGTAATGTAATTCTATCATAATAATATCAGAAATAAAATAAAACCAAGAGAACCAACATTAATTCATCTGGAACGTATTAAATATTTGCTTTAGGCAGAGTTAAAGCCCCAACAATTACAAAAAATAAGATCAGCAAGATTGACAAACTTTCAGCTAAATTAAACAAAATATACACAGAGAAGACAGAAATTAATAAAATTAGGGATGAAAAGAGAAACAACGTAATAGACAGTGAGGAAATTCAGAGAATTGCAGGGACATATTTTAATAATTATATTACAGTAGACTGGAAAATCTAAAGGAAATGGATGACCTTCTAGATATATTGAGGAAAGTCATTTATGTAAAAAACCCCTTAGCAACCAGTGAGATAGAAGTAATTAAAATCTCCCAACACAAAATCCCAGGGCCAGATCTCCACAGGGGAGAATTCTACCATACCACCGAAGAATAGCCCAGTGTTCCTCAGATTAGTCTGTAAAATAGAAAAGGAAGAAATTATCTTTACAAAGCTAGTAGTACTATCCTGATATCAAAGTCTGACAAAGTTAAGAGAAAGGAAGGAAGGAAGGAAGGAAAGAAGGAAGGAAGGAAGGAAGGAAGGAAGGAGGGAAGAAACAGGCAAATCTCTGAAGAGGATGTCAAAAAGATTATCCACCATGATCAAATTGGCTTCATACCAGAGATACAAGGATGGTTCAACATCCATAAATCAATAAATGTAATTTAGTACATAAGCATATTTAAGAGCAGAAGCCACAGTCATTTCGATGGCTGTACATAAGGCTTTTGACAAAATCCAGCATCACTTTGGGATAAAATTCTGCAGAATCTAGTGATATAGTGAACATAATAAAGGCAGTACAGCAAGGACACAGCTTACATCGTGTTAAATGAGAAAACGTCAAGAGATTTTCACTCGAATCAAGCATGAGACAAAGATGTCTCCCCTCCCCCCACCTACCTATTCAGTATAGCGTTTGCAACGATAGCTTGAGGAATAAGACAAATGAAGGAGATTATTGGAATGTAAACTAGAAAAGTACCCTAGAGACTTGAACAGAAAACTCTTATAATTACTAAGCACAGCCTAGAAATAATCCAGCAAAGCAGCAGGATAGAAATGAACACACAAACACCAGCAGCTTTGCTATATAATAAATCAAATGCTCCAAGAGATAAATCAGGGAAACAATCCCATTTACAACAGAAAAAAAAAAAACTTTGAATAAAGAAAGTAAAAAACTTGTGTAAAAAAAAACTTGAAGACCTGGGGGTGGGGGGGGGGGGGGAGATTGAAGATACCAGGAAGACCTCCTCTGCTCTTAGGTAGGTAGATTTAATGTTTGAGGCGAGCCTATCAAGAGCAATTTATACATTCAGTGCAATACTCATCAAAATTTCAGTGTAATTCTTCACAGAACTTGAAGAGAACTTAATTTCACTTGGAAACACAAGGAACTCTTAGGACCTCTGGAAGAGCAGTCAGTGCTCTTATCTGCTGAGCCATCTCTCCAGCCCCATTTTTTGTTTTTGTTTTTAAAATCAAAATTATGATAGATATTCTAGATATTCACAGTGACCTTGGCCTGAGCCTGGAAAGCCATGTGAGTTAGCAGTGACCCCCACATAGAAACTGTGATATCAACAGGGGCTCATAGTGATCCTGGACTCTGCCTGGGAGGACTGCAGGTTCACAGTTAACTGTGAACACAGTCGCTGAGCCTGGGAGAACCATAGTGTTCACAGTGATCGGTCCCTGAGCTTTGAGAGGTCATTCTGATTTAGTCATATGGTGTACTGGCTGGTTTTGTGTGTCAACTTGACACAAGCTGGAGTTATCACAGAGAAAGGAGTTTCAGTTGAGAAAATGCCTCCATGAGATCCAGCGGTAAGGCATTTTCTCAATTAGTGATCAAGAGGGGAGGGCCCCTTGTGGGTGGTAGTCCTGGGTTCTATAAGAAAGCAGGCTGAGCAAGCCAGGGCAAGCAAGCCAGTAAGTAGCATCCCTCCATGGCCTGTGCATCAGCTCCTGCTTCCTGACCTACTTGAGTTCCAGTCCTGACTTCCTCTGGTGATGAACAGCAATGTGGAAGTGTAAGCTAAATAAACCCTTTCCTCCCCAACTTGTTTCTTGGTTACGATGTTTTGTGCAGGAATAGAAACCCTGACTAAGACATATGGCAATAATCCGAAGAGGACAATGTCCCACAGTGTCCCAGGGGGACCCATTCTTTGCAGTGATCTCACCTGGAACTGATCTTTGGAACTGTACATAGCACTCAGTGACCCTGAACATAGCTTGGGAGGGGGATTTGGCACTGAGCCTGGGAAGGGATGTAGGTTCACTTCGATACCACACTGTGACGGGGAGATCAATTCCAGTGCACAGTGAGCAAACATAGCCTGGCAGAACAGTCTAGTTTCCAGTGAGCTGACTCAGAGCCTGAGAGGCCACGTGGCTTTACAACGACATGTCACTGGACCTGGAGACAATGAGATTCACTGGGAGCTGGCATTGAGCCTGGGAGATCTCAGAGCTCACAGTGAACTGGCAGCACGAGCCTGGGATACCCACAGGTTTGTTGTCATCTGACAGTGAGTTTAGGGGTCACAGTACTTCACAATGAATGGTCCCTGCATCTGTGTGGTGGTTTGAAAGAAAAATGTCTACCACAGGCTCAGAATGTGATCAGTTAGTACTCGGTTTGTGCTATTGTTTGGGGAAGGCCTAGGTATAACCTTATTGGAGGAGGTGGGACGGGATTTGAGATTTTGTACTCTTCCAGTTTGCTGTCTGTCTCATGTTTGCAGGTAAGGATGTGAGCTCTCAGCTTCCTGCTCTAGCTGCCATGCCTACCTGCTGCTATTACTCCTAGCCATGGTGTACTCTTCTTCTTCTGTAACGATATGCACAAGTATACTCGTCCATCTCTAAGTTGCATTGGAAATGGTGTATCATCATAGCAACAGAAGAGTAATTCTTATAGTCTGGGAAGCCATGCAGGTTTACAATGATTTATAATTGAGTCTGAGAGGCAACACAGAATCCTAGTGACCTGGAACTGATCCCGGGGGGTGCAAGGGCTACATGGTTTTCAGTGTCATGGTTTCACCAGACACTGAGCCTAGGAGGTCAATTCCGGCTTACAGTGATCTCACACAGAGCTGGAGACTCCTGGGTGGGGACTCACACTGTACCAGCACCGAGCTCGGAGGCCAGTAGTTTTCAAAGTGCACCAACAAGAGATTGGGATGCCCTTGAGGTTTACAATGAACCCACACTACCTTGGAGGCCATGTGGTGTTATCAGTGACTCAGCGCTGAGCCCTTGAAACCATACAGAGTCACAGCTGACACTGAGCTTGGAATGCAACACTTGTGTGCAGTAACTAGCACATTGTTTGGTATTCCTTGAGGGTTCACATTATCTAGACACTGAACCTGGGAGGCCAGTGCATGTTCCCATTGATGCAGCATTGAGCCTAGGAGGACAGAGCATGTTCCCATTGGTGCAGCATTGAGCCTGGGAGGACAGAGCATGTTCACACTGATGCAGAGTTGAGCCTGGGAGGCCAGTGCATGTTCACACTGAGGTTAGAGTTCAGCCTAGGAGGTTTGTGCAGGGTCACAGTGGACAGGACCGGAGCCTGTGGGGGGAATTCTGATTCATTCACACTGACCTAGTGAAGAATGACCAGTTAGAAGGATTCCTGACAGGTAGACAGGGAAAGGAGCCACAGATAAATTGTAAAGATTTAAAATTTCTGGATTCTTTGTTACCCTCAGACAAAGCTGAGCTTTTTTCCCCTAACAGCAAGACTGTCCCTTCCATTTCACTGGTCCAGACTGATTCAGACATGTTCAAGGCCAGTTGTGAACATGCCTAAGACTGCATGAAGCTGTGGGCCCATTAGAATTCTTTTCTTTGTTGAAGCACACCAATCTAAAATTGAAAAGGGGCCTTATCATCCACAACTAAAACCACTTACTCAGGCCTCCTTGGGATGCTGCGGGTTTGTTTTCTCAATCCCCCCACTCTCTCTGCAGTCTCTCTCTCTCTCTCTCTCTCTCTCTCTCTCTCTCTCTCTCTCTCTCTCTCCTTTTATTGTTGCGAGTCATTTTATCCCTTAGAGCTATTAGCTAATACTATTTCCAGAGAAATCCATAGATTAATTCAAATAATAGCCATGTATGGTTTTCCTCAGTACTTAGTTGCTTCAGACTGAAGCTTTTTTCTGAACACTAACTGCCCTTAGTTTATGATAATGCGACAGATGTGCTGATAGAGTGTAAAGAACCTATGGGTGAAGTGGGCTTTTCCCAAGGCATTAGGTCCTCAGATGAACAAGTACGTCCAGGTCACTGCACGCAGCTCCTTCCACATTCATCTCCTGACAGTGGAAAGGGATGGGTTTATGTCAACACAGCCAATTGTGGGCTTTCACTGAGGTGCAATATACAGATAGCTCTCCTGGAAACCAGAGTCTGCATGCTCCCAAAGCATTATACAACCAAAGAGAGAGTGCACCAAAGTGGGAGCAGGGTACCTGGTAACAGGCAAAGTTTGTTGCCTGTTACTGCTTGCTGCATGAGAGTCTTTCTGCATTTGGCTTCTTTAATAGGCAGAGAGAATGAGGCTGATTCAGACACCTAGGGAGCAACATTTTGGGAACATCATCCAGGATGTCTTTGTAGGACCTAACAGGTTCAGTACAGACCAAGCCAAATCGTGAAAAGAACATGAAGGTGTGGCCACTGGTGGGTAGTACCCCTCCCTTATCACGGAATTAGGGAGTCCCCCAGCATGCTCTAGGCAACATGGACACTTCAGGGTGAACGGCCTTATCTCTCCCTTCTCTTTGACAGGGAGATTCTTTTAGAGTTTAACTATAACCCTGATGTTAGAATGAGAGACAGAAACCTCCTGCGCAAATCACCCCTTCGAGCCAAGGCCCGGGGCTCTTAGAGTTAATTATGGATCTCTGGCTCCATGGAGACCTCATGAGTTTTACTCCTGATGAGATTGAGGTTTTCACCTTTATCCTATTATATTAAATCATAACTATCTCTGATTAGCAGTGGGATTTTTTTCCAGTGCTTTAGCCACTTGGTAACTGTATTAGTCAGGGTTCTCTATAGGAACAGAACAGATAGAATGTATATGAATGTGTGTGTGTATGTATACATATATGCATATGATGTATATGTGTATACCTATATGTGTATATATCCATATACATCTACATTAGATATTATTAAATTCCATTAAGATAGTACCAACAGTAGTCTCAGGACCTGGGAGTTTCCTGGTCTTTTGATGTAGATGTCTTGGCAGCTGGAGGCATCCCATAGTGGCCATCTTACACTGAAGAGGCTGACGGTCTCTTAGTGGCTAAGTCCCCAAGCCTGGTTGCCTCTGCTGTCTCCATCTGAAGCTGAAAACTTGTAAGGTTCCTGGGGAGGTGCTGGTCCTGAGTCAGTGAAGGAAGCCTGGAAACGCTGGTGTCAGCCAAGGAATCAGGAGCAGAGCAGGGCAGCCCATCTTGGCTGCAGAGGGGACAGCTGAGCAGGTCAAAGAAACAATCTTCCTCGGCTACCCTCTTTTTTTTTTTAACTTGGACTGCTACCGGACGGTGCAGCCCACATTCACAGCGGGTCCTCCTCCATCAGTTGGGACAATCAGAATAATTCTTTAGTTGCTGAGCCTCTCTCAAGTGAGTCTAATCCGTGGCAGGTTGACGTTAAAACTGCAGAAACCTAGATGGCAGTCCTTGTGAATAGAGATTAGCTAGCTCCCCCTACTGGCCTAAAACTAAAAATCATAGAGATGATGAAGGTAAAGTAAAATCAGAAAACTCTTGGCCCTAAGGATCTGGAGAATTTTTTGCATGATATAAAGTGATCCTCAGAGACTCCTTCATCAGGATTGGCTTACTCAGCCTAGTTCCAACTGGGTGTAACCGAGAGACAGTGCGTAGGTCTAGGAGTAATTGCCCAGTTCGTAGGCTGTGCTCCACAATTCGTAGGATACCTAAGTACGGAATTAGATCAATTTACAAAGATTGCTTGAAAGGTTTGGAAGGTTAAAAAAAAAATGTGGCTAGGCTATCCCTCTTCGGAGTCCTGAAACCCAAAAAATTATTCTTGTGCGCCCTCTTGTGTTTTATGTTCCTTATGACACAGGGACATTCTAAATGCTAAGAGAGACTTGAGTCTGACTGACAGCTCTTTATAAATCAGACCCTCATGTTGGAGAGACCAAAAGTTACTCTTAAGACTTGTCAAAACCAAAACACAGATACCTTATCTGCCAGAGGAGGAAGGGGACCTCTCTACTCCTTCGAGGAGATTCTCATGGAGAGCTAAGAAGCCAGTCCCGAGATCTCTCGGATCAACCCCTGGAAACCCCTAGTCTGTTATCCTTGACCCCCAGTGCCTGCCTCCGCTTTCCAAAGTAGACGGAAGTTCCTTTGTGAAAGAAGGAATTTGATATTCAGGATATGTGACAGCCGCTGGCTTTGATGTGCTCGAGTTAGGATCCAGAAACTCAAGGGTTCAACTAGCTGGCTTATCATTCTCATGCAAGCCCCAGAGCAGAGTCATGAAAAAGAGGCCACATTTAGATAGATTCCAATACCGTACCTCATCCCCCATGCCCGCCTAGCTAGGAAGGAAAGAAGTCTCCTAAGTAAAGCTGGGACTCTTGAAACTTTTTGCCTCCCTCAAGTGTCTGTAATCCCATATGCTGTGCATCAGATAGTGAATGATCCCATGACAAAGGGATATAGGATGGTTGACTCCAAGGCCAAGAGAGCTGCCTTGGCTCACACAGAATATCTGATATCCAGATGGAATTCTTGTTTTTGTTGTTGTTTGTTTTTATTATTGGATGTTTTCTTTATTTACATTTCAAATGTTATCCCCTTTCTAGGTCTTCCCTCTGGCAACACCCTATCCCATCTCTCCTCCCCTTTCCTCTATGAGGATGCTCACTCACCCATCCACTCCCTTCTTCCTGCCCTGGCATCCCCTACACTGGGGCATCAAACCCCCACAGAACCAAGGGCCACTCCTCCCACTGATGTCCAACAAAGCCATCCTCTGCCACATACATGGCCAGAGCCATGGGTCCCTCCATGTATACTCTTTAGTTGGTGGTTCAATCCCTGGGAACTCTGGGGTCTGGCTGGTTGACACTATTGCTTCCCCAACAGGGATACAAACTCCCTTAGCTCCTTCAGTCCCTTCTCCAAATCCTGCATCAGGGACTCCCCTCCCTCAGTCCAATGGTTGGCTTTGAGCATCTGCCTCTGTATTTGTCAGGCTCTGCCTGAGCCTCTCATGAGATAGCTATATCAGACTCCTGTCAGCAAGCACTTCCTGGCATCCACAATAGCGTCTGGGTTTGGTGGCTGTATATGGTATGGATCCCCAGGTGGAGCAGGCTCTGGATGGCCTTTCCTTCAGTCTCTGCTCCACACTTTGTCTCCATTTTTCCTCCTGTGAGTATTTTGTTCTTTCTTCTAAGAAACACTGAAGCATCCATACTTTGGTCTTCCTTCTTCTTGAGCTTCATGTGGTCTGTGAATTGAATTTTGGGTATTCCGAATTTTGGGCTAATATCCACTTATCAGTGAGTGCATAGCATGTGTGTTCTTTTGTGACTGGGTTACCTCACTCAGGATGATATTTTCAAGGTCCATCCATTTGCCTAAGAATTTCATGAAGTCATTGTTTTTAATAACTGAGTAGTATTCCATTGTGTAAATGTACCACATTTTCTGTATCCATTCTTCTAAAAAGACTCAAGTATTCCTCAAAAGAAGTGGCCTTTGTCTCTAAGATCAGGAGTCTCCTGGATCCTGGAGGATGGTGGCTAATAAACCCAACGAGTAGCTGTTTCCACCATAAAGCCCAAACCATAAGGTGCCTATATCAGACTTATCAGCTTGGACAAGAAAGCACAATTCTTTTGGCAAAAGGGCAGGACCTAGAAGAGATAGTCCAATAGGTAACAAATGTTAGGACAAGAATCCCTCAAACAAGGATTCCTACTCTAAGGAAGGCCGGCAATGGGGTTTCACTCACTTGACTGGTAGACATAATTCCAATTATATCCCAATCCTGGTAGACACTTTTTTCTATGACTTTCCTGTGCAAAACTGCAAAACCCACAGAGGCAACTAGGGTGTTGCTGTCCAAAATAGTCCCCAGATTTGTTCTACCTTGAAAGTTCCCAGAGTGACAATGGGCCTACTTCCAAGTAGAAATAACTCAGGGTTTGACTAAAGACTTGAGAATTCAATGTCATCTATATTGGTCTTGGCAGCCCCAGTTATCTGTAAAAGAGAGGAAAATATTAGCAATCTTTTGAATAGATACCCAAAGAAATTAATCCATGAGATTCAATCTCCAGGGGTTAAAATAATCAGGGAAATTGGTAGGCATCTAGAGATTGCAAGACAGTTAGAATGGACCACTTCAGAAGAGAGATGCTCCTTAGAAAAGACCTCCCTGTCTGGGATAGGATATAAAGTTGGCTTGGTATTCTGGCAGGAAGGGAAAGACTAGAATACTTTGACTGAGGAAAATTTAGGATTAAAAGCAGATCTTCCAGGAATATGCTTCTACCATGACCCAAGTGACAGCTTGTGTGCAGGCTCAGTAAAGATCTGCTAGACATGTTTGTTCAAGTGGGATCTGAGCTGATTCTAGGCCAATGACCTGGCCTGATTGCTGAGGAGACTTATCACTAGTTATGGGACACTTCTGCCCTGGAAAACAGCCTCTCACGACAGTAATGTAACATCCTAGGCTCTTACCATCCATGTTCCCAAAATGAGTGGGGTGATTAGATTCCATTTTAAACTCACATATTATTCAAAGCATTTGTGTTGTACCCAAGGGATGTCACTAGGGAATTCTATAACACAACCAGGTGGGCTTCATTTTTCCTTTCAGATTGTTAATTTGAGAATGGCATCTGGCTTTACCCCCAACAAGAGTAGGACCCTAATTTTACCCAGTCATGTACTCTGATGTCTACTCCCATCAAGAATTATGTCTGCCATATATTGGTGGGAGGGAGCAGTCAATGACACCATCACTCTCATGACTTTGTATGTTTCTAAGCATTCTGTCTACCTTGCAGGGCTCGGGTCTATGGTTCAGCCAGTTGCAGTGACATTTCACCTTGTTAAACGAGACTTACGGTAAGTTAATCATTTTGAAGAATTCTCACTGACCTTGTCCTTGTATGCTCTTCTTGATGTTGTGGTAGAAGAAACCCAAGTACCTGATGTTTGACTTAAACTAACCAACCAGAAGCTTCTCTGGTTCTTGAGCCAAATGGCCTTCTTCACAGTGCACAGCTTGCAGAGCATGATTGTGGCAAAGCTATCATCAACCTCACTGACATCTCTTACAAAGCATATGTGGTAGTTTGACTAGAAATGGTCCCCATAGATTCATGTGTTTGAATGCTTAGCCATACAGAGTGAGTGGCACTATCAGGAGGTGTGGCCTCTTTGGAAGTAGTGTGTCACTGTGAGGTCAAGGGCTTTATGTCCAAGCTAAGCCCAATGTGGCATGCAGTCCCCTTCTGCTGTCTTCCAATCAAGATGTAGAACTCTCAGCTCCTTCTCCAGTACCATGTCTGCCTGGATGCTGCCATGCTTCTTGCCATGATGATAATGGACTGAACCTCTGAAACTGTGAGCCAACCCTAATTAAATGTTGTCCCTTTATAAGAGTTGCCTTGGTCATGGTGTCTCTTCACTGCAATGAAACCCTAAGACAGGGCACAAAGGGTTCCTTGGGTGGTTTTCTTACTTGCTTCCTTCTTTTAAGAAGGGCAAAACTGTCCCAGCTGTCTTCCTAGCCACCTTCTCAATGGAAATCATACGAAAGTCTCACTTTATGTACATCGCATTTGCTACCTTGCCATTACACACCTTAGAGAGACATGCTACTGCCAGACTGCTCTCTACTCTGCATCTCTGATATCAACTAACTTTTTATGGTGGTTCCCTTAGAGTAACTTTCCTTGGAGGCCCATTGACTGCTGCCTCTTCTTGTGTCCCTCTTGCCCAGCTCACAGCAGTGGGAAGAGTCTGCATGCAACACCTAATAGGAATCAAAGTGAGCTACGAAAACAAAGGACCAGGAGTTAGACAGATCCCTGACAGGTAAACAGATAGGGGAGGGGGCAGAGGAGAAACAGTGAAGATGGCAAACTTCCAACTTCTTTCTCACCTTTCTTACTTAAGGCTAAGTCCTAGTGGACTTTTAATTTTCTCTCTCCCGACTGGCAGGGCCCCAGTCCAGAAATGCTTAAGGCCAGTCTTAAACATGTCTCAGCTTGCATGAAGCCCTTATACAGCTCCCTCTTATTGGTTAAGGTGACCAGTCCAAGATTAAGGGACCTGCCCTGTATCATTGAACGCATTTAAAGTATGCAGGCCTCCCAGGGTGCTTGAATTTCAGTTTCTGATTCTCCTCTCCCCTTGTGATATCTTCCTGCCCGTATGCTTTGCTGTAAATGAACACCCCTTCATACTTAGCGATCTGTTGTTTGTTGCTGCCTGCTTCATGAGACCCTCCCTGTCTCTCCTTTGCTATCATTTATTTTATGCATATAGATGCTTAACCTGCATGGGTGTATGTGCACCCCTTTCATGCCCACAGAAGCTAGAAGAAAGCATCAGATCCCCTGGAACTAGAGTTACAAACAGTTGTGAGCTACCATGTGGGTACCTGGGATTGAACCTGGGTCTTCTGGAAAAGTAGCCAGTGCTCTTAATCCCTGAGTCATTTCTCTAGATCTCCCCCTTTCTTTTTAATATTCCCAAAGAGTGGGCTGTATGTATAGTTTGTTAATATTTTTGTTAATTATTTGAGCATTTCACATAATGTATTTTGATGATATTCACCTCCTCTCCATGCTCCATGAAAATCTGTCCTCTCCACAAAAAAATGAGTTTCCCTCTCAATTTTTCTTTAAAGAAGCCATTCAACCCAGTTTGTGTTGGCCAGCTCCTCTTAGGAATGTGTTGCCCAACTACTTTGGGCCTTGGGAGACAATACAGATTCACAGTGCCTTGGTATTGAGCCCCAAAGACCATGTAGCATCACAGTGACTGGAAACTAAGCCTAAAAGAGCATGTAAGATCACAGTGACTAGGGACTGACCTTATTAGGTCAATTCTGACTCACAGTTACCAGGTATGGAATCTGCGAGGCCCATCTGAGGTCATAGAGTACTGACACTGGACCTGGAGGCTACCAAGTTTGAAACTGGCAAGGGATTGAGAGAATTTGGGGGTTCACAGTGAACTGACATTGAACCTGAGAGGCATTATATGTTTACACTTACCTCACATGGAGCCTTGGTTCACAATGATCAGATGACATTAAGCATTGGACACTTACATGCCACTATGTGAGTTCACAGTGAATGGCACAGACTCTGGTATGACATGTGGGTTTAGAGTGTTTAGGTACTGAGCCTGTAAGGCTCACACAGTTCATAGTGACATGCTATGGACCCTGGGATGATGCAGGTTGATAATGACCAGCTTTGAGCCTGGGAGACTATGTCAGTTCACACTCATATGGCACCGAATCCTTAAGACCTATATATCTCATAGTGACCCAACACAGAGTTTGGTAAGCAAAGTGACTTGAGACTAGCCCTGGGAGGCTGTTGTGGCTCACACTATCCTGGCATGAGAAACTATGTGACTAATAGCCTGAGAAGTCTCTTTAGTCTCACAGTGACAGACTTCTAGCCTAGTAGTCCATGAGGGTTTATAGTGTCCGGGTAGTAAACTTGGGAGGACCATCTGGTTTACATGGCGTGACACTGAGTCTAGTAGTATAAGGTTAGCACTGAGCCTGAGAAGCATGGATTCACCTTGTACTAAGCATGGGAGACCATGTAGATCCATAGTGATCCAGCACTGCATTTGGGATAGATGTGGATTTATAGTCACTGGCAGAGTCTGGGATGCTACATAAGCTTAGTGTCCTGGAACTGAGCTTAGAAGCCATTCTGGTTGATAGTGACCAGGCACCGAGTCTGGATGGCCCATGTGGTTCACAAGGATATGCCATGCATGTTCACAGTGACTCAGCACTCAGCCCATGGGATCACACGGATCCAGTATTAGGCTCGAGAAGCCATGAAGCCTCACGGTGACCCCTGCAATGAGACTGTGACATCAACTCATACTCACAGTGCCTGGCACTGAGCTTGGGTGACCCACACACATTCACAGTCACTGGCCACTGAGCCAGGAGGCCACACAGTTCTAAACTGACCTGGCAGTGTGCCTGTGAGGCCATATGATGTGGCTTCACTGTCATTCAGCTCCCAGATTGGTAAGCTGCTTGGGTTCACAGTAACCCAGAACTGAGCCTTTGAGGCTTCCTCCATTCATAGTCATCTGACCCTGAATATGGGGAACCATGCTTTGTCAAAGTGGATAGTACTAAGCTGGCAGGTCATGCAGTTTCACAGGGAGCTGGCATTGCGTTTGCAAGAGACCTGTGTGGGTTCATGGTGACCGGGCACTGCACCTATGAAACACGTGCCATTCCATGGCGAGACCAAATTAAGATTGTGCGATCAATTTACACTCACAGTGATCTGGCACAGAAACTGGTAGGCCCAACACATGTTCACAGTCACTCAGTGTTGAGCCAGGAGGTCACACAGGTTCAAAATGATTGGGCACCAAACCTGGGAGGCCCTGGGCTTAAATGTTACTGAGCCTCAGGAACCCTCAGGAGGCCCAAAGTGACTTGGCACTGGGTTCACAGTAACCTGACAGGGAGATTTTGAGTCCGTGCTGGTTCATAGTAGTTGAACAGTGACCAGGTAGGCTACTGGCATTTATAGATACTGGCATAAAACTTGATAAGTCTGTGCATATTCACAGTGATCTGTGACTGAGCCTTCGGGCTGAGTGGCTTACCAGTGACTTTCTGCTTAAGCTGCATTGTGAGTTCAGGCAAACAGTGTCCTGGAACTGTGCCTAGGAGAACCATGCAGGTTCACAGCACTGAGCTTTGGAGGCCCAAGGTGTTCACTGTGATCCAGTGTTGAGCCTGGGAGCATATAAGGGTTCTCAGTGAGCTTGCACTGAGCCTGGGAGGACATTCTATTGACAGTGACAGAGTACTGGGTATAGGAGGCCCTGTAGATCACAGTGGCTTGACATTAATTTCAGCAGGCAGCACTGATTCACACTGATCAGGATCATCAGAAGCCCATGTAGGGTCACAGTGACCTGGCCCAGAGCTTCAGTAGCCAATGTGTCTTGTCACCGAGCATGGGAGACATGGGTTTCAGGGTCCCAGCATGAGTGTGTAAGGCCATAGGGCTTCACAGTCACAGTCACTGAGCCTGAAGGCTTTGTGGGATCAAATGCTGAGCCCTGTGGGTTAAGTCTCGGGCTTCTAGAAGCATTGTTTCTTGGTATGTTCAGAGAAGCCTCTTTACTGATAGTGAATAAAGCACACTGAGTCTTATGGAAAGACTATTTATAACAGAGCCACCCTCTGAGGTCTATCTAGGAAACTCCTTTCAAGGATCAAAAAAGGAAGCATGTTCACTTGCTTCTGGCTGGCTTTCTTGATAGCTACAATAGGCTACTTTTCCATTTGTCAATACTGTGTTCATACACAGTGAGAAATGAAGGCTGTGCATAGAAAACCATCGAAGAGAACCCTTTAAAATATGGTGATAAGAATGCTAAAATGTAGCGCTCCAGAATTGATGGCTTCTGGAGGGGGCTCCGGTAATGAAGAACTCAGTTTCCTTTAAGGGGCTAGCCCCTGGGAGTTTGATCATGCTCCAGTGTATGTATGGGTAACACAAATTGGATTTTTCCCCTTTTCTTCTTTTATTGGGGTGGGGTGGAGGTGGAGTCTCCTAGGTTGGGGCAGACCTGGGAGGTCTGGGAAGTGGGGGTGCTTGGGGTTCATGATGTGAAATTCCTTAATAATCAATAAAAATACTATGAAAGAAAGCAAGAAACAAAGGCTGCTTGCACAGCAAGTGTTTGCCTATCGGTTAGAACTTCGTCTATTTAACTTCTTTTATGGAGAGTAAGTAGTGCCACCCATCTTCAGTTTCTAGGAGCATGGCTTGTTGAAGTCAACAAAAAAGCCTCCTTCACTTTGTGGCAATGGGTGGTAAACCCAGGACCTCTGGAATCCTGGGCAACTGCTCTTCCACTGAGCCACACCCAGATCAAGCACTCCACCCTGCTGTCTTTCTGTTTCTGTGGTTGTTGAAGAAGTCTGGTTGATTCTCATGTGTGACATATGTGAGTAAGGTAGATTTCCACCCACCCTGACTGCCTTCTAGATATTTTCTGTTTTGACGATGAAATTTGAATATACTGGGTATAGTTATTCTTTGCATTTATCCTGCCAAATCCTCAGGCCAGGCCTCCATCTCCAGGTCTCCACAGCAGGGGGCCACCACTTCTTTCTTAGGCACCTTTCAGTGATTTTGACCAACTCTGTGTTTACAGTTTATAATATCATTTAATGTGTTCTATTTCTTTACTATCACAGTGGATCTATGAGTATACACAAATGTACATTCGAGTATAGACCAGTACATATGTACATAAATCTCCATACGTTTGGGGTTTTGTTAAATTTAAGTACATAGGTACTAATATATCATTTTTATTTACTGTAAACTGCAATATATATTCACAAAATTCAACCATAACAAGACAATAAAGGCTCTCACATTTTGAGGCAGACACATGTATTTTATGATTCTTTTCTTGTGTACTAGATCCAGGATGTGAGCACACTCAGTTGGGTGGAGTTTCACCTTCCACTCAAGGCTGAGGGTGGAGTTTCGCTGTACTAGGTATCCTAGGTAGAGCATGGTGCTAAGATGGAGTGTGGCTAGCAACCAGGCCTCAGTCTGCGGGTGTGTCAGCACTGGCTTGGCTGCCCCTCATGCCTGGGAAGCTCAAGCTGGGAAGGGATTAGAATGCCAGCATTTGATGCTCAAGGTTGCTTCCCGTTCCCCTTGGAGCCCTGACAAGGAGTGACCTTGTCCAACCCCGCTGAGCTTCCTAGATTTACTGGCTTATAGCAACACATGGGAAGGGGATTATGTTTATTTTTAAAACATTAAAAAAAAAAAACCTTCCTAGGGCCTTTGTGGTGTCTGTGTGAAGCAATACAAACATACAGACACACATGCAATGTATGTATAATCACTTCTAATTAACTTCAGCTCTTCCTGGAAAACTAAGTGTGAACCCTTAAAGACTTGTCAACTTCTGTGCCTGTGAAATTTATCTACTTCTAATTGTGAGAAACAATACACTCAAGGTTAGTTATAAATGACAGCTTTCACAGTTATGAAAAAAGTCTTAAAACTACATTCAAAGATGAACACATTTATGCAAAGTGTGTGTTTTCTTTTAGATAAAAATATAGTTATTTATGCTCACCTGAGATGCTTTTTTTCTGCTTAAAAGAATGTAGTGTTTCTTTCTGACATCTGTGAGAAAATAGATGCGATTCATTTGAAAGCCAGTTCCAATGTAAGAGATGTAAGACAATGATAACTAAAGTAAATATACACATAATGGGTTGGAAAATAAATTTAAGGTGTAACTTCACAAAATAAAAGATTCAAAGAGAAAAATCAAATGGATTCGAACCTTGTCTGCAGATTTTGAATATGGGAGGTACTTCCAATTATGACCACTAGATGGCAGTAGGAACCTGCTTAAATGACAGCCTCTCTAGTACAGAAACTTCCAAGTTTTTCCTTATTTTGTACTTAATTCAGGCAGGTAGCTATTTCCTTTGAGGGTTTTGTATTAAATACACATTGTGTATTAAATTTAAGTAACAGAAACTTTTAGAAAATGTGATCAGCTACATAGCCGGAGTCACACAAGGAAGATACCCTGTTTGAGCAGATTATCAGAGCTGTTATCAGTGTCGTCGCCTCAGGAGCCCTCAGCTTAGGCGATCTCAACCTTACTTACTTTGAGATCGCACGGACTTGTCAGCTATGAGGTCTCCAAGTCTTCGCAGGAAGTTTCGATCAAATGAAACCAGAGAAAGGACCAATGGCGAAGGGGTATTGAGAATAGGAGAAGACTGACCATCCTGAGACGTTGAGTTCTATCAGTTGAAGTAATTTTGGGAGATGGCATGAAGCTGGAGAGGTAGAATGACTCCGCCAAGGACTTTTCTAAAAGAAAGTAGCCCACCATTTAACCCAGTGCCTTACAGAGTAGGGGGTGTGTGGGGTGGGTGGGTGGGTGGAGCTTATCACAGGAATGGCTCAAGAACAAGTAGAATCCCCCTCCGTGGGAAGACATCCTAGAGAGGATCTCTCTCTGGGGTAGAAGTTTGGGCTGTGTGGCCTCTAGGATTCCCAGATAGTGAGCATCAATATACAATTCTGTTTAATTCTATATTCCACGGTGGGAAAGATTTAATCAACCCAGAAGGAGCCAAGCAAAGAGTAGACAACGTGTGTGTCAGTAAGTACCAACCAAATAGTCGAGTTTACTTAACCTAAGGAACCCGAAGGACTCCATGGGAATTGTGCCGCTGTGTAGGACTGCGTGGGAGAAAATAGGAAGAAGAGACTGCTTGGCTTTGCATATCTCGTCACTCCCAAGGAGACAGGAATATTTGACCTCCTGTTAATCAAAAGCTGACCTCATGACAATCCTATAAAGGAAGGCAGAGATTAGCTCAGGTGAAAGTCATCTGGATGGGCTGCGTTTTCTTAGAGGACAAAGCCTCAAGGTTAGTGCAGGGAACAAAAGTCAGTCTGGGAATGGAAGATCCCAGCTGGTCTGAAGGGGAGGAAGTGGGCCTTGTTTGACCTTCTAACGGCCGCTGTGTCTGCCAAGACCATAAGCCCCAGAGAGTGGCTGGCTCTTGAAGTACATCACATGAACTCCGGAGACTGATAAAAGCAAAATAAAATATTTCCACATAGTCTGTGTGCTCAAGAAGAGAATTACAGCTGTGGTGTGGCCTGCTCTTACCCAAGGCCTTGAGACATGGTACACAAGTCCAATTTTCTAGATAAAATAGGTCCATGTGCATCCAGTAAAAATTGTCTTTATGATATTTTTCTATCTGGAGTTTGGTAAAAAATGATACATGGTTAGCTTTTTAGATGGTTTAATATTTCTTTCTGTTGCCTAAAGAGAAAGGCTCACATTGAGTGTGCTAGAGTTAAGAGCCCTACTGTTTACCTGGATTCTTGACCAGATGTTAAAAGAAATCTTTCACCTCCATCTTTCCTTGACAAAGGTCACCCACAGTGTCATAGATGCTTAGAGAGGGGGTATCCCGAGGTGTCTCCCTCCCAGGGTTTGTGTGCTTGAGGCACAGGGAGAAGTTAGCTTGCCTGCCAGTGTACATTGTTGACCTGTCCTGCTTGGAAGTTAAGAATGTAAATAAAGTCTGTTGTCATCAATCGCTTCAATGCTTTATTTTATTATTTTCTTTTATGTATTGAACGTTTTTCGTAGTCACCCAATGTTTCTAAAGACCTTGTCTACAAAACAAACCCTAATTGTATCCATCCATTTCCTCTCTAAAAGCATTGTAGACAACATTCTAATTGGCCCAGAAAGCCAACTTTCAACCTCAAATAGATACCAATCCAACCCACAAACAGAGAAAGTATCTCAGCTGGAATCATCTTCCTGGTGATATGTGTTAGGGGAATGTGACCAGACACTAGCTAATGACTTCTTATGATCTGGAAGTTCAGGTTGGCTCTAGATCCTAAGACCAATGGATATTCACAAGGTCCTTGGCTCTGGCATCCTCAGTGCTACTGTAGGAGTTAACCACACTCTGTCCTGGACTAGGCGTGAAGTGAGGTTACTCTCGACTGACATTAAACACTTGTGCAGTTGCAATGGACTTCTATCTGGGGCCCATCTCATTTGAATGTGTGCTCAAAGGAGCAGCTGCTAAGTCATTTAACACTCCACTGCCCAGCCCCTGTGCCGCTTCTGCATTTTGGTCAAAGCAAGAGCAGATCCTTGCAATGATTCCCTAGGGCCCCTGACCTGGCCCAGAACCACGCCCTTGCTCCTCTGATTGTATCTTTAGTTCATTTGGCTCACAGAGTCACACAGGCCCATCTGCTGCTTCTCAGTCAGCTCTGGGACATTCCCAGCTCTGGCCTTCGTGCTGGTTGCTCCCCAGACTTTCTTCTCTCAGATGTCACATCAAACTGTGACATCAAATTCATCATCAGGTGTCACTTTCTCACTTCCATCTTTTTGGCCGCCCTATCTAAAATTACGCTCCTCTACCCCACCACAGTGCACTGATTCCACACCCCACTTTCCGGCCCTCTTTCCTGCTTCTTTTCCTGTTTTGCTTCTTTGCTATCTGTTTCCCTCCAGTAGTATCTGAACTCCACCATGATAAAAAAAATATTGTTTCCTTTGTTCACTGCTGTTTCGTGCCTAGCAGAGTGTTTGGTTTATAGCTATAAATATTTACTGAAGGAGTAAACAAAGGGATGAAGGCTCCCCCACTCTGTTCCTCTCAACATCCTGCTGTGCAGGGAGCAGAATGATGTCATCAACCCTAGGCACAGCATTTCAGCAGAACCATCAGAGTACGACCTGGTAGTAACCTCGGCTCTGTCCAAGTCTCATGCCGTGACCTTTGGCAGCTTGTGAAAATCTCCCAGTGTTTTCCTTTCCTGCTCTATAGATGGGTTTTTACTGTCTTACAAGATGTTAGAAACAGTGATGCGTACTAGCGCCTTGGCAAGTTAGGAACCCTGGGCAGGTGAAATGGCTCGGCGGGTAAAAGTGCTTGTCATCAAGGCTGAAGACCCCAGTTCAATGCCCAGGACCCACATGGTAGGCAGAAAGAAACTCCAGCATCTTTGTCCTCTGATTTCCACATGAGTACTGCAGTATGGGCCTGCATGCCACTCCTTCCCCAAATAAAGAAATGTCACGTGCATGCGCGCGCGCGCACACACACACACACACACACAAATGACTAAAAGGAGAAATACTTGGAATCGCTCTGGAATGTCAGAGGTCCAGCCTTTAAAGATGCAATGCTTGTTTTGAGTAGAAAGAATGGAGAGAGGCCCTGGATGGAGCAATACAGAGAAAGAGAGAAAGGTGTGAGGGAACAGAAGGCCTCTGTATGTGAAGCCCAGTGAGACCCTATAAAAGAAGAGGATGTTCACAGTGGTGGCCTCTGTCCTCACTCCTGTGACACCCACAGCAGTGGCCGGGAAGGTAAACTGTTCTTTGCCTAAAGCCAGAGGTCACACTAGTTGAAGGGTGTAGCCCTTGCTTCTGGTACTTTCTGTGATGAGCAGCGTCGTGGGCTAATCAGGACTTCTTAACTCTGCCCACACGGTAAGCTGAGTATCTACATCCTGGTAGGTCAGAGTACCAAGTTTAGAAAAGTTAAGAGATTTGACCAGCCTCCCATACCTCAGGGCCTGGTGTAAGCCTGTCCGTTTCCCCCTTCTGTAAATGGCTTCCCATTCATTCCCAGGCACATAATAGAACAATTATGAATCAGACTACTTGATATAAAATCTAAACATCTGAGAACTAAGCCGATGGCTTGCATCTTGAAGCCCAGCACTAGCAAAGCTGAGGCAGGAGAATTGTAAGTTGAAGCTCAGCCTTGACTGTACAGCAAGATCCTGTCTCTAAAGCAAGTGGACAAACACAAGAAAGGAAGGAAGAAAGATCTGGAACTGTTAAGAATAAACTCTCATTTTCTTCCTTAGAATTGGCACCTTCTGGTGTGGGATAATGACTCATTATTCCTCAGCTTTGCATTGTGTCTGCCTTCTTCTTCTCAGCAGCTTTGAGTTTCCCACAGTGCTTTGAATAGTTCTGGGCATAGTGTGGGTCTTCAATTAAGTGTTTGGTTAAGTGAGATCAGTTTCCTGCATTCTGTGCTAAAGGACTACGTGACTACTCTGGGCAGTCCAGAATGTTGTCATTGTAAATCCTGCTCCAAAAGGAAGTGAATATTGGCTTGGGGAAACTGGCAAGGAAGTGATGGTTCCATGGAAAATCTCCATAAGAGTGACTCACTTGTTCTGGGTCTGGAACCTATTGGGGGAACCTATTGGCGTATCTAAAGAGAATCAGGAAACATAATCATTTAACCCCGAACACAGCAACATACCAACTCATTTTACACACTTTCTGGCTTAGAAAGGGGAAGTTATTAATTTTTCCAAACTATCAATATTGTGTGAAAGGAGTTGATCTAGTTTTCTTCCCAGCTGTATAGCTCCAATGTGTTTGTGTGTCCAGGAACCTACCATGCATTTGAACTAGGGAAACAGAGCCCGCCACTGTGTGGAGAAACCATTACAGACCATTCTTGTCTAAGAGACTACTTAGCCTGAAGGCCTTTATAACTGACTTAGAACACAATTGCCCCCAAGATTCGAATAAAAAGGCAAACACTGAAACATAGACATTTACATTTACATTTACCAAAAGTCTCTATGTATTTGTAAATGGCAGCGATGGCCAAGTTCAGCTTCCTTGTTTCTTAAGAAATTTTCTGTTGAATGGGTAAGTGGGGGCAGGGGTGGGAACTGTGTTCCTCTGAATCTGATTGTGTTTAGTCAACTGCAGTGGGGTTATAAGTTACTTCAGTTGTATTTTATGTTAAACCATAGGACATGTTATGTCTCGCGTGTCTTCATTGGTCCCAATAAATGCAATATGCTTGATTTTTTTTACCTGTAAGAGGTGAGGAAGCAATCTTTATTTCCATTTTCTTTTCAACACAAGTGTACATATATATACCTTCTCTACTTCCATACAAACAAACACACTCATAATATTGATGCCGAGTGATAGCAAAAAAACATTATATTGAAGCCCTGTAGATTTTAGAAATTATTTTCTCTATCTAGGTTTTGTGGGTCCACAAATTGACTCATCCATTTTCAATGAAATGTCAGGTTCTAGTTATCATAGATCCATAAAAATTCAGGCTTATAGATTGTTTATAGATGTGCAAGTTTACAGATGGTCTATCCTGCCACCCTCCCCCCAAAAATGGCTAGGGTGTCTGGAAGAAAAAGAAGCTCAACAGCATACTAGGGAGACAAGGGGAAAAACATGAACAAACAAGTCTTCTCTGATGAACTTCAGGTAAAGGGTCGTTGTGAATGATTGCTTACACTTTGGCTTCTACGCTACAGTCAGCTCTGGCTTTTGATTTGCTCTCAAGTACAGTTCAAGGTGTGTGTATTGATCTATAAACCCCCGATGCTTGCTCCCTGGGTACCAAGTGACATCTCTTTGTGTACCATGTGACAGCTGAGGTCAAATAGAGTGCTAACAATCCTCCAATATAAGCACTGAAAAGGTGTCCTTGATAAACTGTCCCCAACTCTCCTTTTCTGGTTGGTTTTGATCAGGTCAGAAAGGAATCAAGAAGCTAAGCGTGCTTAACCTAATTCTCCACTTAACCAGCCCAGCGCTGCTCACATCATTTTAGTATTTCAGGCAGGGACTAAAGAGTTTTTTAACTATCAATTAATTTGTTAATTAATGTGTATGCATACGGTACTTGTGGGCTGCACATGTGGGTATGTGTTAGATGAGGTCAGAGGTCAACCTTAAGTGTTGTTCATGAGGAATCATCCACCCATTCTTTTTTAAGACAAATATCTTTACTGGGACGTGGAGCTCACCAACTGAGTGGGCTGAGAGCCTGGGATCTGCTTATCTTTGTTTTTCCAGAGCTGGGATTACAAGAATGAATCCCCTTTCTCAGGTTTTGTTTGTTTGTTTGTTTGTTTTTTGTGTCAGTACTGGGAATTGAACTCAGATCCTCATGTTTGTATGACAATCTCTTTCCCAACTGAGCAATGTCCCCACTCCATAAGGCTTTCTTTAGAAGCTTAATTTGTGTGTCTCTGGGCATCCTCCAGCATTCTTGCTGGGACCTTTCTTCTGGGGTTTCTAGGCCACTCAGAGCTGAACTCAGTTTTGCAGTGTTCTTCTCCAAGAGATAGCCCCACTTGGGAGATTGTCAAATTTGAACATTTTCCGGCCCAGTCCCTTATCCACTGAACCAGAAACTGCTGAGGAGGAGGTGTGTGTGGGGTTTTAAAACCTGTCCCTCCTTGTGCCATATAAAGCATGGAGTGATTTCGGGGGAACTCCCTCTGCCCGCCCCATCGCCCTCCACCTGTTGCACACCTGAAGTTCTGAGGAGAAAAAGCTCTCTCCTTTCCACTTTAAAGGCTAGGTGGGAGACACCACTGTCTAGAAGCTGTCAGCAGCTGTACAGATCTCAGGATGAACTGTTTAATACTTTTTTTCCCTGGCTTCACTAGGGAAAACTGTCTCAAGCTCCTGACATTCAGGTGTGTGAGAACCTTGCCCCTTTTGAGAGAAATATTGCTGCACCCAGAAGGGAGAGTGAATTTTGGGGGAGTAGAGGCAGGGGTGGGGCTGGGGGTTACAGTTTGGTAGAGACATCTTTGTGGTGTGACCATTTGAGATAGTTTGTAGCGGCTGGCAAGCGTTGGGTGGATGAACAAGCATGCAAAGACCACACACATTAAACAGGGAGCACCCTTCCCTAGAGATGAAAACGTTGGGTAGGCAGTGAAGCCCTCAAATGTCACCAAAGAGGAAAATATCCCAGCATAGGGAGAGTAGCATACAATGAAGGAAGAATTACAGATTCTGAAGAATTTGAACAGTAGAAAGAAAAGCCAAACATTTTCACCAAATCCCAAACAATCACACTATGCTTGCATGGTCTTTGGCGCTGGGGGAGTAGATACCTTCTTTACAGTGGGTCATCACAGAGCTAATTTGGCCTGAGAGAAGAACCACTCACTTGGTGAGCTGAGCATGCACCTCAGAGACTTAGATGGAGCCTGATCTGCTTAACACCAACTCCAGCCTCAGCCCTCCCTACTCTAGGCTGAGTCTCTTTAAGGTTCCTGCAGCAGCTCCTTTCTTGTAAACTAGGAATAAAAACATCCACCTGCCCCTGAGGGGACTCTGGGGACCTGACTGGCAGATGACAGGGCTGCCCTTTATGTTTTCAATATGCTGCATAAAAGCTGCTCTGCTTGTTGGAGCACTCTTTGTTCTGTTCCTCAGTAAGCAACCTTTAATGGTTCATTCGAAAATCAATCCCGTTTGTAAACTCTATCAAGTCATCACATGGAGCTTGAAGTTTTAACTTTGGAAACTGAAATTGCACAATAGCACATGGCCAAATGTGGATCTTATAGGAATTTTAAGACGTGGAATGCAGCCCTGCATTAGATAATAATGGTACTGAGGTATGTACAGATGTTTGTATTGGAGGGTGTAGTCCCAGTCCTTGGAGAGTGGGGGAACAGCAGGAACTGCCTCTAACTATTGTAATCTACAAGATTATCCCATTAATCATATTTGTTTCTGGGAGTACCTTAGTTCTAAATCTAAATGTTGTTTTTTCCCCCGATGCATCACATGCAAGAAAGCTAATTGAAAACATTACAAGGACAAATTTCAAAATGTTCCTACTTACAAGATGAGTTTTAACTGCCAATGAAAGAAAAGCAAATCTCGCGCATCCAAACCTGGAATGATTTGAGTTTTTGGTTTCCTGTTTCTTTGTGTCTCCCCACCTCCTTCATAAAGTGTTATCCTGTGGTAGGATCTGGAACGCTCCAGTGCTTTTTTTCAGGTAGCTCCATTTTCAACCTGCATTTTTACCAGACAAGACAGCTAAAGAGTCCCAGGCCAGGCCAGGGGACTGGCTGGGAAGTGACCCATTTCTTCTCTCCCTTCCACACAGAATTAAATGTGGGAGATGCAGATTAGCCTGAGGTCCAAAATAAAAAGCACATTTTAAAAAATGGGATTCAGATGTGTAAGGTTGGGATGACAGACTTTAATTCACAGTATCTTACTGGTATATGTTAACCCATGGTAGCATGTTTCCAGGCCCAGGCAACTTCCTCTACAGCAGCTGGTATGACTTTGCATGCTGTTTCTGGAACTTTCTCCCAGTGAGAAGCTACACAAATTTCAGTGTATGTGTAGAGGGATGTGACACTTTACTAAGCTTGGAAATTAAAAATGTACTCTCTGCTTCTGAATGTATCTCTGTTATCGCTGTAAAGAATCAATGAGCTTAAGTAAGTTCTCTATTGATTAAAGATGCAACTCGATCATCAGTAGTAAAAAAGACACATTCGTAATTAGTAAGAATATTGGATTCTTGGGTCATGTGTTTTAAATTGGTGGTCAGGATAACTTCAAATTTGAACGGCCCTAGATAAAAGAATGATATGGACGATAAATAATCTGCTTTGGGAGCCCAACCAGAAAGCCAAACGTCAGAGCAGTTCTCATGAGTTTATATGTTTGTTTTGTTACCGATGTTTATAACCCTAGCCAGAGCAACATTAGGCAACCTTATAACCTTAGCCAAGGTGACTGTGCAGTAGTCCCACCAGTGCCTGAGACATATGCTTAATAGATTTATTCATCTGTAAAATATATTGTCAATAATCGGTCAAATCCAGGGAGCAGAGATTTGTACATCAAACAAATGGTTTGACTTTTCTTTTGCTATCATTCTTGTGTGTGTGTGTGTGTGTGTGTGAACACGTGCATGTGCATGCATCCTGCAATAGCAGAAATGGCTATCAACCACTGTATATCTTATATTTTATTTTGTAATACATGTATTTAATGATTTTTGCGGGGTGAGGGTCATGCGACTCCACCCATGTGGAAGAAAGGAGACAACTTGTGAGGATTGGTCCTCTTCTTCTATGTGGGTTCATGGGATTGAACTTGGGTCACCATGCTTGCTTGGTGGCAAGTGCCATTACCCACTGAGCTATCTTGCTGACTGCGAGAGTGCTGTAAGGGAAAGATTGGAGATGTTTCGGCTGAAGACCAGGCCAGGTTCTTAGCTGGGCCTCCAAAGTGCCTGCTGGGAGCCATGATCTAAAGAATCTTTGGCCTGGAGGAGACTTCATATAATAGTCATAGACTTTGTTAATAGTGGGATGCACCAGTTGGTTCACCACACTTAGGACCCTGAAGGACAAACTGAAAGCCTACACGAATGTGAACTTTTCAGTAATCTCCATGATGAATTTATTTTCATCAGACAAGTTACACAACATGTGCTCAGTAGGGGCAGCTGGCTCCTGTGTCTCCTACGTCAGCTGCTAGATAGGAAAACTGAAGATTTAGAAGACCTCTTCTGTGCATTGGGATTGATGTGTTGATTCAGTAGCAACCCCACACTGTGTATTTTGAGGCAAGATCTATCACTGAACTTGGAGCTCACAGATTGACTAAACTGGTGGACCAGCAAGTCCCCTGGATCCTCTTCTCTCTACCTCCTCAGTGCTGAGTTTACAGGTACATGCTCCCACATCTGGGTGTTTACAGGGGTGCTGGGGTTCCAAACTCAGGTTCTCATGCATGTACAGCAAGGATTTGAGAGACTGAGCCTTCTCTTCAGCCTTTCTGCCATTATTTACTCCATTTCTATCTCTACTCCCTTGGATTTGGAAGCAGTGTAATTGTTCATATATTTAAATATGAAGATACAAAGTGTGCATGTTTTAAAATTCCCAGCCTTTGGGTTCCTTCCTTTACAGTGTGTCAGTTGAACTTGCACACTATAGCTAGGTGGGCAGGCAAACACTCTGCAATAGGCCAAAGTGGGAGAGAGTCTGACTAAAGTTCTGAGCCTCTCTTACCAGCGGTGTGGTCTTTGGCAGATCAGTTAACAGTCTCAGAGTCCCCAGCTTTTCGGTTTGCAAGACAGTCATAGCCACCTGTCCCTTATAAACTTATAGTGCTGTAAAATGTCTCAAGGACTCTGATTCAGCTTCCGAGGCAAGGGGTAGAAGGAGCCCATTTGTGTTCCCCCAGCACACACTTTCTCCCTCCATAGTCTAAAAATACAAGAGCAACATCTGGGGCCCCTGGTGGGGGATGTGGAACTTTGGCAAGGGCCCATGGAGGGGGGACTGAAGGGCTGTGAGAGGCACAGGTAACCACATTAGGCTATAAAGGGAACTGAATCCAGTTTGGCTGGTGTTCCACGAATGCACAGCTTGCCTTTTGTTAGGCCATCCTGCTTCTACACGCAGAAGGCCATCCTGGGTGAGAGATGGGCACCCAGCTCCTGTGTGATCTCAGCCTCTGAGATTCAGTTTCTTTCTTTTTTTTTTTCAAGACAGGGTTTCTCTGTGTAGCCCTGGCTGTCCTGGAACTCACTCTGTAGACCAGGCTGGCCTCGAACTCAGAAATCCGCCTGCCTCTGCCTCCCGAGTGCTGGGATTAAAGGCGTGCGCCACCACTACATGGCGAGATTCAGTTTCTTAACTTATAATATGGAGAGAGAGAGAGAGAGAGAGAGAGAGAGAGAGAGAGAGAGACCATTGGACAGGGAAAGGGCAAGTAAACCTCAAGATCACACTTCTGCCTGTGAAAAGGCCTTCTGAATGACTTTGCCCCTTGACATCCAAGTAACCCAAAAGAGGCCAAGGCTATGTTAGATCAGCAACAGAGATGATGGGGTTGGGTATTGCCATATCAATCCTCCTGGACTAGACTGCAAGATCTAGGAGGGTAACAACTGAGCCTTTCATGTTAATCCCAGGATACAACTTTGTTCTTACTGTGGTTGAACAAACCCAGGTATTTGAGAGTCCAACACTACAACATCTACACCTGGAAAAGGTCTTTCCAGCTTTGATACTAGATTTCTGAAGAGGAGGCAGTTTACCAGGCTTCTCCACAGAACATTGGTCAGGACATGTCAGGAAGCAGAGCTCCAACACTAGCTGTCTTAGCCCCTGTGTCCTTGGAGTGCCTCAAGAAGGCTGCTTTTCACTGATGTTTGTAGGGCATTGTGTGTAAGGGACAGGGGTCTAGTCTCACCAATCCTACAAAACTCAGAAGATTCTTTTCTCTTTTGCTCCCAGATCTGAGCTGGGGAATTGGGGTGTTTAGAAACAACCAATTCTCTCTCTCTCTCTCTCTCTCTCTCTCTCTTTCTCTCTCTCTCTCCCTCTCCCCTGACATGATTATGAACATGATCTTTAGGATGGAGGGTATATAATAGAGAGAAGAGTACATGTGCTCTTTCTCTTTTAGAATATTAAAGTATGTAACTCATTTTTTTTTTTAATTTTAGAGGATCCCATAGTTATGGAGACTTTAGAATTTTTAGAAAGACATTTAACTGAATGGAATTGGAATTTTTAAAAACTGTAAGACATTAGAAAGTTACACTGTATTTTATCTTGTGACATTAACACTAAATTTGGGGGATAAACAAGAGAGAAAAGGTTAAGGTTTAACAGTGATGTGTTTATGAGACAAGCTGGCAAAGGATGGATTCTACTCAGCAGCTTTTATTGCTGACTTGATACAACGTAAATCCACTTGGGAAGAGGGTTCCTTAGTTAAGAAATTGCCTAGATCAGACTGGCTCATGACCATGTCTATGAGAGATTGTCTTGATTGGTGATTGATATGGAAGGCATGGCATTATTCCAAGGTAGGTGGGCCTGGGCTACAAAAGAAAACTAACTAAGTATGAGCCAGAGAGAGCTAGTAACTCTCCAAAGTCTTTGCTTTAGTTCCTGCTTTCAGATTCCCACTGTGACTTCCCTCAGTGATAGATTGATACCTGCAAGTACAAACTGAACTAAATCCCTTCCTCCTCCACATTGCTTTGGTCATGTGGAGTTTCTTCCCCAACCCTTGTAACAAAAAACAAAGTAGAACATAGAACATGAGAATGTAAAGCTCTTATGAGAAAAGTGTCTAAGAATGTGTAGTATGCAAGTTCACCTCTGAGAACAGAGCCTCAACTTAAACATGCCATCAGCAGTTCCCCTATGATCACAAGCTGAGCAGTAATGTCAGATAAGAGACAGGCTTCACTGAGGATATTTGGAACTTCTGGTTGAACCATAGGAAGATAGGTTTATATAGAGAGTTCTTAAATCTATTGTCTATGTTTAGTTTCACTGCTAGAGACAGTCTAGTTTGGGTTGTATCCTTGTTGTATAAGTTAATTAAGGTCTTATTTAAGAATTGTCACTGCTAGTTGGATTATAAATGCTTAGAACCATGGAATAGTTAATAATTGTAACCATCTCTAACCAAATGTCTACCATGAAACTAGCAAGCTGAATGTTTTATTCATACCAAAAAACTCTTGGGGCTGAAGAGGTGGCTATATGGTATAAGTTATGCTGTAAAAGTGTGAGCACCCAAGTTTAAATCTCCAGAAACCCACACAAATGCCAGGTAGGCATGGTAACTTGCCTGTAATTCTAGCCCAGGAAGGCAGAGATGGGGGAATCTATACAGTAAGCTGGCTCATGAGACTGACCACATTGATGGTGAGCTTGATGTTCGCTTGGAATACTCTGCCTCAGTGAATAAGGTGGAAGAATGAGGAAAGAAGATCCTCAACATCAGTCCCTGGCCCCCCACACCCTGCAGTAAGAAGAATGTCAAGGACACAAAAACTTGAAAAAAAAATATATATAAAAACTTATCACTGCTATATTCATGAGGCAGCATCATTAATTTTTATTCCACAGTTGAGGAAATAGGCAATTCTCTTAAAGTCCCTCATTGGAAGTGGCAGAACTGGGGACTGGATGAAAGCCTGAGCATAGAGTTCCCTCAAATAGGAAGATCCTGAGCATCCGATAAGGACTCCAGGAGCATAAAGGATGGAAGGGCCAGTTTTCTTCCTACGAGTAGACCTGGCAGACAGCAGAATCATGACCAAGGCTGGAGGACTCCATCTTTCCCTGACCAAGCTATCATAAAGGAGAGTTGCAACCAGAGCTGTAGAACTCACTCCACCTTGCCCTCTCCCCTCACAGTCACTGATGGCAATGATCACCTTTTAGTTTATATGGAAGCCTCTGACCAACATCTCTTTCCCATTTTTATTTTCATGACCACCATTTCTTCAGGTTTGATAATTAGTGTTAATTGTCAAGAGAATCTGCAATCACTTGAGAGACAAATAAATGTCTGGGCAAGCTGGTAGGGTATTATCTTGATTATGTTGAGATGGAAAGACCTGCCCACTGTGGGCAGCACAGTACCCTGGCTGGATACTGGGCTATGTAAGTGGAGAAATGGAGTTGGACAGCAACCTGCATTCATCCTCCTTTACTTTTAGATTGTGGGTGGGATGTGACCAGCTGCTTCAAACTCCCATTGCCTTCATTTCCCTGCTGTAGAGGACTTCACCTTGAACTAGGAGCCAGAATAAGTCTTTTTGTCATGGTATTTTATCACAGCAACAAGAAGCAAAGACACCAAGGATTATCACAAGTGGTGAGTTATAAACTCCAAACTTGAGACTTTCAGCTTCTAAATTTGTTTTTGGCATTATCATTTAAAATGGAATGCCAGTTTTCTTCTCTGTTATCCAGAGTCTTTTTAAAAAAACATTTCCACACCACTGTTCATTATTGAAGGAAGTCAGGATAAGAACTCAAACAGGGAAGGAACCTGGAGGCAAGAACTAATGCGAAGACCCTGAAGGAGTGCTATTCACTAGCTTGCTTCCTTATGGCTTGCTCAGCCTGCTTTGCTATAGAACCCAGGACTTCTGGTCCTGAGATGACACCACTCACCATGGGCTGGGCCCTCCCCCTTTTATCACTAATTGAGAAAATGCTTTACAGCCGGATCTCATGGAGGCATTTCCTCACCACAGGCTCATTCATCCCTGAAGATTCTAGCTTTTGTCAAGTTGACCCACAACTCCCTGTTCTGCTTCTCAACTCTCTGCTTCCTGGTCCACAATTGTGTGAACAGCTGTTGTCTCATATCCCCTCTGCCATGTCTTCTTCCCTCCCAGGAAGGACCGAAGTCCCCGAAACCATGAGCTCAAATAAACCATTCCGTCCTCAGGTTATTTGTGTTAGCAATTTTGATCACAATGTTGCAAAAATAATCGTTTTTTGGTTTGAATAGGAATGAGTCCCGTAGACTCATGCGTTTGAACGCTTGGCCCATAGGGATAACACTATTAGGAGGTGTGGCCTTGTTGGAGGAAGTGTGTCACTTTTGGGAGTGAGTCTTGCTCAAGCTAAGCCAAGTGTGGCTCACAGTCTCCATCTGCTGCCTGAGGATCAAGATGTAGAACTCTCAGCTCCTCCAGTGCCATGTCTGCCTGGATGCTGCCATCCTTCCCACCATGATGATAATGGACTAAACCTCTGAAACCGTAAGCCAGCCCCAATTAAATGTTTTCCTTTATAAGAGTCACTGTGGTCATGGTGTCTCTTCCCAGCAGTAGAAACCCTAACTAAGGCAATAACTAATACAGGTGGTATGAAACCTTCACATATTTAGCGAGAATCATGAACAAAGGAGTCTGTGGATAATGGTGCCTCAGTAATTATTTTACAGAAAAGCCCTAGCTGATAGTTTCCAGAGTAGCATAGATAACTCCAATCTTCAGCCACCTGCAAGTCTTTATATATTAGAACTTTCATCTTTCCTTTCCTTCTTAAGTGTTTTCTCCCCACTGTGAACATGAAGCAACACTGATCAATATTGTTTCCACTTCTTTCTTTTCTCTCTTTGTGCCATGCTGAGAAGGAGTCCAGTAGTCAAAGGCAGAGACTGCAGGTGGGCAAGGCACAGATGCAGGGAGATAGCCACATTCTACAGTCCATCACTGGTCTGATCCTTGAACTGAGGAGTTCATTTCCTTCTTGGCTCCTTCTTCACTGAGCCCCTTATCAGCCTTCTGGACAAGTTTAAACCTGCAGTGTCTTTTTTTTTTTCAGGGATGCAGAAGTTATTTTTGAGCACGTTACCTGTTTTGCAAATTCACTCAAGCACAAAGGAAGCAATGCAAGAAACCAAAAAATCTGCATGCACAAGAGCATTGAGGGGCATTGGATATAAATTTATATGTGCCATATATTTAACAAATGGAAAAAGCATACCTCATCTGTGACTCCCTGTTTTAAAAGGTACTCACAATGCACCACACTTGCATGTGAATCATTTTGGTGGGCATGCCAGCCAGCCAATGTCTTCTTCCAGAGGAACTCAATTAAACCTGCATCTATTTCATGCAAGTGAGCTGAGGCCATGGGTGCTGGGATGCAGTCCCTTGCGTGGCTCTGCTGTGGACCATGGTTTCTGTGATAGGACCATTCAAGATGCACATGAGAAAGGAAGCATGGGGCTTTCAACAAACTACCCTGCTCTTTTTAATTTATCTGAACTTCACAGACTGTTAGCTTGGGCTTCAGGGATGTGCCCAAGGTCATGGAGTTAGCTGTGCTAGAAGAAGAAAAGGCTCCAGAGTTCTTCTGATTTGTGGATCCTGACTGGGTCCGTTTCTGTCTGAAAGTCAAATCTATTAATAATGTATCTTGAAGCTTTTTTTTTGTCTTGATAGAAGCTCCCTAGATAAACGCTTAAATATGTCTATACCACTCCACCATTACTACATATCTTTGTTATCTATCTATCTATCTATCTATCTGTCTGCTTTTTTATGTATACCATTTGGCTTACTTTATGTTTCTTAGTAATTAATCTCACCAGGTGTGGTGGCACACACTTACCCCAGCACTCCGGAGGCAGCCTGGTCTACATAGTGAGTTCCAGGACAGCCAGACCTATGTAGAGATATCTGGTTTCAATAGTAGAGAGATCTACTATCTCTGTACAGCTAGGATAATAATTTTAGTTTGTGTTAATATGACATGAGATAAAATAATTACACCTAGGTCACCTGATACACATTAAGCACTCAATAAGCTTTAGATACAATGATAATCTATGTGGTAGACTCTTCGTGTGTGTGTGTGTGTGTGTGTGTGTGTGTGTGTGTGTGTGTGGTCATGTGTGCACATGCATGAGTACATGTGTGTGCAACCCAAGTTGAAGTTGGACATCTTTTTCAAATATTCATCACATTATAATTATTGCTGTTGTTGTCCTTGTTATTATTACTACTATTATTACTAGAGACAGGTTTTCTGACTGAACTTGGAGCTCATCAATTGGATAAATTCAATGGTCTAAAGTCCCAAAGATCCTGTTGTATCTGCCTTTCCAGCGTTGGGATTTGGGTGCATGTCTCTGTATCTGGCTTCTCATATAGGTGCTGGGATCCAAGCTCAGACCCCTGTATTTACTCAGCAAGCACTTTACTGAGTCATCTGCCCAGTACCTTGTGCTAAACTCATGAGGACAAAAAAGGAAATCATGGTCCTTCCACTAAGTCCCATGGGGGCAACAACTACATGGATAAACACTTAAGATGTGCAGTAAGCTTCAGGAGCTTCTGGGGCAAATGGACTCTGATCAGGGATGCAGGCTCTGCATAATGTTCATTCTCTTTCTTAAATATGCCCAACAAGCATATTTTCATACACATTTCTTTGTTCTGTATGTTATACTCACAAAAGTGTGTGTATTAAATTTTACCAGAGACTTTGGGAGGTCTAAAGGTAAATTTTCAGCACTTGAGACTCTGTCTTTGTCTTGAGATTTGTGACTCTGTTTAGTTTTGTTTTCTGTTGCTGTGGTAAAATAATCAGACGAAATCAACTTAAGGGAGAACGGGTTTATTTGGTTTATAATTCTGGGGTTCAGTCCATCACTGTGGGCAAGTTGAGGTGGCAGAAACTTGAAGCAGCCTGTCACATTGCAGTATCGAGAGTCAAGAGCCCCGAAGGCTGAATCAATGCTTGGGTACAATTGCTTAGCTTACTTTCTTTATTCTTAGACAGTTTAGAATCCCCTTCCTAAGGGATAGTGCCACTCACAGTGAGTGGATATTCTGACTTCCAGTAACAAAATCAAGACAATCCCATATAGACATGCCCAGAGATCAACTAACTTACACAGTCCCTCTTCGAGACTCTCTCCTTGGTGTCTCTAAATTATGTCAAACTGACAGTGGAAATTAATCATCACAGAGTCTAAGCACCCTCTCTTTTCAGAGGCCAGTCATTTACGACTAGGTTTGTTTGAAACATCTGAGAAAGCAGCGTGGACGGATTCATTAATCCAGTTCATTCATTTAGTCAACAGGTCAGGAGTTGCTCCTGAGGTCCCACACTGGGCTGAATGTCTAAATAGGCAAAGTAGTTAGGTCTCAAATCTCAGGCCTTGCCCTCAAGGGGTTTATTTTCAAGCAAAGAGAGTGACGAGGCAAGTTGTGTTCTATGTGTCTCCAGCATGTTGATGCAACCATCGAATGGAGGGATGAATTGTGCCGGGGCCAAGAACAGCAGCAGAGGGTAATGGAAACCGAAGCTTGCAGGGTGACTGAGCAATCATGGCAATTATAGTGAGAAAATGTTTTTCTTCACTAGAGACAAGAATTGCAGGTAACTGCCTACAGGCAGAAGACATGAAGTAATTAAGTCAGAAAAATAAATTACCTAGATTCATTTTAAAGGACTTGAAAAGAAGGTGACTTGGTAGCAAAGATTCCTTGACAACATTGGGCTTGCAGAGGTCTTTAGGGTAGTTGGCAGGACTCGTACCTCCAAACAGACTTGAAAAAGAGATTAATGTATTGTGTACTTAAAAACTCTAAGAGAGAAGATTTGAAATACTTTCATTACCCAGAGTGAAAAGTGAAAAATATGTGAGGTGATGGATATGTTAATTATTTTGATTTACTCATTCCACAACATATATATATATATTCAAAACATCATCTCATATACCAGTACACCACAAATATTTTCAACTGTCAATTAAAAAAATAAATTAAGAAGATTAATGAAAAAAGTAATATGAAAAATGCTTTAGGGTTTTTTTTGTTTAATGTTTAAACTGTATGTATTCTAGTTGATCAGTATGTATAAACTCACTGGGGGAGATGATGAGAAATGAAAGCTGTAACATTACTAGAGATGAGTACTGACATTCTAAAGACCAATCTTTCAGACTTTATAATATGCAGAATGGACTGAGCATTAGAGCAAACTACACACACATTGTAAACGCACTTCACTCAACATCTTATGCTATGGATATTTTCCTATGACAAAAATGAATAGAGGTAATTCTTTCAAGTATTTTACTACTTATGTTTGTGAGCCAAAAGAGCATAACATTTAAAACTTCATGAATGAAAAAACAGCAATAATAGAAATATGCTAGACTAATTAGTAATTATCACTTTGGAGTATTGTCTAGGTCATCACAAATCTATCTAAACAATAACTAAAACATAAAAAGGATCATGACACTTGCTACCAAGCCTAAGGACGTGAGTTCAATTCCTGGGACCCACATGGTGGAAGGAGAGAAAGAACTGCAAGTGGTCCTCTGGCCTTCACACACACATGCCATGGCACAGCACAACTCTCTCTCTCTCTCTCTCTCTCTCTCTCTCTCTCTCTCTCTCTCATACACATACACACACTAAATGCAATAAAAAGCAAAAGGCAATACAGGATGACTTCTATTCTATAATTGACATTCTATAAAGGTTATCAGAATTTTCTATTAGGGTAAAAGTGGTGCATGCTTGCAATTCCAACAGCTCAATAAGCTGAGGCAGGAAGACCCTAAGTTTGTCATCAACCTGGGATATGATACACAATGAGTTCTAGTCTAGCCTGGGCTATGTTGTGAGGCCCCATCACCACCACCACCACAACAACAACAACAACAACAACAACAGCAGCAACAACAACAACATTGTAGTAATTGTCATACAAGATCCTCAGTCTTTGGATCTAACCATTGTGTGGGACAATCAAAATGGGTGCTTCCTGGGCTAATCACCATGGTCCAGTGGAGAATCAGTCTCCAGTGCAGCACAATTATCTCCATCTCCAGAAGAAGGGTACAAGAGATCTTCTGTAGCAAGCTTCACTCTTTGAATCTATGGCACTGTCTCTTGGGAAAATGGCTTACCTTCAGAAGCATTGTTAATAGTTAAAGAGCCTTACGTAAGTGGATTTGAGCATTCGTTGGGTTCAACATTCTGATTATAAAGCCTCATGTTTTAGTTCAATCCTCAAATCACTAGTTCTGATCACCACTAAAATCAGGTTAATATGGTGGGGTGGGATGATTGCTGAGAATCCAGTTAGAAGGCCCAGTCATGGCCCAAGGACCCGAGGCAGGAGCTGAGAAGCGTGAGGCAGAGGTGGACTGACAAGAGAAGGAGGTTAAGCTTTCACAACTATTACTTTAGAGCTCATCAGCACTGTCAGGTTGTCTGTCAACCATTGCTTATGTCTCCAAGGAGACAGAGAGGTGGCTCAAAGATGGTCCATGTGGTTCCCTCTTGTCTTTGCTGCTCCCGTCTTGATGAGTTAAGAATTGTGGCTTTTGTAAAGGACAGGTTATGGAAAGTCCCTTAGGGAGTCTAGGGATGGAGCTCTTGTCTAGCATGCACAGAACCCTAGGTTTGACCCCCAGCATGGCATAAACCTCAACATGCATACCTGAAATCCCCAAAATTGAGAGATGAAGGGAAGAGGATCAGACATTCAGGTCATCGCTGGCCTCACAGCCAGCATATAGTCAGTGTTAATGGTCTCATCACATGAGACCCTGTTCCCCTCAAATCTAAGCAACAATACCATAAATGCCTCAGAGACTTAGAGACAAATGCCAGGGAGAGCCTAGGAGCTCACTGCCATCACCACAGTGACATATGGTGACTTAATGCTTTCCCTATAGCAGGTATTCTTACGCATAATTTTCATTGCTTAGAAAGCTTCTTTGTGCTATTACTGCCACTTCTTAGAGAGCTACGCCTATAAGACTTGACGAGTATCACCTAGTAAGAAGAAGAGTTGGACTCTGAATTCATGGGAAGTAACATCAGAATCCAGGCTATGAGGCCTCCTGCACATCCCTTGAAGGTGAAACAGAGAAGGGACAGAAACTTGGAGATAGGCCAGGTGTTGTGGACTAGCCTATAACTCCAGCACTTAGCTGGAGTTGGCAAGAGGGTTAGAAGTTTTATGCTAGCCTTGGCTACACAATGAATCTAAGGCCAGCCTGGGCCACATTAGAGTGTGTCTGAAAACAGCAATAACAACTATTATCCCTTCAATATGCCTGGGGATAGGGCCGGGGTGGGGCAGGTAAATGGGCAAGATGAGTAGAAAGGAATTACTTACGATATACTATATGAATTTATTTATTATCTACTTATCAAGTAGGTTTGAAGTTGTTTAGTTTTTAATTTGTTAATTTCTTAGAATTTTTCTTGGGGAAAGAGTGAAAGGAAAGGAATTTGCTCAGGAGCCCAAGACCAAGTTCTCAGGACAAAGGAGATTGATTTGCCTCCGAGGGACAGAGGGCAGGGATAGGGGACAAAGACAGGAGACAGAGGATGAGGGAGAAGGGAAGGGAACAAGAGAGAGGGGCCAGGGATGTTTGTCCCAGAGGGACAAAGGACTGCCTCTGGGTAGAGAAGACAGATACGGCACCTAGGAAAATGTCAGTTTATAACGGTAAAATGGGACATCCTGTGTTTGGGTGAGGTATTTGATTTTAATTGGCCATGTTAATTAGGTGAGCCAAAGGGGGCTTTTGGTTGCTGGACTTCAGTGCTTTGATAGCTGGATGTTGGTGGTCAGAAAGTGGACAGATAAGGGAACAGCCCCTGGTGGCAGCTTGAGGAATGTAACCTAACAGGTTTAGCAAGGCAGAGGGAACTGGGGAGAAAAGCAAGACCTGCCAGAGCCATGCTCCGCTCGCTGTGCTCGAGCTGGCCAGAGTCCCTTCAGAAAGAACGAATACTAAGTTTTGCAAACTGGCACATTTGTAAATTGGGTCTGGGTACATGCCTTTCTATTAACGCATGACGATTTTAAGCTACTCACTTAGCCGTCACTTGGCCATACATTGAGGAGTAATTACAGCTCCTTGAAACATACCCATTTCACAAAGTTTTCATTTGTGTTACGACCTTTGAGATAGGAACCTTCATTAAGCAAAGAATTAGTAATGGGAGTGATGTAAACTGGAGTCGGGTTAAGCAGAATTACAGGACACATCACCTGTGGGGACACTGATGGATTTTAAGCATTAAAATATTAGAACCAAAAATACGGCTTTGCCTTAATAACTCAGACCTACAGCTTCTACTTTTGTAAGAAGAAGCTATAATGTGAATTTATGTTTGAATTTTATTTATGTTCGGTCATAAAAAGGTTGTGCTTTGGTTTCAGTCTCCAGATGCTAAAAATCATAATTTTATTAACTGTTACCAAACAGTACCAGGGAATGTTGTTCCTTTTGTCTTTAGGCACTCTTAGGAGAGAGATGAAGGTGGAATCCCAGGTTGAAAACTGGACAAAGAAGAGTGAAGGAAGAAAGAGACGCTGTTTCAGGCAGCCTGTAGTGTCTGGTGGAACTGGGCCCTTGGGCTTCAGGGGTATCTTGCCTACAAAACTGTTTTCTCCTTTTCTTTTCTTTTTTAAATTTACTCCTTATTCTGTGAATTCTGTGCTTCTGCAGGAAACAATCTGCATGACTAGAGCACAAGGAGACTCTCTGGAAACAGGGCCACCATTGAATAGGAGCAGGAGGGTTTGGGAAGCATCTCCTGGAGACTGATGCTTATCTCAGCTGGCCACTGGCTAGCTGCATGGGTCTAAGCTCTGTGTCCTGCTCACAGGAGCAGCTGCCTTTTAGGCTGTTATAAACTAACTACAAACAGTGAAAGGGGTCTCTGAGTGTGAGGTACATTCTTTCTTTCTTTCATTTTTAAAAAGGTGAGGATAAATTTCTTCCCCCTGTAATGCGTCTGCCTCCTCCCACCCCATTATATTAACTTTCGACTTGTTTGGTTGTTTGGTCACTCTAAGTCTGTGGATGCTTGTCACTGGGGTCATCATATGCTCAGTTCAGCTGGCTAATCTATCTCATAACCGCTTTTCCCCTTTGAGGATTTAGCAAGTACCTGTAGTCAGAGGCCTAGTACCGCCTTCTTCTTCTTCTCCTTCTCCTTCTCCTTCTCCTTCTCCTTCTCCTCTTCTTCCTCCTCCTCCTCCTCCTCCTCCTCCTCCTCCTCCTCCTCCTCCTCCTCCTCCTCCTCCTCCTCTTCCTCCTTCTTTTCCTTCTTCTCTGATGCTTTTGCTTCTCCCCAAAGAGCTGAGACTGGACAAAAGCACCAAAGTCAGTCAACTTGGCTGTTATGATGTGTGTGTGTGTGTGCCCGCTCGTGCATGCATGCCCGTGCACACACACACAAAGGAGGTTGAATTTGACAGATACTGTGAGTTGGATTGCTGGGTCTTATTTGTTCAGCCGTGCTCTGTTCCTAATCACCAGAGATTACAGCAAGGCTGGCTGAATATTGGAAAGAATTTATGGTAATTTATAAGGAAGGTAAAGGGATATACATTTGATTAACATTTTCTCAGTTCTGGACGATTTATTTTGCCATTTTTGTTTACATTTCAGAGTTTTGGGAGGAAAGTGAGCTCCCCAAATTTGTAAGACCCGCATCGATATTTTGGAACCCCTTCTCTGGAAAGAGAATTACTATTTGCCTTTAAATGATGTTGATTTTGATTTAAGTTTCAGAGTCTATAATTTAAAAACCAGCATTTGAGATGAATAATCAGAAGTTAAGGCATTTTTTGTCATAATTTAATTTTTTTATTTCTTTCTAGAAAAAAAAAATCGCTCAACATAACATAAGCTAGGCCCACTCGAGTGGGGGGCATGCATATGTTACCCGTTCTGCCAGGCTCACCACCAATTGGAGTGTTAACTATTTATAAATTCAAGGTTGACTGAAACTATCTTGACAACACACAGCATTCCCTCCTTAATAAAAGAAGATGCGCGGGTAGGTGTGGGGCACAAATGTTTAACAAGCATTTTCCGGTTTTGAAGTGCAGAGGAGGAGAGGGAGCGTATGGCGGGGAAGTTGAGGCCATAACTGGCTGTGTGAAAAGACTACAGAGAAAGGAAGATTGCTGAACCCATGGCTTCATTTGGGGAGCTCAGTGACTGGAGAAGCCAGTGAGGGAAGGGTGAGGTAAGCATGGTGGAGAAGGGAGAAAAGTGGCTCCTCTTCCACGATGACAAATTAAAGGACAGGTGGTTATTTTTGACTCTAGGTGGACTCACTTCTAGTGGCATCTTGAGCAATGGTTCTCATGCTGCAACCTAATGCTGCGACCCTTTAATACAGTGTCTCATGTGGTGGTGATCCGCAATAATAAAATTTTATGTTTTTCTTTTGGTTTTTCGAGACAGGGTTTCTCCGTGTAGCCCTGGCTGTCCTGGAACTCACTCTGTAGACCAGGCTGGCTTCGAACTCAGAAATCTACCTGCCTCTGCCTCCCAAGTGCTGGGATTAAAGGCGTGCGCCACCACTGCCCGGCAAATTATTTTATTGCTACTCCATAACTGTAACCTTGCTACTGTTAAGAGTCATTATATGAATATTTCTGGAGATAGAGGTTTGCCAAAGGGATTGTAACCCAGAAGTTGAGAACCATAGGTCTAGAAGGACTCCCATTGGAAAGGAAGCCAGGACCAATTTGCAACCTCCTTGTCTGAGTTCCTCTGTGGCTGGAAAGAGAAAGACAAAGAGAGTAACTTTGTTTCTTTTCCCTGAGATCTAGCAGCAAGAGAGGAGAGAAGGTACATTTAGGTAGGCTGCCTTTTAAAAACAGAATATATTGCCGTGGGTCATTAAGCCAAAATTTCAGTGCCAGATGTGAAGGCTATCAGTCAAGGAGACTTCAGAGGTCCCCAAGATATCTAAGCTCATGCCATTCATGTTGGTTGCCAAGAAGAACTAGTTCATAAGATCCTATTGCTTGAAGGCACCATTGCCTTAATTACAAGATGCAGTGGAAATGCATTAGGACTGAGATTCTTTGCTGAATAGCGTTTATAGTGTCAAAAAGTGCTGCAGAGGCTTATGGGAGAGAAAAGGTATGGAGATCAGTCTTCCACAGCTTGAACCCTACGAAGTGCAATATCATCTTGTAAGGCCCATTGGTACAATAGTGGCATGTTATGTGGGTTATGGAGGGAACAAACCACTCTCTGGTTTGATTTGGGACTTGATCCAATGGAGGCAATTCATGTATTCATTTTAAATTTTAAAATAGGTTTGATGTGAATAGGTGTTTTGCCTGAATGTATGTTTGTGCACCACAATGATGCAGTACCCATTGGACGCTCCTGGACCTGGAGTTTCAGACAGTGATCAGCCATATAGGTGCTGGGAATTGAACCCAGGTCTTCTGGAAGAGAAGGTAGTATCTGAAGCTAACTCTCCAGACTCTCATACTATACTACTGAAAAATCATCTGCTATGTCTATGACTTGGGATTTTAAGGGAAAGTAGTGTATCTATAGATGTTTGGAGAGCTGCAGTCAAAGAGATAAAACCCACGAGGGATGATGTGGGAGGTCTGGAGAGAGCTGTCACACCACATAGAAGAGCCCGTTCTTAACTTATGCATTTGGAGAGTGTTAGGCCTTTCTCTGCAAATTACCAATCACTTACTAGATTAATTATATGATTGGTAGTTTGGCATTTCTCCTTCTGACGGACTTCAAGTTGCAGAAGAATTGTGCATACGCTCCTGCTAATTACTGCTTTATCTTTAACCACAGGGGCACGTGTTTTTAAAAAGTGCGGGGGTGGTTTGGGGTGGTGGTGGAAAAGTGAGAGGGGAAGGAGATGGCAGGGTGCAAGCGGGGGACAGTCATGAGCAAAGTCTACATATGCATTGAAGTGTCATAGTGAAAGCCATTGTCTTAGACGCTACCTAACTATTAGTAAAGGATACACGGTGAGTAAATAGTCTAGTTCACAGATGTGTGAGAGGTACTCACTGATTTCATCCAAGGCTATGGAGTGCATAGCAACTCAAGAGTTACGGAAGAGCTCTTGGTTTCAGGCATGAATAACTGGACGTCCTTTCGTGACTCTTGTGTGGACGACAGCATGTTGGCTTTGTTTTCTCAGTGTCAAAGGAAGAATGATGAGAAATGGACTTTTCTGCTGCCATTTGATTTCTTTGGCAAATTGTCATGCTAAGAGCATCATTGTGGATTGGTATTTTTCTTTAAATTGAAAAAGATTTATGAATCTTCTTAAGTGACCTTTAGGGAACAGTCTTCCTAAAAATGAATTATGTCTCAGCTTAACGATAAAATGAAACAAATAAACCTATTTATTAGGGGTTGGGGAGATGGTTCAGATGGTGACTTGCTTGCTGTACAAGCATGGGGACTTAAGTTTAGTCCTTTAGAACCCATGTAAAGTTGTATTCAGCAGTGTGTGTCTGTAATACAGGAGAGCTGAAGAGGCCGGCACAATAGGATGCTTAGGGGTTCTTAGCCAGCCAGTCTTGCAAAACTAGTGAGCTCCTTGTTTAGTGAGGGACTCTGTCTCCAAAAATGAGGTGACAAGTGACCAAGGAAGACGTGATGACCCATAGTTTTTATCCACATATGCATACATGTACAATGTATCTATTCACACATGAGCACACACTATGTATTAAAGGTTAACTAAATCACAGCGATTTTGCTTAGAAATGATGTATTCCATTGCCAATAAATGTAGGGTTTCTGGCTAGGCTGCTTAGGGGTTTTAAAATAGAACTAGCTTGATGCCTACTGAAGACATACATGTGAGGGATCCAGGCTGCCATCTTGTTTCCTGTAAGGACAAAAGGCCATCTATGCTATTTCCAAGCTCAAAGGCCAACAACCTTGTCTTCCTCTTCCCCTTCCTCCTCTTTTTTTTCTGTTTTCCCTTTGAGACAGGGTCTAATGTAGCTCAATCTAGCCTTAGACTTGCTGTGTAACAGGCGGGCCTTGAACTCCTGTTCTTCCTACTGGGATTACAGAACCACGATCCGTTCATGGGATGCTGAGACTCAAACCTAGGGCATCATGCACGCTAGGCAAGCATTCTCCCAATTGTCTCCCCAATTAAGAACTTCTCTTTTATTCTGAAGACCCAGAAAATATCAACTCACCTTGGCAAGTCAACAAAAATGCTCCTCTGGTTTTCGAGGAGTTAAATCACAGCCTGACAGGTCAGCAAGGCTCTAGTTCCAGATTTATCCAACCGTGGGACGCCACTATTAGGACTTCTAAGACGGAGTAGAATATAATCAGAGAACTAAGCCCTTCTAAGGAAAATACAGCCAGGGGCTCACCTAAACAGAGCAATGGAGGACAAGCTCACACAGGCAGAGATACTCTTAACTTTCGCAGGAGAATGGGCAAACACTGATGTTAAATATGTCCTAGTCAGAAGGCAAATAGGCCTTAGATAATGTGTTTGAGTTATACAGCACTTTAAACATCATTTTCAATCTCAGTTTTATGTGGAAACTCATTGGCTGGAAAAACTGGCACTAAATCTCGGTCCGCCTGCTTGTAGCACTTTGTATGGAGTTGTATTTGGGGCTATTTTATATTCCCCTCCTTTCATCAGACGTGATTTTGTTCCCACATTTGCTTATGGCTACACAGTACAGTATTTGTATTATTAGTTTGAAGGACTTTTTTTTTTTTTAACTTGGGAAAGGAGTTTTGTGACTTTCAAATTTGTACAGTAACTGCTGACAGGACAAGGGGAGGGGGAGAGGAGAGTAGAGGTTGCCTATGCATTTGAGAGCATCCTGTGAAGGCTTTACAGGACAGATAAGATGTGCTTCAAATGAGCTCATCCTCCCTTTGAATACAAACGGCTGGGAAGGTGGTGCTTAAGCAGTTTGTGGTCTTTGATGCAAATAGGGTTGATGTTCCCTTTGCTTACTGCTTTGTTCATGCTTCCTTTCAAAGCGCAGACCTTAGCCCAGCATGTTCAAATACATGGATGCAGAATGCTCCTAGAAAGGTCTGGCCTTTGGCCCTGGGTGTGCATTAGAATTCCCTGAGGGCATGTGAAGATTCCAATGCCCTCATCCTATCCCCAGCTGACTGACTCGAGTAGGGCATTGAGTATCTTTCAGAGTAGTTATACAGTGCAGCTGAGTCTGAGACCTACTAGACAAAAGACCCTCTCTTCTCAAAATATATAGTGTATTTTTATTTTTTGGGGGGATTTCATACAATATATTTTGATCATATTCATCCTCCTAATTCCTCTACCTAACTCCTCGAAGACTGACCAAGACTAATAAATGTTCTAGCCACCATTGGGCATGGTGGCCCATACCTGTACCCCAACACTCAGAAGGAACAGGAAGATTGCAAGTCTGAGGGCAACCTGGGCTATATCTCTGGATCCTCTGTGTGTGCTGATGGATACATATCTTTAGTAATGTGACCTTTGGTAGTTATTCCCATGCACCCAGTGGGTGGCTCATACCCATGCTCTCACAGGTAGGACTAGCTACACATTTGAGAAGAAGTGGGATGGTGCTAGAAGGAGAGCCTATGGGTTAAGAGAGCATTCTTCTCTCACAGAGGACAGAGTTTGGTTCCCGGCTGCCACACCCACCTGTAACCCCAGGTGTAGAGAACAATGGGAACCTCTTCTGGGTTTTCCAGGTGCCAGAACATGAACTCACATATTCACATACATTCACATAAATAAACTATGAGATAAATCTCTTTTCCAGGACCCAATGGGGATGACTTTAGCTGAAATATGCAACCAAGGGGAGATAGAACCTGTAGAGACCACCTCTAGTAGGTAGGCACAGCCCTCAATTGAGGGATGGGACCACCCACCATTCTCAAAACTTTTAACCCAGAAATATTTCTGCCCAAAGAAAAGACAAGGACAAAAATAATGGAACAGAGACCAAAGAAAAGGCCATCCAAAGACCACCCCACCTAGGGATCCATCCTATCTGCAGACACCAAACCTTTACACTATCGCTGATACCAAGAAGTGATTGCGGACAGGAGCCTGGTATGGCTGTCCCCTGAGAGGTTCTGCCAGCACCTGACTAATACAGATGCAGATACAGTCAACCATTGGACTGAGCCTGAGGAGCCCAATGGAAGAATTAGGGGAAAAGACTGAACGAGCTGAAAGGGATTGCAACCCCATAGGAAGAACAACATCAACTAACTGGACCACCCAGAGCTCCCAGAGACTAAACCACCAACCAAAGAGTATGCATGGAGGGATCCATGGCTTCAGATACATATGTATCAGAGAATGGCCTTATCTGACATCAATGGGAGGGGAGGCCCTTGGTCCTGTGGAGGTTTGATGTCCCAGCCTAGGGGGATGCTAGAGCTGTGAGGTGGGAGTGGTTGAGTGGGTGGAGGAGCACCCTCATAGAGATAAAGTGGAGGGGGGAGAAAAGGAATGGGATGAGAGATTGTGGAGGGGTAACTGAGAAGGTGGATGTCATTTGAAATGTAAACTAATAAAATGATCAATACAAAATAGTTATGATAAGCAAACAGATTTGGCATATGCATTGATAAAATAAGTTGGATTTAAAAAAGAAAAGTAGAAAAGACATAAAGGCTGGAGAGAGATGTGAGGGGATACAGGGGAAGTTGGAGGGGGAGAGTAGAGGGCGGATATGCTCAAGATACATTGTGTACATGTCTAACATTTTCAAAGAATACACAACACCATTTAAGACCAAGAAAGAAAAGAAAAAAGAGTTCTATTTTAACAGAGAACTGGATTAGCTCAGGTTACTGTAACAGAGTACCACAGACCGGATGGCTTGTACACACCAGATGTTTGCCTTCCACTGATCTGGAGGCAGAAGGTATGAGGCGTGTGTGTGTGTGTGTGTGTGTGTGTGTGTGTGTGTGTGTTGCCTTCTGGTGTGGATGAATGTTTGCTCACTACGTGTAGGTCTGGTGCCTGTGGAGGTGAGAAGGGGACACTGAGTCCTGCCGAACTGGGGTTATAGGCAGTAGGAAGCCACTAGTAGCTGCTGAGAACCAAACCCTGGTCCTCTGCAAGGACAGCAAATGCTTTTAGCCTCTGAGCCATCTCTCCAGCTCTAACACTTGAGATTTTAAAACTTTTATACAAAATACAAAGGCTTTCCTTTCATTTCTTAAGATAGTATAGTATTTTGCTTTGTTAAAATCTCATTACTAAGTCACATTTGCTTCATGTCTTAAGGTAACAAAACATAAATATATTGACTTCACCTTCAGAAACCTATGTTCTAAGTGGTCTTATTACTTGACACCCATATTATTGGCTGTACATAGTACTGGGAATATTTTTGGTTAAATTTTATATTGTGTGTGTGTGTGTGCACATGCCATGGTGTGTATGTAGTGATCAGAAGAGAATTCATAGGAGTCAGTTCTGTCCTTCTATCACATGGGTCTTGAGGTTTAAACACAAGTTGTCAAGCTTAGTACCAGGCACTTTTACTGATGTTCTTCTATCTTGCTGGTTGGAAATTTCCTTTAAACATATGTTTTTAAGTGCTGGAGAGGTGTGTGTGTGTGTGTGTGTGTGTGTGTGCATATATGTATGTATGTCCACGCATGTATGTATGTATGTGTACATGTATGTTTGTATGCATGCATGCATGCATGCATGTATGTATGCATGTATGTATGTCCATGTATGTATGTATGTATGTCCACGCATGTATGTATGTATGTGTACATGTATGTTTGTATGCATGCATGCATGCATGTATGTATGTCCATGTATGTATGTATGTATGTCCACACATGTATGTATGTGTGTGTACATGTATGTTTGTATGCACGTATGTATGTATGTCCATACATGCACAGCACACAGCACATGTAACGCTGAAAGCACAACCTGCAAGGGTTGGTTCTCTTCCTCAACTACCCTGGTGCATCTGATCCACTCATGGGTCAGCTTGGGGGATAAGTACATGTGTTCTCTGAGCCGTCTTAATGGCTGCGCAGTTTCCTTTTATAAACCCAACAGTTTTTAAAATAAGATTTGTTAATAAAAGTCACCAGCCACTGGGAGAATTGTTAAATGGTGTAAGAAACTTAGAAATGCCAATAGCTAATATCGAAGTGATCCATTTCAGCCTTTCCCTAAAAAATGTCATGGTCCTTTCCTGCCCATTTGGAATGAATCCTTAGTGGCCCCATCAAGAACTTCACAATCACCTTTCCTCACTCACATATTGCCATGGTTTGAAAGTGAAATGTCCTACACAGACTCTTGGCTATGAATACCTGACGCCCAGCTGATGCTGCTGCCTGGTCCAGGAACCACAAGATTGAGGAACCTTTTAGAGATGTTGCTTTACTGGAAGAAGTAAATTGCTGGAGGCAGGACTGGAAGTTTTATAGCCAAGATCCGTTTCCGGTTCTCTCTGTTAACTGAGTGCTGATGTAGTGTGACCCACTGCCTGTGCTGCAGTTGCTACACTTTCTCCACTGTGACAGACTGTGTTCTCTTGAACTGTAAGCCCCCAAAACACTTCCATCCTTAAACTTCTTCTTGTCAGGTATTTTGACACAGCAGTGAGAAAAGCAGCTAATATATTTGTAGAGGTGGGTCCAGGTGTAATTCTAAGGATCGAGTCTCTCATGTTTTAGTGTCAGGCATCGGGTTGGTGAAGAAGGTGCACACTAATTACTTTGGAGTCCTGTATCATAGATAGTAGCTATCACATTGAGAAAGAGGCTGCATCTCTTTTTAGGTGAAAGTCATCTAAGAAGGACTCTTAACTATAATTGGAGATAAAATAAAAATAGAAGTAAGATGAGAATCTCAGGGCCATGTTGTCATGTGGCTACCTCAGTGTTTGGAAATGCATACTAGCAAGCTGGATATGGAAACCACACCTATGTTGATATTACTAAGGTCTCACTCAAAATACCTTTGAAACTTTCTGTTTCTCACCTTGACCTGAGGTCATTGTCTCAGGAACACAGAGATGGGGGATACAGAGCAACACTAGCAGAACAGAAGAAATCTAGAAGTATCCAGGTTAGATGCCGTAGAAGGAAAAGGCTGCAATTATAGTAGAAACCTGGGAGCAGACATCTAGATCCAAGCATGGGTGAGCTACATGCGAACCATCTTAAACACAACAAGAAGCTGTGAGCAGCACGTTTATTTGTGGGATTCATTACAGAACTGACCTCTCAACAAATGCAGCATCCGTGGAAATTGAGAAAACCAAAGACATATTGTTATTCTTGGTCGTAAGAGATGCCAAGTAGAAAATCTATAGACCTGCCAAGAGAAAATAATCATTTTACTCATTTGGGTTGATGTTTGGAAGAAGCAAAGTGAAATTAGCATCAGAAAGACTCAATCAGAATATTTTCATTCAGATTTTTTCCCACAACCTAACTCCCAAACTTTGTGATGCAAGACAACAATGATCATTTTGTTACGCTCATGGCTTCTGTGGGTCAACAATTTAGGAGAAGCTTGGATGAGTTGTTTTGGCTCTGGGTCACAGACATCACTGCAGTTAGTGTGGCTGGAACAAAAGCAGAGGGATCAGTGGACTAGCCTTCTTCCTTCCTGTTGTCTTGGGATTATTTTATGTATGTTCTTTGTGAAAAATCATAGCTTCAGGGCAGACAGAATGCTACACAAGGGCTCAGGTCTTCTCTTAAACAGTGTACATCCTTAGGGCAGTGATCCCCAACCTTCCTAAGACTGCAACCCTCGTGTTGTGGTGACCCCCCCCCAACCATAACATTATTTTTGTTGCTACTTCAGAATTGTAATTTTGCTATTGTTATGAATGATAATGTAAATATCTGTGTTTTCTAATGGTCTTAGGTGACCCCTTTGATCAGGTTGGTCATTCCCACAGCTTGAGAACCCTTGCCTTAGAGGCTCAAGTGGAAGCTAAATGGCCTGGTGTGCACTGATCTGAGATTACTTAACACCACTGGTCCCTTAGTCACAATGAACTGAGATTCGAAAGGAGGAGACACAGCTCCACTTCCTATAGACAAGTAGTAGAAATGCAGATAGGGTAGGATCGATCTCTGTGGCTGTCACGATTCATCAAACTGTCAGTTTGATTGAATTTAGAATCGTCATGGAAACAAACTTCCAGATGTATGTTTATGAAGTTGTCTTGGACAGTTTTAGCTGAGGAGGGAAGAATGACCTTGAATTAGTGCAGCATGATTCTTTGATTTGAGATTCTGGAAAAGAACAAAAAGGAAAAAGTGAGCTGAGCCCCCACATTCATTTGTCTTTGCTTCCAGGCTGTGAGGATGCAGAGTGACCTGTCTTCTCACATTCTAGCTACCACATCTCCCTTTCCATTGCAGACTGGACCCCCAAGCTGTGAGTCAAAGCAAACCTTTCTTCTTTAAGTTGTTTTATTTTATATTTTGTCACTGCAACAAGAAGAGTAACCAACATGGTGGCTGTATTTCAAGAATGCAGCTGGGCACAATTCTACAGAGATTTAGTTTTACAGTCCTAAGACATGTAGAGGAATACATGCTCACTGAAGAACGATCTCAGGGAAGGTATCTTTCCTTGCTCCAGTTTTTTCCTCGTTTCTATTCAGACAGGGTCTGGCCAGCTTTGTATTCAGCCCCTAGTCCTTGGGAGGCCCTTTAATTTTTTTACAATAGGTTGTTTGTTCCATGTTCAGTTTAGTAATTGTCTGTTAGGACATATTTCTCTTAACTAGTGACAGAGAACATCCTGTTTTTAGGTAGTGGCTGGGGCTAAGGGATAGAGCAGCAGCTGAGAGTCACTTGGTGTTTATTGTAGGGAGAATTGTGTTCTTTCAAGTTTCACATGTTGAGGTTTGAAGCCCAGAAATCTCAGAAAGGAGCTTGAAAGAACAACAAGTTCAAATGAAGTCTCGCCTGGGTCCAATACACTGTGAATGGTGTCCTTATAAGAAGTAGAAATTTAAACACTAGATATACAGTGAGTGGTGGCCATGTAAAGACAGATGTAAGGAGAGGGTAGCCACAGTCAAGCCAAACTGAGGCCTTCCAGCAACCCAGATCTTGCCAACACCTTGATTCCAGATCAAGAAAAGAAGTTTCTATTAGTTAAGCCAGCCATCCAGTGTGCGATAGTTATTGTATCAGGCCTAACATTTTTGTCTTTATCCAAGTTTAATTGTATAAAATATATCTTGAGAGATGAAATTAGGGCAGAGAGCTTCAGGTCCTTCAGAAGTTCATGCCTTGGAGCACGACGTGTCTAGGTGAGTTCCCATCAAGAGGCAGTGGGACTGTCATGAAATAGTGCTTAGTCAGAGGCATCGGCTCATTGGAGCCATGCCCCAGTAGAGGATAGTAGGATCTTATTTTCTTGCTCATTCTCTGTGCTTCCTGGTTTCTGTGAGGTGACTAGCTTCATTCCCCACATACTCCTCGCTGGTATGTTCTACCTCAGCACTAGGACCCTGTGATTACAGACTGAAAGGCCTGTGAGCCCAAATAAACACTTCCTTTTGAAAGGTGATCTCAGATATTTCAGAACAGTGACAGAAACATGACTGACACTGCTGTCTATTTTTCTTGATCACCTTTTAAGTCACCAGGTTCCGTTGGTCCTCCAAAGTCAAGTACAAGTTCCCTACCTAGATAATATGTAACTAGCTAAGTGTGGTGATGCATACCTGTAATCTCAGGAGGATCAGAAGTTCAAAGCCAGCTCCACTTGTATAATAAGTTTGAGACCAGCATGGGCGAGGTGATTCCCTGGGCCAAACAAACTAATAAACAAACAAACAAACAAATAAATAAAACAAAGAGACAAATAGCATTTTGTTAGTAAACAATTTGCTTAGAATATTTTCTTACAATGAAGGTATTTGGTAGGGATAAGGAGGTAAATCTAAGGACTCAAGTTCTAATGAAGCTGACAACTGGGCTAATGGCAACAGCCTAAGGCGTGTCCCTCCTGACCTCAGCATAGCACATCTCTCCTCTGCATATTGCTTTATTAGAACAACTTTTCTCTTAGGCTCCCAGACCGCAGCTTGAGAGGTGACAACAGCTTGCATGCCTAGGAAGGTTGCTGGTCTCTTCACCATGGTCCTCCTGGTGTCCATGCCTAAGTTCCAGAGGACCTGTGGCCACTGAGCTATGGGACCCTAGGTCATACATGTCACCTCTCTAAGTCTCAGTCTCCCCAACTGTCATTAGGGAGATCTGATCACCAACCTTGTGTGTTCCTATGAAGAATAGACGAATTAAAACATCTGTTTATGCTGCACAGTGCTTTGCATATATGGCTCATCAATTATTTATTGCCCTCACAAATGGCTGCCATAGGACTCAACAAAATAGTATAGATGGAAGCACTTCGTAGTTTGTCAAGAGACAGCTCTGTGCCAGTGTGAGTGATAATTTGCTCGACAATGACTGATTCTTGACCAGATGTGGTGGTGGTAGGCAGATGCTGATTTTCTTCTAGGTGAGAACATTTGGCAAGGAACATGCAGGTGCTGGAGACTGAGTATACTCTGTGTCATTAGTTTAGGCCCAAAGGGCTGAGGGGTGTATGTGTGTGTGTGTGTGTGTGTGTGTGTGTGTGTGTGTGATGTTTCATGGCTTCATATGTGCACATGGTGCTCGGAGGAGGATGCTGGTATCACTCTTCACCTTATTCTCTTTAGAGAGGTCCTTTCACTAGGCCAAGAGCTGGACTGGCAGTCAGCAGGCTTGAGTAATCCTCCTGTCTCTGTCCTCTACAATGTTGGGGTTACTGTGGGTACAGTAATACACTGCTTTTAATGGGTGCTGGGGGTCAAACTCAGCTGTTCATGCTTGCAAGCTCCTACTCACCATCATTCCAACATCCTAGGAGTTCTGAAGATATTATTGCAAGGCTGGGTGAATGTTTTGTTTCTGTTGCTAAGTAACCAGTTTTTGGAAGGAGTGTGGAATACAATGTGAAGCTCAAGGGTCCACACCATTAACACAAGTGCTGGAGCAGTTTATGGCAGAATTTGACCTGATTTTTTTCCCCAGGTCATTACTTTCACCAATTAGATATCACTATAGCAAATATCATTTAAAAAGTTTAGAGTATAGATGAGTTTGTTTTTATAGATATTCCATATCACATAAAGAGGGCTTCGTATTGGAAATTGTGTTTAATCTGCAAAGAATGCACTTGTTGAAGTGTGCAGAACAGATGGGCCCAATGAGTCTATTTTTCCTGAGTAAGCTGGAATTAGCATTATAGATATTGATGATGGCATAAGCTAATGCTTCTGTCTGTCAAGAGGAAGGACATCCCTGACCTCACTTGTTCCCAGCGCTAAACCTTTTGTCTACTTCTCTGTTGGTTCTCCTAGGAGCATGACTTGCAGAGTTTGGTCTGGTTGCATTGAAGACCCTTATCCTCGCCTGTAAAGTCTTTCTTTTTGAATCTGATAGGCATTATCAAGTTCTCTCCTAGGTGTGCAGAGTCTTCTTCCCAGTTTTCCCAGAAGAGCTGTCCCCTCCTTCCTGTGTTTGGTAGTTTCTCAGCCCTCAACTAGCTTCTATCTTTGGTACGCAGGATGGGACTGGTGGGATGAATACTGGCCCATAGTTGCTATCTGCTCCTTAACCTGACTCTATTCATCCCATAGAATTTTGCAGATTTTCTATTCTTTCGTTTTCTTTTATCATAGATGCTCCCCTTGGGGCTGTTTGCCTTGCCAACCAATTTCTTAGCAGTTACTAATACCTAATAGTAGATCTAGAAAAGAGAGCAAGCTCCCAGAGAAGATTGGGTGGGAATAGGCTCTCTTTGAGAAAAAGGGTAAAACAGTTGGGTGGTAGACAGAGACCCAAATCTTGACTTCACAGTTTCTCCTAGGGTTCCTGATGAGTACTTCCCCGGTAGCTACAGGAAAGTATTGATGAGATGCTTTGCTTCCTTCTTAAGTATAGGAAAGATCAAATCGGATCCAGCTGAGCCAGTGTCAGAGTAAAAAGGGGAAAGGATCTATCTATTCTTATTTTGTTGAAATACACAGACACAGACACAGACACACACACATACACTCACACACAGATACACTAGCACAACTCATACACAGACACATAAACACTCACACACACTCACACATACTTCCATAATAATGCACAGGCTCTCTCTCTCTCTCTCTTTCTCTCTCTCTCTCTCTCTCTCACACACACACACACACACACACACACACACACACACACACACTGATACACACACACACCAGCATGGAAAGTGATGGGAATGGGTATAGTGACTGAGGGACGAGATGTGGAAAAGTGCTGAGAATCCCTTGAGTCACCTGTTCTTAGTCAGCTGGTGCTAGGTATGATGAGCTACAGAGAGATGCCAGCTGCTTTCAAGATGCTCCCTTAAAACCTGCCGGCCATTATTGAAGAAGACAAGATGGAGAGACTGAAAGGAACTATTGCAGTAGTGTGAGCCTAGAAACAGACAAGAGATACAGACTTTGGAATTTGGAGGTAGTCTGAGCAAACTTGGGAGATTTTACAAAGGAGGCAGGCCCTATCAAAAAGGGCTCAGGACTCAGGGCTGCAGAAATAAAAGCAGAGCCTTCCTGATGGGAAGAATCAATGGAACCATGTTTGCTGGGAAGGCAGGAAAGGAGCAGTTTGTCTGTTACTTGGGCTTGTTGAGAGTGATGGCTAAGAACTCAGACATTTGTTGGAGTGATATTGTGGGGAGGCGCTCGAGCATGATCGGTAGAGACCAGGAAATGAGTGACTAGGAAAGAGGAAGCAAGGAGGGCCCAGTGCTCACTGAAGAACTAGTTTGGCTTTTGCAATAATATACAGCTGGAATGTTCTGGACCACCCTGGGAAGGTCATTCTGACATTCTGGATCTATGCAAAGAGAGGTGTCAGATGGACAAGCTAACTTGATAACTTCAAAGCTTATCTGCTGGTGCTGCTTTGAAAAATAATGTTATTTCTGTTGTTTTCCTCTTAAAATACTTCAAGCTTAAGTATTTTATGAATATGTGAAAGAATGTTTGAAATTCTAAACCATTTGAAAGCAAGTTGCTGACTTGATGTACTATCCCTTCCAAATCCCTCAGTGTGCAATTCCTATGACCAGGGCATCCTGCCATGGACCACTCATGAAGGGTACATTTAACTGTTACCTTTACTAGGTCAAGAAGCACCCTGGACATGTGCCTGTTAGAGCAGTGTTTTTGAAGTGTGTCTGTGTCAGGATATTTCCAGAAGAGATGAATGTGTGAGTCTGAATGGAGTAGCTACAGAAGACTCACCCACATTATGGGCAGGTATACACTTTGTTGAGGGCTCAGAGAGGAAACAGAGAAGAGAATGGTTTTTCTTCTCATGGGGGATATGCTCTTTTTCTCCTACCCTTGAATGACAGAAATCCAGTTTCCTCTACCTTTGGGCCCCAGGCCTCACACCAATAGCTGTCTCAGGCATTTAGACTTTCCCTGAGCTAGAACTAACTCCGTTAAGACAATAATGAAATATGTAAACAAAGACAGAGCCATTGCTACACCTGCTTTTTGGAGGTAATTCAGGTTGCCAGGTGTTCCAATAATATCCTATAAAACATGAAGGTCTGGTTCAGAACCACACTTTGAGCTTAGCAGCTACCTCTTCTGATGAAGAGGAGAGGAGGGAGGAGGGAAGAAGAAGGAGGAGGAGGAAAAGGAGAACAAGGAGGAGGAGGAGGAGAAGAAAGAGGGGGGAGGAGGAGGAGGAGGAGGAGGAGGAAGAAGAAGAAGAAGAAGAAGAAGAAGAAGAAGAAGAAGAAGAAGAAAAGTGAGCTTTTTTTCCTGATTTCTCAAACCATCAAGAAGTTCCAACAGGACCTAAGAGTTGGCTTAGCAGATAGACACTTGCCAAGTCTGTCAACCTGAGTTTGATCCCTGGGACCTGTGGTGTGGAAGAAGAGAACAGATTTCTTCAAGTTGCCTGCTGACCTCCACACACGCACCATGGCATAAATATATAGATAAATAAATATGATAAATTTAATACACAGAGCTCAATAATTTATTTTTCTTTTACTACACAATTTTCCATCACTAGCCCATTAGAAGGAGAGTGAGTAGCAGACAACTTTGAAATAAATAGTTTTAGGTTTCTTTCTTTTGAAGATATTTCTTTTTATTCTCTCTCTCTCTCTCTCTCTCTCTCTCTCTCTCTCTCCCTCTGTGTGTGTGTGTGTGTGTGTGTGTGTGTGTGTGTGTGTGTGTGTGTGTATAGATGTCTGTGGAGATCAGGAGAAGACATCAATCTCCCTGCAGCCAAAGTCACAGGTGGTCATGAGTTGCCTTCCATGTGTGCTGGGAGTAGAACTTGTGTCTTCTCCAAGAGCCAATGACACTTTTAGCCACTGAACCAACCATTTCTCCAGCTCCAACTGGGAATTTCTAAATTCATATTCTAAAGGTTCTGTAGACAGATCTCCCATCTTTCTTAACTTACATACATGCATATGCAGGTTGGAGATGGGTTGGATGGAGATAGAAATGATCCTTCTAACATTCTACGAGGTAAAAACCAGACTGACTTACATGGTAGCCATTCACAGTGTGGGTCAGCAAAGCCTACACATAGTGCTTGGGGGCCCTGCACCAGAGCAGGGCCAGAGTGGACTCCATTCTGAAGACAGGCAGATGCTGCTTCAGTCTCATCTCTGACTCTGAGTCTTGGCTTACTATAATTGTTTGCTCCAGGCAACTTGACTCTTTCCTTTTGCAAATGTTTTATGTGGAATGTAATATGCACCACTGGATGATTCCTCATCCCCAAATTTGTCTTATGATAAGATTGCTTTTTTCCCCTGTATCAAAATGGGAGTTTTCAAATAAGATATAGAAGTAACACATCATGTCTTTCTGGTTTGAAGTCATTGGCATTGTGCATTCATTCATGTATATAATTCAGCTTACATTTTAAAGAAGTGTTTTTTTATGTGTAAGTACATGTGTGTGTGCACATGTGTGTGCCCTTGTGTGTGCAATGCCCCTTAAGGCCAGAAAAGGGCATGAGATCTCCTGGAGTAGAGTTAACAGGCATTTGTAAACTGCCTGACTTGGATGCTAGAAGTCAAACTCTAGTCTTCTGTGGCATGGGCTCTTAACCACTAGCACCCCTCCTTACTTGCATTGAAAAAAAGCATCTATATTTGACATATAAAGTACACATGTATGGCTAGCACCAGGCATCTCTTGTTCTTAAGGAGTTTAACATTTGACCGAGGGAAAAAGGCACCCGTGAAAGTAATCTTTGGAGCAGAGACCCAGTTATTCCATTCATGCCCGGATGCTCTGCTGAACTAGGAGAGTACACACATCTTACCTTCCATTGTAATTGCTAAGAGGGAAGATGACCCTCTAGAGCTGTCAGTATCTTTCTCTTCTTGCTCTTGGGCTCAGTGGGGGGATGATAGCCCCTAGGGTTTAGAGAGGGGGGATGAAGAATGGAGATCAGATGAGGGCAGAAACATAGGGATGAACTTCTCATTTCAAAGTTGGAGAAAGATTTTCTTGCATCTCCTTCTCTAAGGCTTTGCTGGCACCTTTTCCTCTTTTTCTCATTCTGTGGTGTTTAAAGCTGCCTTTTGTGTTACAAAGCTCCCAAGGATTTCCAATTCATAAAATGAGGGGAAAGTACACCGAGACTCCATATGCCTCAGTTTCCCTAATGTTGTTCGACATTCCCCCCCCCCCCCCGTTTGACAGTACACTGAGACTTCCTGGGACTAATGGCCCATATCTAGAACAGGAGAACAATTCACCTTCCTGGATCCCAGAGTCTCTACCCCTTAGGGAGAAGGGGAAAGTTGTTAATTGGACATCCTAAGCCGTGGCCACCATATTTGGTGAGGACTGACTAAATCCTTGGGTTTGGGAGCTGAGATTGGCTCTGAGTTTTGGCACTTGGGGTGGTACTGTTGAAGGTAATATCTGGACCCACTGCACAACCTTTTCCTAATCCTGATGATAGGGCTTATCCTTGATGGGAGCAAAGAGTATTTCTCTGTGGTTACCTCTTTCTAGACCTCTGCCTTGGAGGTTTTTCCTCACACCATGTCCTCTGAGAATAATTCTTCCCTCACACCTTCCCAAAACTCTTGAGCATCTACAAGTGGGCCACTTGTTCCAAATAGAATTGAATCAGAATTTCTTCAAGCAACTCTCATAAGCCTAGTGACTAAGTCCCCCTACTCAAAGCCATTTTGGTCAACTGCTTCATTGTCCAAGAACCCCACTTTCTCCTGCATCCTCTAGTTGAGAAGCTTCCAGCAATGACCAATTCACTGTTCACTCTTACTATGAAGCCTGTGGCTTGCCTTTCTGGTGTCAAGCACTATTTGGATCAGGTAGCCTACAAGAATGTACCAGGCCTCTCTTCTAAGGAGTGATCTCTGCATGTCCTATGTAACTTGAAGATGTGGTGAAAACCTCAGCTGTATGTCCATGCACTAGCCCCATGTTCTTACAACCTAGGAGAGTCCTCTTGGCTGCTTGCCTATACTGGCCTCTTGATATATTAACAGTTTATTTAGGCTTGGATGCTCTGTGCAGTCTTGTAACCACACTTTCTGCCATCACTGCTGAGAGCTGCTTTCCAGCTGTCTTTTCATATTTGTGCCCTGTGCTCAGGAGGTAGGTGGGATAAAGTTATGGATAGGCCAGCTTTATTATTGTATGGATTGATTAATATTATTATATTATTAACAATTAATAATATTATAAATGTACACAGTAAATTAATACAGCAGCTGTTTATCTAACCTAGTTCACTAATAACAAGACAGAGAGACCAAGAGTTATTTGAAACTTAAAATCACAATAACTAGGCATTATATAATTCCATTCTAATCCTCTAATCTAATCTGGCCACTTTCCAGCTAAAAATCCCAGAGATCCTTGTAATTTTGTATTGGTCTGCCTCTCTGGGGTTCAGGTGCATTCTCCCATGATGTCTCTTCCTCTCTCTCTCTCTCTCACACACACACACACACACACACACACACACACACACACACACACACTGGTTGGCAGAAGTCCCTCCCTATTCCCTCTGTTGCCTAGCTATTGGCTTTCCCAGCTTTTATTGACAAGGCAGAGAATAAATGATAAGCATTGTTTATACAAACCTGAGGCAGGAGACTCATGACATAAGTATTACAATGCCATGTCCTGATTGAACCAGATGGTGGGATGGAGAAACCAGCATTTGAATAATACAAAAGTCAACTTTACACAGTGCAGTGCACAAAACATTATGCCTACAATTGTGTCCTGTGTGCTAACGGGAAGAGAGCCTGTCTGATTCCTTTGGCCTGAGTAGTGGTGGGGATATTGCCTTTATAGCAGACCAAGAATCATCTAGGTAATCATCCCTAAAAATAAGTGTGTTTGGTTGTTAGGGTGCCCAAGGGGTTAAGTGATTGCCACTGTTTGCCATTTTACATAGGACGTTTAAACGTTCTGAGTCCCGATTTACTTATCTACATACCTAAGAATAGTAGAGCATATTAAATGGCTTTTTAGGGTTAAATAAGGTTATGTACATTGTCACATGCCGCCTGGAATGAATTAGCACCCAACAAGTGTGAGCTTGTGTCTCCTAGAATTAGTTACTATTCAGTTTATGAGAAAACTATGAAAACTCTTCCCCATAATCCTCTATAACAGCCATCCCTGGTAACTGTTTAGGAAAACATTAAAAACGATTTCTCACTAGTTTTGCGTGAGTGTGTATTTAAATGACTCCAAGCCTCCTTTGCCACTAAAGATTGTAACAACCTGCATTTGTTTTATTTTATGGTATATTTTCCTTAAATAAAAATCACCACTTTGAGTTGTCACTGGTTTTTATTTCATTTTATTTCTTCTGGCTGCCTTTGAAGTGCTAGATGGGGGGGGGGTAGTTTGCCATAGACCTCAGGATGCTTCTATCTCACTTTGTCATAATTGGCAGCACAAGGGAACCTAAGGACTAGAGTTAGGGGCAATATTGATGTAGTTAAAGATTTGGGCATCGTTACAATTGGAATAGTCATGGGAAGACACAAGTTTGTGGTCTCAGCTGAGCGACTAACAGTAAGGCATGCATTGATTCTGCTGCAAGGGTCACATTTCCAAAGGGCAGATAGAAGTGCTCAATTGAATACTATCCATGGGCCACAAGCACTGCCTCTCTCCTACCCAACTGTAGGTGTTCCTTCTAAGTCCCCTTATTATCTTGACTCATTTGACAAATACCCACTCTGGAGTTGGGGCCCTGCTGGATGCTGCTGTGGCTAACCTTTACAAATAAGCCATGCTAAGGGGATGAGTCATTTAATCACAGTCTTTGTGGGTCCCACCATCCAGTCCCCAGCCTGTGGGGCTAAGGTGGAAGGGGCTGTGCTATGGATGTCAAGGAAGGAAGTGGGGAGCAACTTCCTTCACTCGTCCAGAGAGGTACTTCTGTGTTGCCATTTGGCAGCAGAAATTACATCTCTGATATTGTTAGTAGACTCTGACGGGGCTCATAGGTCAAATAACTGGCACATCAGCCAGAAAGAGAACTGATTAGCACTTTCCTATCATGCTTAGATGTGACTCTAGTGCATAGTGGGGTGAAAGCCTGCTCCCTCATATTTCTTCAATAATTCCAGGGAGTACATGCCCAAAAGGAGCCTATATTCTATTACGTGACATTGCTTTGATGCCTAACTCTTTACATATGAATGTATGAAGCAAAGTGTGTGGTGCTGCCAAATTCAGAAAGGCCCCACCCAGAAACAGAGCGGCTCAAAAACAGGCTGGCTTGCTGGGTGTTCCTGTGAAAGCGCATCCCCCGTTGGATTTATGACTCTCCTTTTATCATTTGCGTCTTCCTTCTTGTCTTTTGTAGATAATTAGATCACATGTGTCAGCTGTTGGTGCAACATTTTTTATTTTTAAATTTGGTGTTTTGAGACAGAGTCTCACGTAGGATAGGCTGGCCTTGATCTCAGTATGTAGCAGAGGAAGGGCTTAAAGTTCTGATGCCTGCCACTTCTTCATCTCTTGGAAAGATGCTGGGATGATGGACAGAGGCCAGTGCACCTGGGAGGTAAATGTTTGCAGAGTGTACAGATGGGTTGCTGTGTGCATCAATGCCCCACAGTGCACAACCAAAGAAAGAAGTTGATGCTGGCCCACACTTGTAATCCCAGCACTTAGGAGACAGAAACAAGAAGATAGCCACAAGTATAAAGCCACCCCTGTCTAACTATTGTGTTTTATCTTGGTCTGGAGTACACAGCAAGGATGTGTTTCAGGAAAACAGAGCAAGAAGCACAACCATGAAAGGAAGAAGTGGATGGTTGCAAGCCTTCCCGACTTGAGCATGCCAAGAGGCCTGAGGGAGGGAGAAAGAAAGTTATCTTTGGCTCCTTGGTTATCTCTTGGTTTTCTGTCACTTAGGATAGTAGTTTCTCTTCTCACAAAATGGTCTGAGGAGTAGGACAACAGGCTATGAAGAAGATGAGGGAGAAAATGTGGTTTAGAGCGAAGTATAGTCCCCAGAGAAGTAAAGGCACAGCGTGAGGGAATGAGCCATGTGGAGTCCGGGACGATTCAGTGTTGGGAGCAGTCACCTGGAGGTCTGAGGGCTCCAGAGGTGGCAGGCTTGCTAGAGGCCTAACTACCACCGTAAGTCATGACATAACCACCATGTGGTAGGTTAGCTGAACGCCAGCCTTTGGGAAGAACCATGCTAGTTTCTCTTCCCCTACCAACGGACCCGCCAGATTTCACCTCTTCTTCTTTCCTTTTATCTCTGACTCTCAATAGAAATAAAGTCAGTAATGTGATTTTATCTATGATTCATGTGACTCTTAAGTTTTCAGAGTGAAACTGAAATTGCATCTCAATTGGAAAAATGTTATGAAGGAGGTTTTTTTGTTTTGTTTTTTTAAAGAAATATGAAAGACTAGGAGAAACTTTGGTTTTAGGATACATTTAGTACTGGGCTGGAGGTGTGGTGTAACAGCAGATTTCTGGTGTAGCAAGTGTCAATTCTGTGTGTATTCAGCATTGAAGAAAAGTGCATTTAATGTGATTGTATTTTAAGAACTCTGTGGTGGTTTTGTTTTGGTATAGACAGTTTCCCCCCTGACTTCTTGCTCCATTTCATTACTGGATCCAAATTCCACCAGAATGACAAGCTGGGAATAGAATGTGGAAAGATCCTCTTGGAAAGGAAAGTTGAAGATGGAAGCCCAAAACAAGAAGAAAAGCCTAGGCACATCATTGCTACCTAAATACATCCTTGTTCTGCCCAACAAAGCATGAGTAGTCCCCCCGCCCCCCCCCCGATATATATATATCTCATTGGATTTTCTAAAGAAGCAGCCTCCATTACCCTGCAATTATTAACTTAATTTTGGAACCAGAAAGGCTCGTGATTATCAAATATCTGCCTATGAGATCAAATGTTCTGAAGATCATTTCTAATGGAGGAGTTTGTCACTTTTTCTTAAAGATAGATCTTCTGGCCTCACATTAACTTAGAGCATCTAAGAGGACCTAAGGAAAGAAGTCTGTTGTTGAAGATTATATTTATAGTCCTTGATGAACTGAATACATTTACAAGCTGCATTTTGAAATCATAATAATCTCATGTGAAGCAATCAAAATTCCAAAATCATCTAATCAAGAATGACATCAGAGGCAAACAATCTGTAGATGGAGTAGGTATAATTCCCCCCGCAAAGCTTCCATTTAGCGCAGATGTTCTGATTCCGTGGATTAAGTCAAGAAGTGTTGAGTTAAGTCCTAAAGACAGTTTCTTGGAAAGGTGAAGCAACATGAACTCACATTTCCTAAGTAAAAAAGAGGAGGTCATTCCTTCCCCATCCCTCCATCCCAAAGCCCCTAGCCACACTTCCCAGTCAACACAGGAAAACATGGCTGCTACACAGAGCAGAAAGGTCATTACTAAAAGCAAGAGTTACTTCCAGAGACTTGCCTTGGGGTTATCTGAGTCCTGTACAAGTGAGCATATTCCTTCTTTTCTAGAAGACTGTGTGGGATTCCTCACCTGCTAGCCTCTCTTTCCCCATAGGATGGAGACTGAACCAAAGAGAACAGCAGCTAACTCAGAAGCCTTTTAGTTCTAAACGTATTTTGATTCATTGATCAAGACATATGGATTTAGAAATACAAGATCTGTGTGTTTTATGTCTGCCTTGAATTTCACTGTGCTGACATCTTGATCGGGGTGACCTTTGATGCTAAGTGGGTAGAGATAGGATATATTGACATGGCCCCAGTTGTTACAACATTTGGGCTCTGGCCCCTGATCCAGAAACAGAACTATCGGCTCCAAAGGTCTGTTGTTAACAGTTTATGCAGTGTTGTCAGAACTACACTCGTTCTTTACTGTTTTCTTATTGCCTTTATAATAAATATTTACAGATTTATTGCATACTTATTTTCCAAATGGATAGACATTTTTAGGAATGACATTTCTGAAAGTGCAGAAGCTATCTGGCACATATACAGTGCATCATACCATGTGTTCTCTGACAAGAGCATCATCGAAACTGTCTCCATCGTTTATCTGACGAAACTGGATAGCAATCCGTTGCATCAAGTTTATGCCCCCATTCTTCTCCTCTACGCTTTTTATTTTTACATCCAACATAGGGAAAATGGCAAGATTTTCTTTATTCTCTAGTGAACTAATCTGCAAAAGCTATAAGAATGTCTCTCTCCTTTGCGACTAGAGTGTTAGGAGTCCCAATATTAGACAGTTCCACTTCTCTGCTAGAGAATTTATTTGTACTCACAAAATCAATAGATTGCAACTTTTCTTTAAGGATGGAGCTGGGTGAACAAAAGCAACAAAAGTCATGTAAGGAACTGTAAGAAGTCTTAATGCTTAAGCTATCAAATTATTTAAAAATCAAGCTGTTCTGATACTTGCCAAAGGACACTCCCCCAAAAGAATTTTCTGGATTGTTTAGGTGGCAAAGCATCACATAAACAGTAGGGATTGGTGATTTTCTCTGACAAACTATGGGATGATTTTAATGCTTGCCACAAAAGACATCCTGTGATGCTCTTGGAATCCTAGGTGGCAGGACAGAGTTGGGCAGAATCTATCCTTCTTTTATTGTCTTGGTTTGGAAAGATTCAGGAGTTTTGATGTGGAGTTTTTTAAACTAATAGTTCAAGTTTTAAAACAATGCCTATAAATACAAACAGAAAAGCAGAGCAAGAGCACAGCAGCCCCAGGTGATTTAGATTCTGCCGAAAGGTAGATTTGGGCAGTTTCACTTACAACCACAGTCTGTAACTGTTAAGTCTCAGCAAAGTGATGCCAGAGACTTAGCTTATGGTGATTCCTGATATATTTTGTCCTCCACCTAGTCCTCAATGGCAGGCAAACTTTGACCAGAGGAGGAAGAGGATTACAAACAGAACGTGCATGTCTGTTTATGTAAAAACTGCAGCTAGGATTGAGGAGGGGGTATTTTAAGAAAGATCTTGATTACTTATCAGAAAAATGTTCAAATCACAGAACCCTTAACAATTATTTGGCTTGTGAGAGGTAGGGAATTCTTATCAAATGTGTTCACACAGACCAACTCATTCTTCTGCCTTGTGTTTACTAGTGGCTTGGGTGTCTGTCTCACCAGAAGAAAACCTTTGAAAATGAGTGTTCTTTTAGCTTAATGCCTATATAGTTCCATCAAAGTAGGATTTCACTCAATTGTAATTGGGACTATTTGGGTTGAGGTCTTTCATTCCACAGCATACATTTTTATTTTTTAAGAATAATATAAGTAAGATTACAGGGAGCACCTATAGACCCTTAAAATACCCTACTCTTCTCACATGTTCCAGAGGCATTGGGTATTTATAAAGACAGCATGCTCGTTATGAATTATTAGTCTCCATCGGATCATACCTTTCAGTCTGAACTTGAATGTGTAAAGCTATTTTAATAGAAATGTTTTTACTTATAAAATAAGACTAGGTCGGTAGGATTTCTTTTCTCTATGCTGGTCAGATGATACACTTTTAAAAGAGAAAACTACAACTCAAACAAACCCAAAGCGAGAATGTGCTAAAGATTTTATTTAACTTGTTGAGGGGGAACCATTAGGGATATGCTATCAAATCATTCCTCTAGATAAGACCCTGGTTCTCCATGGAGGACAGGTCAACAAAACCTGCACCAGGCCATTTTGCATTTCTATGGAGAAGGAAAGGCTAACCCTGGCTAGGAAGATTCTACAAACTCACTGCTGTTCCATTAGGGCTGGAAAAGAAGCCTAATTACAGAGGGTGCTTTGTTGTTTTAAAAAGATTTGTTTATTTATTTGTGCATTCCTGTGCTTTTTGGAAAGAATAAAAATTGTCAAGAGGGAGACAAGGGAAGAAGATGATTGGCTGAGAGCTGGACCTTCTGGGACTACACACTTGGTCTCTTAACATTTGGAAAGTAGACCCGGGAGGAAGATTGAGAACAAATGGCTAGCCTTAACTACTTAACAGTTTTCAGGGCCAGCCTAGGTTATATGATACAGTGATAGTGAATGGCTTCGAAACAACACCGTCAGCACTGATGTTCTTCAGATCTTTAATACCTTGAGTTCCTATATCAGTTTTTGAGTGCATTTTGATTCCCTTGATTTTGAAGAATCCTAGAGCTAAGCAAGGGAGAAACTGAAAGGTTGGTCTTTCTTGTCTAAACTCATGTTCAAATTTAATCCTGAACCCAAACCATTTTGATCAGGTAATGGTATTGCCAAACATCCTAAAGGAACACAGATTTCATAAGCATTTTAGAAATTCAACTCCATCAATGAGGATCATTAACTACTACTAAAGTAGAAGGCTGGGGTGTGCTATGAAATGCACATTTTTCAAAACTAAAGAGAAGTAGCAGACTGAGGAAAAACTGTAGAAATTGATGTTTTGTAGCACCCAAGTTATTAGTCCATTAACACATTTCTTACAACCTCTGAAGTGTAAGTATCGTCTTCCCTGTTACCGTTGGCTAAACTGACACAGGAAGTAAGATTATATTGGCTAAGGTCATAGAGTTGCAAGGGAGCAAGCCAATGTGTGGACCCCATTGTCTGGCATGGGATAGTGACAGTCTTGTATAGCTACAACATCAAAGACAGCACAAAAGAGAGGAGAAAAACAACAGCAGCAGCAGCAACAACAACAATAACAATAACAACAATAAAACCTCTCTCTAACCCTGCCACCTCAATCCTCAGAAAAGAAGCGAAGATCAAATCTCCTGGTACAGTCACTTGAACAAACAGAATTCTTCTTTGTGGTCCTAAGACAGCTTGGCACTGAACGAGGGCACAGACACTTGGCTCCCATTCCCAGCTTCTTTTTTTTGTTGCAAGTTGATTACCACAGTGACATCGCAGAGGAAAATGTTCTTCTGTTACGAGTTGCTTTCCTAGAGCTTGTCATGCCATGGGACTCTTTCATCTTTCCCTCTCATGATAATATGTGGTCTTTGCTAGGACTCCTGTGGTTTGACATAAGCCTATAGGAGAGATTATAGCAGCTTTGTTTTCTTCAAAAGCTAGCTGTTCTGAGGAATGGCTTGAGAGAACAGGCACCGTTGGTTTGACTCCAGCAAAGCAGTCAACTGTAACTAATACTGTGTTATTAGCACGGGGTGAAATTTTCAACTTTCAGTATCTTGATGAAACATAGACAATAAAAATTGCTCAGTGACTTTTTCTAACCTTTCTAACCTGTATTTTACTCCCTGAGACCACGATCCACTTTGCATTCATAGACAATGAGCCAGGGAACCTGAAAGCGTGCCACTCACAGCTAAGGACAGCTTCACCAAAAAGAAACAGCTATGGGTGCCAAATCGAAGTCTTGAGAAGTCTTGCAGTTTTCCAGGTACTAGAATGTGCATCTCCACAACAGATCAAGACAGTCATCTGGCCTCCAGTGGAGATGGGGGTTGAGAATAGTCATTTAAAAGTTCTGAAAAACCATGGTCAAGTCCCCAAGTGTGACAGAAAACATTTTCTGCATCCCTGTGGATATTTAATTAATCTAATTGTTTTGAAATGTTCCCTTCTAAAATACAGTAGGAATAAAACAATACAATGTATTAAAATCACAGTGGTCTTAGTCAAGGGCCATTAACATTGCCAGTACAGAAATCTATACACACATGTCTTCGGGGTTTTTCTAGCTTTTCTTTCCTTTAGGCATTTTGGAAGGCTTGGAATATGGCATACGACTTTGAAATACATTTTCTTGCTGTCAGGAGTTAAGAAATCAGGGACATGGCGAGTTTGTATTTTGTAAGAAAAAACAAATGCAGTTTGTTGCTACCTTTTGTCAATGCTTTAGTGGAAAGAGAGAACGAACTTGGAGCTAAGGCTGGGAAGGGTCCTTATTGCCGGGCTCTCAGTGACTCTTTCCCCAAGCACTGCTGCAGTGGCACACAGCCCAAATTTCTCCTGGAAGTCCCTGTTTCTAACTTAACAGCCACCTCCTTCCCCGACTGCAGCCACTATGGACTGGAGCAGGAGTGTGCTTTGGAGGTTGGCGAGAGAAGACTTGGATCTACGAGATGATGGAGCAGGTCCTTGGGGCCAGCCCTTGGGGCCAGTGAGGAGAGTGTTAGGAACAGAAGCTACAGTCCTCACACATTCTCAGACCCAGAGCATAAATGCCTAGGTACCAACCCCCCCAAATCGGTTATTAGTAAACTGTTGGGCTTACTTGTCCCTCTCAAGCTGTTTGTTTGTTTGTTTTGTTCCAAGGCTTGCTCCTCAAAATATTACATGCCGGAATGATAAGACTGAGAGTCAAAAGTAGGGCTGATCTGTTTGAATGGGGCAGGCCACAGCCTCATTCCTCCTAGTTTCTTTTCTCTCTCTCTCTCTCTCTCTCTCTCTCTGTGTGTGTGTGTGTGTGAGAGAGAGAGAGAGAGAGAGAGAGAGAGAGAGAGAGACTGTGTGTATCTGTGTCCAAATTGTGTGTTATAAATACTTGTGTATGAAACATAAAACCATGAAGTTTAGTCTGAACACGACAGAAAGAGGAAGGTGACTGTGTAGAAAGAAGAAGGGGACAGGTGTGAGACAGGCCGTTGGAAAGGTCCATATCCTCAGCAAGCCTGGAGGGAAAATTTGTTACAGAGAGTTGAGCAGAATGTCATGTGCAATTTAAGAAGAACAAAGCAACACACACACACACACACACACACACACACACACAGAGAAAGAGAGAGAGAGAGACTATGTCTCTATTTACAGAACGTTGTCATGTTGAACGCATCTATTTAAGCAGCATATCGTCTCTCCTTTCCTGATATGTGGCTGTAGTCATCGTTATAGAACTGTAGGGTATGAAGGTTAAACCATGAGAAAGAGAAGTCTGAGTTCCCCTGGGCTGGAGGGGAAGCGAGGCTTGTGTATGGAAGGAGATGACAGAGAACAAGCCTAGAAAGGAGTCTGAGGATCGAGGTGCTGAGGGGAAGGGCAAAGAGTCAGGAGAGAGGGAGCATGGGCAGCCAAGAGCAATGTCAGAGAGGCAGTGTGGGGAAGAGCTTTGAGCTTCAAACACCACACTCTTTGTTTTTTCTTATTTTTATTTATTTATTTATTTTTGGATATTTACTTTACATACATTTCAAATGTTTTCCCCTTTGGAAACCCCCTATCCCATCTCCTCCCCCCCCCCCCCCCCCCGCCTCTAAGAGGGTGCTCCCACACCCACCTACCCACTCCCCTCCTCCCTCCCTAGCATTCCCCCATACTAGGGCATCTAATACCCTCAGGCCCAAGGGCCTCTCCTCCCACTGATGGCCAACAATGCCCTCCTCTGCCACATATGCGGCCAGCACCATAGGTCCCTCCATGTGTATTCTTTGGTTGGTGGGCCAGTTTCCGGGAGCTCGGGGGTGGGGGGTGGGGGTTGTCTGGCCAGTTGACACTGTGGCTCCCTCCATGGGTCTGCAACCCCCCTCAGCTCCTTCAGTCCCTTCTCTAACTCTTCCATCTGGGACCTCACACTCAGTCCAACGGTTGACTGCAAGCATCCACCTCTGTATTTGTCAGGCTCTGCCTAAGCAACCACACTCTTAACATGAAAGGGAATGTGCCCGACAAGAAGAAAGGGCGCGGAGATGAATGTCCTGCATTTCGTGTCCAGGTCCATCACACTTGGCTCCAAACCACTTACCATACCTTAATGTTGGTTTTGTTCAGCCATTCAACAGTTCATGACTCTAGTCATTGTCAGACAGTGTGAAGGATCCCAGAACACCCATGCTCAAGCTGAAAGAATGATGTTTCAGGTTTTTATTCTTTGCACTCAGAATGAGTTTTGCTGTTATCCAACACTCTCATCCTTGGTAGAGTCACCCTGATTCTCTTTCTCTTGACCTAGAGATTTGGAATAGGTTGAAGTTATGGGGACATGAGTGGTTCTTTTCTTCACTAAATCTAAGTGCTCTGTGTGCTTTACACACACACACACACACACACACACACACTCACACTCCATGGTAGGTCATGAATAAATGCTTGAAAGGAACCTGTTTGGTTCATGGTTGGCTTCAAATGTATCACTTTAAAAGATCTGTATTTTTTTCTTCATTTGACTTAGCTTGGACCATCATCACAAAATACCAGAGACTGATGTCAACCCAGAAATCTGTGTTCTCACAGTATTAAAACTGAAAGTCCAAGATAAAAATTGGCTATAAGACCATGGTCCTACTGGATTACTCCGTCTTTTATGATCTAGTTTAACTTCAATGAACTCTTAAAGACCTTGTCTCCAAATACAGTCACGGGAGGCTCAGCACTTCACTGTGTGATGAATTTCAAGGAGATGTAATTTAGCTTACAACAGTGTCTTTATGTAGACTAGAAGTTCTCTGTTTTGCTAGGGACACATTTTAATTAAACTCATATTTGTTTAAAAGGTTTTATTTTTATTTTTACTTATGTATATGCCTGTGTGTTTGTGCACATGGATGAAATATCGGTGGAAGCCAGGAGAGGGTATTGGAATCCCTGAGGCTAGAGTTAGAGGTAGCTGTGAGCTGAGGTGGATGCTGGGAGCCAAGCTCCTATGCTCGCGCCTTCATGGGAGCTCTTAATTGCTGAGTCACCCCTCCAGATCCCAAATTTTCATTTTAAATCCTTGTAAACACATACATAGAAGGAACAATACAGAGAATTTGATGGCTTTTTTTAAAATTTAATTTTCTCTAAGGGTATCATCTTACAAACCCATGGTACAATATTACAGCAAAAACAAACAAAACAAAACAAAACAAAAAACAACTAATGCTGATATACAAGCCATGATAAAGGACATTTTCAGGGGCTGGGGAGACAGTTCAGCTGGTAAACAGGTTGTCCCGTAGCTATGAGTGCCTGTATTCAGATGCCCCAGCATGCATGTGAAAAACTGAGTGTGACAACTTGTGTCTGTAATCTGGTACCTGTATTTGGACGTAGAGACATGAGATACCCAGAGCTTGCTGGCCAGCTTGTCTAGATGAACTGAGATCCACATTTAATGAGAGATTATCTCTAAAAGTAAGGTAGAGAATGATTGAGGAAGGCAGCTGATGTTGACCCCTGGCCTAAATACACACAGAGACACACAGACACACTCTCACACACACACTCACATGCACACACACATAAACATGATATAGAATGCTTGCGTTACCACCTGTGCCTCTGCTATGATGTGGCTGTAGCACATTTTTAGGGTAGTTTACATCACTCATTAGGGTGGGGTTATCACTAAGGGAACTGCTATGTACATTCACACTCAGGTTTCTGTTTGGATGCTAAGTTTTCATTTCTGAGATTAATACCCAAGATCATCGTTGCTGGGTTGTATAGCAGTTACTGTTTAATTGTTAACAAAACTGCCCAAGCTGTTTTCCAAGGTTTGAAATGGGTTTTGTGTTGTATTCCCAGCAGCCACTTCGAGCTCTCAGGTTTCATTGCATTGTCGCCTGTATTAAATGTCATGGTTGCATGTCAAGCCTTCTGAGACCATGTGGTGGCACTGCACTGTGGGTCTGCTTTGTATTTCCAAAAGACAAATCTGACTCAACATCCTCATGTATTTACTAAAAGGTCTGGATGTGTCTGAGAGCAATGCATTTAATGTCTCATTAATGTTTGTGTTTCGCACTTTGTTCCCAGGCCCTAACCTTTATCTGTGGAGAGAGTGCTAGGAAGCAAGAGGAAGCTCAGCAGGGACTTCAGTACAACAGACAAGGCAAGGAAGCAGAGAGGTCCCTTTGAGCTGGGTGTCACTCCTTGTAAAAATAATTCTGTTTATGTAAGCAGCTGTGTAACATAGCCTAACGATGATAAGGAGTTTTGTTTTATTTCTCTCCCAAGGCCTAGCTGTTTTACCTTACATAATGTTAGGAGTTTCTGTAGGCACCTTAAAGGCATCGTTATCTTTGACAGAAGCCTGGTGACTTGGCTCGGGAGGCAGGCATCCACAATGCTATCAGCTCGCTCTTTCTTTTTTCCTCTTCTTGGAACAAACACCGTGTTACCTAGAATACATGGGGATCCAGCAGAGGTCTATATTTTCTTTCCCTCTTTCCTTTCCCACCATATGTTTGGGTGAGCTAGGAGCCACAGGAATGCCTTTACAAGGTGTCAAAACCCCTGGGAACTCCACTCTTTTTGGCAGCAGAGAGGAGGGACCTAGTGATGGTTCACAGAGGCTTTCTCTGTCTTCAGTGGAGGGACATCACATGATGATCCAGAACCATCCACCATGTCTGCCTAAACTGTGCTCAGAGAGTCACAAATTCAGAGTGACAGATAACGAGAAATTCCCATTTAATAAAAATTTATCTGAAGGATGGGTCAGAAATCCGGTTAATCCTTACGTCATTTCAATGGCAAGGTTTTATGTGTACTTATTGAAAGCACAGAAAAACAAAACAAGACAAAACCCAGTTTCTCTGCCCTGATAACTTGTTTATCAATTGTATCATGTATAAATCCAACTTGGAAGGGATTTCTAGTTGGACCTTAAATTGTTTGTTCACAAGCTCACAGAATATCTCAGTTCTTGGATTCATTAACTCTTATTTATAAACTAAAATTGTTTGGGAACAGGAAGCATAACATTTACTAAAAAGAACATTGAAATGCATTTGTCTTTTTAAATTAAAAAAACACTAAGAAATGAAGTCTGTGGAACACAAAATCTTAATATCGCAGTAGGATTTTCCCTCATTAAAAATATATATCAAACCATTGTCTGATTGAAACTAAACACAGTTAAACATATATAGATATAAATTATATAATTTACATTTATTATACTTAATCCAGGTACACATGCAAACACATTTGTATATATAAATTATGTATGAAAAACTCATAGCTAAAATTTATGTGGCTATATTTGAAACAGTGACATCAGAGATAGGCTTAAAACATGTCTAATTGCATTACCAGCGTGTATAATCAGAGTTGGAACTACTGATAGACTCTGCTGACAAGAATTATGGAAAGTAGCTGCTAATTCAGGATTGTTCTATTACACATAGTACAGGGAAGCAAGTCTGGAAAGTGGATTTAGACTCTCATATTTTCACTTTTTCGGTTGAGTTTTATCATTCAAAAAGCATATTTCTTAAGCAATTTCATCAGGTAAATTCTAGAATAAAACAGCATTTGTCATTTCTGATAACTTCTTATGGCTACTCACTTATATTTAGATGAAATCCATTATAGACTGTATAAAATATAAACATGAATAATAGGAAATATGTAATTTGTAAACATTCAATGCATCTAGTTTCTTATCTTCTAAGGAAAGATTACAAAAATGTTTCCTAACTGGTACTGATTTTTACTTGATACAGAAAAGTTATCTAAAACATAGTACTTAAAATTTAGGATAAAAGCTAGCCCTTTCTCTTTCTAATGCTTACAGCTCTGTAAAAAAAGTTTTTATGGCCCTAAAATATTCATGTTCATATTTTCTTTGAGAACTGTGTGAAGGTTCAAATGAAAATGACCTCCATAGGCTCAGGAAGCGGCACTATTAGGAGGTGTGGCCTTGTTGGAGGAAGTGTGTCACTAGGGGAGGGCTTTGAAGTTTCAAGTGTTCAAGTCAGGCTCAGTGTCGCTCTTCTCTTCCTGCTGCCTGCCCATCAGGTTGTGGAACTCTCAGCTCCTTCTCCAGCACCATGTTTGCAAAACACCATACTCTTCACTATGGTGATAACGGACTAAACCTCTGAAACTGTAAGTCAGACCCAGTTAAATGTTTTCCTTTATAAAAGCTGCCATGGTCATGGTGTCTGGTCACAGCAATAGGAACACTAAGACTCATTGGCTCTATTTTTATATATTCGATGTTGGGGCTTAAATCCAGGGCCTTGTGTCTCATAGATAAGCAAGCCATCACTGAGTTATACTCCTGAGCCCTTAGCTAAACATTTGAAGAAAGGAAGGCTACTTTTAAAAACATAAAGGCCTTAAATGCTCGACGTGAAAGTCTTCTGTAGCGGGGAAGTACTTTCAACAAAACTAGGTCTTATTCTAAGCAACCACAGCAAAACGTTTTTGATGAGTAAACTCTTTCAAACCAAACAGCCTTGATACAATAAACTGACTTCTTGAATCACATGATCATTCTAAAAACAAGAGTTAGAGGTTCAATTTAGTTACTACAAGTCTCACAGGCTGCTTTTCTGTAAAATATTGATTCTCTCATTCCCACTTATGTCTTTAAGGGTTATTATTTTTTTACATAGTGTCTCATCTAGCCCCTGCTAGTCTCACAAGATAATGATTTAAAGCTCTTGATCCCACTGTTGTCACCTCCCTAATGTCATTACTCCCAGCTATCTAGTCAAATCCTTGACTCAGAGACTGTTTTCATGAATTCATTTATAATTAATTAGAATCTCCCGTTTCTTAAAAACTAATGCCAGTGAATCACTTGGCTCTTGAGCAGTCTCTTGGTGGCTCAGTGCCTGTCAAGCTCATGCATCAGAAAATTTGGACCTTGAGATTAGTCCATTTTGAGGTTGTTTAGCATGTATTCCAGCTCAGAGAAACTTCTCTGAGTGTGGAACTGCCTTGTATGGTCAGGTAAGCTGGCCAGCCAGACTTAATAAAACAAGCAATCGAATTCTGGGGTCTGAATATTTCTAAACTGTATGATTCAGAGCATAGTGTAGACATGCTTTGGGAAGCTTCATGAAATATAGCCTCAGTTTGTATTGCTCTCCAAAGTAAGCCTCATAAGAACAGATGAAAAGCAGTACTGACCACCGATTGAGTTGTACATCAGTGGTGGCAATGAAATGTGACTGTCTTGGAAGTCAGAGAAATAGGAGAGGCCAGTGAGCACGTGGAGGAGTCTCCTTGCAAAATGCGGAAGACGATACTTTCTTCCCCTCTTAAGAACCTTTGGGGTCTATTTGTAAATGATTATCCAAACGTGGATAACATCATCAGAGAAATTAACATATTGTAAACAGAGAGATCAGGAAGGCAGAACAAGGAAGAGCAGATGGTCAGAGATTGCTTCCAAGCATAGATCCAAAGGCTAGTTGTCCAAGAGGGACCCTAGGAGAGAGTCTGAGGCTGTCACAGGGTGAACTAAATTCATTCACTCATTCCTTCTGCTGGCACTTGGACTCTAATTGTGCTGAATTCTTGCGTACGCTCCATGGGTTTACTATAAAAAATAAGAAGGGGAATGGACAGACATCTTAGACTCACTCAAACTTTCATTCTAAAATCCAAATACACTAAGAAAATTCTAATAATTAGAGAAATTATTATTTAATAGCAAAGCATTTTATTCAAACATTTATATGTGAGAAAAACCCTGTATAGTTTATAAAAATTGACTTTGTACTCTTCAAAAAGAACGGGCAGAAATAGATAGAGCTTACATATAGGAAGCTACTTCTAAAAAAAAAGAAAGAAAGAAAGAAAAAGAAAAAAAGAAAGAAAAAAGAAAAGAAAACCATAAAAACCTACTCTGAATTCTGGTACCACCAACCTCCTGAGTGGGTTATAGTCTCCATCTTTTAAAATATGGATGCTAATATTTTTTTTAAAAAAAATGTAATTAGGGTTTTTTGTTTCTTTGGTTTCTGGTTGATTTTTTTGCTTTTGTTTATGTCTAATACTTTTCTTCTGAGACTCATGAGTTGTTCAACATTAAATGTGGTCACTGCTTATTTAAATAATGAATGTTTGTTATTTGGGTAATTAGTTTAAATGGAAAATGGAGCCCAGGAAAACGAGAAACAAATTGATTCAGATGCACTCTAACTTCAGTGAAGAGACAGTGTCTCAAAAACTAGAAAGACATCTGGTCTCCCTTCTCAAATACACATGTAGTAACAGGAGGAGATATCTGATCGTGAATACACCTGTAGAAACATGCACATACATACAAACACGTACATGGGCACGCACCACACACGGGCACGCACACGCACACACACACACACACTCATAGTGAAAATGCCAATGTTTTCTTTGCCATTATTTCCTAAACACTACACTATAATGACTATTCATGTTACATCTCCATTTATCAGGTATTATAAATAATCTGGGCTGACAAGGGGCTGGCTCTATTTCCTATGCAAACACTGTGCCATTTTATTTAAGGGATTTGAGCCCCATGTGTTTTTGATACCTGCAGGAGGTCCTGGAATCAATCCCCAAGGACACTGAGGGAGGGCTGTAGAGAGCATGCAGATTTGATTTGAACTTTAAGTTTTTAAAAAACCTCCTATTGCCTCTCTTATTCTAAACTGAAGGAAGTGGACTGCAATTTAAACTCTTTACCTCGGATACAAACTCAACTTATATAAATCAGAGAGATAAGAGACAGCATTCAATTCCATATCACATGGGAAAAATGCATATACTTTCTCCAACTGATTGTAACAAAAATTTTAGGCCCATCTATTTCTAGTTTTGTTGTGTCATTAAACAGTATAGTACACAGACTGAGTGGATTACATCACTGAAGACTGGTGAAAATACTAGTTTTACATGAGTAGACTATAGACTAACTACCTCACATAGAATAAATGGATGAAGAAGATTGTGAAGAGAGGCTTTCTCGGTGTATGTCTCTCATAATTAGGTTTCTATTGCTGTGATAAGCCACATGGCCAAAGGCAAGCTGGGAAGGATAGGGTTTATTTGTGTTACATGCCACAGTCCATCCTTGTGGAAAACCAAGCCAAGAACTCAAGGCCGGATCAGAGGCAAATACCACAGAGGGGGCCTGCCTGCTGGCTCACTCTATAGCTTGCTAGTCTGCTTTCTTATATAACCCAAGACCATTTTCTAAGACCATCATTCACAGTGGACTGCTCTCCCTCACACCTCCCTCACTCAATCAAGAGAATGCACCACAGACTTGCCAATGGGCAATCTGATGGAGGTGCTTTCTTAACTGAAGCTCTTCTTCCCAGATAACTCTAGCTTGTGTCAAGATGATCAGAATCAACCAGGACAGTGCCCTTGCTAAGGTCTCTCTCAAGTCCCATCCTTCCAACCTTAATTCATTCAACAACAGTTGGGTTACTCTCACAAAGACAAAGTGGGTGGAGCCCTTCTCCCAAGTGAGGTAGGCTTTGAAGAGAGGCTGGCATTTAAGCCATGAAGAGATCACTGACAGGAATTTTGTAGGGGATAAGAAAGCTTCCAGGAAGGGAGGATAACTGATGCAGAAACAGAAGCAAGGATGAGCCCTGTTTTAGTCAGGGCTTCTGTTCCTGCACAAACATTGTGACCAAGAAGCAAGCTGGGGAGAAAAGGGTTTATTCGGCTTACACTTCTACTTTGCTGTTCATCACTAAAGGACGTCAGGACTGGAACTCAAGAAGACCAGGAAGCAGGAGCTGATGCAGAGGCCATAAAGAGATGTTTCTTACTGGCTTGCTTCCCCTGGCTTGCTCTCTTATAGAACCCAAGACTACCAGCCCACGGATGGTACCACCCACAAGGGGCCCTCCCCTCTTGATCACTAAATGCCTTTCCGCTGGATCTCATGGAGGCATTTTCTTACCTGAAACTCCTTCCTCTGTGATAACTCCAGCTTGTGTCAAGTTGACACAAAACCAGCCCTACAAGCTTGAAAGGGAATTTCTCCTGGGTAGAAAGCTTTGTCTGATATCTACCTGGTACCACACTTTCATCTGCATAAAGAATTTTCCTCAACATCCATATGACAGAAAAGCTTAAGACAAATGAATCTCTTAGTTTATACCATGGGTGTCTATGTGTGTGCCGCTCTGTGTGTCTGCATGTGTGTTTCTGTATATGTCAGTGTGTATATCTGTGTGTGTCTCTCTCTGTGTGTGTCTCCATCTATGTCTATGTATCAGTATGTCTGTCAGTGTGTCTTCAGGTATGTCCATGTGTGAATGTATCCCTGTGTGTATTTGCATGTGAATCTAGGTATGTGTGTGTGTGTGTGTGTGTGGCTGTGGCTGTGGCTGTGTGTCTGCCGATATGTTTATGTGTGTGTCTGTGAGCTGTCTGGATGTAGGTCTATGTGTATATCTATCTCTGTGTATGTGTGTGTGTATATATGTCTGTGTCTGCATTTGTGTGTGTGTCTGTTTGTCTGTATCTGTATTTGTGTGTGTGTCTGTATATATCTGTATGTCTATGTATTTGTGTGTGTGTGTATATGCTTCTATGTGTGTGTTGTGTGTCTATGTTTATCTGTTCATCTGTTCATGTGCATGCAAGTGCATGTGGAAGCCAAAGGTAACTTTGGTTGTTACTCTCTATGATCTGCTTTTTTTTTTTTAAATTTAAGACAGGGTCTCACTGCTCTGAGGCTTGTGATTTGGCTAGGCTGGATGCTCAGTGAGCATCAGGGATCTGCTTACAACTGAGCTCCAGAACAGCTGGCTTTGTGGTATGGATTCTGGGCTGGACTGAGTTCCTGATGATGTGGCAAGTGCATCACTAACGGATCCACCACCACCCCAGCCCTCCTCCAAGTGTCAGTGTCCAAAAGTCTTTATTTTACTCCCATTTTAAAATACATTTTAGGGATTATTGACAGTTCACCTTTCTGGCACATTAAATACATTGCTGGATTTTCTTTTGGCATACATTGATTTGGGTGGGAGTGTGCCGTAATTGTAATTTTTGTCCCTGGTTATATACTGTTTGTTTTTAATTTGGTTCACTTTAAGATTTTTCCTATGGTGGCAGTTTTTCTGTATTTGATGCAGGGTGTGAGAGGGATCGAGTTTCAATCACATCATTTTTTTTTTATAGTTTTAATAAAATTCGGCCATAATTTCCTTAATTTTTTAAAAAATATTCTCTTCCTTTTCTGGAACTCCTTGATCCCTTGAGGATTTCCCATAGGACAGCCTCTGCTCATTTTTTCTTCTTATTTCTTTTATATGGAAAGAAATAAGAATCCCCCTCCCCCATGTCTTCAGTTCACTGGTCATTTCTGATGAAGTGTCAAATTTTTATAAATTCCCAGGTATTGTAGTTTTTGCTTCTTGGCATTTCTCTGGTACAGTTTTGTCTTTTATTTCTCTCTTCATAATGTCATGTTGTCTTCTGTTGCCTTAAACAGTGAAGGACTCTCACAGAGCCTATTTTATTATACATGATTGTTTCTTAATTGTATTGTCTTCATCTTTTCTTGTGGTTTCTTTCTTGAGATACAGGTCATAGTTTCTTACTTTTATGCATCCCTGAGGAAAAATTTTTAAAAATATTTATTTTCGTTTATACGCAAGTATGTCTCTCCGAGTGTATGTGTACATTGTGAGGCTACCTAGAGAGGCTGGAAGAGGGCATCGGATCCTTTGGGCCTGGAGTTACAGGTGGTTGTGAGCCTCCTGATGTGGTTGCTGGCTACCAAGTTTGGGTCCTCGGCAAAAGTCGCAAGTGTTCTCAACACCCTTCTCTCCAGTCTCCATGGAAAGTTTGGTTGTATTATGAGCATTATGACTCTAACTTTCTGGGTTCTGCATTTCTTGTGTTTCTTTAAATATGGTGAGTTTTGTTCTAGCATGCAGAGGTTTGGATTCCAGCTGGTTTTTTCAAGGACTGTTTTTAAGATCTGTCTGCAGCCTCAGGTCAGTTTGGCTCTGGTATGAAGGTGCCACTCTTCCAAGGACTCTACTTACAGTCCCAGTCTTACATAGTCTTTCTAGGCAGCTTGATAGAGTGAGAAATGAGTCCTAGCTCTTTGTGAACGTCAGACATTCCCCAACCCTTTGCTTTCTAGTGCTTTTTTTTTTTTTCCCGCCATCTTTGCCATTTCCTGTCTTGCATGCATGACCCAGAGGACTGTTTTATGGATTCCTGGGATAAGTGCACTGCCATGTCACCTCTGTAGGCTGTGTTTTCATGATCTCCAGCTGCTTTTGTTTCCAGCTTTTAGAAGGATGCTGGGCATCGGTTGTGTTCCCCTTCTATACAACAGAGTGGAAAGTCCCCAGGCAGGAGGCCAGGGCAATTGTGAGACATTCTTAATTTGTCTTCCTTTACTCACTACCTGTTATTCAGTGCAGGAAAACAATTGTTTCATAGGTTTCTTTTCTTTTTCTGATTTTCTGCTTCCTCCAAGGCAGGAAGATATATCCAGTTTGGGATATGCTATGATGCTGAGAACATTATGTTTCATAAACTCCCCTTTTTCATTATGGGAACGTAAAAGGTCCAGAGAAGCAGGCATGTGATAAGAGACCCACACGTACCTGCCATCTGGACTCACCATTGCACAGCTCATGCCTAGGAGGCTTCAACCTGAGCAACCTCCTCCGCTGCTCACAGTGAAGATTATTTGTATTTATCTGGAGCAATTTCTACAGATTTTATGTTCTCATTTATGAACATTTCTGTATGCATTTGTAAAAGATAAGGATAACACTTTTAAAGGTATATCCATACCAGCATTTTCAGGACTGTCACAGTAAACAATGAGGCCAGGGAGATATGTCAGTGGTAATAGCATTTGCTGCAGAAAAATGGAGAATTAATTTTGACTCCCTATCATCCAGGGAAAAACCCAGGTGTGGCTGTGACCATTTCTGTCTCCCTAGTGGACATAGGAGGATTGTGGGGCTGCTGGCATGTGAGCATAGGTACACAAACACTGCACCCCACACACACCCCCACACACCCCCATGCACCCACACCTCACAGGCATTCACACACATACAGAGAGTGAGGGGAAGGAAGGGAGGGAGAGGGAGGGAGGGAGAGAGAGAGAGAGAGAGAGAGAGAGAGAGAGAGAGAGAGAGAGAGCCCTTCTCAATATAACCTAATGGCAATTTCTTAATTACTTCAGTAATGTAAAACCCTGCTTTTTCCCAGAAACAGTGGTCACGTTTGGGTGAGATGGTCATATTCAAGCTGGAAGCTCCCTCTTCCCCTAACAAACCCCCTTCCTCTTAAACACTCAATGGCTTTCCCCCTTCTCTTTACAACTATGAACATTCATTCTTCTCTGTGATTTCTTTTCTTTCTTTCCTTTTCCTTTACCTTTTTGTTTAACCTTATTCAAGAAGTCCTTGGTTGGCTAGTATTAGATCAGTTTGACATGAACTAGAGTTAGCTGAAAGGTGGGAACCACAAGTGAGAAAATTCTTCCGTAACATCCAACTGTAGAGCATTTCTTCTTAATTAGTGATTGATGGGGAGGGCACAGTCCATTGTCTTCCCTGGGCTGGTGGTCCTGGGTTTTATAAGAAACCAGGCTGAGCAAGCTATTAGGAGCTAGCAGGAAGCAGCACCCTCCCATGGCCTCTACATCAGCTTCCCCCACCAGGCCCCTACCCAATTTGAATTCCTGTCTTGACCTCTCTTGATGAAGAACAGTGATGCAGAAGGGTGAGCCATATAAACCCCTGCTTCCCCACGTTGCTTTGGTCATGGTGATTTGTCACAGCATTAGTCCCCCTGACTGGGACACTCTTCTTTGTATGGTTTCTTTGAAGCCCCAGCTCATATTCCCATTGGGCAGATTGGTGCAGATCCTTCTCATCTTCCACAGGTGGTTACATTCTGATGAGCTCATCATTCAGTACACCTACATACATCCCAGCTCAGCAGCCTGGTGTACAGTAGAGGGTTGTCTGTTCATGGTCACGTGGCTCACCGGAAGTTGTTCCTGCCCTGTATCAAGAAAAGTGTCAAGGGCTGGCCTGACAGGAAAACTAAATCCAACATTTGAATATGGTGTCTTTTGAATGCCCATTGTTTTCTTATCATCTTAAAGTTGAAAAACAAAACAAACAGGCAAACAAAACATCCAAGCAAACATTAACTTGAACCATTCCAAGTCAGGACTATCTGTCTCTTGAAAGATAAAAGGAACATCTTCAAGTCCTTTCCAGCTCTGACCTGCTTACATTTGAATAGTCATGGGCAGCTTTGGAAACAGTACATTCTTGATCTTGAGTTTCTAATCAAGTGGAGAGAAAATAAAACCAGTTGTAAGGGGTTGTGCTCTGGCCACTGACTCATGGGTCATCATGATCAATATATTGAAATTTTCACTGATTCAAATGGAGTCATGAGATATTTATGAGTATCAAAAGTGGTCATGAGTTTAAAGGACCTTCTGGAGGCTGGAGAGCTAGCTCAGTGGATAATGTTTTGGTTTTCAAGCATAGAACTTGAGTTTAGTTTTCTAGAACCAACATAAAAGCAGGACACAATAGTGTGTGACTTTAACCCTAGCCCTGGGCTGAGACAAACAGAGTCTGGAGACCTGTTGGACTGCCACCTTAGATGAAATGGTGAGTCCCAGGTTTAGAGAGACACCCTGTCTCAAAGGATCAGGTGGAGAGTGATTGAGGAAGATGTCCAGTGTCAATCTCTTGCCTCCACATGCACCAGAATTGGTGAGCAATTGTGCACATGCAGACATGTGGATGTATATACACACAGGAAAGACTTACGTGCCATTTATATAATTAACAAGGCTAGTGTTGTGTGAGTCAGGGAAAGAGAGTATTCTATGTCCTCCTCTTTCATCTCTACCACCATACTTCTTCACCCCTTCTTGGATACTTACACTGTTCGGTTAGGAACAGGGACACAGATAAATAGAACTTTTAAAAGCACATTTATTGCTATTTAATTCACATATCACACAATTTTCCCCTAAACTGTAAAATTTGGTGGCTGGTTTAGTAAGTTTTTAGTACACACAGCCCTCACCATGGTGTATTTTAGAATATTTCCATCAGCTGAAGAGAAACCCCATTCCCTCTAGCTGTCACCTTCGGGTTTCTTTCAGCGTTTTTAGCCCTGTGCAAACACTAATTTTCTTCCATCTCTGTCAACTTTTGTATCCCGGACATTTCGTATAAATGGAATAATACATGTGGTCTTTTGGGATAGAAAAGCAGTGATCCAAACTGATTGAAATGTATATTGAGAAGGCAAAGCTCCCTTCTATCTCTTTACATGGGATTTCGCTAGGAAGAGGAAGAAACCTCTCTGGTACTGGGGAGCCAATTGGGAAGCAGAAAGATAGAATGGCAAAGAACAGTGGTCCTCACTATCTACTTTAGTGGGGGCAACCCTGCCTGTCAGCACTAAATGTCAAAGCTTCAAGATGATAATTCAGATGTTGGCATCAGAAGAGAATGACTCACCCAAGAGGCCTCATGTATAGACGGAAGTGAGCCCTGGGTCTTGTCTATCATATTCATAAATACTGGAAATGAGACTTATAATTAGACCTCACTTAACTGACAGCTCACCTTGCCTCTTCACTGAGCAGCTTGCAGGACCAAAGCATCACTTTCCTCCGTGATGGCTTGTAGTGCAATACCTTGGAACAATGTTGCCCAGGCTATTTGCCCGATCAGGCCAGGTAAGGGGCACAGGGCTGTCATTTTCATCACGAGGTAATAGGTCTTTTGGTGTAATTTTCTCCAGTAATTAGTCTCTCTGTGATTTTTAGATTTTGTGTCATGTTGTGAATGCAACGTGTTCAACAGCTTTCCTGTGGAGGGAATATCTTCTATGGTGGGTAAGCACGCACCATCTTTCATTAAAAACATCGGAAAATTTCATCTGAAACTTCTCAACAGCCATGGGGAGGAAAACTCCTAATGACAACAAAAATTCCACTTACACCAAAATCTGCATGAGAGCATTGGGCAGGGTCATCAGAGACGTGCCCATTGGTGGATATCTGCTTGCACATCCCTACTGCCACATTTGGAGACAATTGCTTTCTGTCCGCCAAATGTTTAACTAAGAAAGGTAAGTGGGTGGCCCAAGTGACATGTATCAAATTAAGACACATTCCCAAGTCAGAAAGTCTGTAAATCGGCTTTTAACTCCACCAACCCATATTTCTCTTCTTTACTTGTCTACCAAGACACACACCTGCTAGTAAACTACCCCGACCCTCAGTAAAATGAATCAATAAAAATTACCTTCCTTCTATTTGAAGGATGAAATAAAACTTTTAAAACCCTCCTGTTAGAACTGATGATGTTTGAAAGAGAAATGGTTTCAGAATGGCAAAGGAGGCCATTGTATCTTTTGCTGAAATGAATGGTGAGATTGAGACTGGGAAATGATAGGAATGTGGAATGAATAGAATCTCGGACATTGTATGTTTGGAATCATCAAATCATTTCAGACACCTGTCTGTCCTGTAACCTAGCAATTTCATTCACACATTCGGACTTTGTGTGTGTGTGTGTGTGTGTGTGTGTGTGTGTGTGTGTTTTCTTGGTGCATTGGTTTATTAGGGCTAGAAGAGCCATCAAGTGGGGGAGAAATGAATGAATGAATGATATTACACGTATAATGAAATATTACGTAGCAGTTGAACAAACAAGCTTGTAGGGATGGGGAGGTGGACCTAAGAGTTCATAAAGTACTCACTATGCAAACATAAAGCCCAAGTTTGATCCCTAGAACCTGTAGAAACAGCTGGGTGTGGTGGTTTGTTTGTACTTGTAGAGCTGGCGATTGGGAGGCAGAGACAGTGGATTTCTGGAGCTCATTGGCCAGCCACCTAGTCTAAGCAATGAGCCCCAGGTCTCATTTAGAGACCTAGTCTAAGAAAACAATGTAGAAACAACACTGGGGGTGGACCTCTGTTTCCACAAACATGTGCAAAAGCTTATGTGCAATAGGCACACACACACACACACACACACACACACCTATGCACAAAAGAAAGAACAAACTCCTGATATATACAACAACACAAATGAATCTGAAATTATTTTGTGTGATAAGTAAAGGCTAGAAACATCTAAATGCCAATTGAACAGTTCAATTAGATGTTTGTCAGTAGTTAAAAAAAAAATAACAAAGCTGATAGAAATACTAAAGGTAGCTTCTTAGAAGTCAGGATACCAATGTGACAATGTGGAAACCTACATGGGTGAGAATTGAATTATTTGATAGCTTGATCTATATGTTGCTTCTATGGGTATATACCTATGTAAAAATGTTCAGTTTATATCCTTAAGTTCAGCATACATTCCTACAAAATGCACACACACACACACACACACCCTCAATTATAAAACAGGTATTATGAAATATTAGATGGTAGGTGTCTTAATTAGGGTTCCTATTGCTGTGAAGAGACACCATGACCAAGACAACTCTTATAAGGACAACATTTAATTGGGGCTGGCTTACAGGTTCTGAGATTCAGTCCATTATCATCAAGGCAGGAAGCATGGCAGCATCCAGGCAAGCATGGTACTGGATCGGGTTAGAGTTCTACATCTTGATCCAAAGGAAGTCAGGAGCAGACCATCTCCCACGTGGCTACAAAGAGGATCTCAAAGCCCAACCCCACAGTGACACACTTCCCCCAATAAGACCACACCTACTCCAACAAGGCCACACCTCCTAATACTGCCATTTCTTGGGATAAGCATATTTAAATTACCACAGTAGGAGACATCAGTGGTGTGTTCATTGGTGGGTTAGCCTTATATGGGTGTGGCCAGTGTGTTCATTGGTGGGTTAGCCTTATATGGGTGTGGCCAGTG